>JAESUZ010000881.1:0-600000 GCA_017311185.1 Proteles cristata cristata
CAGTACCAATAGGCCCTTCCTTCTTATGTGCTGCTCATCCAAATGAGCTTAACAAAGAGAGAGGTTGGTGGCTTTAGGCGCTGGCTCAAAAGTTTCTCAAGTTGTCTATTTGTAGAGTGCTCTTGCTATAAAATACTGATTTTCTAGTCCTTTTCTGGTTTTTATGCGTAAGTATTTTCTGTCATTAGAGGTCTGCCCAAATAATTTATTTTAAAGGTTCTTAAGAGTAGTTGCTTAAATACTTATCTCGGATAGTTTACGGTAGTAAGGCTGTTGAAAGCTGAAAGCCCGAGGTAAGAATTCTGAATATTTTTTATGTTTGAAGTAAGCATGTGGGAGACTCAGTGAAACTAGCTGCATTCTGTTGCTGTTTGCATTTCCACCTTTGTCATGTGAGAGTAATGGAGTAAAAATACTGATTGTGGGACCATTAAGGATATCTGAATGTAACGGTCTGCAGTATTGGCTTATATTTGCATTTCTGTATTTTGCTCATGCAGATTTATCTGTAGCCATACAGGCCATCTTTTGGCCTTCAAATTGCAATGAGGTTTTCAAAATACAGTAGAACTGTTCTTAATTTATTACAGATATTTTGTAAAACTGATTTAGATAGGAAGGTATAGATTAAGTTTATAAATGTAACTGCATTTTGCTTTTAAATTATTAATAAAATATGTAAGTTTGGAGTAAATTATTATGGCCTTTTTGTATTCCAGAAACACTACTTGTCCTTTTAGAAGTATTAGATTGTTATTCAGTAGTATTTCCCAGGGCATCTTTAAAGGTATTGTGTGCTTGGGAATACTGAGGGTTAGATGGGTTTCAAATGGTACAAAATTTCATTGTCATCTGATATGAAGATCAGTCTTAACTCTTCAGGCCTTGACAATGGAGGTTTACAGGGCTGTGCATTTTATTTTTCTTTGTTTTACAAGCTCTTGTCTTAAGATTATTGCTATGAACATTCCACTTCTATAATTGTATTTTTATGTCTATTGTAGAGTTGTAGAAAGTGGCAAAGATTAGGGGCACCTGGGTGGCTCAGTCAGTTGCCTCAGGTCATGATCTCGCAGTTCACTGAGTTCAGACCCCATACTGGGCTCACTGCTGTCAGCACAGAGCCTGCTTTGATTCTCTACCCTGCTCTCTCTGCCTCTCCCCTGCTTATGCTCTGTCAAAAATAAGTAAACATTTTTAAAAAATGGGAAAGATTGGAGTAAATTTATATTTTTCTAAGGATGTAATCTAGAAATTTGTGTTTGAAAACTTACATTATTACCTTTTTTTAGAGATAACTTTTAGGTAAATGAAAGTTTTATTTAGCTTGGATTTTACTGTACTTGGAATTATTATATTTGCTTAAAATTATTGTAACTTCTTTGTTTTGTCAGTTAAAGGAAAATTTCTTAAACTTCTCAATTATAACTCTCTTTCCATTAGGTTTAATAGGAAATGATATCAAATCCCTTCATTCTGTCATCAGTCCTCCCATAGCTAAGTAAGTACTGTCATTGATACTGTTTTTTTCATACGCTGCTGTGAAAAGGTAAAGATTTCTGTCATGGGCTTCATTTAGCATTGTTAATTTAGCTTTCTGCCCTAGCTAGTTATAAATAGATGTTGGTATGTATCTTTAAAGCTATTTTTTTCCAAATCACTGCTAAATATTTTAAATAGCAGCAACACACTTTTCATAGAAATAAAAATAAGATTCACAAGTTTGTAGTTAGCTCTTTGTTTCTTAGCTGTTTTGTCAGAATAATGTAGTAGGGATATGTTTTCTGGTTTTCTTATTTTTATACCATTTATATATAAATTATATGTAAGTATGTAAATTACTGAAGTACTATCTTTGAAATTTGCATAGCATATAGATTACTTATTTTGGTTTTAGTAATGTCCACCTTGTAATACCTGCTTTTTTTTTCTCCACCTTTCAAACAGAATCCGAAATATTGGAATTATGGCTCATATCGATGCAGGCAAAACTACCACCACAGAAAGAATATTGTACTATTCTGGATACACAAGATCATTGGGAGGTTAGAATGGATTCCTCCTCACCCCAAACCCCGTTAGCAAAAACTTCACTGGAAAATATTTTAAGAAGTCAACCTAGAGATCTTGAGTATGGCATGGAAGCACTGATGTCTAAACCACAACATAAAGATAAGGTAGTTGTAATACCCACCAAAGGGTTTTCTTAGCTTCAACTCAGCAGTCAGACTCACGGGACTATCTCGGGCCACAATTTGCCCTGTCTACTCAGAATGCTATAGGACAGGAACCAGAGCTTCCCAGCACACCAGCAATAGGAATTTCTTGCTGCAGGAGTCCTTGATGCAGTCTACATAGCCATCTGGGAACTGTCTTCTTTAGCCATTCAGAAGTGACTGTCCAGTTGAAGGCAGCAGGATTCATAGGAGCCCCCTTGGCTTAAAGCCTCATACCCCTTAGGAGTGGATACCTCTTGTTACAGCTCCGTGGGCTCTCTTCCAGATTTACTACAAAGGACATGCCATATCCCGCTCAGGAAAGCGTAAGGTTGTGTATCTCTATCAAGTATTTACAATTCGTGTATAGCTCTTCCCGATTCAGATATACCTTACCAATCACAAATAATTTTTTTCTATAAGATACATTGCTGGGGCACCTGGGGGTCTCATTCAGTTGAGTGTCCGACTCTTGATTTTGGCTCCGGTTATGATTTCACAGTTCATGGGATCAAGTCCTGTGTCGACCTCTGTGCTGACAACCTGGAGCACGCTTGGATTCTCTCTTTCCTTCCTTCTCTGTCTCTCCCATACTCAAACATGCTCATACATGTACGCTTCCTCTCAAAATAAATATTTTAAAAAAAAAAAGATATTTTACCTAGCAATGTAATTGACATATTTGTGTTCCCTGGTTTCTAGAAGAAAAGAACTAGAAAGTTAATCAGGGGTCAAATTCTCATGCAGAATAATCTGTTAATGAGGACCAAGGGGGAGAAGAAGGGCGGAAATGGTGGGGGAAAGGGAGAGAGGCAAACCATGAGAGACTCTTGAATGCTGACAAAAACTGAGGACTGGTGGATGTTGGGGGGAGGAGGGGTGGGCATGGAGGAGGACACTTGTGGGGATGAGCACCGGGTATTATGTGGAAACTAATTTGACAATAAACTATTTGTAAAAAAAAAAAAAAAAAAAAAAGAATAATCTGTTAATCCAGTCCACAGTAGTAGTAGTATTTACCCTAAGGTCTTATTTTTTAATTATAAAATATCAAACACTGTGGTTCTTGAGCAGTCATACACATTTAAATCCTCATGTAATTTTTTTGTTTTGTTTGTAAATAACAATGCCCTAGCTCTGCTCTGGAAATTAAGATTTATGTGGTATTGCTTGGGTGTCTGTTTTTGTGTTATATATTTTGAAAGTCTGTATTTATCATGTACACATTTATGATTGTTGCGTTTCTCTGACAAATCAACTTTTTTATCATTATGAAGTACCTTTATTTATCTCTGGTAACACATTTCGCTTTGAAATTTGAGATGGAGGTCATCGTGTCCATAATACCAGAAGTGGAAATCTTTTTCAAAAGCTCCGTAGAGATTTTGAAATGCATTATATTGAGAACCATTTTGCTAGAACCTTGAATTTGGTTGAGGGCTTAGAATAGTATTTATAGAAGAACACCCAGGATTAGAATATTTATGATGATAGTTTCTGAAACACATGAACACATGGATTTCTCATGGAATCACTGCTGTGTAAGTGGGGTATAACAGCAAAATGTGGAACATTATTAGGCTCCCTCTGTTGTATTACATATCTGATCATTTATTCCCTCACACCCTCAGTTTGTATCCCTGAAGCAAGGATCCAGATTAGGCAGGCAATTTTCAGGGCAACCTTTTTTTTTTTAAATTGTAGTAATAAAAAAAAATATATATGTGTGTGTGTCTGTGTGTGTGTATGTGTATGTATGTATGTGTATATATATATAACAAAACATTTACCATATTAACCATTTCTGAGTGTACATTTAAGTAGTATTAAGTACTGTTGGCAGTCTTCAGAACTTTTTAATCTTGTAAAAACCCAAACTATGTACCCATTAAATAATAACTCTGTGTTTTTCCCTCTGCCTAGCCTCTGGAAACTACCATTCTGTTTTCTCTTTCTATGAGTTTGACTACTCTAGGTAACTCATGTAAGTGGAAAGAATCATATAGTATTGGTCTTTTTTGATGGGCTTATTTAATACTTAGCCAGGTGTCCACAAGGTTTGTCTCTGCAGGGACACTTGGGTAGCAGACTGTTAGGCGTCCAACTCTTGGTTTCGGTTCAAGTCATGATTTCACGTTTTGCGAGTTCGAGCCCTGTGTCAGGCTTTGTGCAGACGTTGCAGGGCCTGCTTGGGATTCTCTCTTTGCCCCTCCCCTGCTCGTGCTCGCTCACTCTCTCTTGCTCTCTCTCTCTGTCTCAGAATAAATAAATAAATAAGTAAACTTTAAAGGAAAAAAAAGTTTTGTCTCTATGACAACTCTGTCTTTATGATAACTCGATACATTGTTACGCTCAACACAAATGTTAACTGCTATCTGTTATCCTACAACACTGTAGCAATCCCGTCAACACTGTAACAGTGCCATCCACTGTATTCCCTGTCCTGTACCTTTCATCCCCAGTTCTTATTCATTCATAACTAGAAGCCTCCCACTCCCTTTACCTATTTGCCCATCCCCCTGCTTCCCTTCGGCAACCATCAGTCAGTTCTCTGTATTTACAGGTTTGCGTCTGCTTTTTGTTTGTTTCAGATTGCACTTAGTGAAATCATATGGTACCTGTATTTCTTGGTATGACTTACTTCATTTAGCATGGTCCTCTAGGTCCATCTGTTTTTCAGATGGCAGGGTTCACTCTTCTTTGTGATTGAGTAATATTCCAGTGTGTGAGTGTGTGTGTGTGTGTATCTCACATCTTCATTTATCTATTGATGGACACTTAGGTTGCTTCCATTATCTTCGCTGTTATTTTTTTTTTAATGTTTTTTATTTATTTCTAGAGAGAGAAACAGTGTGAGCAGGGGAGGGTCAGAGAGAGAGGGAGTCACAGACTGAAACAGGCTCCAGACTCTGAGCTGGCAGTCAGCACAGAGCCCGACGTGGGGCCCGAACCCACGAACCGTGAGATCATGACCTAAGCGAAAGTCGGACGCTTAACCGACTAAGCCACCCAGGCGCCCCCATCTTCGCTGTTATTAATGCTACAGTGAATTGGGGGGTGCAGAGATCTTTTTTTTTTTTTTATCATTTTAGTTTTTTCATAATAAGTGTACACTTTAATCCTCATGCCCTATTTCCCCATCCTGTGACCCACTCTGTTAACTATCAATTCTCTGTAGTTGTCTGTTTCTTAATTTCTGTTTTTTTTCTTTTCTTTCATTTATTTTTTCATTATTTCGTTTATTAAATTCCACATATAAGTGAGATATGGTATTTGTCTTTCTCTGACTTATTTTGCTTAGCAATATACTTTTGGCTGTATCCATGTTGTTACAAATGTCAAGATTTTATTCCTTTTATTTATTTATTTATTTATTTATTTATTTATTTATTTATTTATTTATATATAGAGAGAGAGCATGAACAAGGGAGGGTCAGATAGAGAAGGAGATAGAGAATCTGAAACAGGCTCCAGGCTCTGATCTAGCTGTCAGCACAGAGCCTGATGCGGGGCTCGAACCCATGAACTGCAAGATCATGACCTGAACCGAAGTTGGACGCTTAATCTACTGAGCCACCCAGGCGCCCTTTCTTTTCTTTTATTTTTTTAACATTTATTCATTTTTGAGAGACAGAGTGCGAATGTGGGAGGGGCAGAGAGAGAGGGAGATACAGAATCCAAAGCAGATTCCAGGCTCTGAGCTGTCAGCATAGAATCGGATGTGGGGCTTAAACCCAAGGACCGTAAGATCATGTCCTGAGCTGAAATTGCACGCTTAACCCACTGAGCCACCCAGGCGCCCCAAGATTTTACTCTTTTTTTTTAAGGCTGAATGATATTCTACTGTGTATATATCCTACATCTTCTTTATCCATTCATCTATCAATGGACACTTGGGCTGCTTCCATATCTTAGTTATTGTAAATAATGCTTCGTTAAATATACCGGTGCATATATCCCTTTGAATTAGGTTTTTTTGTTTGTTTGTTTGTTTGTTTGTATTTTGGGGGTAAATACCCAGTAGTGTGATTAACTGGGTCCTAGGGTAGTTCTATTTTTAACTTTTTGAGAAAGCTCTATTGTTTTCCAGAGTCACTGCACCAGTTTGCATGCCCACCAACAGTAAAATAGGGTTCCTTTTTCTCCACATTTTCATCAGTATTTGTTGTTTCTTGTGTTTCTTATTTTAGCCATTGTGGTTTTGATTTGTGTTTCCTTGATAATGAGTGATGTTGAGCATCTTCATGTGTGTGTTGGCTATCTTTATGTCTTCTTTGCATGTATGTTTCTTCACATCTTCTGCCCATGTTTTAATTGGATTATGTGGTTTTTTTTTTTTGGGTGTTGAGTTGTATCAGTTCTTTATATATTTGGGGTACTTTTTATTGGATATGTCATTTGCATATATCTTCTCCCATTCAGTAGGTTGCCTTTTAGTTTTCTTGATCATTTCCTTTACTGTGCACAAGCTTATTATGTTTAGGTAGTCCCAATAATTTATTTTTACTTTTATTTCCCTTGCCTCAGGAGATGGACCTAGAAAAATGTTGCTATGGCTGATGCCAGAGAGATTACTTTCTGTGCTCTCTTCAAAGATTTTTATGGTTTCAGGTCTCACATTTAGGTCTTTAATCCATTTTTAGTTTATTTTTGTGTGTAGTGTAAGAAGGTGATCCAGTTTGTAGTTGTCTAGCTTTCCCAGCACCGTTTGTTGAAGTAACTGTCTTTTCCCACTGGATATTCATTCCTCCTTTGTGAAAGATTAATTGACCATATATTGTGGGTTTATTTGTTAGTTTTCTGTTATATTCCACTGAGCTCTGTGTCTGCTTTTTTTTTTTTCCAGTACTATACTGTTTTAATTACTACTGCTTTGTAATGTAACTTGAAATCTGGAATTGTAATATCTCCTGTTTTGTTATTCTTTTACAAGATTCCTTTGGCTATTTTACATCTTTTGTGGTTTCATACAAATTTTAGGATCGTTTGTTCTAGTTCTGTGAAAAATGCTGTTGATGTTTTGATAGGGATTGCATTACATCTGTAGATTGCTTGAGGTAGTATGGACATTTTGCCAGTATTTGTTCTTCTAATCCGTGAGCATAGAATGTCTTTTCATACCTTTGTGTTGTCTTGAATATCTTTCATCAGTCTTTTATAGTTTTCAGAGTACTGGTCTTTCACCTCTTTGGTTAAATTTATTCGAAGGTATTTTATTATTTTTGGTGTAATTGTAAATGGGATCGTTTTCTTTACTTTCTGCTGCTTTGCTATTAGTATATAGGAATGCAACAAATTTCCACACATTGATTTTGTATCCTGCAACTTTACTGAATTCATTTATCAGTTTTAGTAGTTTTTTGGTGGACTCTTTAGGGTTTTCTAATATAGTATTGTGTCATATGAAAGTAGTGAAAGTTTTACTTCTTTCTTACCAATTCAGATTCCTTTTATTTCTTTTTCTTATCTGATTGCTATGGGTAAGACTGCCAGTACTATGTTGAATTAAAGTGGGAATGGACATCCTTGTCTTGTTCTTTACCTTATGGGAAAAATTTTCAGTTTTTCACGATAGAGTATGCTGTTGGCTATGAGTTTTTCATAGAAGGTCTTTATTATGTGAGGTATGTTCTCCTCTTGACCTATTTTACTGAGGGTTTTTATCATGAATGGATGTTGTACTTTGTCAAATGCTTTTTTTTTGCATCTGTTAAAATTATCATATGGTTTTTATCCTTTCTTTTATTGATGTAGTTTGTCACATTGATTTTGTGAATATTGGATCACCCTTGCATCCTTGGAATAAATCCCATTTGATTGTGGTGTATGTTTTTAATGTATTGTTGGAGGTTTTAATGTTTTATTGAGGTTTTTTGCATCTATATTCATGAGAAATATTGGCCTCTGGTTCTCTTTTTTTGTGGTTTCTTTATTTGGTTTTGGTATCGGGATGTTTCTGGCCTCGGAGAATGTATTTGGAAGTTTTCCTTCCTCTTGTATTTTTTGGAATAGTCTGAGAAGAATAGGTATTAACAGTTTATTAAATGTTTTGTAACATTCCTTTGAAGCTGTCTGGTCCTGGACTTTTGTTTTTTGAGAGTTTTTTTTTTGTTTTTTTTTTTAAATATCTTTTAATGTTTGAGAGAGAGAGACAGAGACAGACAGACAGACATAGTGGGGAAGGGCAGAGAGATAGGGAGACACAGAATCTGAAGCAGGCTCCATACCTGAGCTGTCAGCACTGAGTTCAACATGGGGCTCGAACTCACAAACTGTGAGATAATGACCTGAGCCAAAGTCAGACACTTAACTGACTGAGCCACCCAGTCACTCCTGTTTTCTCAGAGTTTTTTGATGACTGATTTCATTGTAGGTAATTGGGCTGTTGAGATTTTCCATTTCTTTCACCATAATTTTGGTAGGTTATATGTTTCTAACAATTTATCCATTTCTTTTAAGTTGTCCAACTTATTGGCATTTAGGTATTCATAATATTCTATAACAGTTATTTGTATTTATGTGGTTTTCATTGTTATGTTTCCTCTTTCATTGGTTATTTTATTTGGGCCCCCCCAACCCTCTTCTCTTTCGCTCTTTGCTCTTTTTTTTTTTTTAAACTGAATCTTGCTGTGGGTTTTTCAATTTTGTTGATCCTTTCAAAGAACTATCTCCAAGTTTCATTGATCCCTCCTAATTTTTTTTGTACTTTCTGTGTCATTTATTTGTCTTCTAATCTGTATTTTCTTCTTCTTTTTTTATTTCTAGGAGAGAGAGAGAGACAGCATGAGCAGGGGAGGGTCAGAGAGAGAGGGAGTGACAGACTCTGAAACAGACTCCAGGCTCTGAACTGGCAGTCAGCACAGAGCCCGATGCGGGGCTCGAACCCATGAACCGCGAGATCATGACCTAAGCGAAAGTCGGACGCTTAGCCGACTAAGCGCCCCAGGCGCCCCTGTATTTTCTTCTTTTGCTGGGTTTGAGTTTTATGTGTTTTTCTAACTCCTTTAGATGTGAGGTTAGGTTGTTTTTCTTGCTTCTTGAACTAGGCCTGTATTGCTGTATGCTTTTGTTGCATCCTGAAGTTTTTGAACCATCGTATTTTCATTTTTATTTGTTTCCATGTAAATTTTTATTTCTTCTTTGATTTCTTGGTTGACCCATTGCATGTCATTTAATCTCCATGTATCTGTGGTCTTTCCAGAGGTTTTTTGTAGTTACTTTCTAGTTTCATAGTGTTGTAGTTAGGAAAGATGCATGGTATGACATGGATTTTTATATTTTGTTATGACTTGTTCCGTGGCCTAATACATGATCTATTCTGGAGAATGTTCTGTGTGTGTTTGAAAAGAATGTGTTTTCTGCTGTTTTAGAAACAGCAGATATAACACACTGTTATATCCATCTGGTCCGGTGTATCATTCAGAGTCACTGTTTCCTTATTTATTTTCTGTTTGAATGATCTGTCCATTGATGTAAGTGGGGTATTCAAGTCACCTTACTATTAGTGTATTACTTTTGATTAGTTCCTTTATGTTTGTTACTGTCTTATGTAGTTGGATGCTTCCATATTGGATTTATAAATATTTACAATTGTTATTCTCTTATTGGATTGTATCCTTTATTATTATACAGTGGCTTTTGTCTCTTGTTACAGATTTTGTTTTAAAGTATATTTTGTCTGATACATAAGTATGGCTACTGTCGTTTTCTTTTGACATCCACGTGTGTGATAAATGTTTTTCCATCCCCTCCCCTCCCTTTCAGTCTGCAGGTGTCATTCTTTCTGAAATGAGTTTCTTATGGGTAGCATTTAGATGAATCCTGTTTTTATTCATTCTGTCAGCCCTATGTCTTTTGATTGGAGTGTTTAGTCCATTTATGTTAAAAATAAATATTGATCAAAGTATATTTTTGCCATTTTGATAGTTGTTTTTTGGTTGTTTTTGCACCTTTTTTCTTTCTTTCTTTTTTTTTTACAAATAGTTTATTGTCAAATTAGTTTCCACACAACACCCAGTGCTCATCCCCACAAGTGTCCTCCTCCATGCCCACCCCTCCTCCCCCCCACATCCGCCAGTCCTCAGTTTTTTTCAGCATTCAAGAGTCTCTCATGGTTTGCCTCTCTCCCTTTCCCCCACCATTTCCGCCCTTCTTCTTCCCCTTGGTCCTCTGTTAAGTTCCTCCTAATCCTCCTATACGTGCACACATATGATATTTGTCCTTCTCTGCCTGACTTATTTCGCTCAGCATAACACCCTCCAGGTCCATCCATGTTGCTACACATGGCCAGATTTCATTGTTTCTCATTGCCATGTAGTATTCCATGGTATAGATAAACCACATCTTCTTGATCCATTCATCTGTTGATGGACACTTAGGCTCTTTCCATGTTTTAGCTATTGTGGAGAGTGCTGCTATGAACTTTGCACCTTTTTTCTGAACCTTTTTTCTTTCATGGTTTGTTGACTTTCTTCAGTGATATATTTGGATTCTTTTTCTTCATTCTTTGCATATCTTTTACTGGTTTTTATTTTGTGGTTACCATTAAGTTTGTGTATAACCTCTTCTGCATATGGTAGTCTATATTTATATCTTTTTATATTATGAATATCTTAACTTGTTTTTACAGAAGCATTTACTTAAAACAATTTTTTTTCCTAATTTTTTTTTTTTTGAGAAAGAGAGGGGAGAGAGGGATAGAGCATTAGCAGGGTTGGGGCAGAGAATCTGAAGCAGGCTGACAGCTCAGAGCCCATCTTGGGGCTTGAACTCACAAGTCGCAAGATCATGACCTGACCCAAAGTTCGGCGCCCCTGGAAGTATTTACTTTAATGTTTCTTACTTTTTTACACTTTCACTTATGGTCTTTGCTTCACACTCAAAGAGTCCCCTTTAATACTTCTAGGGCTGGTTTAGTGGTCCTAAATGCCTTTAGTTTTTGTTAGTGTGAGAAAGTCTTTATCTCTTCTTCAATTCCAAATGATACCCTTGCTGGATAGAGTATTCGTGGCTGCAGATTTTTTCCTTTGAGCACTTTGAGTATATCATGCCATTCCCTTCTGGCCTGCAAAGTTTCGGTCTGCTAGAAAAACCGCTAATAGCCTTATGGGATTTCTTTGTATGTAACTGTCATCTTTTCTCTTGCAACTTATAAAATTATTTCTTCATCATAGTTTTTTTTTTCCATTTTAAGAACTTTGTGTTTTTGTAAGTCAGTTCTTATTATGCGGTATTTGTCTTTCGTCTGTTCATCTTGATTTGTTTCCATTACTCTGTCCTTCAGATCACTGATACATTTCTTTGCTTCCTGTAGCCTACTTTTTTTATTCCATTTATTATATTTTTTATTTCATTTATTGAGTCTTCATTCCTGATGTTATTTTTTTCCTCTCTTTGCTAAGAGTCTCACCAATATCCTCCACTCTTTTCTCAAGTTTAGTGAGTATCTTTATGATCATTATTCTAAATTATCAGGCATCCTAATTTCTGTTTCACTTAGATCTCCTGCTGTGATTTTGTCATGTTCTTTCATTTGGGACATACTCCTCTGTCTCCTCATTTTGTCTACCCTCTGTGTCTGTTTCTGTGTATTAGGAAAGTCAGTTATATCTCCTGCTGTTAAAAGTAGTGGCTATATGACAAAGAGGTCCTGTAGTGCCCTGCAGTGCAGTGTCCCCTGTTCTCCAGGATTTGACACTTCAGGGGAGTCTTCTGTGTGTGTTGCTTGAGTCCTACTATTGTGCTTTCTCTTTCAGTCCAGGCTTCTGCACTGACTCTCTGCCTGGTGTAGGCTGTGCTTGCTCTCTGTGGTATTAGACCCAGGCAGACTGTAGGAGGGCTCGGGCCAGGCAGCAATGTTAACCAAAATTCGCACTGAGTCATTGGTCCTTGGCCGAATCCCCCAAATCACAGTGTTGGCCAGTGCTGTGGCATGTGTCAGTGGCCGGACACAAGGCACACTGCTGAGGTAGTGACAAAGAGTGCGTGGGTCTCTGCCTGGCAGCTTGGCGCATTCAACTTTAGCAAAATCTGCATAGACCTGGCCAGATCTGCCAAAGTGCGGTGGCCACGGGGCCATAGCGTGCAGAGACAGTGATTGGTTGGGGCACGTGCAGTGTTAATAAAATTTGTCCTGAGCCCAGGGCCTAGGCCAGCCGACTTAGAATGGGTGATTCCTCAGGAGAGCTCATGGCACTCCCAGCGCTACCTCGTGGATGTGTGTGTAGCACCTGCTGGAGAGCAGGTGTCTGTGCTGAGAGGTAGGGGGGAAAGTGGCATCTGCCGTTGCCTTTGTTCTCAGAGAAGTTCCCCAGTGTGCTCTGAAATCAGAGCATCTATAAATAGATGTCCTTCCCTTTGTGCAAGCTGTCACTTCTGTGCTGACTCTTCTACAGGCCATTGTCTCTTTAAGAGCAGGGACCTGGCTATCATGTGTGCTCCTGGCTGCTCAGTGCTGAGTCACCTGACCTTCAGAGCTCTAGACTCCCAAGTCCCCTAGTTATACAAAGTCATGGAATTCAGTCCCTCTGGTTTTCAAGGCCGGAGGTTAGGGGGATTCTTTTTTCTTGTGTAGACTCCCTGGTGCATTCCCTTCTCTGTGACCACAGCTTCCTCCCTCTGTGTGCAGTGCTCCTGGCCGCCTCTCTGCCCTTCCTAACCCTTCCAGTGCTGACTACTTCTCTGTGTTTGACTGTGGAGTTTGTTTTGCCAGTCTTCAGATTGCTATCCAGTTTATTGACTCAGATGTGAGTGATACCTAGTTGTAAAAGTAGGACAGGATGAGCTTAGGGTCCTCCTACTCTGCCATCTTGCACCCCCTCCACAAATGTTTTAAAAATTTAGAGCTTTTGGGGCACCTGGGTGGCTCAGTTAGGTGTCTGACTTCAGTGCAGGTCATGATCTTGTGACCTGTGGGTTTGAGCCGCACATTGGGCTCTGTGCTGACAGCTCAGCGCCCAGAACCTGCTTCAGATTCTGTGTCTCCTTCTCTCTATCCCTCTCTTGCCTGTCCCTCCTCTGTCTCTCTCTCTTTCTCTCAGAAGTAAATAAACATTAAAACATAAATAAATAAAAACTTAGCGCTTTTGGTTAGGTATTTGGTCTTTGTCTCATTAATCATGTTTGTTTTCTTCATTAGTTGTTTTGTGAATAATTGGCAACCCATTTTTAACATAGATAGTTAGGTTTCCTGAAAAATAAGTTTTTCTTGCTATTTCTCCCTCTGTTGGCACGTAAGTATACATATGTTTATACACATCTGTACGTCCACAAACAGTGGGGAAACTGGTAAGCACTTTAGAGGTTTGATGCTGACATATGTAGTGGTAGCATAAGGCAATGATCACTTATGGTTTTGAGGTTTGAATGGTAATGACAAGCTCATTTTTTTTTTACTGTATAAACTTAATGAGAATACAAGAATTTTAATGCAGAATAAATTGGTAGTCAAGATGAACTTTATCCATAACTGTTTACTGTAGAAGTTCTACTAAGACTCTTTTCATTTGTACACATATGTGTCTTTTAGGGGGAAAATTTAGTAATCATAAGGGTTTATAAAAGACAATTTTACTTGGGAGGAATTTTTTCTTTACCTTGTTCCATGTAGCTACCATTTACTTATCATTTACTGAGCTAGGTACTTTACATAGTCTCATTTCATTCTTACAACAACCCAGCAAGGTGGCCTTTGTTAACCTTGCTTTACAAACTAGGTTAAGTACCTTGCTCGGGTTCACAGAACAGTAATGGTAAAGTTGGGGGTTTAAATCTAGATCTGTCTATGCTCTTTCATCGCACTGCCCTCCCTCCTCCTTGTCAAGGGATCAGATGTGAGGAACATAAGAAGGGATAATGAAAGTTAAACTAGGGGGAAAAAATGAAAGAAATACAAAGTTTAGAAAAATTAAAAGATTTAGATTTTAATCTTAGTTGTTAGAGAAAAATTATTTTTTATGGAAAAATTATTAATTTTGCTGGGAAAGCTCTTTCTAGAGCAAGGATTTATGTAGACAAAGATTAAGGCCTCTAGATATTAAACCAAATATTTTTATAAAGAGTCTTTTTAAAAAAATTTTTTGTAATGTTTATTTATTTTTGAGAGACAGAGAGTGAGCAGGGGAAGGGCAGAGAGAGAAGGAGACACAAAATCTGAAACAGGCTTCAGGCTCTGAGTTGTCAGCACAGAGCCCCACGCAGGGCTTGAATTCATGAACCATAAGATCATGACCTGAGCCGAAGTTGGCCGCTTAACTGACTGAGCCACCCAGGCATCCCTTAAATAATCTTAAAGCAAATTAAACTGTCAAGTAGATATCCTATCCCAATAAAATATACTTGGTATGAAGTTTAAGTGTGTTATCTTTTTCCTTTGCAGATGTTGATGATGGAGACACAGTGACAGATTTCATGGCTCAAGAGAGAGAAAGAGGCATTACTATTCAGTCTGCTGCTGTTACATTTGATTGGAAAGGGTACAGAATCAATTTAATTGATACTCCAGGTATGGTGCTCTTTGAGCATTGCAGAGATGCTGCATCATTTGAGGCTTTTATTCATGTTTGTGTTTCCTTTTTAATTATGGTCAAAAATCTATCATAAAATTTACCATCCTAACCATTTTTTAAGAGTATAGTTCAGTAGATAAGCGTATTTTATGTTGTTGTGAAACTGATTTCCAGGGGTACTTAGTCTTACAGAATTGAAACTATATATCCATTTTACCACTACTCTTTTTTTTCATCTGTTTCCATCGCTGGTAATTACTGTTATACTTTTTAATCTAGGAGATTACTTTAGATACCTCATATAAGTAAAATCATACAGTATTTATCCTTTTGTGGTTGACTTATTTTGCTTAGCATGAAATCTTCAAGGTTTATTTGTCTTGTAATATGTGAGAGGATTTCCTTTATTTTTAAGGCTGCATGATATACCATTGTACATAGATAACCTAATTTGTAAATAAATATACACCATTCATCTGATGGACATTTGGGTTGGTTCCCCCTCTTGGCCATTGTGAATAGTTTTGCTGTGAGAGTGGTGTGCAGATAGTCTTTGAGACTCTCCTTTCAGTTCTTTTGGATATATACCCCAAAGTCGGATTGCTGGATCATGTTTTTTTGTTCAGTTTTTAAAAGATTTTAAGTGTTGGGCACCTGGGTGGCTCAGTTGTTGAGTGTCCAACTTTAGCGCAGGTCATGATCTCCCGGTCTATAAGTTCGAGCCCTGTATCAAGTTCTGTGCTCATAGCTCAGAGCTTGGAGCCTGCTTTGGATTCTCTGTCTCCCTCTCTTTCAGCCCCTTCCCTACTCATGCTCTCTCTCTCTCTCAAAAATAAACAAACATAAAAAAATAAAAGATATTAAGTGTTATGTTTCCCATCCTTTTCTTAGGTCATGTGGACTTTACCTTGGAGGTTGAGCGCTGCCTTAGAGTGTTGGATGGTGCAGTAGCTGTATTTGATGCCTCGGCTGGTGTAGAGGTAAAAAATATTGCCAAAGTAAAGTGAAGATAGAACAGCATGATTTTTTTTAAAGTAGAATGTATCAGATTTAGTTACTTAGCCCTGTATTTATTAAGTTCATATTAATCAAATTATGGTGAAAAGAAATTGGAATTTAATACTGCAATCACATGATCTACATGTGATCTCATATTTTGTAGTAAGAGGAAAGTATTTGCTTTTCAGAAGGAAATAGGAAAGTTAATGTTGAAAACTGAAGGGCATGATATTCTTGTACCTTTCTTTAACTAGCTAACCTACCACAGTTTTATGGCATGCTGGCAGAAAACATAAGACTTTTGAGTCAGAGACAAAGGACTTTATTAGTCACAGAAATAGCAATGGTCAGAGTGTCGGTAATTTCTTGTCTTAGTTCCTCATGCCCCATTTCCCACAGTGTGACCTAAAGGGAGTCAAGTGACAGTTGTACATGCAGTGGAACCCTGTGCATAGAAAATGCACATGTTTTATAATGGGCAGTAAGCATGCCTGCTATTTGCTCTAGAGAGAGATTATCTTCCAGGCTTTTAAGCAAACCTGCCTTTTGATACAGAGGAAGACATTTCTCTTTCTAAGCTATTTACTGTAATGACATCTTTGAAAACATAGCCCCGAAGAAAGGCAGTTAGTGCCTCTCCATACAGACTATGTAGAAAGGTGAAAGACCCATGAAGAATTGTGTCCCAACAGTTATTAAGTTTTTTTAATAAATCTTAAAAGTGGACTTATAATAAATTATACTGGGGTCAGTTATGTACTCTTTAGCATATCTCCATTTGTCTTATAATTTCAAGATTGGCTTTTTATTGAGTATAGAATCCTCTGCTTCTAATCTTAAAATTACTGAAACTGATACCTTGGGGCACCTGAGTGGCTCAGTTGGTTAAGTAACCGACTTCGGCTCAGGTCATGATCTCACAGTTTGTGGGTTCGAGCCCTGTGTCGGGCTCTGTGCTGACAGCTCGGACCCTGGAGCCTGCTTCGGGCTCTGTGTCTCCCTCTCTCTCTCTGCTTCTCCCCAACTTGTACTCCGTTTCTCAAAAATAAATAAACATTAAAAAAATTAAAAAATATATATTTAAAAGTGATACCTTAATTAAGTGATCAATATTAACATTTCCCAAATTGGCATCATAGGCTTCCTGATAGGATGCACTAAGAAGGATAAAACATTATCTACGTTATATTCCTGGCAGAATGTTTGGCCCAAATCTAATCATGAGAAAACAATCAAATGGATATTTTAAAGGTTTTTTTTAATGTTTATTTTTGAAAGAGAAGACAGAGTGCGAGCATTGGAGGGGCAGAGAGAGAGGGAGACACAGAATCTAAAGCATGCTGCAGGTTCTGAGCTGTCAGCAGAGTCTAATGTGGGACTTGAACTCCTGAACTGTGAGATCATGACCTGAGCTGAATTTGGACGCTTAACCAAGTGAGCCATCCAGGTGCCCCTGTAGTTAAAAGGATTCTAAACAAACAAGAAAACTAAGTGTAATACGATCTTTGGCAGGGTCCTGGATTCAAAAACAAAAAGTTACAAAGATCATTATTAGGAAAAAAAGAAAAATTTTAATGTAGACTATATGTTACTAGAATAAAGTATTGTATCAGCTTAAATTCTTTTTGAATATGATCTTTGTAAATGGGTATGTAAGAGAATATCCTTACTTTTAGAAAATATGGGCTGAAGTATTTAGTATTAAAGTGTCATGACATCTGCATCTTGCTCTAGCGGTTCACCTCCCATGTACACATACATGTACGTTTTTAGTTTGGATACTTTGAGCAGTAGATGCCAAGGTGGGATAGATACATGAAAGATTTATTGGAGGAAATGCCTATGGAGATTAAAGGAGAAAAGAGAAGTGTAAGAGAGATTTCAGACCACAGGGCAGATTTGACATCTGTCAGTCAAGGAGAGGATGAAGAAGGATTGGGTAGGAAGAGTCTCAGACTACAGCAGTTCCAAAAAGGGTTTGGCTAAGCTGATGGGGAGTCCGCAAGCCAAAGTCACCTGTTGGAGAAGTTCCACATGTTTTGTAGGATTAACCTACATTAGCACTTCTCTGCTCGGCCATTAGCTGGCCCTTGAGAGACCATGGTAGTAGTCAAGATGAATAGCATTTGGATCTATCATTTAATTATGCTCTGTGTTGTAGATCCAAGTGGCACATCCCCATAGCCAGTGCACACATTCTAAGGTGTGCATATGCACGTTTGAAGAAAAAAAGGCAAGTGTGGCAAAGTGTTCATACTTAGTGAATCTACATGAAGTGTACATCAATATTGATTGCACTGTTCTTTCACTTTTTTTTTATAGGTTTGAGATTTTTTGGAATGAAAAGTTGTTTTGGGGGGGGAATAATACAGTTATTGAAAGCCCGACCTGAGGACTGCTGACAGGCAGTGATATTTTTTTGATCTAAATAAAGCCTGACCCTGAGGTGTGACATTGATTATATATAATTTCCATTTCTTTCCAAATCACTTCATTTCCTAATGGTTGCATTTTTTCTGTCATTATGACTTCTTTATGTAAATTTGACAGATGGCATTATTTATAGGATCGAAATATACTGGAATAGGAAGTTTCTGAATTTGTGACACAGAATCCTCTTATTTCCTGAAACAATAAATGGACTTTTAGCTAGCAGGTAGGATAATGGAAGTTTTTATATATTTTATAATATGTTTTCTTGGAAAATTTATACTATGCCCCCAACCACCACCTCACACACAGAAATTAGTTACCTTGAGGGTAGGTAACAATTTCTTAGGATACAAAGCATACTAAAAGAAGAAAAGTTGATTCATTGGATCTTAACAAAATTATATCTTCTCATTAAAGCTAAAAACAAATAAAAAGGGAAGCTGTAGGCTATGAGAAAATTTCTCAAGTTAGATATAAAATATTATAGGAATGTTAAATTTCCAGAATGTGATAGATAACACGATTGATTATGTAGGGAAATACTGTTTTAGGAAGTATGTACTGTAATTTTCATAGTACATGGGTGTGATCAAGTACTTGTATCCAGAGTGTATGAAGAACTACAAATCAGTAATAAAAACTAACAACTCAATTTAAAAAATGGATAAAAGACTTGAGTGGATTTTTCACTAGAGATGTGAGTGGCCCAGTGAGCACATGAAAAGATGCTCAGTCTCATTAATTATCAGAGAAATGCAAATTAAAATTACAGTGAAAAACATTCTTGTGAAAAACCCACAAGAATGGCTAAAGTTGAAAAAATAGTGGCAAATAATGGCTGAGGATGTGGAACAAGTGGAAGTCTTTTTTTTTTTTTTTAATATTTTTATTTATTTCTAGGAGAGAGAGAGAGAGAGACAGCGTGAGCAGGGGAGGGTCAGAGAGAGAGGGAGTCACAGACTGAAACAGGCTCCAGGCTCTGAGCTGGCAGTCAGCACAGAGCCCGACGCGGGGCTCGAACCCACGAACCGCGAGATCATGACCTAAGCGAAAGTCGGACGCTTAACCGACTAAGCCACCACCCAGGCGCCCCAAAACAAGTGGAAGTCTTATATCCTGTTGGTGGGACTGTAAAATATTACACTTTGGAAGACTATTTGTCAGTTTCTTATAAGGTGAAATATGCACATGTCCTCTCACCCAGCACTTCTACTCCCATATCTTTATCTAAGGGAATGAGAACATTTGTCCCCTTAGGACTTCTTCACAATATGTATAGCAGCTAAATTCGTAATAGCCCTAAACTAGAAATAGTCTGAGTGCTCGTCCACAGGTGGGCAAACACGCTGGCACATTTATACAAAAACAGACAAAGCAGCCAGCATACCTAACAACGTGAGTGAGTGTCAGAAACTTTGTTACTGAAAGAAGCCATGTTATTTATATGAGATTCAAAAAGAATGAATCAGTGGTGACAAATATGAGGACAGGTTGTTTATGGGGGTGAGACGTAAGAAAACTTTATTAGGTTCTGTGTCTTCATTGGAATAGTAGCTCCACACGTATATATGTTTATCAGAACTCACTATACACTTAAGATGAGTGTTTTTTATTCTATTTAAATTTTACTTAACCAAATTATAAAAAGTGGTTTCTGTATCAGGTAATGTTAGCACATTAGGCTATTTAAGATCTGCTCCAGGGCTTTGAGACTCTACTAGGCAGAGATATTAAAACAGACTCAAACTATTTATATTTAATATGTATAAAAATTAGAATTAAAAGCAGTCAAGTAGAAAAGCATTAGAGGGGGATGCCTGGGTGGTTCAGTCGGTTAAACGTCCGACTTTGGCTCGGGTCATGATCTCACAGTTCGTAGGTTCGAGGCCTGTGTCAGACTCTGTGCTGACAGCCAGCTCAGAGACTGGAGCCTGCTTCAGATGCTGTGTCTCCCTCTCTCTCTGACCCTCCCCTGCTCATGCTGCCTCTCTGTCAGAAATAAATAAAACATTAAAAAAAAAATAACAATTAAAAAAATAACATAAAGAAAAGCATATGAGGGGGCACCTGGGTGACTTGTGGTTAAGCATCTGACTCTTTTTAAAAAATTTTTTTAACATTTTTTATTTATTTCTGAGAAAGAGAGACACAGCGTGAGAAGGGGAAGGTCAGAGAGAGTGGGAGACACAGAATCCAAAACAGGTTCTAGGCTCTGAGCTAGCTGTCAGCACAGAGCCCAATGCAGGGCTCGAACCCACGAACTGCAAGATCATGACCTGAGCCGAAGTCAGCCGCCCAACCAACTGAGCCACCCAGGCGCCGCCCCCCCTTTAAAAAAATTTTTTTTTTTAATGTAAGTATGCAATTCTTTATTTCACTTCAGGTCATGATCTCGTGGTCTCCGTGGATTGTGCCCCTTGTTGGGGCTCTGCTTTCACAACATGGAGCCTGCCTGGGAGTCAGTGTCTGTCTCACCCTCTCTCTTTCTCTCTCTCCGTTTCTTTCTCTCTTTCTCTCTGTGTTTCCTCCCATGTGTGCATGCATGCTTTCTCTCACTCTCTCTCTTGCTCACTCGCTCTCAAAATAATTTTTAAAAAGCATGTGAGAATTGCTACTTAGAAATAGTTATTGGCTTTTTTCTCCCTTACTCTTCAGTTTAACTCCACATTCAAACATTCATGATAAAGATACATATACTTTTAACATTTTTTATTTAAATTTTACTTAATACATAGTGCAATGTTGGTTTAAGGAGTAAAAGTACATATTTTTATAACAATCATTTTTATAGTACAGTCCTATTCTTTTTACAACAACAAAAGAATTAAGGCAAAAGTCCATATTTCACAGGTCAGCATGCAGTTGAGTTCAGTATGATGTGACTTGTACTAGGTTAGGTGAAGCCAGACAAAAATGACATCTCGTTCTTGATTAAGTCCTCTTTCCGTGACTCTTAGTGCCTTCCAGGTGTTTGTTCTCCTCGTGTGGCAACCCAGGTCACCCAGAGGAGTGAGTGTTCTCAGTTTGAAGCACACTTCCATCACACTTCATCCGTCCCTTGCTCTGTTACCCTGCTAGCAGAGTGACTCTGCAGGTACAAGTGCAGCGGCGCTACTTCTTTGTTGGAACAGGGCCCAATTTCATGTTACAGTTGATTCTTACATCTGTTTGTTCCTTGCGTAGTAGAGTTATTTTTGCCCAGGATGTGTTTGTTTTCCCTTTTTCTTTGCTCTAGGCCCAGACTCTCACAGTATGGAGGCAAGCTGATAAACACGGGATACCTCGAATCTGTTTTTTAAACAAAATGGACAAAACTGGAGCAAGGTATTTCAAGGGTTTTTTTGTTTGTTTGTTTGTTTGTTTTTAAATTAAAAGTAGGAATACAGGGGTGTCTGGGTGGCTCAGTTGGTTAAGCATCCAACTTCGGCTTAGGTCATGATTTCATGGTTTGTGAGTTCAAGCCCCACATTGAGCTCTGTGCTGACAACTCAGAGCCTGGAGCCTGCTCTGGATTCTGTGTCTCCCTCTCTTTCTGCCCCTCCCCTGCTCATGCCGTTTCACGCTCGCTCTCTCTCTCTCTCTCTCTCTCAAAAATAAACATTAAAAAAAAAGGAATACAATTTTAGCTTTTAATGGACTCTAACTTAAATTTATAAATATTTATACTCTTCCCTCTAGAGTATAAATATTCCATGGAATCTCCATTTGGTCCCATTAAAAAAAGAGTTTCAAAGCAGGTAGAAACGTGATAAGGAGAGATCCTGGTCAATGTGTGAGAGTGGCAAATACAAAACATAAACTATCCCTCTCCTCAAACCACACAGTATGATTTGTGTTTTCGTAATTCTCTGTCCTATTTCTAAACTGATAACATGATACTAAGAATGCCTAAGGGAAAGGTATAGAAAAATTAGCCAGGCTTTTGGAAGAAAGGTGGTAGCTCTGTATGATAGCACATGTAGTTAGAGGAAAGAGTCCTTGACTTATAATTACAAATCAAGCATTTGAATGTCATAACTGAACTTTATCATTGGTGACCTCAGTCAATTTATTTAAATCTTCGTTTCAAACTATAATTGAAGCTTATTATGACAACACCCTAGATACCTCTGTGGCAGGATTATGGTGGATACTCAAGCACTATTATTTGAAATTGACATTGAAAGTTTATTCAAGATATTGTCGTATGGAAGACTGGTAAATGGTGAACAATAGGGACAGTGTAAACAGTTGTGATTTTGGAGAACATTCTTAAATCTGTTTTAAAAATCTTAACATTTAAGGGGTGCCTGGGTGACTCTTGATTTCTACTCAGGTCATGATCTCACAGTTCATTTAAAAATTTTTTTTTTAATGTTTTTATTTATTTCTGAGAGGGAGAGAGACAACGTGAGCAGGGGAGGGTCAGAGAGAGAGGGAGACACAGAATCTGAAACAGGCTCCAGGCTCTGAGCTAGCTGTCAGCACAGAGCCTGACATGGGGCTCAAACCTACAAACCGTGAGATCATGAGCTGAGCTGAAGTCAGACTTTTAACCTACTGAGCCACCCAGGCGCCCCATGATCTCACAGTTCATGAGATGAAGCCTGCATGGAGCTCCTACTGACAGCACGGAGCTTGCTTGGGATCTCTTTCTCTCTCTGACAATAAATAAATACACATTTAAAAAAAGAATTTTAATATTTTTAAAGTTTATTTATTTTTGAGAGAGAGAGAGGGAGTAAGCGATCAGGAGAGGGGCAGAGAGAGAATCCTAAGCAGGCTACACACTGTCAGCATAGAGCCCAATGTGGGGTCCTAAGATCATGACCTGACAGGAGTCAGATGCTTAACTGACTGAGCCACCCAGGCGGCCCAAGAATCTTAACATTTTTAATTACAGTTGTTTTACTTCCTGCAGTTTTAAATATGCGGTTCAAAGCATCAGAGAGAAGTTGAAGGCAAAGCCCTTACTTTTACAGGTTGGTTAATATTTGGTTTATTAACAGTAACAGCTGTAGATTTCCTCATCATTTTGTCGTGACTTAGATATTTCTGAAACTCTCAAGTCTTTTTAAAAGGAAGTTGGCATGTAAATAAAAATAGATATAGATTAAGATAATAATGTTAATTGCCATTTGGGGGAAAGTTGGGAAAGATAACATTTTATCATCAATGCAGTTCTAATTGAGTGATCATTTAGCAAAGTTAATCTCACTCTGATTTGCAGTTACCACTTGGTGAAGGCAAAGCTTTCAAAGGAGTTGTGGATGTAGTGAGTAAAGAAAAACTTCTTTGGAACCCTACTTCAAATGATGGAAAAGACTTTGTGAGGATACCCCTTTTGGAAGTGAGTGATCCTGAATTGTTTAAGGAGACAACTGAAGCAAGGAATGCCTTAATTGAACAGGTAAAATAAATACTTGGCGTTTACATTTGCATATTTTAAAACTTTAAAAATATTTTGTATGTTGTGAAATTTATAAAGTACATATATATTTTATGTATATATAAAGTGTAGCAAAGAACAGAGCGGATACCGATGTTTCCACCACCCCACCCAGCTTGTGAAACAGAATATTAGCAATACCCTTGAATCATTGTGTGCCACTTCTGTTTATCTCTCTCTCTAATCATTTCCACTAATCATTTCCTCCCCCCACCATCTTTTTATTTTTTTAAATTTTATATTTGTTTCTGAGGAGAGAGAGAGACATCATGAGCAGGAGAGGGGCAGAGCGAGAGGGAGATACAGAATCTGAAGACAGGCTGTAGTCTCTGAGCTAGCTGTTAGCACAGAGCCCAACGCGGGGCTCGAACCCACAAAGCATGAGATCATGACCTGAGCTGAAGTCGGACGCTTAACCGACTGAGCCACCCAGGCACCCCTCCCCCACTACTATCTAGACTGTAACCTTCTTTCATTTGCTTTGTTTTATAGTTCGCTATGAATGAATATATTCATGAAGGACTTAGTTTTCCATGGTTTTGAACTTTACATAAATGGAATGATACTGTATTTTATAACAGTATGTTGCAGATTCATCCTTGTTGTTATGTGTGGTTATGCTTCATTTTCAGTCTTCTGTCATGTTCCAGTATGATGATACCACAATTTATTGTCTGTTCTTTTGTTGGTAGACTTTGAGGTTATGTTGTCTCTCTTGCTGTTAGAAACAGTGTTGCTATGAACATCTTTGTATGTATCTCCTTGTACACACTTGTGAGAATTTGCTTAGGGTTAAACCTAGGAATAGCTCAGAGAGTGTGTCCATCTTTTATTTTATCAAATGTCACATTAACTTAGAAATTTTTAAAACCATTAATTTTATAGTTAATAAAATTAAAACTCTAGACTTCATCCACCCTCAAAATTATAATAGAAAATAGATTGTTAATATTTATATGGTATTGTTGGTATATAATAAATGAAAGGCTGCCTTAAATAAACTCTCTGAATCTTATGGTAGTAAAAAACATTTGAGTTTGAACCCTTTGATATTTTTACTTGTGAGTTAAACTGGTCAAAGTAGATCCTGTCATCATTAATTATTTTCATTAGTCTTTGTATCAGGTTGTTGTTGAAGTAATTATTTTTCTTTATAATATATGGTAATATCTACTGTATATTATATGTAAAGTATATAAAGTATACTTTATTATTAACAGACTAATGATCATTGTTATTTTTGTCATTGGGTAACTGTTACTGAGGGCGTACTGTCAACTAACTTAAGTGCTTTACGTATGTTTAATCCTCATAGCAGCCTATATTATCCTTGTTTCACTGGTGGGGAAACAGAAGCTTAGACTCCTTACCTAAGTTGTCGTATAGGTAATAAGGAACAGAGCTGGAACCGGAACCTAGGTCTGTCTCCATTGAGAGCTGGAGCTCTTACCCACTTTCTTGCTTCTCTCATTTGGGGAGCCATAACAGATGAAAGTAGAATTGACATTTACTTATTTACTTACCTATTTATTTATTTTAAAGTTTGTTTATTTTGAGAGAATTTCGGACAGAGAATCCAAAGCAGGCTCTGCACTGTCAGCACAGCCTGACATGGATTTTGACCTGAGCCGAAATCAACAGTTGGACGCTTACCCAACTGAGCTCCCATGTGTCCAAATTTGACATTTATTAATCAGTGATTGGTTACATAATTAGTTCTTCTCTGAGATTTTGTTTTGTTTTATCTTATGCGTGTCTAATGCATGTCTTAGGACATGATAATATGTAATGAAAATAAGATTGGAGACTCTCCGTAGATGATAATAAATTGCTAATTACAAGGAGTATGTATGTATTTATAGAATTAGCGATTGAGACCACATCACGCCTGTTAGGATAGGAACAATCAAAAAATCCCCACAAAACCCCCCAACCAGAAAATAAGTGTTGGCAAAATATGGAGAAACTGCAGCCTTTGTGTGCTGTTGGTAGGAATGAAAATGATGCGACCACTGTAGAAAATAGTATGGTGGTTCCTCAGAAGATTGAAAATAGAATTACCAAATAGTCCTAGCTTTTCTGCTTCTGGATGTATATCCAAAAAAAGTGATAGCAGGATCTCGAACAGATATTTGCATTTCTTTGTTCATAGCACCATCATTCCTTTTTTTTTTTCTTCTTTTTTTTTTTTTTACAAATAGTTTATTGTCAAATTAGTTTCCACATAACACCCAGTGCTCATCCCCACAAGTGTCCTCCTCCATGCCCATCCCTCCTCCCCCCCACATCCATCAGTCCTCAGTTTTTGTCAGCATTCAAGAGTCTCTCATGGTTTGCCTCTCTCCCTTTCCCCCACCATTTCCGCCCTTCTTCTCCCCCTTGGTCCTCAGTTAAGTTCCTCCTAATCCTCCTATACGTGCAAACATATGATATTTGTCCTTCTCTGCCTGACTTATTTCGCTCAGCATAACACCCTCCAGGTCCATCCATGTTGCTACACATGGCCAGATTTCATTGTTTCTCATTGCCATGTAGTATTCCATGGTATAGATAAACCACATCTTCTTGATCCATTCATCTGTTGATGGACACTTAGGCTCTTTCCATGTTTTAGCTATTGTGGAGAGTAGCACCATCATTCCTAATGGCCAGATCGTGGGAGCAACCCAAGTGTTCATCAACAAGATGAGTAGATAAAATGTGGTATAAATATACAATGATATATTATTATTCAGCCTTAAAAAGGAAAGACATTCTGACACTTGCTACAATATGGATGAAACTCGGGGACATTATGCTCATTGAAATAAGCTAGTCCAGAAGACAAGACAAATACCATAATGCTGCCACTTACATGGTATTTAGAATAGTCAAATTTGGAGAGACAAAGTAGAATTGTAGTTGCCAGGGGATAGGGGAGAGGAGAATGAGGAAGAGTTGCTTCATGGTATAGAATTTTGGTTTTGCGAGATTGAGAAAGTTTTGGATAGTAGTTTTACAACAATGTGAATATACTTAACATTACTCAGCTGTTCAGTTAGAAACAGTTAAGATGGTAAATTTTATGTTATGGTTATGTTACATTTTACCACAATTAAATTTTTTTGGAGAGTAAGATTAGTGTGGACTAAAATCAATTTCCTGTGTTCTAAAGGTAAATAGTGATAATAAATTACACTTACTGTATTCTTACTGTATGTTCTGGAAGCATGATTTGAATTGGTTATTTAATCCTCGCCCTGTGAAGTAGGTCCTGGTATTATCTCCATGATTAACCAAGGTAAAGAGAGGTAATGTAGAGGACTCTGGGTGGCTCAGTCAGTTGAATATCTGACTCCTCGTTTTTGGCGCAGGTCATGATCTTCTTTCTGGTTCATGGAATTGAGCCCTGCATCGGGTTTGCACTGACAGCATGGATCTTGCCTGGGATTCTCTCTCTGCCCCTCCCCTGCTCATGCTTTCTCTCTCTCTCTCTCTCTCTCTCTCTCTCTCTCTCTCTCTCAAAATAAACTTAAAAGAGAGAGAGAGAGGTAATGTAACTTGATCTAAGTTTTTGAGTAAGTCAGTAAGTAGTAGAGCCATTTCAAGGCAGTTTAACTCCAGAAGCAGTGCTTATCTATCATATATGTTTTTTATTCCCCAGGAGAATGGTTAGGTATGTTTCTACAATAGTTAGCTGTTCAAAGTGTGTTTTTCTCACCAAGTTTGAATGTTTTGCTCCTTTGTACTATTATAAACTTTTGAAACCTTTATTAAATTTATTGTCAGCTTAATTGTATTTCATACAGGCAGATGATTAAGAAAAGAACATGAATTAGATAATTGCATTTTTAGTGCTGAAACTGTGCTTGTGACCCTCATCTTAAATCTGTTCCTGCAGTGTGGGATTAGAATAAAATGAGTTATTTTAGTTGAACTCTCATCACATCTGGTGAATATTCATAATGTTAAAAGAATACGAAGTGAACCTTTTTTTAATGTTTTACTTATTTTTGGGAGAGAGAGCATGTGCACAAGAACAGGGGAGGGGTGGACAGAGGCTGTGAAGTGGGCTCTGTGCTGGCAGCAGAGAGCCTGATGTGGGGGCTCAGCTCACCAACCATGAGATCATGAACTGAACTAAAGTCGGATGCTTAGTCCACTGAGCCACCCAGGCATCCCTAGATGAAACTTTTTAATGAACTAATTAAGACCTCTAAATTTATTATATTCTTATGATTATATATATTATCACTGTAAATTGTATACTTTATTTCTTCGGAGCACTCTGAGTGGATAGCATTTTATTGAGATACTTCATCTGGCTCTTGCTTCTCATGTATATAGGGAACTTAAAATAGCATATCTTCAATTTTCAATCTCCTTTCCTATGTGAAAGAAACACCCTTTATCTCTTGAGATGTTTTGGAGGTCCATGGCCTGGATAAGGTAAATCATGTAGCTTTCTTGAAATATTTGGATCATGTACATTTATTTGGACTTAATAGTTGTGACAATAAAAGCAAGTTATAGAACTAAAACCTTTCTTTGTAGGTTGCAGATTTGGATGATGAATTTGCTGACTTGGTTTTAGGAGAATTCAGTGAAAATTTTGATTTGCTACCAGCTGAAAAGGTAAGTTTTATTATTCATTTGCTCTGATGAAGTTTTACTAATTGGGTGTGGTTTGATTTCTGTTTCAAGTGTTTACTTTTTTTCAACTTTGCATAACATTAGAAAATGCTGACTTAATTACAAGAACGTTAAGATAAAGTCACTATTAACACAAGTACTTAAATAATGGTAGTGATTTACTCGTTGCAGATATGCTTTACAAAATCAGAATTTGAATCTTTTTTTACTGCTGTCGAGTCAGGCACAAGTTACTCGTTTCTTTGCAGCACATTCATTGTGGTCATTTCTTAGGTAGGTTTAGGGAAATTACAGGTAGAAATTTTATATTGAAAATTTACTGGTTTTGTAGACTACTGCAGTGATTTTTCTCATCAATATTTATTTTCTGAAAATGTTTTAATTCTTACTGGAAGCTCATTACAGGTCTTTTTCTTTTTTTGTTTCCTTTTGAAATACATTAAACCAGAAAATAGTCATGTAAAACAGTAGTAATAATTGAATTAGGACAGATTTCTTCAAGGCATTTGTGTTATTTTCATCTAGGGACCTTCCCCTGTGAATTTAGCAGACAGTCTTTAATTTTCTTTATGAAACAAGAGTTACCAAGTAAAGTTTTTTTGTTTGTTTGCAAGTCAACTCTGTGTCCAACACAGAGCTTGAACTCACGAACCCAACGTCAAGAGTTGCGTGCTCCACCAACTGAGCCAGCCAGGCACCTCTCAAGTATTTTAGAGGGTTATGGGTATGTACACACACACACACACACACACACACACTCACTCACTCACTCACTCACTCACTCACTCACTCACTCACACACATGCACACATATATAATGGGGCCCAGACTGAGCCCAGCAAATATACTTAGTTATTTTTCACTAAAAGAATTAAAGAAAAACACAAGTCTCAAGATTAATTTTGAGACCTTTGAAGTTAGAAATGGAAAAAAGTACTTTTCTTTTGAATGAAATGCCATAATGATTGAAATATTTTATTGTTTAATATTCGATCCCTGAGATATGATATTTGTTATGCCCTGTAGTCACACACCATGATTTCTGTTTTCAAAGAGCTTATGATATAACGTGGAATTGATATAACATTCCTCCTACCAGTAGCTTGCAAGCACACCCACACTTTCCTTGGTTTTTGAGGTCTTTCAAATTTGATTTCTACTTTGAGTTCTCATTTTTCTTTGAATTTGATTTTTTTAGGCTTAGTTATTTATTTTGAGAGAGAGAGAGAAACCACAAGTGGGGGAAGAACAAAGAGAGAAGGAGAGAGAGAGAATCCTAAGCAGGCTCCATACTGTCAGCACAGAGTGCGATGCAGGACTTAAACTCACAAACCATGGGATTATGACCTGAGCTGAAATCAAGAGTCAGACGTGTCACTGACTGAGCCACCCAGGTGCCCCTGGATTTGATTTAATGTGGGTCTAATTCCTTTGAAGAAATTGTAATTCATATATGTGGTCTTAATTTCTGTACAGGTCCTCTATTAGACTGTCAAGGTTAAATCAGAAGTATGTTTAATTCATTTATTCAAGAAATATTTTTAAACACCTGCTTATTTTAAGTACTTGTGTAGTTTCTGGAGATTTAGCAGTGTTTTTACAGGACTTATTATAATGCTCATATGGATTTTATATTCTAGTGGATAAGGAGACAGACAATAAACCAGTAAATATATATCCAATATGCCAAATCGTGATTAATATTATAAAGACAAATACAGAAGAATAAGGCCATAAAGAATGATGGAAGTGTGCTGAGTAGTTCTGTTTCACATGGTTGGTTGGCCAGGCATCTAATTCTTAGATACTTTAGTTGAAGCCAGTCTACTGCACACAGAATACAGTACTTCTGTCCCTGTTTTATAGCTACAGACTGCGGTACATAGAGTAACACTGGCTCGGGCAGCAGTGCCTGTGCTTTGTGGAAGTGCCCTAAAAAACAAAGGTGTCCAGCCCTTGTTAGATGCTGTTACTATGTACCTGCCTTCACCTGAAGAGCGCAGCTACGAATTTCTGTGAGTATGCAGGGGCATGGATGAAATCGTATAGCCTCGCAAAACTGGGCTGATAGGTCTCATGTCACAAAAAGTAGTTGAAGCACCAGTTTTGAATAACATTGGTGAAGAATATCATTATAAATAATGCAGAGCTACATAAATGTTTACTTGAAAGGGACATTTGTTCTCATGTCATATAGCCTGCTTGCTGTATTTACAAATGGAGCTGGAATGTGTGGCTGTCAGTTAAAAATAAAAAACAGTAGAGTGGAGTTTGATAAATAACTCTGTAGATAAATTTATACTAGATTTCAAGATTTTTAAAAAGCTCAAAATATTTTGTAGCTTAAGGGCCTGGTTTTACTTCTGTTGTCACTAACAGCTTTGTACTTAGTAATAAATCCTCTAAAATCCGAGTGAGCATTGTGCAAAATGGCAGGCAGGAATGGACTTTGCTTAATCCTTTAGGACATTAATCACTCTTTTTTTTTTTTAATGTTTTATTTATTTCTGAGAGGGAGAGAGACAGTGTGAGCAGGGGAGGGACAGAGAGAGAGGGAGACACAGAATCTGAAACAGGCTCCAGGCTCTGAGCTGGCTGTCAGCACAGAGCCCGACGTGGGGCTCGAACCCACAAACTTTGAGATCATGACCTAAGCTGAAGTCAGATGCTTAACCGACTGAGCCACCCAGGTGCCCCTAATCACTCTTTATATCTCTCATTTGGAGAGGCATTAATGTTAAGTACAGTGATTATGGGCATGGACTGTGTACTCCCTGGATTTAAATCGCAGTTCTTCCAAGCTGTTTGACCGTCTACTTATAAAATACAGAGAATAGGACATAACCTATTGGATTGTTACAGGAATCAAGTGAGTTAATATTTGTAAAACAAATGGAATAGTGCCTACCTAATATATGGTAAACTCTTTATATGTATTTGCTAAAGTTAAAAATTGGAGGGGATTAGGGATAAGATGGAGAAGTTTTATAACAGAAGTGTCTCCCCTACTTTGAGTCATGGCTCCTTTGAAACTAATGAGAACATGGAGCTTTTCCTCAGAAAAATGTACCTATGTACAAAATTTGGCAATTCTAGAGGGATTCAGGCTTTCTGAAACGTATCAGTGCACACCAGTTAAGGATGTCAATCTGTAAGAATGTTGTCTGTGTAAACAAGTTGATGTTTATATTGTAGATTTCTGTGGTTATGCAGCTAGAGAGAAAGTGGGAGGACAGAATGAAAGTCATAGTTGGAAAGCACCTGTACATTCACCCTCTGCAGGCTTTTGTGAGAAGTGGCATGATGTTTGTAGGTGTATTTTTTGAAGATTGAACTCTAGGCAGTGGAATTATTTGTGAGTAGAAGTAATATTTGGGAGAGAATCCATTATTTTTAATTGTGAGCAGTTAATGGCAACATCTCCATTAAATAATTTAGTTTCATGGAGGAGAGGTAGTTAATACTGACGTTATTTAATCAGCCTGAATAGCTAAACTAGAATACATGAGGAAAGACATTAAGTTGGCATAATGATTCTGATTTGATCTGCATAGATATGGGAAGTGTATTTTATTTTTTATTTATTTATTTATTTATTTATTTATTGATTGATTGGGAAGTGTATTTTAAAGGCCTTTCTGGAATGTCTCAATTTTGTAGGCCATGGTATAAGGGTGACTTATGTGCACTGGCATTTAAAGTTCTTCATGACAAGCAGCGAGGACCACTGGTGTTTATGCGCATTTACTCAGGCATGATAAAACCCCAGTTGGCCATCTATAATATTAATGGAAACTGCACGTAAGTACAGCTTGTAGGTTCTGTTCCCTTTTTTTCTTTTTAATGTTTATTTATTTATTTTGAGAGTGAGTGAGAGTAAGTGGGGGAGGGGCAGAGAGAGGGAGAGAAAATCCTAAGCATGCTGCATACATACAGAGCCTGATGCAGGGCTTGAACTCATGAACAGTGAAATCATGACCTGAGCCAAAATCAAGAGTTTAATGCTTAACCAGCTGAGCCCCGCAGGCGCTCCAGAAGCTTAGGTTATTTTCTAAAATTGCAGTCATTGCTTTAAAAATTCTTTTACTGAAAATAAATCATGTTTTTTACAGGGAAAGAATAAGTCGTCTTCTTTTACCATTTGCTGACCAACATATAGAAATCCCTTCCCTGACTGCTGGTAACATTGCTTTGACTGTTGGCCTTAAACACGTAAGCAGCCAGATGGTTTCTCTAGGAACTACTAGCTTAAATGTTTAATTTAAAAACCAGGTATTTTGCAGTAACAAAAACCTACAAACAATCCAAATAGCTATTGATAGTGGGATAATGAATATTGTAGCATATTCATCAACATGATTGAATCTCAGAATAGGGAAAGAAAATTATAGAAGTCTGTAAACAGTGTGGATTATATTCATGTAAAATTCAAATCCAACTAAAAGTACACTATTTATAGACATACCTGTGTTTTAAGTTTCATAAATATTTTGTTATTCCCAGTGGGTATTTTTCTTGATCATTGCTGACAATTGAATCTTACCTTGTAATAGATCCAGGTAATAACTGAAGATAAATTGCCAATGGAGGCTCCATGAGGGGAAGGATTTGGGTTTCCTTCATTCTCTGTCCTTAGTCTCTCGATCAGTGCATCACACATGGTAGGCAGTCTGTGACTTGTCAGATGAATGGATGAAAATAGTTGACGTTGTGTATGTTTTTGGTAGGTTAAAGGTAAGGACATTTCACTTATATATGGATTAAATTGGATACATTTTCTCATTAAACTTTGGTATATTTGGCATTTAGGATAGCCATGGTTACTTTGAACATTTTTTAACCTCCTTATGGTTAATTGCAAGATTCAAGATCCTTTAGTATCAAATTTCTACAGTCCACATATTGCACTTCTAGCCTTCAAATGTCCTCTGTCCACCCAAAGGCAGGAACTCCATGTACATATTTGCTACTATTGCTTCAGTAGGAATAACTTTACAGAGAAGGAAACTGGCACAGAATGTTGTAAAATTAAAGTTTAAAAGTGAAATGACAGTTTTACAAAATGAGTATATAAGGATGCTATCAGTTTTGCATGGTCTAGAGAAATCTGGTTAATTGCTTATTTTAGTTAGTAGAGGATTTTCTGTAAAACAGAGACATTTTTACTGGTGGTAAAACTCTATAATAAACTTCTACTAAAATCTGTTTTCACATGATTGAAAATTTGGGAAGGTACATTTGTTTTACCGAATGAATTTGGATGTGTAGAGTGTGTGTGTGTGTGTGTGTGTGTGTGTGTGTGTGTGTGTGTGTGTGTGTGTGTGTGTGTGAGAGAGAGAGAGAGAGAGAGAGAGAATGTGTATGTGTTTTATTGTTAGATTTATTATAGCAGTATTTTAGAATTCTTACATAAGTTAAATTAGCTTTACGTACACAAAATTGCAGTGAGCTTTATGAATTTGTCTGTCTTAAGTTCTGATGAAAGTATCACATTGGAAGTTTTGGTATCTCGTGACTCTTGGCGGAAGCTGAGTGCTCACTGAACCAGTCTTGTTCCAAGGTGCCCTGTTTGCTTACAGACTGCCACTGGAGACACCATCGCCTCATCTAGGTCCAGTGCGTTAGCTGCAGCTCGTCGCGCTGAAACAGAAGGAGGAAAAAAGCGTAGACAGAACAATGAAGCCGAGAGGCTTTTGCTGGCCGGGGTGGAGATTCCAGAACCTGTTTTCTTCTGTACCATAGAACCCCCTTCGTTGGCTAAGCAGCCAGGTACAAATAGTTTTGGTGTATCAGCTCTTTTCTTCAGCCTCATTTCATGTCTGAGAAACTTCGAACACCTTTTGTAGAGGGGGAGAATACACTCAACAGTTAACTGATTGTATTAAAGTATCACTTGATTTTAGAGGCCATATTTATTGCAGATAATATATTCTTGTTTCCTCTTTGGGTGTGATAATTCATCATAGAGTGATCACATTAGCATCTCTATTCGTGGTGTAATTTAGTTTCCTTTTACAAGTTTCTCATTGCTTCTGTGTCTGAAGGCATTTTGCTTTTTTGCCAGCTCCTAGATCTTTGTGAAACACAGTCAGATGATGTTGCTGTCCCACTGAAGCCACCCATCAGTGGCTTCCCAGTTCAAATCCAAATTCTGCACCCTGGCCTACAAGACCTTATGTGATGTGATTACCTGCTAATAGCCAGCTACTATGGCTGTCTTGTTACTTGTCTAATAGTAAGCCATTTCTGCACGGCCATTTTCTCTATCTGGTATTCTTTTTCTTCAGGATTTTGCATCTATGGCCATTCTTTATTTGTGTCTTGATCTAACTTACCTTGGAGAGGCCCTTCCAATCTCAAATAACTTCCCATCAGTATCTTCTCATCTTCTTTTATTCTCTACAAAGCATTGATGTTATTTGAAACGTTCTTTTTCATACTTTGTTTGCTTACTCGGTCATTTTTCCCCCCACTAGAACATATGTTACATTATCTAAAGGATGAAATGTAAAGATAACCATTACTGTTTATCCCCTAGATTTGGATTATGCATTGAAATGCCTTCAACGTGAAGATCCCAGTTTGAAAGTGAAGCTCGATCCTGATTCTGGACAGGTTCACGTTTCATTACAATTTCACTTCCAGAAATCTTGCAATCATAGCATTTGTGTGTGTATGTGTTTTTGTATTTAAATGCATGTATCTGAAACAGATTGGTCTATGCCCCTGAAAGATAAAACCTTTTCATTTGGTTCTCTAATAATACGAATTTCTGGTTATCATGTTGACTGTCAAACTAGATAAAATGTCCTTAGTTCCTCAGTATAATTAATTATGCCTTGCTTCTATAAACCATTCTTTTTTTTTTTTTTTTTCATAAATACAGAACACTTTGCAGATTTCAGGTCATCCTCGCCCAGGGGCCATGCTAAATGTAGTATATGGGCTGCCAAAGTGAGCACATATAAACCACACTGTCATTTCAGCTTTCCGGAAGACAGCCTTTTGTGAAACTTTGACATAAAATTCAACCCCAAGACAAAACCTTGAGCTTCTTATGTTACTAAGGCTTGTAGACACAGGGTACTAAGCGGAGGATGCAAAGGTGCTTTTATTGCCACTAACACATGAGGTGGGGGAGAAGTGATGGCTGAAAGGCTGACACTGGGAGGAAGTAGAGCTCTCAAGGGGGTGGTAAGAAGTTTGTGTATACATTACAGTGGAAGACACATGTTCATTGTGTCTTTTTAGGAAGTCAGGGTAAAGTTTATGTGAGATTTTAGAACAAGTTCTCTTAAAAGATTATAAATTTAAGGATAAACTGATTTAGTTAATCAGAAAACTACAGAGTATTTTATTTCCCAAATGCCGGCTAAATGAGATAGTAATTTAGTTTAATACAACAACAAGCACTTAAATTTTTTTTTTAACTTTGGAAAACTTTCATTTAAAAATGCCAATACAATTAGTCCAAGGGTTGTGGGTTATCATTAAGCTGTTTAAAAATGCCAATACATATTTTTAAAAAAATAGCAAATAACACAAGCGTTCAGAGTACAAAATTAAGGTATACCTTTTCTCCATCGTTTTTACAGAGGTAAACCACTGTGAAAATGTGAATAGCCTTTCATGCTTTACCAAGTGTCTTGTGCTATGCTATGTTATAAACCACAGTGTATTTTTCCATAGATTCATACAGATATATAACAAGTCATTCTTTTAGTATTATTCTACAACTTGTTTTTCCAAATAATTCATTTCTTTAACTTTATACGAAAGTACAGCAATTGGAACAAAATAATCCTTTTTTGTGTTTGTTCCTTATAATTATAGTTCTGTTACAGCGGAAGGATAAATCTAGAACTAGCCAAAGGAAGAAACAAAAAGGGCAAAATCTGGGAGAATTCTAAATGCATACCTTCCGGGGCGCCTGGGTGGCTTAGTCGGTTAAGCGTCCGACTTTTGCTTAGGTCATGATCTCGCGGTTCGTGGGTTTGAGCCCCGTGTCGGGCTCTGTGCTGACTGCCAGCTCAGAGCCTGGAGCCTGTTTCAGTCTGTAACTCCCCCTCTCTCTGACCCTCCCCTGCTCACACTGTCTCTCTCTCTCTCCTAGAAATAAAAACATTAAAAAAAAGAATAAAATAAAAAAAAATAAATGCATACCTTCCTTCCTTCATCTTCAAGGATGTATTTATTAACCCTTTCTGTAAAGGGTTTTGCCAGTCAGGGAGGCTCACCCAAGCCCTGTCCCGAGTTTTTATTAAGGCTTGACATACTGCTCATGTGGTTGACCTCTGGTTTCCAGTACCTCCTATAAGTTGAGGCTGCTACCTTGACTTTCCAGGTTGGAACAGGTAGGGCTGTTAACACAGCCTCATCATAAATCGCATTGTTAACACAATCTGGTGGACAAAAGCCCCCAGACCAGTGAAGACGCTTCCATCAGGCAGCATCCTGGCCTAGCAATAGCCTACCAGTAGGTGAGGGTAAGGGCCATCTCTCTTTTTAGAGACAGTTAATTCTTTACTACATAGATGGCATATGAATAAGACTGAGCAAATATGGATTCCTTGCACTGTATGCTTTTTTATACACAAAGACCTTAAGGAATAGTGTTGTAGAAAAATACTGTTTTAAAGCATGTCTTGATTGGTTTTCATAAAAATTTGGCTTGTTCTAACAAGGGCCCTAAATAACAATGAAAGATCAAATTAGATAAAAGTTAATTTCTTTGTCAAATAAAGGTCCGAGCTAATGTGAAGGATTTAACTAGTTACAGTACTGTAAGGTACCCATGGAAATACCAATACCAATTGGGAAATACCAATGTGGTTGGAAATGTTTGGGGAAAAGGTTATTCTCTTCACCCCCCCGATTAACAAGATGTTGCCATCACCCACGTTTTAAGACAGTTGCCCACATCTTCATTGAGAGAAGGGTTTTATCTTTTCTTTAAAGATAATAACCCAGAAGTTGCCAACATCTGTTACACTCATGTTCTTTTGACCAGAGCAAAGCTATATGGTTGGAATATAGTCCTAGCTAGATGCTACTTGCCTAATTAAACTATCATGTAATAAAGACAGAATAGCCTAGAAATTAACTTTTTTTTAAAACTTTTTTTTAAATGTTTTATTTATTTCTTAGAGAGGGAGAGAGAGAGAGAGCAGGGGAGGATCAGAGAGAGAGAGACACACAGAATCTGAAGACAGGCTCCAGGCTCTGCTAGCTGTCAGCACAGAGCCCGACACAGGGCTCCAACCCACGAACTATGAGATCATGACCTGAGCAGAAGTCAGACACTCAACTGACTGAGCCACCCAGGTGCCCTTAGAAATTTACTTTTAATCAATTTATTATTCCACTCAAAAAACAAAAATGTTTTGAGGAAAAAACAAAAAAAAATGCAGAGAAACTCAGTTTGTAATTAATGAAAAATAACAGATATTGATTGTTTTTATATAGTATTTTGTGATAAATCTAATTTTTTTATATCTTGGTTTTATTTTCTTCCTCTTTTACCCAGACTGTCCTATGTGGTATGGGAGAGTTACATATTGAGATTATTCATGACCGAATCAAGAGAGAGTATGGATTGGAAACCTATCTAGGGCCTCTCCAGGTGGCATACCGAGAGACCATCCTAAATGCAGTTTGTGCCACAGGTAAAATAGAACTTTTAGAATGTGCTGTTTTTGTTTCTCTCTCTCTCTCTCTCTCTCTTCCTCTCCTTTCCTCCCTCCCTCCCTCCAGGATCTCTTTCCCAAATCTCTCAGTGTAGTTGCATAAAGCAAGGTTCATAGTTACTAGTGTCTTCTGTCCGTCGGCATAGGTTTTATGTGTGTGTTTTTGTGTCTTTTTGGGTCTTGTTCTGTTTTGTTTTAAACCCAAGCCCCATTCCTGTACCACTCAATATATCAAACAAGTGATGAGCCTTCATCAAACAAATGTGCTTTTCAGTGGTGGTCATGGGTAGAATAAGCCCTTCGTGTAGAGATATTTCACAAAAAGGATAGCCAGAAGGCTGATGAACATATTGAAAGATTCTTCATATCTGTAATGATTAGGGTCATGCAAGTTAAAAGTATGAGAAATTATTTTACACCAACAAAATTGGCAGGAATTAAATCAGACAGTGCCAAGTGTTGATGGAGATGTGGAGCAATGGAAACTCCTAAAAACTTCGGGTGAGAGTGTAGATTATGTAAGCACTATGAAAACAACTTGGCAACTTCCTTGTGAAGTCAACTGTGTGCAGACCTTACTACTCAGCACTTTGCCTACGTGTAACATGCCCTAGAGAAACTCTTATACATGTGCACTGAGGGGTGGGTATAAGAATGTTCATAATAGCATAATATAATAATAATAACCTGTAAATAGAAAAAAACAGCCCAAATACTTATGGACAGAATGTTTATAAATTATACTGTGTTCATACAATAGAATATTGTACAGCTGTGAAAAAGAATGAATTACATCAATATGCATCAGCCCAGAGAATCCACAGATATGAAGAAAAAGAAGCAAGTTGCAGAATACATAATTAAGGAAAATCATAGGAATGGCTGATTATATCAGGATAGTGATTGCTTCAGAAGGCTTGTAGGTTACTATTGGTAATGGTTTATTCTGAGTAGTTTTAGGTTTCATAAATGCTTATACTTTATTTTTAGCTTATGCATAGAATTATAAAGAGGAATTGCAGACTATAATTCTTAGTTTTAATTTAGGTGATGCATTGCTTTTTTACCTGGTCACTAACATAAATACAGCATAGTTTCGTTTCAGTAAAGGTGGAGATTGGTGACAGCTGTTGGTTGTTAGCAAATGAGAGATACCGTTTTCAATCTTAAAGTCATTGGTGTTTTGAGAAAAAATCATAAATGCATAAAATGTTACTAGAATAAGAAATTTAGTAGTTTGTTGGTTGGTAGTGTTAAAATAAGCTTTTTAATTTTCATTAGATAACCCTTTGTACTCTGTTTTACTGTTAAGTAAAAATTTTATAATTAAACGAATTTCGTGTAAGATTTCAAAAAATGTAAATGTGTAACCTGCATGTCAAACCTTGTGGGGTCATCTGCCACAGCACATCTTAACACCGCACAGTATCAAGTGATTTAGAACTGGTTTTTCACACTGATAAACACAGAAGCACATGCTCTCTTGATAGGACTTTTTACTCCCACGTCTTTATACTGTATTTAGTACCACTGTAATATTTTCTCCCGCTGTATCTTCTGTGAGATTTTGAACTTGTTGACTGTCATTATGCTACTTGTGTTACCTTGATACCTTTCTGGAACAAATCTCTACGGTACTATATTCAATTTGTTTACAGATACCTTAGATAGAACATTAGGAGACAAACGGCATCTTGTGACTGTAGAACTGGAAGTAAAACCAACTGAAACAGCTTCGGTTACCCCAGTTATCGAGTATGCTGGAAGTGTTAGTGAAGACCTTCCAAAGGCTTCCCAAGAGGCCACTGAAAATGGAATTTACAGTGCGTGCCTCCAAGGTAAGGTACTCAAATAAGAGTAAGCTTAGTATCTCAGTCAACCACTTAGTAACTCCTAATATTACACATTATTTCTAACTTGGGTAATGTTTTCTCACTATTCTTCCCACTATGTGTATGTTACCCCCTTTTCCATTGTCCCATGGTCCTTGGATACTCTTGTGGGCTGTTTTTTTTTTTTTGTCGTCCCCCTCCCCCCTCCCCCCCCCAGCCCCGTCTTCACTTTGCTCTTCAGTTTTGGAGGTTTCTGTGAATACAATTTCTAACTCAGACACACTTTCTTCAGCTGTGTCCAGTCTACTTGTAAGCCCATTATTTTTTTATTTCAAGCATTTCTTTTTGGTTCTTTCTTAGGACTTCTATCTGTTCTTGCATGTGGTGTACTTGATCAGTCTTTATAGTATATCAGTCGTGTGATATGATCATTCCAACATTCTTACCGTGTCTGGTTCTGATGCTTGTTCTCTATTCATATTGTACTTTTGCTTTTTAAATATGCTTTGTGAGTTTTTCCTGATAGCCAAACATGATGTATTGGGTGAAAGGAACTGCTGTAACCATGGTCTTTAGTCATGTGGAGGTCACGTGTGGGGGGAAGGGGAAGCATTCTCCAACCTTGGGATTAGGACTCAGTCTTATAGTGAGCTCATATCTCTGAACTGGGAACCACACAAGTGTGTTTTTAGTTTTTTTTCACTAGCCTCAGGCTGGACAGGATGGCTAGGGTGGCCTGGAGTTTGGTATTTCATCCAAGTCTGTCAGGTCCTGCTAATGCCCCTGCTCGTTAGGCTCTAGTTAACTAGTTTCTCCTGACAGCAGGTCTTTGTAAGAACAGCGTGCTCTGGAGTATTTGAGAATGGTTTCTTTTCCTCTCTGTCAGAAGCATAAGGGGATTTTTCTCTGATACTTAGTGTCAGAACATGCTGGAGCTCTAGGAAGTGAATCTCACAAAATTGTGGGGGCCCCCTTATGATTTCTGACTGGGTCCCCCTGAAATTTTTAACTCCCAGACTTATCTGTAGTTGAGGTTTTCCTGCCCTGGCACCGGTTCCTGGGATAGTGAGCCTCTGCTTCAGGAAGCTGTGACTTCCTGTGTCCACCTGTCTCTCCAGTTTCGGGGGCACTGGTTTATCCTTTGTCTTCTCTCTTGTGGCTCTGGGAGGGGTTGCTTATTTTTCAGCCTGTTCTGCTTTTTACTTACTAGGAGAGAGTGATGGCTTTTTTTTTAATTTTTTAAAAATGTTTTATATATTTCTGAGAGAGAAAGAGAGGCAGTGTGAGCTGAGAGAGAGGGAGACACAGAATCTGAAACAGGCTCCAGGCTCTGAGCTGGCTGTGAGTACAAAGCCCGATGCGGGGCTCGAACCCACGAACGCGAGATCGTGAGCTGAGCCGAAGTCAGATGCTTAACCGACTGAGCCACCCAGGCGCCCCAAGAGTAATGGCTTCTGAGCTGCCTACATGAACTGGAAATGAGAAGTCCTCCCCTGTCTTTACTCCTCAGTGCATTCTGAGTTCTAACCTAAAGGTTTTTCCCCTTTCCTAGGACCACTGCTTGGATCTCCAATTCAAGATGTGGCAGTTACTGTACATTCACTGACAATTCATCCTGGCACCTCCACAACTATGATTTCTGCCTGTGTCTCAAGATGCGTACAAAAGGTAGAGAACTATCCTTTGTTCTCCTTTCTGTCTTATGGGTGACTCTTCTGACAGCAGTGGCCCTTTGCTGCACAGACACCTGTGCTTTGTGGTGCCTCAAGCCTGTATTGTTGCCTTCTGTGCCTTAGAGTCAACAAGAGTTTTTACCTTGGAGAATCTTTGCTTTCTTAATCACCAGGCTTATATCTGAAAGAGGACCTCGGAAATTACTGCTCAATACAGATTACCAGGAAATGTTCTCTGATTTTGGCAGAGGCAGGTTTCCTTAACTGGCATTTCTGGTTTCCCTATCCCAGACTTAACAGCTGTTAGAGGTGAGCTTCGTAGTTTAATTAGGGGACATTTTGGCCCAAGATGGACTATCAAGGACATGGAAGATGTAATATTAGTTCCAATTTTGTGTTTACGTTTATTTGAATAAGAGTACGTTAATCAGGGATCATTGAAATCAGGGAAGTTACAGGGAGCCTGGTTGGCTCAGTCAGGTGATGGTCCTGCTCTTGATTTCAGCTCAAGTCATGATCTCAGGGTCATGAGATTAAGCCCAGCGTTGGGCTAGTGACTGAGCATGGAACCTGCTGCTTAAGATTCTCTCTCTCTCTCTCTCTCTGAACTTCACCTGCTTATGCGCTCGCTCGCTCTCTCTCTTAAAAAGAAAAAAAAAAAAAATCAGGGGTAAAACTCACTGATAAACAGGTTCAGGATAAGCACCTAACCTTATCAAAGCATCAAGCCAACTAGTCTTGGCCTGGTTACCTCCCAGTATTTCCCTGAGTGTCTTGCCTCAGTAACCTCCCAGAACCGAACTAACTCCCAGGATCCTAGTGTGCTAAATGCTGATTCCATGCGTTCCTGTCAGCGTGGGAGTATTACAGTTTTGTAGGTGACTGATTTGCATTAAAACACTTGCTTTTTTAGAAACCATTTTATGAAATTTTGGACTGTGTCTAAAACTTGATTTCTGTGGTCTTAATCACATCTAGAATTATAAAGTTAATGTGAATACCCTAAGTCCCTGACTTAAGAAGGTGAAACTTAATGGCCCTTTCATATGATTTCACTTAATTTTCATTTTAAAAAAATGTATACGTTCAAAAAGTATTATTTAAATATTGTTTCCCGGGGCATCTAGGTGGCTCAGTTGGTTAACCATTTGACTTCAGTCACAAACACCATCAGGTCATGATTTCATGCTTTGTGGGTTCGAGCCCTGTATCAGGCTCTGTGCTGACGGCTCTGAGCCTGGAGCCTGCTTCAGATTCTGTATCCCCCTCTCTGTCTGCCCTCCCCTGCTCACGCTCGGTCTCTCTCTCTCAAAAATAAATAGTAAAAAAAAAAAATTTAGTTTGCCTAAGTGTATATATAGTTAGAAGTATTATTTGTAAAGAATTCATGATTAAAATGTTGAGAACATTTCCAGTAATTTTTAAGTTTCTCCTGAAATTGGTTTTGGTAAATAACAGTAACCTGAAAGATGAGGTCATGGTTCTACACTTGATCTTAGCCAAAAGGCAGACAAGTGATGATGTAATGTTTCTAAATTAACCCCAAGCCCCATTATATTGGCCAGTCCTTCAGAATCTTAATATGCCTTGTATTTGTGAATTGGTTAGTCTGTTTATGAAGATTGTATTAGAGAACAAAAACCAACTTCATGGGGCTTACATTTAATCTTCAGTTTTAATACATTAAATGAAATACTTCTGACAGAAGTACTCCAGCTCTTATTAAGCTTCATCTAGTGGGGAATCTCCTTCTCTGCTGATTAGAAGTAAATGATGCCTCCTGTATTTATTGAGTCTTTGCAGAGCTTACAGTGCATTGTGCACTGAGATGGACATAAATGGGGTATAGATGTTTATCTTCCCCTAAAGGAGCTTATGATCTGGTAAGGTAATTAAATGGGGCCAAATAGCCAGAATACTAGAGCAGACTGGGAGCCATAAAAATGGAGAAGTGGGGAATCAGTATCATTGGAAGGAATTTCTGAGTCGTGAATTTTGGTAGTTGGACATGGTTAGGGGCGTTCCAGACAGGTGGCGACTGAAGAGTCCCTTGAGCTGTACTCTCAGATGACAGCAGAGTAGTAGTGATAAACAGTGTTGAAAAACTGGGATCAGACTGTAGAGAAACCTTTAAAAACTACCCTGAGGAGTATGAGGTTTGTTTTGAGAACAGTGGTGAAAAATTTAAAGTTTTTGAGGAGGGCATTATAATCCCTGGAATACAGGAGGAACTAGAAGTAGGCAACAACTCTTCTGGGACAAGGAATGGGCTAGGGCTGAATTAGGATATTGGCAGTGGGAATGGAAATCTTAAAGCTCCTTGGGAAAATGGAAGCCAGAGATGCATGTCCAGGTGAACTGAAGATTTTGCTGTCCTCAACTGAAATAGGAAAGAGCGCACAAGAATGTTTGCAAAAGGAAATGATGAGTTTATCTTGGATTGCTGTGGGGTATTTAGACCCCGTCGCAGAGTGGGCCAGTGCAGGGGTACAAGGCTTTAGCACATGGAGACTATAGTCTGTGTGGAGTATGAAGATTTTGAGGAGGCTACAGAGATGTGCATGAATGGAACTAAGGACAGATACAGGAGTGCTGTGTATCCTCAGTCCACAGCATTCAGTTCTTTACTTGCTTGTAGTGTTTTCATTTTTACCTTCTCCCCCTCTTCTTCCATTCCAAAAGGCATTATGTGAAGTGGTACAAAGCTCTTGATAAGACTTGCAAAGAGAGAGGTGTGCTCTATGTTTTGAAATTTTGATAATGGGCATATACTCTTGGTTTTACTAGTCTGGCCATTTTTCACGGTTGTGTGGGTAAGGGGCAGGAGCGGAGGGGGACAAACCCTTACTTAATGATAGAGGCAGTGTTGATGCCCCCTGCGCAGCCTTAAGTAAGAACGAGAATCACTGAGTGGTGGTGGAGCAGGGAACAGAGCGGTCAGCTGCACCTAGGTAAAGGTGAGGACACATTCCAGAGCCCTTTCCTACATAGTTTCCATTGCTAAGTCTCAGTTTATTACATCACACCTAATAATCAGAGGCTTAGACTATAGAAGAAACTTTCATTAACAGAACAGTTGAATTCTGGCAGGCTGCAGCAGTCGATAGCTTTTTAAAGTTTATTTTTGAGAAAGAATCCCAAGCAGGCTCTGCACTGACAAGACAGCCCTGACCCCACCAACCATGAGATAGTGACCTGAGTCAAAAGCAAGAGCCAGGTGCTTAGCTGCCTGAGCCGCCAGGCAGCCCGGTAGGATAGCTTTTTAAATCAAACCCACCGGTACTTACATATGCCGTCCAAAACCCATTTACCATTTTGTCTGACGTAGTGATACTCTGAAAGAGACTGACTGGGACCCCAGAACATTTTCTTTATATTGCTACTTCTCCACTTTTCTTCCACTACTTGCCCTATGTGCTATATTGGCTTTTCTTCAGTTTCCATGTTACGTGCTTCTTCGTCTTGCCTTTTGTTAAGAATGTGCTTGTAGTACATTTCTGGATCAGTCTTGTTACGGACTGTAATAGGCATCAGGAACTAAACACATGGTTTCAACAAATATGAAGCATTAAATCTTTGAAAGGGGGGAAACCATTTTTTTCCACTCTGGCTACGTGTTCATAGGTGCTGTGTATAATTAAGCTTTACTAAGCAATCCCTTGCCATGTACCCGATTGCTTATAAAAAGAGCTCTAAGCTTACAAGGATGGGCAGAATTTATATGTAAGTTTTTATCAGTCTTTTTTAACAGAAATTTGATTTCCAATTAAAGAAGGGAGGTTAACATTCTTGAATTTCTTTAGGCTCTGAAGAAGGCCGATAAGCAAGTTTTAGAGCCCCTGATGAATCTCGAGGTTGCAGTCAATAGAGATTACCTCAGCCCTGTCCTGGCAGACCTGGCACAAAGAAGAGGGACCATTCAGGAAATCCAGACTCGTCAGGAAAATAAAATTATTATTGGATTTGTTCCTCTAGCAGAAATTATGGTAGGTACTTAGTGACTAAAAAGAATACTGGGGATATTTATGCTGAACGAAAGTATAGACAATCAGGACTTTGATTTAGAGGATGCAGTGTAAGTTTGTCCTGTTAAAGTGTCTGGATTTAAACTGTTATGGAAATCACGGGGATTACCCCAAGTTGGTGGGGTCATTTCCATTCTCCACACTTCTCTTCCCAAATGCCGAGACTGGGGAATACATCTTATACATACTCACACTATTCACTTAACCTGCCCTCCACATTATTTCTGTCCAGTATTTCCTGACAAAGTGGATACAATGGCAAGTCATGTGAGTGTCATTATCACCTTACTGATAAAAATGGAGGCTTAAACGTGATAACTAACTTAAATTATTTTGATTGACTAGGGTTATTCAACTGCGCTTCGAACACTAACATCGGGCTCAGCAACATTTGCCTTAGAACTATCTAATTATCAAGCCATGAATCCTCAAGACCAAACTATACTGCTCAGCCGGCGAAGTGGCTTGACCCAAGTGCTTTGAAAACTCCAGAGCCCCTACCTACTGCTTTTTCAGTAAGAATAATTTTTATTGCTTTTCAACTGACACTGGTACTGGAGTTGCCCATTCTACTTCATAAAATGAGTCTTCTACATGTTAATATATATGTTCATTATATATGTAATCAGACAGAGGTCCCATTTTTAAAAAGATACATATTTTATTTAAAAATCTTAATTTCCATGATTTCAAAATCAAGTTGATTGTGGCTTTGTCCTCTCCTATTGTCTTCTTTGTTTAGGCTCATTTTTATGTTTTGTACTCCTGGTTACAATATCCAGTAAAAAGTGGTTCTGCAGCTATTCCCCGTCTACAGAACAAAGTGTGAATTAGAGAGGTGTTAGATTGATACAGAGCATCTCATATCCCAAGTTCTTTATTGTTGAGTGAGTGTCAACATTAGTTGAGGGAGCTGGAGGACCTGAAGCTGGCTTGGTGCTTAAACTCACAAATTATGAGACTAAGCATCTGACTTCACCTCAGGTCATAACCAACTGAGCCATCCCGGCACCCCTTAAAGAAAAAAGTTCAAATAGTCTTTTCTCCTTATGGGCACAATTCTGTTTCATAACAAAAATCAATTCCCACATCAATTCCCACTTCCTAATTAAATCACTTATTTGTTAGGTTCTATTCTAGAAAACAAAATCACCCTGGCTGTGGTAGCATCCTAACTTTGAAAACACCGTACCTGACCATCCTACAGCGGTGAACTGTCAGTCTGTTGTAGGCACTCTCTATACCTCTGATGTCCGCCGGACTCCAGAGTCTTTCACCAATGGCACTTGCCCGAGGCCTGGAAGTTAAACCACATGTCCAGCAAGGCAGTTTAAATTTATGTTTTCTGAGATGTCTAATGCTTCCCTACTTGGGAAGAGAAGGAAAAATAAGGCACTTTAAATTCCATACCATAATCTTGGAGTGAGGTTAGTTGCATCCACATATTCTCCCCACAGACAAGCTTCTCCACCAATGACGAGTTTTTTCTGTTCTTGAGAACCTGCATTGAAATCATTGAATGAGTTGCAGCTCCAAGCTTTGACAGGCACTAACTGGTTTCTCACACCACGTTTATATAGGGCAACATTTTGGTCCCCTGGTCAGTTCATGGCTTGGGCACACACAGAGGTAGGAAACTTTATTCCCACAGTGCTTGTTAGCATATGTCTATAAATTGGTATCTTCAATACTAGCGCACCATTTATTTTGGTTTTGGGCAAACTTACTTGGGTTCAAGAACCATTTTTCCCTTGGTTGCTTATGAATAGTGTGCCAGGGAATCCAAGCTGGAATACTAGTGACAAGTGCCTAACTTCTGCCTTCAATATCTACCCGTGGTAGTAAAAAAAAAAAGACTAAGTACCCAATTGAAGTTACTTTATTGTCAACCCCTAGTAGACCTACATACAGATTCGAAACATTTTTTAATACTACCTTTTTCTTGAAGGAAATTTTATAAATGGGATAAGGAAGGGGGTCTGAGAGCCTAAATCTCCACCCCTCTATTCCTCCTACCACCCCCTTCCCTAAGAATACCTAACATCTCAGGACCTGAAGACTGCACAGCCTGAAATACAGGAAACTAGAGCACAGCCTTCCTTAACACTTGGAGATCAAACGCAAAAAAAACCTACTTTTGAAGTTCTTTTACTCAGAGAAGGATATGGTTTCTTTCACAACTTTTAATGTATTAGGGGCCCTTTTTTTCCTTTTCAAGTAAACAATATCCAGGATCAAACAAACGTGAGGATAGTGAGTAGGTAATATTTAGATGAACTGACCAAAGTAATGATAGGTACTTCACTCACCATCAAAATTAAGAGGGTCTACGTTATAGTAATTTCTCCAGTCTTGTCCATAACTAATCCAGTCTAAGTACCAAGGAGCAGAAAGGATCACAGGGAAGCCAGCTGCTGTGACTTCACGTAGTTCCTCACGATATGCTTGATTTTTCCATACTTGAACAACTGTGCCTGGCAGAAGCTATTAAAGTTACAATACGTATTGATTAGGGCCAACAATACAGATGAAATTAAAATAACTTTCTAAGCTTCTTATGGCCCTACTTATAGGGCCTTAAAATTAGATGTGTCAAAAACCTTGGGGCACCTGGGTGGCTCAGTTGGTTAAGGGTCCAACTCTTGGTTTTGGCTCAGTTTATCTTGTGGCTTTGTGAGTTCGAGCCCCAAGTCAGGCTCTGTGCTGACTGTGCGTAGCCAGCTTAGGATTCTCACCAAAAAAAAGTTTCATCAACCTTAAGGTTGGATATTTAACTTTTGCCTATATATGACCCTTTATAGGTATAACCCACTAAGGCTTTACTCCCCTTTGTCCCACACTACCATTATTCTTACTTTGGAACTGTGTAAGCCTTCTGGAAAGGTAATGGTAGTAGCCGGATTTGAAATTCTCCGTTACCCAAAGGAAAATAGAAAGTATATATTGACAGTATTACTTAAAACTACCTTCATAGCAATAAAGATTCACCTGTTTTTGTTTGTTCTACCCTTGTTTTCATTTTTCAACTTTACCCAACATGGGGCTCAGTCTCAATGAATCATGAGAGCATGACCTGGGCCCAAATCAAGAGTTGGATGATCAACCACCTGTGCCACCCAGGCACCCCATATTCTGCCCTTGTAAAAAACAAACCAAAAAAACCCCAAACTGCATGTACTTCAGTTTGTGACAAATAATGAAATGGTGGGAGGATGATGGTGGAGAGATGAAAAGGAGGCACTAGTCTTGCTCTACAGTTATTGCCCAATAAAAGTTTAAACTAAAGGGTAAGTTAATTTTCCTTCGAAGATGTTAAAATAGTTAAGTCTCTCATATTACCAGAATCACATGCAGACTTCTCACCTTCACGTGATCATCAAAAACCTCTTGCCAGACTATGGATCGCTTCTTTATAGTTGAAACAATATCCAAAAGCCTACCATTGGGAGGAAAAATTATTTCAGATCACAAGCTGATATATATTTAAAGCCTGTCTGGTTTCTATGAAGGACTACCATGTTGAGAGGTGCCTTTCGGCTTTATAGCAGAACCTGCTCAAGGTGGATGGCGACCCAGTGTGGTTCCTTCTTTCCAACACATGGCTCGGGACATCACACAGCAGAGGGGTTTAAAAGTCATCTGCTGAATGAATGTGCTAAGTACATCTCCAAGTGGGGAAGACATAGCGGCTCATAGGGTAGTGTACAAATTGTCATCTCTGGTCACTTCTTGAGTGTCTTAAACTATAAAACTGCTGACCATTAATTTACAAATATTTGCTGGTGTTTAGACAATGCCAGGCATCCTGCAGGAATCTGGGCTTGTTTAATATAAGAGTTGGCAAACTACAGCCCACAGGCTGTTTTTGAATGGCTCCAAACTAAGAATGGTTTTTACACTTGTAAATACTGTTTTAAAACAAGAATACTGTGCAACCATAGGGCCCATGAAGCCTAAAATGTTTACTGTCTGCCCGTTTAAATTTTCTTCACTTTAAATATAAACAGCCATACATGTGGCTCTGCTATCATACCTCACATCGCAGATAAAAAGTAAAAGAACCCTCCTACAGTTGACCAAAGGGATTAGATTTCATGGGCAAACCAGGGCTTTGAACTGAATTCTTTGAACAGATGACTGATGTTGAAATAATGTAAAAGCCTTAGTCATCAGATCGTTGATTTAAAGAAAGCAGTGGATATTGCTTCTTTCTTGATTTTTCACTTTGTCCAACAAGGTATATACAGTATCTACACTTTGACAAGGGGTGAAGAGAAAATAGAAATACTAAGTAGCTTAAATCATAGATGAAATAAAAATAGGGAAAGGCTTAGAAGTAACTTACTTTTGAAGATAGAAAGATTCTAGTATTCTAAAGTCTTTGCCAAAGCCCTTCTGCTTCATGAAATCCTGGATTTCTGGATTCGACTCCCTTCAACAAAAACAATGATTAAAACTACATTAAAAGTCTGGTAAACCCAAAGTATTTAAAGTAGCACAGATCTCTAACTTCATCTGTGCAGATTTAAAATTACGAAAGTTTGTAGGCAGAAAATAAACCTAAAAGCTATATTATGAGTTATCCAAGTTTTCCATTAAAATAATTTTTTCCAGCAGCTAGTTACTTGCGAGAATAGCTTTCCCTACCTCTTTCCTCCAACTAAGGCTATTTACAAAGAGGATTTAAAAAAAAAAATGTTTATTTTGATGGCGGGCGGGGGGGAGGCAGAGAGAGGGAAAGAGAATCCTAAGCAGGCTCCATGCTGTCAGCTCAGAACCCAACACAGGGCTCAATCCCATGAATCATGAGACAAGCCAAAACCAGGAGCCAGATACCAATGGATTGAGCCACCCAGGCACCCCCACAAAGAGGATTTTATTTGAAAAAATTTGCCACACTTAGTCACTGCCCTTTCACTAAATGTTTTTGTTGACTGTAGTCTCCTTTTAGTCTCCACTATCTTTCACATCTTGATTCTCCTTCCTAAAAGCTTTTACTCTCAAGTTACGTTGCTAACTTGAAACCTAGTAAGCAGAGATTCCCAAATATTCCCTTTTCACAGGGAGACCTCTGATATCTACTTCAAATGCAATGGTTTAAAAAGTAAGGCTTTTAGAGAATTGTCTTACCAACATTTAAATTCCACTTCATCTCCTCCCAAGTGAATGAAGTCATCTGGAAACACCATATTAACTTCTTTGAAAAACTGAAACAGGAAGCTGTAGGTTGAATTCAGAATAGGGTTTATAGGTCCAAAGGTCCCAGACTGCTTACGTTCATTGTAACATGGAGTCAGGAGGTCTTTCTGACCTGGAAGAAGAAGTGTTTTAATCACAAAGACATGGCTTTGCATGTGATTATACTACTCTATTTTGTTGAAGCTGTAAGAGAATTTATACAAAAAAAGACACCCTTATGAGCAATTGTTTCTTGAATCCTATCCCCTGTACTTCTGTTTCCCTTTCCTCACCCTATTTTGTCCATTTCAGGTATCTCGTTTATTTGTAACTCCCAAATCTTCACTCACCCAAGCCCTTTTCCTGAGTTTCAATCCATATTTCAAATTCCCCACTCAACACAATGAGATATCCCAGCGGCATGTCAAACACCATCTAACAAAAGCCAGATTCTCTGTCAGCTCCTTCAGTAGCTGCTACTGAGTATGTATTCTGGTAAGCATTTACCATCTTCCTCCTCTTTAACTTTTCCTTCTTTTCTCGGGGTTGATCAGTTGCCAAGCTCCAGGGGGAATATATCCAGAATGTCTCTCAGTTCTGTACATTATTTTCCATCTCCACTGTCACCATTCTGGTCTAGGACTTCATCTCCTTCCCCTTCCAGTCGACCACTTCCTCATATAGGTTTTGCTGAAATGTGGTTCCCATCATGTGATGACTTCTTTTACTGGTTTCCATGAGTCCTGATGGAGCCCACATTCCTCACCCAAGGCCCTCCACATTGTACTTCAGCAGACTGACTTCTCAATATTCTCCATATACCCTAATAATATTGAACAACTGTAAATGCTAGGTGCTGTTACATATTTAACCGTCAAAAAATTGTAGTTATTACAGTTTAGAGATGGGGAAACTGAGGATAAGACATTCTACAACTTGCTCAAGGTCAGTCACTCAGTTGACAGAAGCAGGACTCAAACCCAGGTAGTGTCGCTCCAGACTCAGTTCTTAACCACCCTATAGTGCTTCCTACTCTTGGCTGCATTACACTCCAACTAATGCCTTTCCTCATGTTGTTCCCTCTGTCAGAAACATGAATATATTCTTTGATCTCTCAAAAACATTTTAAGTGTTATCTCAACCAGGAAGCTTTCTTAAACTCAACATGTTTTACCTCTAATTTTTCCTTTAGCGTTTTTTTTCACACTTCAGGCAGTGACTTGCCCACCATAGACACACAATACTTAACTGAATTCCATTTGTCAGTAATGCCACCCTTGTGTAAACCATAAGGTATTAAGAACAAAATGAATAGGGGCACCTGGGTGGCTCAGTCAGTTAAGCATCCAACTCCTGATTTCAGCTCAGGTCATGGTCTCATGGTTTCTGAGTCTGAGCCACAAGTCAGGCTCTGCTGAAAGCACCGAGACTGCTTGGGATTCTCTTACTCTCTCTGCCCACCACCCCCAGCTCTGGCTCAAAAAAAATAAACATTTTAAAAAAATGAACAACATTAAGAGATGCAGGACTTCAGGTACTCAGTCTTTGCAACTTAAAAATGACACTCCTTACCTTTTCCCCAAGACTGTGTATGTCCAGGGCTGTCAAATTCTGGTATGACTCGAATCCCTCGTAATCGGGCATATTCAATCACTGTATGGACATCACTCGGTGTATATACATGAGACAGAGAATAGCTGCCCTGTAAAGCCATATTTATTAAAATGTATGAAATAATTTGTCCAGGATACTGTTAAGGGTTCAGTTTGCACAGTGCTAGCAGACAGGTATTTTTTCTAGTATAATAATGTACTAAATATAAATAGTCCAATGTGGTGGTGGAGGACTCATTTATTTGTTATTTTTCTTTAACCCCCACATTCATTCATTCATTTGCAAGTAAGCTCTATGTCCAACATGGAGCTTGAACTCACTACCTCAAGATCAAGAGCTGCATGCTCTATGGACTGAGCCAGCCAGGCAACCCAGGTAGACTCATTTAAATTATTTTATTACCGTTATCTTGTCAGCTCTCAGCACACTGTGGATTAATTCCAGATTTACTAATAGAACTATCTCTTCTAGTTCCCCTTGGTTCAGGGACATCTACCCTCATGCTCAGGGAACATACAACAAAGTGCAAATAAAACATCTGACTCCAAAGTCAAACTTATGAAAACTCTGGTTACACTCCCCTGGTCAGTTTTAGAATAAAAGTTCACACACTATTACAAAACTGAGCTGTTGCCTTTCAAAGTCATTTTAATTACTATCACCTTTAAAAATTCTACCAGACATATACTCTGATAAGTGATTTGATTTTTTTTTTAAGATTACCCTCAATCCTTCTGTAGGTCACTTGAAAAATCAATATAGGTTATAACTAAAAGTCGATTGAAGGTATTAGTGTAAAGCATATTTTGCAAGTAATAAATTACATATAAATTATAAGCTATGTCTAAATTTATAAATATAAATGCTCAACTCTAAAAAGTCTGGTCTCACCCCCCCAAATTTATATCTAATCAAGATCAGTTCTAACTACTCATAGTAAAAATAGGACAGAAAAACATTAACTGACGGTATGAGAACACGATCAGCAAAACCCAGACTTTGGGAACTAGACAAATGATTTAGTTTAACAAAAATAACAAATTACAAAAGAAATAGGTGGGTGGGGTAGATACCTATAGACCAAAGATAATTAACGGACATACTAACTGACCACAGTGTATGAAACTCATCTGCATGCCATTGCAAACAAGATTTTGTTCATTAAAAAAAGGTAAAATACTTGGGGAAATACAATGATTGGCTAGTTGGATTATTAACTTTTCAGCTGCAATAATATATTATGGGTTTGAGGGCTGTTTTTTTTTTTTTTTCCTTAAAAGACCTTTTTACAAATGTGATATGGTGTCTGGGATTTTCTTCAAAATATGGTAGGAAGGGAGCGTGAGGGTAAGTGATACAAGATTGGCCAAGTTCTGGTTACTGAAGCAAGGAAATCATTCTTCTACTTCTATACACGTGTGAAATCTTCTGTAATAAAAAATAAAGCAAAAGCAAACAAAAACAGAGGGGTGCCACTAACATTTCAACCTATACTACATCATAACATTGGAGAGAGCGTGGGAACTGTGGATAGAGGACATTTAGAGTCCTGTTTTTTCCCCGTCCTAACTGCAACTTTGGACAGGGATGTCAGTTACTCTGTCTGTATTACAGGGGGATTAAATGAGATGACACAGGCGTACTCCCACCTCCACTGGTTTTTAACACAATTAATTTGAACACAGACAGCCATTATTTTCTTAGAAGCTCTCATCTCTAAAATTCTCTATGTACTTTTCAGAGAACAAAAAGTATTTATAGTATTCAATAACAATTCCACATTATGTGATAAGAATACTTAACCTTTTATTACGAACGCTTCAGATCTCCTATATTCTTTTAAAATTTTCAAATGTTATTTACATAACTACTATACATTACTTAGATTTATAACTTAGCCATTATAAAAAGTTTTATAGACCTAAATCACTAAGCCAAAGCCTATTAAAGAAGTTTTTAAATAATAAATATGTAAGTTTTATACTTTAATTCCATCCATAAGAAGAAACATTTAAGCAAACAAGTTCTAATGAAACCATACAAACATTTTTGAAGACAGACTACAATAATATGAATTACTCACTTTGTTGCTTAACTCAGGAAAAGTGACGCTCTGGTAAGGGAAAGACTGGTCGTCAACTACATGCCAGTGGAGAACATTAAATTTATTAAAAGCCATGGCATCCTGCAAGCAAACATGTGAAAAAGTTATGTACCATGGATACAATACATACACAATCCAATTATCTACATTCAAGCTTGTCTCCAATGTGTCTACTTCCTTTTAGGGACTCCTGGGTGGCGATGTCATCAGTCAGTTAAGTGTCCAACTTCAGCTCAGGTCATGATCTCACGGTTTGTGAGCTTGAGCCCTAAATTGGGCTCTCTGCGGTCAGCACAGAGCCTGCTTCAGATCCTCTGTCTCCCTTTCTGTCTGCCCTTCCCCTTGCTCACTATCTCTCAAAAACATCAAAAAAAAATTATTTTTCAGGGGTGCCTGGCTGGCTCAGTTGGTTAGGCATCCAATTCTTCATTTCAGCTCAGGTCATGATCTCACGATTCGTGAGTTCAAGTCTCGCATTGGGCTCTGCACTGACAGCGTAGAGCCTGCTTGGGATTCTCTCTCCCTGCTCCTCCCACATGCTGTATCTCAAAAATAAATAAAATTTTAATGTTTTATTTATTTCTAGGAGAGAGAGAGAGAGAGAGAGAGACAGTGTGAGCAGGGGGTCAGAGAGAGAGGGAGTCACAGACTGAAACAGGCTCCAGGCTCCGAGCTGGTAGTCAGCACAGAGCCCAACGCGGGGCCCAAACCCATGAACCGCGAGATCATGACCTAAGTGAAAGTCGGACGCTTAACGGACTAAGCCACCCAGGTGCCCCCAAAATAAATAAATTTTTAAAAATAAATTTCAGGGTGCCTGGGTGGCTCAGTCCGTTAAGCGGTCAACTTTGGCTCACGTCATGATCTCACGGTTCATGAGTTCAAGCCCTGCATCAGGCTCTGTGCTGACAGCTCAGAACCTGGAGCCCGTTTTGGGTTCTGTGTCTCCCTCTCTCTCTGACCCTCCATCGGTCACATTCTGTCTCTCTCCTTCAAAAACAAATAATAAATAAAAAATAAATTTCTTTTTCAGCAAAGAAAGAGAAAGAATTGTAAATTATCTTATATGGCATGTTACTTTTTAAAAGCCTATTCGGCATTTGTATGTATTCTGAACAGGTAGCTCTAACTTTGTTCTAGGAAAAGGTAGTCATCTTATGAATTCCAACATATTTAGGCATTGGCCTAGAATGGAAAAATGTTCATTTTGGGGAACAGAGCAGGGGGGAAAATGGAGTATTTAAGTATTCCACAGAAAAGTATTTACAGAGCTAATAACAATTCTGACATTTGAGTGCTATTCCTTCATTAGAAATGAAAGAAACTTGGTAAAAACGTAAAATTCTCAGAAATTTTTGGAAAAATTGTTATCAATTTTATGGGTGTTCTGGAGGAGTAAACAATATTCTTTATGTAAAATATAAACAGACTATTTGAAAAAGATAAAGAATAGTAAAAGGGTGAGATTTGTTTGCCCTACCAGATAATTAAAACTTAAAGCCTCTCTTGTCCATTAGGACTGAAAGGATTTGCTAATGCATATGGGAAATAGCTTAACTACAAGGCAATTATGCCAAAAAGTAAAAGCTTTTTAGCGGAAAATGGCAAGATTTTTACCATCAGAGGAGGGAGTGCCTCAATAAAGACCAGGGGCTTGCAGCCTTTTTTCATGAAGGGCCAGACAGTGAGGACCTTGGTTCTGTGAGCCACATGCCTCTGTCACAGCTGATCTTGTAGTTGTAGAGCAAGATCAAGTGTAAACAAGCGATGTGGCTGTACTCCGGGAAAACTTCACTAGCAGAAACAGAATCAAACTGGATCTGACCCTTGGGCTCTAGTTTGCCAGCCCCAGATACAGATAAGATAGAGAATCAGATAAAAAACCGTGGAGGTCAGGTAGAAGGTACAGTAGGAAGATCCCAAGTACACCTTGTCCCACTGACACACCAACATAATAGTTACACGTGGACAACGAACTCTGAAGACTGGCAGAACAGACCTTCCACGGTTAATCAGAGCGAAGGCCGCGCTGGAACAGACGGATGGAGATATGGTTGGGAACCAAACCCCTGGTGAGACTCACCACAATCAGGTGGGACATCAGACGCACAGAGACCTGAGAGCCCACACCAGGCACCCCAGATATTGGGGACTTGGACTGGGAAGTTGAGTCTCCTTAACATCTGGCTTTGAAAACCAGTGGGACTTTAAAAATCAATGCGCCTACCTCCAAGAGCCAGAGGGCAACAGGAAACGAAGTCTCTGCCCCAAACATGATAAAAACCACCCACACGAGCCCAGAAGCGAAGGTTTGAAAAATGCCAGGGGTATCCTAAAGGAGATTTATTTGCTAATCTCAGAACACATACTGGAAGGGTAGGGACCTTGAGGAGACTTCTCTAAGAATGAAAGTGGTGGCAGACACTCATGTTTCTTCTCCCCAAGCCTACACAGCTGAACACTGTCTTGCTATCACCACATGCCCTGCCTCAAAGTGACTCCTGCCCCACGGAGGGGAGGAGAACCCCAGATACCAGCATGCCTGCAGACCCAGCCGCTGCGTCTTGTAGCTGGCTTCTCAAGAGAAAGTCCTGCCAGGAGGTGCTCCCACAACTGCAGCAGACTGGCCAATTCCAGACGCGTCTGACTGCTGCCCCCCAACCCCCAGCCCACAGTGGACTCGGGCCCTTCAACAGCGCAGGGACCAAACCCTGCCTGCACGCTGTACTCAGAGCAGCCACGTGGGTCATGACAGTCAAATGGGCTAAAGGCAAAGAGCTCAACCACAACATAAGGCACATGCAACCTACACAAGCGCCTTCCCTGAACACCTGATTCTAGTGACCAGGAATACAGTGCTACAGGGCACCAAAAGACCCCTTCTACACAAGGTCACTACTTTCAAGACCAAGAGACACATCAGACCTCCACAGAAACAGAGAAAAAATGAGAAGACAGGAACAGGTCCCAAATGGAAAGGATGAAAAATCAAGCCAAGAGTTCAGTGAAACAAAGAAAAGCAATATAAGTGATACAGAATCGGAAGTAATGGTCATACCCGAAACTAATGTTACACTATACTTAACCTGGAATTTAAATAAAGTAACAGTTATAAAGGTACTCAGACTTGAGAAGAGAGTGGATAAACTTAGAATGTCAACAAAGAGAAAATATTAATGTAAGAAAAGATAAAGAATTTAGTAACTAAAATTAAAAAACACTAGAAAAAACAGGTTAGAGGGTGCAAAAGAGTAGATCAGGAATCTACAAGACAGTAATGGAAAGCAACCAAGAAAATCAGCAAAAAGAAAAAAATTATAAAATCAGAATAGCTTAAGGGGACCCAGAGATGACATTACGTGTAGTAACATTTGCATTAGAGGAATCCCAGGAAGAGAGAGAGAGAAGGGAGTAGAAAGGTATCTGAAGAAATAATACCTGAAAACTTAGTTAATCTGGGGGAGTAAAAATTCAGAAAAGGAGTTTCTCAGGCAAACAAAAGTTAAAGGAGCTCACTACCATTAAAGTGGCCTTAGAAGAAATGTTAAAGGGAATACTTTAAGTGGAAGTTAAGGCCATAAATAGAAGATAATTATGAAAGGAAAAAATTTCTGAGGCAAAAGCAAATATATAATAAAAGCAGATTAGTCACTTATAAAGCCAGTATGCAGGTTTAAATATAACAGATGTAAAATGCTACCTGCAAAAATCAGTGAAAGGATATACACACAGAAAAGAAGTAAAATAAGACATCATATACATAAAATACAGAGGGGGGATTAAAATTTAGTGCTTTTAGAATGTTTGAACTTAAGCAACCACCAACTTAACTGACTGCTGTACACTTATTATTTATGAGCCTATTTATGAACCTAATGGTAACCACCAATCAAAAACCTGTAACAGACACATAAAAAATAGAAAAGAATCCAACACCAAAGAAAGGCATTCAAACTACAAAGAGGGCAAATAAAGGAACAGAGAAGGAAAAAACAACCATAAAAGAATGAACAAAGTGGCAATACCTACCAACCTATCTATAATTACTTTAAATGTAAAACGACTACATGCTCCAATCAAAAGACACAGGATGACTAAATGGAAATAAAACGACCCACTTATATGCTGTCTACAAGAGACTCACTTTACACCTAAAAAAACATACAGACTGAAAATGAAGAGCTGGAAAAACACACCATACAAATGGAAGCAAAATAGATTAAAAATCTAAATGGGAGACCTGAAACCATAAAACTGTTAGAAGAAAACTTAGGCAGTAATCTCGTTGTGACCTGCCTTAAAAACATTTTACTGGAGGGGCGCCTGGGTGGCTTAGTCAGTTAAGCGTCCGACTTTCGCTTAGGTCATGATCTCGCGGTTCGTGGGTTCGAGCCGCACGTCGGGCTCTGTGCTGACTGCCAGCTCAGAGCCTGGAGCCTGTTTCAGATTCTGTGACTCCCTCTCTCTCTGACCCTCCCCTGTTCACGCTGTCTCTCTATCCTAGAAATAAATAAAACATTAAAAAAAAAAAAACATTTTACTGGATAGGTCTCCTTGGGCAAGGGCAACAAAAACAGAACAAAAAAACCCCCTTTTGCACAGTGAAGGAAACTGTCCACAAAATAAAAAGGCAACCTACTGAATGGTAGAAGATATTTGCAAATAATATACCCAGGACATTTTAATATCCAAGTACATAAAAACTTATACAAGACCAAAAAACCCCAGTATGATACCATTAAAAATAAGGAGAGAACCTGAAGAGATATTTTTCAAAAGAAGATCTACAGATGGCAGACAGATACATGAAAATGTGCTCAGCATCACTCATCATCAGAGAAATGCACATCAAAACCATAATGAGTTATATCCCTACACTTGTAAGAATGGCTAAAATAAAAAAGACAAGAAATAACAAGTGCTCGATATGGAGAATGTGAAGAAAAAGAAACCCTTGTTCACTGTTACTGGTAACGTAAATTGGTGCAGTCACTGTGGAGTATGGAGGTTCCTTGAAAAATTAAAAATAGAATTACCGTACGATCTAGTAGTTCCATGAGTGGTTGTTTCACCAAAGAAAACAAAAACATCAATTTGAACATATGTATGTGCTCCTATGTTTGCTGTAGCATTTATTTACAATAGCCAAGCTGTGAAAGTACCCAAGTGTCCACTGAAAGATGAGTGGACAAAGAAAATGTGGTGTGTGTGTGTGAACATGTATGTACACACACATTCATTCACACACACACACACGCAATGGAATACCAGCCACAAAAAGAACTAGATCCTGAGTTTCTTTTTTGTGTATGGTGTAAGACAGTGATCCGATTCCATTTTTTGCAAGTAGCTGTACAGCTGTCCCAGCACTGTTGGACAAGACTGTCTCTTCCCCATTGTACATTCCTGCCTTCTGCCTTCTTTGCTGTAGATTAACTGACCTATTTCTGGGCTCTCTCTTCTGGTCCTTGGATTTGTGTGTCTGTTTTTGTGCCATTACTATACTTTTGTGATCACGGCAGCTTTGTATTCTATCTTAAAATCTGGGATTTTGATATTCTCAGATTCTTTTTTCAAGATTGTTTTGGCTTTTCAGGGTCTTTTGTGGTTCCACACAAATTATAGGATTATTTGTTGTGGTTCTGAGAAAAATGCTTTGGGTATTTTGATAGGGATTGAAATGAATCTGTAAATTGCTTTGGACAGTATGGACATTTTAACTGTATTAATTCTTAGAATCCATGAGACTGAAGTATCTTTCCATTTGTTTGTGTTGGCTTCAGTTTCCTTCATCAACATTTTATAGTTTTCAGAATACAAGTCTTTCACCTCCTTGGTTAAGTTTATTTCAGGTATTTTAACTCTTTGATGCTATTGTAAGAGGATTGCTTTTTTCTCTTTCTGCTGTTTCATTATTAGTGTACAGAAATGCAATAGATTTCTGTACATTAACTTTCTATACTAAAACTTAACTGAACTTATTGGTTTCTGGTGGAGTCTTCAGGGTTTTGTGTCTAGAGTAGGATGTCTTATGCAGATTGTGACAGTTTTGCTTCTTCCTTACTGATGTGGATGCCTTTTACTTCTTGTCCAAGTGCTGCAGCTGGGACTTCTGGTCCTATGCTGAATACAAGTGGTGAGAGTGGACATCCTTGTCTTGTTCCTGATCTTAGAGGAAAGTCCTGACAAGTGTGCAAATTTAAGAGTGCTTATTCTACAGTATTGTTGGTCATAAGTTACCCTAGATGGTCATCAGCATGAGAATAGTTACATTCACATCATGATATATAAAACAGAATGTTCAACTGTTTAAACAACAGTACAGACCTTACCTATTCTTTCATACAAAGATGTCCATAACATGTTTTTTAAGGTAGCAAAAGTGCAATTCCATTTAAGTTTTTTCAAAAGTCATGTCATGGGTGTTAAATATGCATTTTTAAGGGCAAGATCAGATAAATGGGACACAGAAACTTATGTCAACCTTTGGTAAATGGAATGATGGGATTACCACCTATTTTATGTATATCTATGTTCAAATTTTTTACACTAAGCATTTCTTTCTTTCATAAGAGTGACAATAATGTCTTTTGGAGAATAAAATTCAGTAATGTAAATGTAAAAATCTCTTTTTAATAATATGGTGTATTCCAAAGCGATCAAGTGAAGATATAGAAACACATGGGGACAAACCTCCCTACCCCTACACACTGATGATAGTGGAGATGAAACAATAAAAAGTAGAGAGGAGAAAATAGTTACCATCAACCTCATCCCCAACTCCCCGCATCTGAAGTCCATTTCCCTGGCAGCTTCTAGCCAACTTTCTATGACTTACTTTAAAGTAAGTGCAGGTCCCATCATTAAGGGACACTAACTTTTTTTCAGCTGAAGAAATATACTTTCCAAGAGACAGAAAGAAGAAACCTCAGTGCTTCAGTATATGACAGACAATTCCCCTTTTCCAACCTATCCAAGAGTGTAAATAAGCCATGCTGTTTTTTTTTTTTTTTTAAATTTTTTACATTTATTTATTTTTGAGAGACAGTGTGAGCATGGGAGGGGCTGAGAGAGATGGAGACACAGAATCTGAAACAGGCTCCAGGCTCTGTGCTGACAGCTCAGAGCCTGATGTGGGGCTTGAACCCACAAACCTGTGAGATCATGACCTGAGCTGAAGTCCGGTGCTTAACTGACTGAGCCACCCAGGTGCCCCTGTAAATAACCCATGTTAAGTAACACCATAAAAGTACACATCTTTGGAACAGAAAGCAGAAAAAATAATCATAATAATAATCACCTACCAGAGTTTTAAGAATAGTCTTAACTGACAGAAAGTGTCTGGCTGTATCAATTAAAATTCCTCTATGTGGAAACCTTGGAGAATCAATAATGTTGGATTCATTGACGGTGAACTACAAAACAAAATTGTGATTTATTTTTAGAATACTCTCTTGACTTGAACTCAGTGAAGACTGCATCTATGCAAGTATTAGATAAAAGATTAATTTAGAACAAAGAAAGTAAAATTTACGTTTACCAGAGAAGGTAAAAATTTGGAGAGAAAACATTCAAGAAGCAATAAACAGCTAAAAACTTTACATTTTTTTTATAGTAAAAGGGATAGCCAACAATTTAGTAACATATAATAATCATACTTACAGTCCCATAAGAATCTTGATAAATTAACTGGCTAAAGGTCTCTAAACCTAGGGAGAGTAAATTTATAATTTACTGCATTAATTTATATAATATATTGAGTCAATAAAAGTTGTATTATCCAAACGGAGACCCATAACCAGATAAGGCAAATAAAACTAAATATATTACCTCTATACCCTCTATCATCTTTTCTAGATCAAAGCTCAGTTTTTAAAAACTCTCTATTGACATCGAATTAAAATGTTTTACCTCACTGTACCCATACTCTAGGTTTTGTTGGAATGATAAACTTAAAAATGAATACTGATTTAATAACAACAAAATATTACTTAGTATATAGTACTGTAAAAAAGAGTTTCTATGCTAAAATATAGTCACTTTAAAAGATACATATACTTGGGGTGCCTGGGTGGCTCAGTTGGTTAAGCATTCGACTTCAGGTCAGGTCATGATCTTGTGGATTTCATGGGTCGAGCTCCACATTGGGCTCTCTGCTGTCAGGGCGGAGCCCACTTTAGATCCTCTGTCTCCCTTTCTCTGCCCCTTCCCCACACATGCACACCCTCTCTCAGAAATAATAAACAAACATTAAAACAAAGTATTAGAAGGTATATAAACTTAACAGAGTGAGGGAAAAGGATCAAAAACACCATGAAAGTATAAATAAGAGCCCAACTTAAAACTCAAAAATGTTTTACTCATAGCTACAAAGAGTATCTCCTGAACATTTTTCACTCAAGTGGATTGTTTCCTTAATACACTCTATTATAGGCCATTCTTCTAATTGCCCTTGACTTTACTATTTTCTTTTTTAAATATTTTTAAGCAATCTCTACACCTAACATTGTGCTTTAACCCACAACCCTGAGATCATTCCACTGACTGACCCAGCCAGGTGCCCCAACTTTACCATAATTCATCATTCTAGCTGACAAGTATAAAGCCAGGGAAAATTTTAACCTAAGAGTAGTTCAACATCAGAAACGAATCAGGAGACATAACTGATACCACAGAAATAATAAGGCTAAGCGACTACTATGAACAATTATAGGCCAACAAATTAGACAACGTAAGGATTTTTACTATCCATTTCTGCCAACAAATGGATAAAATCCTAGAAATATACATCGTACAAAAACTCAATCTGAAAGAAAAAGAAAAACTGAAAAGACTGCTTACTAACAAAGAGAGTAAATCATTAATCCAAAACCTCTTGACAAAGTTCAGGACCAGGCTTCAAAAGTGAATTCTACTAAACATCTTAAGGATTAACACAAATTCTTCTCACACTTTTCCAAAAAAACAAAAGCAAAAGAGGAAGCAACACTTCCAAACTAATTTTCCAGGGCCAACATTACCCTGATACCAAAACCAGGTAAGAAAAAGAAAATTACTTGCCAATATCCCTGATGAACATCAATACAAAAATCCTCAAGAAAATAGTTAACAGACTGAATTCAATAATACATAAAAAGAATCCTACGCCATGATCAAATGGAATTAATTCCAGAAATGCAGGGATGGTTCAACATTGGCAAATCAATGTGATATTTCATATTAACAAAATGAGGGACAAGATCATAAGATCTTTAATAGATGAAGAAAAAGCACTTGGCAAAATTCAGTATCTACTTATGATAAACACTCCAAACAAAGTGGGCACAGAGGTAACGTACCTCAACATAATAAAGGCCGTCTATGACAAGCCCACAGCTAACCTCTGACTCAATGATGCAAAGATCAGGAACAAGACAGGATGCTCACTCTCACCACTTTTATTCAACTTAGTATTAGAAGAGCTAGTCAGAGCAACTAAGCAAGAAAAGAAATAATAAAAGGCATCCAAATCAGAAATGAAGAAGTAAAATGGTCACTATTTGCAGGTGACGTGATGTTATATGTAGAAAACCTTAAGATTCCACAAAAAAACCTGTTAGAATTAATCTATGAATTCAGTAAAGTTGAAGGATAATCAACATACAAAAAAACTGTTTTTCTCTATTACCAGAAAGAGAAATTAAGAAAACGATCTTTACAATTGTATCAGAAAGAGTAAAATACGTAGGAATAGATTTAACCAAGACCTCTACCCTGAAAATTCTAAGACACTGATGAAACTGAAGACACAAATGAATGCAAAGATATTCCATGCTCATGGACTAGAAGAATACTATTAAAATATCCATATCACCCAGGGTGCCTGGGTGGCTGAGTCAGTTAAGCGTCCGACTTTCGCTTAGGTCATGATCTCGCGGTTCGTGGGTTTGAGCCCTGCGTTGGGCTCTGTGCTGCCAGCTCAGAGCCTGGAGCCTGTTTCAGTCTGTGACTCCCTCTCTCTCTGACCCTCCCCTGCTCATGCTGCTCTCTCTCCTAGAAATTAAAAAAAAAAAAAAAATACCCGTATCACCCAAAGCATTGTACATATTCAGTTCAATCCCTATCAAACTTCTTATGGCATTTTTCACAGAAATACAACAAACAGTCCTAAAATCTGTATGGGACCATACAAGACCTCAAATCACCAAAGCAACTTTGAAAAGGAAGAATGAAGCTGGAGGTAACATAATCCGTGATTTTAAACTATGTGACAAAGCTACTGTCATCAAAATAGTATAGTAATGGCATAAAATCAGACACACAGATCAACATAATGGAACAGAAAACCCAGAAATAAATCCATACATGCATGGTCAATTTACAACAAAAGAACCAAGAACATAAACGTAGAAAATACAGTCTTTTCAATAAATAATGTTGGGAAAGCCACAGCCACATGAAAAAGAACACAGGACCACTATCGTACACTATACACAAAAATTAGCTCAAAACTGATTAGAGACTTGAATGTAAGACCTGAAACCCTAAAACTACTAGAAGAAAACATAGGTGGTAAGGTCCTCGACACAGGTCTTCACAGTGACTTTTTGTATCTGACACCAAAAGCAAAAATAAACAAATGGGACTACATTTACTAAAAAACTTCCCCAAAAGACTAGAAACAAAATTAAAAGGCAGCCAACTCTGTGGCAGAAAGTATCTGCAAACTGTGTATCTGATAAGGAGTTAATATCCAAACTATAAGAAGAATTCTCATGACTCCATAGCAAAAAATACTCTAATTTGAAAATGGCTAGAGGATCTGAAAAGACATTTTTTTCAAAGAAGATATACAGATGTCAAGGGGTACATGAAAAGGAGCTTGCTCAACATCAGTCATCGTTAGGGAAATGCAAATTAAAACCACGAGATACCATCTCAAACCTGAAAGAAAAGTTATTAACAAAAAGACAAAAAGTGTTGGTGGGGAAGCAGAGAAAAGGGACCCCCTGTGCACTGTTGGTGGCAATATAAATTGGTGCAGTCCCTGTGGGAAATGGTACGGAGGTCCTTCCAAAAATTATTACAGGGGGACCTGTGTGGCAGTCGGTTAAGCAACCAACTCTTGATTTCAGCTAAGGTCACAACTGCAGGGTCTTGGGATCAAGGCCCACATCAGGCTCTGAGGCTGAGCCTGGGGCCTGTTAAGATTCTCATTCATTCATTCTCTCTCTCTTCTCCTCCCCATGCCAACCCCCGCCTGCTCCTGTCCCCCATTTGCTCTCTCAAATTAAGAAAAAAAATTAAAAGTTGATTTACATATGATCCAGTGATTCCACTTCTGGGTATTTATCTGAAGAAAATGAAAAAAATAACTTGAAAAGATCTATGTGCCCCCATGTTCACTGCAGCATTATTTACAACAGCCAGGATATGGAAACAGGCTATCCGCCTGTGGATGAGGAGATAAAGAACATGTGGTATTTATATACAATGGAATATTATTTATCCATAGAAAGGAGGAAAATGCTGCCATTCTGACAACATGGATGGAATGTGACAACATTCTGCTCCTAAATAAGTCAAATGCCATATGATCTCATTTATATGTGGAATCTCAAAAAAAAATCTCATAGATAGAAAGGATAGATTAGTGGTTGCCAGAGGTGTGGAGTGGGAGTAGGCAAAGTGAGTGAGGGGTCAAAAGGTACATTTTTCTCTTGTAAAATAAATAACTGGTTTCAGTTAATAGTACTGTGTTGCCTATGTGAAAGTTGATAAGAGAGTAAGCATCTAAGTTCTCATCACAAGAAAAAAAATGTTTATAATTAATTTATGTGGGGGGAGGTGAGGGACAGAGAAAGAGGGAGAGAGAGAATCCCAAACAAGCTCCATGATGTCTGCACAGGGCCTGATGCTGGGCTCGAACTCACTAATGAGATCATGACCTGAGCCAAAACTGAGTCAGATTTTTAATCAACTAGCCACCCAGGAACCCCAAGAAAAAAACATTCTGCAACTATGTTTGGTGACAGATATTAGCGAGACTTACTGTGGCGACTGTTTTGCAGTATATATAAATACTCAACCATTATAATGTATGTTTGAAACTAATAATTTTATATGTCAATTATACCTAAAAAAAAGAAAAGACAGGAAATAGAAAAGAAAAAAATTCAAAGTCATTTGTGCTGTATCTTCTCGCTCCCCACAAATACAGGCCCCAGGTGGGAAGAGGAACTTTGGAATTTTCTGTTAAGTGGCAATACACTCAATACACTTACTATTTAGAACATTACTTGGATCATCTGACGTTAAAGAGAAAATCAGTTTTTTCTTTTAATTTTTTTTTAACGTTGATTTATTTTTGAGACCGTGACAGAGTGCAAGCAGGGGAGCTGCAGAGAGAGGGAGGCACAGAATGTGCAGCAGGCTCCAGGCTCCAAATTGTCAGCACGGAGGCTGACACAGGGCTCTAACCCATGAACCATGAGATCATGACCTGAGCAGAAGACGGGCAATCAACCAACTGAGCCCTCCAGGCAACCCGAGGAACTAGAGTCTAATCACTGAGTGTTCTCAAATTTTATTTTGATGTGGATCATAGCAAGTTTGTCCCTAACAAACTTCATACAAGAAAGGCAGATCAAACTAAAAAGCTTAAAACCACTTTACATCATATATAAATGACCTAGATGATAATGATTACAGTTACATTTGTAGTAAATACCTATAAATATTTTCGTGTTCTATTTTGAAATAAGATTAAATGGTATTAGTATTACATATAGGATCACCATGATTTTTTTTATTTCAGATAACCATCTGAATCAAAGCCAAGGCCACTTGTATTTTTAATTACTGTCACTCTGGTTAGCTCACATTGAAAAATGATTCTTTTTTAAAACCCTTCTATTTGCAAGTTAGTACAACACTATCTCCTCAAATCAGATGAAGTAAAAGAAGCTTTTGCACAGTAAAAGTCAATGTCCCAATACCCAAACTTTGAAATTCTGACTCTGGCTGAAATTCAGAAAAAGCCTTTAAGAAAGGTTTTCTCTCAACCTCTCTTGGTATGTGTATCTTTCACACTGTCCCTATCAACTTGGTTCTGTTCCTAACTCCACAGGAACTTAAAATGCGGGGAGGGCCCCCTCCCTTTTCCCACCACTGTGGCATGTGTGGCTGACTGCTCCTTGCCATGTCTTCTCACAAGACTTTCAAGATCAAGTGATTCCTGGCCAAGAAACAAAAGCAGAATCACCCCATTCCCCAGTGAAAACTGGTAATAAAATCAGGAACAACTCTGAGGAGAGACACTGGGTAAGAATCACGCAGACTGTGTAAGGAATGTCACAAGAGATGGCACACATTTATGCTGTATCGAGGCCATCTAGCACTTCACCTTACCAAGTTCAAAACATCACCACTACATGGACTGACAGGAGAATATGTTTTATTGGGGAAATTATTTTTCTCTTTGTTCCTAGGCTTCCACATTAGTAGGTTCAGTAATCTGAAACCTTTTGTGTGTAAATAAGTAAAATTTTTTAAGTCAAGGGAGAGAGATCCTTGCTACTGAAGGCAGAAAGAAACGACAGTGAAACAAAGTGAAACCAAATCCCTGACTCAGAGCAGGTTGAACCATTTAAAGGTCTGTCAACACTACAGTCCCAAGGGCATGAATGACTTACACTCACGATTATAATAACCTTCATTTTTAAAAATGTCAAATGATCTTCCTTCTGTGCTCTAAGTGTATGTGTTTGATGGAAATATTTTGCAAACACTTGACGAAGCATCCATAAAGAGTCAAAGAAACCAAAATTTTGCTGTGCCTGATTTCCCAAAGCACCAAACAGAAATGTTTCTTTACAAGAAAAGAACTTACCTCGTAATACTCCCCAAACTCTGTTGGCCTTGAGGAAAGCCACTGGTTCTTTCACAAGTAAAGTATCTGCATGGGGGTGGGGGGGGAGTTTCTGTTAATTCTTCAGTAACACAGTGCATTTTCGACACATGTAATTGGTATTTCTGGACCATTCCTTTCTCCTGAGCTCCAGACCTGTTTTTCCAACTGCCTCCTGTATGTTCCTCACAGGGATATCCTGTGGATTCCTTGAACTCTGCACACCCAAAGCTGAGCTCCCCCTCTTTCCTAATCCACGCTGCCCCTGCCTGTCCCTAGTGCCTTCGTCTCTGTGAGGCACCGCACTGCCCTCTGACCAGGTGAATTGCTCACGTCAGAAATCTGGGTGACATCTCCACACTTCCTCATTTTCCCCTCCAGGACAATTATTCTCTCCATTGCCCCTCAACAGAGTAGGTTCCTAATTCAGCTATGACTTTAAATCGAAAGTGTAAAACGTTCCTCAGTTCCGTAGTTCCTTGTGAAGCATCCAAGTATCGCTCAAATCTCCGACTCCACCAAACGAGACCAGAGACTCCTCTCTACGATTTCTCTTCTACTTTTGTGCTTCTCTACTTGCTTTGCACCCACCTTCCCCAACTATTAGCCTAAATCTGCCTTAAGATTCACCTCCTAACTCACTTGAGCTAAATTCAGCTTTGGCCCAATCAATAAAAGCTTCACACCCAGTAAGGACAGGTTCCAGTGGGCTGCTTCTGGGTAGGGGTTGGGGGTGGGGCGTGGCAGGCAGGCAGTGCTCATCTTTCCATCTTTTAAGTAACACTCTGTCAAAGGCTGTGCCAATAGTCATTTGAGGCTTTTGGAGAGGTTTGGAGTTGAGTCAACCACAGATAAAGGAGAGCACCAGACAGTACGGAGAGACTGAAAGCTGAAGGGTGTGACAGATGTGGACCCTGCCACAGTAAAGACAGTTGCGGGCTGCAGGTTAATGACTTAGTATCACATCTGGACTACATCATCACCCTCCACCACCGCCACCCATGCTGTCAACAGCCGAAAATCACGTGACTCTCTCATGTGACAATCTTGTGACAAGGTAGCAGTTACTGCAGTGCTGAGTCAGCTAAAGGCCAAGCTAAGGCAGGGATTGCTATTTTGAGGTTCATCTAATCATGTTTCCTCTCCACCTCTATCAAGTTCTTAACCACCAGACTCCTGGGTTATAACACAAAGAATCACATTAACATGTTGCATGTACTTGATGCCTATTATTTTCCTACAGTTGAGGACTGGCTGATCTTAACAAGGGTTCTGATTCAACTCAATGCAAATCCCACAAAGAGAAAGCAGTTAAAACGGGATTTTGTTTTTTTAACATATGGACACCTAAGCTGGAGAATTTCGATTTTTCTTTCAAAACCAAATTACTAGTGTTAACAATGATTACCTGCCTGATGTGGGGTTGGAGCGGCACCTTTGACTTTTCGGTTATCCCCTTCTGTACTTTCTGCACTGTGATTACTTTGTTTTCAAGAGTGTGCATACAAATAACATCAACATGTTATTCTTTAAAAATAAAATAGGTAAGGCTACAATCGCCTTTAAGATTCCCATTCAACTCCCTCTACTTTCCTCAGAAGAAACAGTTAACAGACCTCTTCCTAGCTATTTACATACACGTATGTGTAACAGTGCCCTCTGTCCAACCCAGCAGTTCACCTTGACTAGCTCCCCAAGTCTGTTCCTTTACTCTCCCTCTTTATTCTTCACTGCTGAATTCTTTAGTGTGGATTGACAAGACCTATTTAAGTCATTCTTGCAGTGACGAACATGTAGTTTTGTTTATAACTGCACTATTACATGCAAGCTGTATCAAACATCCCTCTTATGTGTAATTAATGCTCTGCACGAGAAACTAGTGGTTCACAGGGAATACATATTTTTATTTTTTTAATACATAAAGCTGTAACAGCTGTCACTCCCTGCAACGTTTTCTTATAGTCTGCAACAGTTGATATCATTTGGATCTGTGTTAACTTTCTTATCATCTTGATCAGCTAGTTCAAAACTAAAACTGGTTCATCCTTCAACCATAAAACTTCACCGTCAGCTTTGCCTAAGAAACTTACCTTTCAGAATAAGGAAGGTTTGCAAAGCTATGTGGACGAAAAGCTGTAACTCTCCAGTCTCAAAACACTGTATTTTCCAGAATTTACAATATGTCATCACTACTGCTAACAGACAGCAAAGACTCCCTGGCAAGTCAATGACCCTTTCTATCTCAATTCAGATTGTAAAACCTAATTCATAAAGTGTCTTGAGTACAGTCAACTGAAATCACGTGTCTGCTGTTGCCCAAGTATCCGGTTTCTTTTTTAAGAACAGCTACAGCATTGAGAAATGAACTTATTTTTTAGAGATGTATTATTAAGAAATCTGATCTATACTAAGAGGATGAAGAGATGTACTTTACTGTCAGTAAGAGAGTCTGAGGACAAAGGAGTCCCTCTTTTCACTAAGAGCTGGGGTATCCCTTCTATCTTTACGCCCAGCTCACAAGTCTGTTCTCTCTGCACTTCATCTATCACCTAAACGTCACTTTGCTCCCCTTGCTTCCCTGGTGTAATTCCACATTATTCCCAGCCAGGAGGCCCTACAGAAACATTTCAGGCAACAAAAATGTACAGCTAAGTGTCATTTATATTGTGAGATGAAGTAGCTCCAGCTCCACCCCCCGTTCTGTATTCTTTTTGTGTCAAATTAAGTTACAAAGAGAGATCATGGACATACACAATTTATCTTCAAAATAAAAGCTATGAAATTACCTAATGTCCAAAAATAAGTTATTTACACTAAGTTACTGCACTAAAAACGAGGTCATAGAAAAATATTTAATTACATGTTTGTTTTGTTAGACAAAAAAAAAAAAAAGCCAAATACAAAAACCAGACAGAATTACCCCACTTTAATGTAATTACTTATCATGTTTATGCTTCTATCAATGTATACTATTTCAATGTATTACTCTACCCACATCTGAAATAACAGTGGTCAACTGAGTGCTGGGGTTATGATTTACTTCCTCCTCTTCTGATTTACTTCCTCCTCTTCACTTACTGTACTTACAATGTTCTCCATTACTTTTGGCATCAGACTTTAATGATATATTTAAAAATAAAAATTATAAACTCATTGGCCAAGAGCTCACAATAGTTCATGGCATGGAACCTGTTTCCGGCACTTAAGTCCCCAACGAGCAGCTCAGAACATGATAGGCTGGCATCACGCAGGTACTCACAGGACTCATCCGAAGTGATGCTGGGGAAAAGATCACACTCTGAGTCCAGGACAACCGTGACGACAAGTTGCTGTAACTCCACCACACTATTAGGTTTAGCAGGGCGACGCTGCCTCTTGTTGAAACCAAATATGTATTCATGATATCTGCGTGAGAAATAAATTCAAACAGACTTTTAAAGCACCGCACCATAGCCAAGTTTCACATACATATGTGAGAGTGGACATCCCAGTGGGGTTCCTCCAATCCATGTCCCCCAGTATTGGTCCAATGAGAGGCTCTCACCCCAAGGTGCTCATTGGAATTTCCGGGGGAGCTTTTTGAAAATACTGCTATCCAGACCTTCAGAATCGGAATCTCTGAGAGTGCGATACAGGCACGGGAACTTTAGAAGGTACCCCCACACTTCCAAGTGCCTCACAGGCAGTGACTGTTAAGAACCAGTAATCCAACCAATAATGGGAATCCCATCACTCTTGGGTAGGCATGCCAATTGTAACCAGTGACAGAGGTGGGGCATCAGGGGTGGTGGTGGCAGGACGTTTCGTAGGCTAACTGAGCCACAAAAGCCACATTTCTCTGTATGTGATACCTGGACCGGTTGTAGCCACACTAAAGGTGGCAGAGATGGAAAGAACACGGATTCCCTAATAATACTATTGAGCTAGTTAGTCAACTAGCCCTGGAATCCTATTTTGGACTTCCTCAAGTGTGAGATAATAGGTCTTCTTATTGCTTAAGCTTGACTAAAACAGTTTCTGTTACCTTCCAAAAAAAAATATCCTAGCTATCACATAAACCGCCCAAAAGGTGGTAAGCAGCCTATAGAATTCTCGCCAGGGCCTTGCAAATTTATCTTCTGCTGGTACCCAAATACCAGAGAAAGGGGATGTGAAAACAGCATTTAAAGGTGCTAAAAGACCAGGTAGACTTCAAAGCAATTATTTAAATAACATTTTATAGATTGTGATAAGCCGGAAGCTGTGTATGCTACTTAAGTGGAAGAATATCTTGTGTTATTTCCAGAAAAGGAGAGGTAGGAAAATTCCAATGAGTTTGGAAGCATATGGAAGTAAAGCAGTGACAGAAGAGAATGGACGATGATGCTGAGGACCCCTTCCATGGTAAAACCTTGACAGGTTCAGAAGGAATTTAAGATCACTGAACTGTATAGTTAGAAATGGTTAAAACGGCGAGGCGCCTGGGTGGCTCCGTTGGTTGAATGTTGGACTTCGGCTCAGGTCACGATCTCACAGTTTGTAGGTTTGAGCCCCGCACTGAGCTCTGTGCTGACAGCTAGCTCAGAGCCTGAAGCCTGTCTTTGGATTCTGTATCTCCCTCTCTCTCTGACCCTCCCCTGCTCACACTGCCTCTCTTTCTCTCTCTCATAAATAAAACATTTAAAATAAAAAAAAAAAAAAAAAAAGAAATGGTTAAAATGCCGGGTGGCTGGGTGGCTCAGCAGGGTAAGCGTCCAACTCTTGGTTTCGGCTCGGGTCATGATCCTACAGTTCTTGATTTTGAGCCCTGTGTGGGGCTCTGTGCTGACTGTGCAGAGCCCGCTTGGGACGCTAGCCCTCTCCCTCTCCCTCTGCCCCTCCCCTGCTCTTGTGTGTGCTTGCTCACTCTCTTAAATAAACAAAAGAAAATGGTTAGGAGAGTAAAAAATTCATTCAAAGAAAAATGAATCAAAAAAAAAATCATATGTATTTTATCACAGGTAAATTTTTTAAAAAAGGAAATTAAAGTTCTGAGTTCGGAAGTAGGTGCTGGCTTGTCCCAAATAAGGAGAACCTTCGTCCTGGATATTAAAACTAACAGAAAACTCAAAGGGTATCCAAGGTATTTGGGTTCATTTTGCCTTTCTGGAACTAAGGAAGTGTAGCTATTTAGTCATTTAAAAAAATGAGTGACTCGGGGCGCCTGGGTGGCTCAGTCGGTTAAGTATCTGACTTCGGCTGAGGTCATGACCTTACGGTTCATGGGTGTGAGCCCCACATCGGGCTCTGTGCTGACAGCTTGGAGCCTGGAGCCTGCTTCGCATTCTGTGTTTCCCTCTCTCTGCCCTTCCCCCCTTGGTCTCTCTCTCTAAAATGAATATTTAAAAAAAAATTTTAAGTTAAATGAGTGACTAGCACATGATGGACCTTGTTCTACAAGTTAAAGAAGCTGCCATGCACCAGACCCAACTCTCTCCTTGCAAGAAACATACTGTCTCAAAGCGGGGTTTGTGATGTAAGTTGGGCACCTCAAAGACAGGAGCCTCTGGTCCTGAACAGCCTAGGGCCTAGACAGCGTGTGCTCCCGACCACCTAGAGCCTTCGGAATATCCCCATCATCCCTACGTTCGTCCCTCCATACCGCACTTTTACTCTGAAATAGATACTGAGACCTTCCTGAATTCCTAGAATGCTCCCCTGACTGCTTTCAGGTCTTAGCCATCAAGGCTAATGTTTTATAACCTGCTTCCTAACCGTGCAGGGTATAATTAACAGCTGCTTCACACACCAGGCATGACTATTTAGGCAAACTCCAAATAATCACCCACACTGCCTCGAAATGCCAAGCCTTGTTTTCACACCATCTCACAACTGACTCAGGTCCTTGTTATCCGACAACACTGTCAACCTGACTTCCGTGCTCTCTTGCCATCATCTTGTCATTTCCACCTATCCACCCCCCCCACCCCGTCCTTGTTTTACTAACAGTAGGGCACAGAAAGAAAATACAATTTTACAAACCGAGTCCCAAAGCAAAAACGGTAAGCGTGTTTGTGCTTTAAAACATTTCCTGGCCCCACCCTCCTTTAAGATGACCTTGGCGTACTTTTTCCTTCGCTAGATGCCCGGGCACCCGGCCTCTAGCCATTCTGACCTGTTAGCAGACTCAGTGCCAAAGGCTCATTAGAGAAGCCTGCTTGGGCCTCTTTAGCCTGGGCTCACCGCTGCAGGCCTACCTGGGGGCAAGCAGGTGTTACCCTGGTTTTGCATTTTTTCCCACCAGCTCTCTTGCCTGTCCCGCAGGCAGCTGGCAAAATGAAGCTATGATGCCCACTGGGAACAGAGACAAATATCTGGGTAAGGAAAGTGCACTGCAGCCAGCACCAAATTACACTCCCTCCCTGCACGACCGGCCTTCAGGACAGTCCCACCTACCCAGGAGGGACACCAAAGAAAGGCTGCTGGAAACACCTGTCAAGTGCAATCAGCCTTCTGCTTGGTGCGGTCGGCAGAGCCAGGCTGTGGGCTGCCTCCTCATTACCTGATTCACCCCGGCTGGGGCCAGAGGGGTTGCAGGCACGGAAAGGCGGGTGAGCAAGCACGGGACGTGCTGGGCGAAGAAAAGTAGACACTGCGCTGCCCCCATTATATCCAAGTAATGAGATGAAAGCATCGAACGTTTCCTAACAGATGTTGGGAGTTCGGGGCAATGTTCCAACCTGAGGCCTTTCTGCCTTCCGAACTGTTCCCCGATTTGGCCAGCGGGGTGGGGAGATGGCCTGCAGACCGCAACCTACCTGGGAATTCTGGCCCCAAGCAGGAAGCACTCATTTTCCTCCTAGGATTCTCTTCAAGTAAGAAGCTGCCACTCCCCGGCCCCTCCATCCGCCCTACTCTCCCCTCCGAGGCGCAGCTGGGCAGATTCTGAGAGACCTATCCCTTCCCCTCAGTATCCTGCACGCGAAACAGGGCTCCTGGACGCCCAGGATGTCCCTGAGCAGGCAGGAGGGGGAGGGGAAGAGCGGGGGTTTCAGCGGCTGTGTGTCTGAGCCGGCTCTCCCCTCTTCTAGACCTAGCACTTTGGTCAGGTCACTGGCCGGCTCCGCACTGTTTCCTCATCTGCTAAACGGGGAACACCGCGCGCGCGCACGGCCGCGGGGGTGAAGGGAGGCGCGCAGGGTTCCCCTCGCCTCGCCCCCCGCCTCCGCCCCGCAGCGTGCAGGGAGCGCTCACCGCCGAAACGCTTCTTGCAGGAGGGAGCAGGTGGGGCCGGCGGTGGACGAGGGGTCGTTGGCGATGGAGAAGTTGTCGCGGGAGAGCTGCAGCAGGCGCGGAGACGTCTTCACCGAGAGCGGCATAGGCCACAGGGCCGGCTCCGGCACGGCGGAGGCGCGCGGGGCCAGCGCCGCCAGCAGCGCCAGCAGCGCTGGCAGCCCCAGCCCGCGGTGCTGCATGGCCGGTCGGCTCTGCTGTGCGGGAGCTGCGGCCCGGGCGCCTGACCTCCGCCGGGACCGCCAGGAGGAAGCGCCGAGCGCGTGAGCGGCGGAGTCAGCTGACGCGCGCCCCGCCCGGGCACGCCTCCCGGCCCGTGGCGCCGCCCCCGCCGCCCTCAGCGCCGCGCCCCGCCCGCCCCGAGGGGAGGCCCAGGGAAGCGCGGGGCGGGGCTCGACGGGCGTGGGCTCCTGCGACGGCGTCCCTCGTAGGCCTGCCCCCCCGGCCCCCTCAGGTCCCGCCTCCAGCCCAGACCGCCCTCGGACCTGAGTTCTGCTTGAGCCGAAGCTTCCCGGTGCTGGGTTTTCAGCAGGTGGGAGGTTAGAAATTAAGAGAAGGGTTTTCTCAGAGGATCTTGGCAGAGGATTTCCGAAGACTTCAAGAGGGTGCCCTGGACCCAGTTAATTAGGCGGGTGATACAAAGAGGCAGTGTATCTTAATGAGCGATTAATATTGCCGCACTATCATTTTCGAAAAAATTAAAAACGTGACAATGACAAAATAGAACACAAATGTGGCAAGCATTTTATTCAACTAATTATTAAATAAGTCAGGTTCGAAAGGTAATTTAATAGAGCAAGATTAGAATAAGATTGCTAAATAGGATATTGGGTAGTGTGCTACGGTGACTCAGCCCTAAGTATCTGAGCCTGGAAGCTCCCATGGCCCCTCAAGAAAAAAAAGAAAATAATTCCATTTATAAAGAATTCCTGAGAGCAACTTAAAATATTTATGGTGGCAGGACTCTCTACATATTTGGAGATAAGATAGCAGATCTAGAAGCAAGCAGAAACAGTGTTGTTAGATCCATTGTGGCTGGGATTCTAAGGCCATCTCTCTTCCTCTTTCCCTCCCTTTTCCCCTCTCCGCTGCTTATCTACCTCTTTTTTTCAACTCATTTTTTTCTCCATGTGGGCTTCATTCTCAGACCTGCTCTTCATGATAGCCCTCTTCTTGGGTAGCAAGACAACCCCTTGGGGAAGCTTATGCCCTTCACTCATCCCTGACAGTCCTGAAGAAGGATCCCCACTGACAGACTCTCTTGTACACCAAGAGTGAAGCTATATGACCCACATGGAATGGAGGATGCTGATGTTCCCAAAAGAAGAGGTTATTAAAAAGAAAACTACGGTGGCATCTGGGTGGCTGAGTCAGTTGAGTGACCAGCTCTTAATTTCTGCTCAGGTCATGATCTCATGGTTCCTGAGTTCAAGTCCCCCACCTGGCTCTGGAGCTTAAAACAACAAATAATAAATGATAAGATAATAAGTATCTCACACTTTTTGCGGATCAGGAATTCACAAATCTTCGCTGGGTGAGTCTGGCCAAGTCCCTCATGAGGTGGCAGTCATCTGAAGCCATTTTTCTAAAGGCTTGGCTAATGCTGAAGGGTAACTGATTCTAAGCTAGCCGTCATGGCTCTTGGCAGGAGACCATTGCTACTTACTGGCTGTTGGCTGAAGGCCTCAGTTACTTGCCACATGAGTGTCTCCATAGGTTTATTGTGCGTATTTACAACATGGCGGCTGGCTTCCCCCAGGCCAAGTGAACCAAGAGAAAACAAGAGCAATAAGGAAGGCACGACACCTTTCCATGGCTTCCTCTCATAAGGATGCTTCCATAACATGAATCCCTTAGAAGTCAGTTACTAACTATAGCCACATCCAAGGTGAGAGAAATCAGGCTACACTTTTTGAAGGGAGGAGTCTACTCTCTGACCATGAATTGTTTATATTCCTCCCACATACAAAATGTATTCCCTTCCTCCTAAGAACCCCCAAAGTCTCATCATTTTAGAACATTTCCTTGAAATCCAGAATGCTGGAATCTAAATCATTAAGCATCAATGAGGCTTCTAAATGTATCCTTAAATATCCTGAGGTACCGTTTCTCTTAATCGACAGACAAGCTATCTGTACCCCTACACATGTAAAATACAATGGTGGTCCCAAATAACCAGTAGAGATGGTTCAAAAGAGAAAAATGAGAAGCACTGAGGGGTTTTTAGCAATTCCCAAATCCTGCAAGGCAAATTTTGTAAGTTCCTTGATTAGGATTCAAAGCCCGGAATTAATTCTCTATGACTCTTGACTCCAGTGTCTGGCTTTGAGTTCTGAGTCATCTTCCCTTGATCTTGGAAAATAGTATGTGGTTGCAGCTGAGTAGATTTCTTTACTTGTCGAAATTTGCAGGTCCAAAGATGTCTTTTCATCTGCCACTGTCCCTGTGTCTCAGTTCAAACTGATAGCATTTCTGCTGATATATTTCTGTTAAAATTTGTTGATTCCCTGGGAATCTCACTGAGCTTCATGCCATTAGACAAAAGCTATATGCACCAGTTCTTCAACATATGCCTTTCTCTACTTCGGGCAGCTGCTGGGAACAGCATCCTTAGAAACCCTGATGTTTGTGGGGTGCCTGGGTGGCTCAGTCGGCTCAGCGTCCAGCTCTGGCTCAGGTCATGATCTCACAGTTTGTGGGTTCAAGCCCTGCATCAGGCTCTGTGCTGGCAGCTAGCTCAGAGCCTGGAGCCTGTCTTTGGATTCTGTGTCTCCATCTCTCTCTGACCCTCCCCTGCTCACGCTGTCTCTCTCTCTCTCTCTCTCTCTCTCTCTCTCTCAAAAATAAATAAAACATTAAAGAAAAGAAACCCTGTTGTTTGAGAGGCTTGACAAACTGTTAAAATATTTACATGGCCTTTTGTATCATTGACAGATACTCTGAGACACAACGATAGGTCTTTCTGAGGTCTTAAGGGATTTTATATTCACAATCTAGGTTTCATGTTTATTTTTTTAAGTCTGTTTATTTATTTTGAGAGAAAGAGCACACTGAAGAGCACACTGGTGGGGGATGGGCAGAGAGAGGTAGAGAGAGAGAATCCCAAGCAGGCTCTGCATGACAGTGCAGAGCCCAAACCAGGGCTCGAACCCACCAATTGTGATTTCGTGACCTAAGCCAAAATCAAGAGTTGGACACAACCGACTGAGCCACCCAGGCGCCCCCGTTTCCTGTTTAGACCATGTTTTCCTTAGAGAACCTGGGCTCCATCTCTGCCAGAAAGCTGTCTTCATTCTCACTGGCTTGGAAAGCCAAAATTGGAAAATTTGGAAGTTTTAAAAAAACAGTTAAGACTTGGTTGCTTTATGTTTCACAGTCCTTCCTTTCCTTTACCTTGCTCTTCTCCCATTTTAGGATAACAGAAAGATAAACCCAGGAGGCACCTTAAATATTCTAGCTGAAAATTTCCTTAGTTTTACCCCATATTCATTAGTAAGGCACATCTGCCACTCTGCATCATAGAAGGCCCTCGTGATCTCTCTGCCAGTGTCACAAGGATCACATTTCCTCCATTTCCAGTAAGGTTTTCCTTGCTCTCCTGTAAGCAAGCCTCCTCGGGTCTATGTCCTTCTACTAAGTCTTTTCCAGGCCCACCATGCTTTCACTAACCTCATCTCCGAAATCACTCCAGCTGCTGTCCACTGCCTGACCCAAAGGCACTCCCACATTTTAGGTGTTTGTCGCGGCCCCGCCTCACTTCCAGGGATCTAAATGATTTTTTAAAACCTATTGTCATGTGAGAAATTAACAACACCTTATAAGATGCATACAAATAGAATTTTGACAGAGGGTGCCAAATTTCCCTCCAAAACAGGTAACAGTGTAGGAGGGTGTTCCCATCATAATACTATTAATCCTTTTCAACTTTATCAGCTGCTTTAATCTGCACTTCCTTGATTACTTTCGAGGTTGAAAAAAAATGGCCATTTTGTATATTCTTCTGGTAAGAGCTGTTTCATATCCCTCGGGTTGTTTTCTTTCTTTAGTGATTTGTATGAGTGGTGGTTAAATTATGCATAATAATCGCTCCTGTATATTGTACATATCTTCTCCCAGTCCCTCCATTGTCTTTTATCTTCAAGTGGTATTTTGTCTTAAAATGGCTTTACCATTTTTTTTAAGACCTAATTTGTCAATTTTCATTTTACGGTTTCAGAACTTGTCTTGATCAGAATTCAAAGAGGATAAAAAGTCTCCTATTTTCTTCTAGTGCGTTTATAGTTTTCTTTTTGAAGATGCTACACTCCAGCTTGATGTTTATCTTTGTGCATAATTAAGGTAGTAAGGATGTAACATTTTTCCACCCAAATGGATGGCCAATTGCCAGAATGCCATTTATTGAAAAGGCCATTCCTTCTTCACCGATTTAAAACACTTCCTGTGCTTTTAAAACAATTTGCATAAAGATGTGTTAATTCTGTTTGGGGATCTTTGTTCTGTGGTCTACATATCTTTTCCTGGGCCACGTGCTATGCTAGCAACTTTATCCTGTTTAAAACACTGTAATTTTGGATGTCTGGGTGGCTGAGTCGGATAAGCATCTGACGTCAGCTCAGGTCATCGTTTCGGCTTGTCAGTTCGAGCCCCACATCAGGTGCTGTGCTCACAGCTCAGAGCCTGGAGCCTGCTGCGGATTCTGTGTCTCCCTCTCCCTCTGCTCCTCCCCCACTCATGATCTGTCTTTGTCTCTGTCTGTCTCCCTCTCTCTCAAAAATAAACATTTAAGCAAAGTTTAAATCACTATAATTTTGAATTATGCTTCGATATCTTGAAGGGCACACATATACATTGTTCTTATTTCTAAGATTTCTGGGCATTTTTTATGACATTTCCTTCCACATAAACTTAAAGACTTGATTGTCAAGGTTCAGAACAGTCATTGAATATAATTGGAGTGCCACTGCTTTTGTAGGCCAGTTGGGAGACTGACATCACTGAGTCTTCCCGCTTGGAAATAATTCCTCTCAATTTATAAAGTTGTTTCATGCTCGTCTCCAAAGTCTCGTAGACTATTTTCCGTGGACTTTCTTATTTCTCAGGTATGTTCCTAGCCTTTTCATTCTTTTGTTGCTTATGTATGCTTATGTTGCTTCTCCCTCTCACCCTTATAATTTCTCCCCAGAAATGAGAAGAGAATGAAGTAGAGCTTTATGCATTGGCCTGGAAAGTTCTTTCCACTGGCCCTTCATCCCACCTGCCTCACCCCTACCTCAACCGAGTGGAAACAGCGGCCAAAGTCTTCTTTGTAAACTAGGTCACGTCACTTCCTTCCTGGCAACACTTTCAGGGGCTTGTCTCCCCCTGCCCCTAGAAGACAAAACAAGTCCCTTAACAGGATGCACACAGTGGCATAGAAACTGTCACCCGCCCAGCTCTCTGACCATACCACTTCCTCCTTGGATGACCCTGAGCCGGGCACTCTGACTTCCAGCTACCAAAATCCCTGAACTGTTCCCTCGCTCCCAGCCTGACGTAAAATGTTAGCAAAACGGGGAAGAGAAACAGAACTGCTCGTCTCTTGTTGTGCTGTGCTGAGCACGTTTTCATCTAAAAACTGACAGAGAGATTCTCTTCGACTAAATTTTGGTCAGGCCTCTTTGAGCCCTTTTCTGGACTAGCAGAACCAGTTCTAGCAAGAATCCTAAGTCCTTTCATCAAGAAACCCCCCAAGCTTCATATCTCATCACCTGGGGTTTCCTTCGAGAAGCACCCTGCCAGGTTGCCTTAACAAGAATCTCCCCTATGCCTGATTTTTCCTTTTAGTAATTTTCCATCTACTGACGTCACCCCCCAACTTTGCTTGTTGGCTATAAACCCGTTGCTGTCTTTGTTGTATTCAAAGTTGGTCCCAGTCTCTCTTGGTGGCCCTGACACCTCTCACGATAGTCTTAAATAAAGGCTTCCTTACCATTTTCGCAAGTGTTCTAATCATTCTTCCTTTAAAACAACTTATTTAGATAATATTTGTGGATCAATTAGTCGTGGGGAGTGGGGGGGGGTGAAGGGGCATTCAGGAAATTTATATTTCTAGCTGAGGCTTGTGGGTGGACAATTTATTAGTTATTCAAGACTTAGTTGTAGGGCACAGAATCTACTCCAGCTAGTTTTAGCAGAAATCAATTAACAACAGGGTATCAGAGTACAGGGTATTAACTGCAGGTACAGAGGCTCATAGAATCTTGTGAGAGCTGAATAACTTGACTCCTGGCTGAAATTCCTTCAGCAACTGTTCCTTTGTGACTAGGAAGCCAAATGCCTGATGGAGAAGACTTTACTACAGCTGTAATTCTAGAATCACACCAGTTCAGCTCCAATCTTTACTAGTAAAAGGGATGCCTTATGCACTGTTTCTGTCTCCACTCAAAAAAAGTTTTTTAAATATTTATTTATTTTTGAGAGACAGAGCATGAGCCGGGGAGGGGTAGAGAGAGGGAGACTCAGAATCCAAAGCAGGCTGCAGGCACAGAGCTGTCAGCACAGAGCCCAATGCAGGGCTTGGACCCATGAACCGTGAGATCATGACCTGAGCTGAAGTTGGAGGCTTAACCTCCTGAGCCACCCAGGTGCCCCTGCCCCCACTTAACTCACTTCTGAGTTCAGCTCTCAAGTAACCACAGTGAATGGGCAGACACTAAAGAATATGCAATCCCAGAATAGTTTCCAGCCTGTGTAATACAGGTGTCTCCACTTTTTTTTTTTTAAATGTTTATTTATTTCTAGGAGACAGAGAGAGAGACAGTGTGAGCAGGGGAGGGTCAGAGAGAGAGGGAGTCACAGACTGAAACAGGCTCCAGGCTCTGAGCTGGCAGTCAGCACAGAGCCCGACGCGGGGCTCGAACCCACGAACCACTAGATCATGACCCAAGCGAAAGTCGGACGCTTAACCAACTAAGCCACCCAGGCACCCCAGTGTCTCCACTTTTTGAAAGTTCACATTAGGACACCTTGCTGTCATGAAAGACCTACAGTAGGACCTATTTTCACTAACAGAAAGAAATTCAAAGAGAATTTTCTTTTATGAAAAAAGGCAAAAAGCAAAAATGGCATTCAGCACTTGTTTTGCAGCATTTTTTAGAGGCAGCGCGCACCCCCAGCAGCGGCGAGCGCGGTGCCACCAAGCTGCTTCCCAGAGAACTATACTCAGTATCTTAGCATCAAGCCGACAGAGCGTTGAATCATGTCTGTGAGCATCTGTGTTTTTTCTCAAAGGGTACCAGAAAAGCCAAGAGAGGTTATTTTCTGGGTCCAAGAACGTCCCCCAATTTTTCCATGTAAGTTAATGCTAATTGCTTCTTCACTTTACACCATTTGGACTTAGGGAAGTTTTCGTAGGGATGCTCTACTTTCAGAGACCAGGAAAAACCTGTGTAGGATGACATACTAGAAGGAAGTTGAAATGGATGAGCACTGAGTGAGTGAATTTAACGCCCTAAGAAAGGTGATACAATGAATGGAGGACAGACAGCCAGGACCTAGGCAGACAGGTGGGCGAAGCTGCCTAACTCCTGAGGAAGCATGAGTAGCCTGTGGCAGGGAGGCAGCTCCTGATATTGGATAAGTATCTTCCCTCGGACCACATTTCTCTGCTCGCAAGTCATATCCATTAACAATCCTGAAATATTTGCGAATTCTGTCACTGCAATCACGAAAACTGAGGCTGAGCTCCATTTGGCACGCGAGTACCAAACTGGGCTCTCCCAGACGGGCAAGAGAGTTTGAGTTAAATCTGCTCTGGCAACTGGCAAGTAACTCTCCCTGCTTCGCTAAGATGAGCTGTAGACACAACTCTCTCACTGCCTTGTCTACTACACAATGCCACCTGGCAGGCATCTGTGCCGGCCCTCTCTTCCAACACTCCACCTTCGCCTTCCTCCATTGATGAACAATATTTATCCAATTGGGCTATCCATTTGATCTGTTAACGCAGACCAACTACCAAGATGCTAAAGAAACAGAATCCCAAATCCATCTGGAAACATTTGGTGACCAAAGGCTGCTGTGGTGCGACAAGAGACAAAGATCCACAAGAAGGCAACAGAAGACTTCTAAAACCAGTTCTCTAGACTGAGGGTAAAGGTCACATTGGCATCTGCATGGCTCCTACTCTTCCAAAAGCCATCCCTGCTTTACTCTCCTCTCACCCTCCACAATTTGTCTTGGGATGTAAGTTGTCACGATGCAGCAATCTGAACTGGGTGTGACTGGGAAATGTAATGGCAAAGGGGCTTAATGTGATGTATGTCAGTGAGCCAGGCAGAGCCAGAGGACAGCCCTTTAGGCAAGAAGACATGGCACTCGCTAAACAGGTGCAGGCTGTCCTGGGCCATTGCTGCCGCGCCTACGTGTCCGCTCACCCTGGCTTCCCACATGAAGAGGTCTAGACAGAGGTGGGACAGCTTGTCTTCCTGAGGAGAGCCAAGTTCTTGGGAGTTAGGGACTGGCATTCGGGCTGATCCATTGCTTCAGAGGTTGGGAGGCACCAAAAGAATCACCGAGAAAATATGAAGTTGACACGGGCGTGGATTGAGGATTCACGTCTGACTGGGACTTGCAGACAGCCGGAGCTCACAGAAGCGCACTGGGCAGTGTTGGCATGAAGCACTGTGTGGTGTGCTGTGTGTAGGACGAACAGGCTCAGTGAGAAGCCTTCAGGAGGGCACCGAACAGGATCTGCTTCCTTTTGTTGAAGACAGCTGGTTAGATGAGGAAGCCATGGGCTGCCCTGGAGAGCTGCCCATCTGAGCAAGGGGGCCTGTAGCCTAAATGGCCCGCAGGTATACCACAGACAGGGAGATGAGGAAGACATGGCCACCCCCTCTGACGGGCTAGCACGTCTTGAGGCCACAGCAGGTTAGGGTCGGGGTATGGACTCAGAGCAAGCATCACATCCACTGGGACCACAGAAGCAGATTGGATGGGAAACTCACAAGAACAAACCACACAGACCTCATCAGGCCTGAGTCCCAGGTGAGGAGAGAGGCAGGGATAACCTACAGTAAAGGAGTGGCCACTACCCGGACGTTCGAAGGCGCCAGATTCCACAACAAGCAAATACTTTCCTTGTATCCACCACGGAATCCTCCCATTATGAAGAGACAGGGTCTCACAACCAGGAAGCAGCTCCGATACCTAGGGGTTCACAGCCTCATTGTGAACCAGGCTCCTCTTGGGAGTTTAGGACTTTTTTTTACAACTTCATTGAGTATATAATTGAAATGTAATAAACTGCATATATATATGGTATTGTGCAATTTGGTAATTTTTATGTAACAGTGGAGCCCGTCACCGCAGTCAAGATAATGGACATATCTACCACCCCAAAATGGTTCCTCTGGCCCTTTTGCAATCCCTTCCTCCTACTCTGGCCTCCCCATGCTGGCCGCCCTCCACTTCATCTTCCACCCAAACAACTGATCAGCTTTCTATCACCATACACTAGTTGGAATGGTCTAGAACTTTATAGAAATAAGATCATACCGTATGTTCTCTTCTTTGACCTTACTTATTATTATTATTTTTTTTACTCAACATAAGCATTTTGAGATTCATGCCTATGGTAGCAGGTATGAGTAGTGGATTCCTATGTATTGCTGAGTCACACTCCTTTTAGATCACAATTGGCTTTTCCCTTTGTTGGGTGACAAATGTTTGGATTGTTTCTGGTCCTCCAGAGATTTGGCAGAGGTGGGGTCACATGTGGGCAGGAGGAGCGAGGAGATGGGTTTCTGCCAGCCCTGGAGCTCTCTGTTGGGGATGCTCTTGGGACACTGTCATCCCTTCCTCCAGCTGGCATTTGATCCTCAGTGTTTCCGTGTACCGCCTTAGCCCTTAAGGGGAGTGATAAGATGTTTTCCGCAATTACATACCCCTACAGCACCGCACAGGGTAGGTTCGTGTTGCCCTGGGGCCTCAGCCCGTCACACTTTGCATCCCTTACTATGTTCTCATTTTTTCTTCTCCCCAGTCCCTTACTTCTCTCATCTCCAGCCAACCTGAGATATCTACTTTTCACCCTTTGACGAGACCTCGACCTTCTCCTTTGCCCTATTTATGCTCTGATGGCACTGTCTGCCCTGGACCTCCTTCCATCTCTTCTCTGCCAGCCTCCTTGGCCCCCTCCATCCCCCCCATGCTCCCAACTCTGCTTATTAACATTGCGCAGTTAGTAGGGTGTTGCTCTAGGAAGAGGCAGCCGGGTTGAGAACAGAATTGATGGCCCAGATATGGACCTTATTAGATGTAAGAATTTAATATATGGGGTCGAGAAGGTATGGCTGATTAGGGCAGAAAAGGACCGTCAATAAATGGGATGGGAACAATTGATGAACTTGGGGGAAAAGTCAATTCAGGTAATTATGTCAGCCTTCCCCCAATCAATTCCAGATGTACTGATGAAGCAAATTTTAAAAACCTAGAAGAAACTGAGGGCGCCTGGGTGGCTCAGTCGGTGCAGTGTCCAACTTGAGCTCACGGTTCATGGGTTTAAGCCCCGCCAAAGCTCTGTGCTAATGCTCAGAGCCTGGAGCCTGCTTTGGATTCTGTGTCTCCCTCTCTCTCTGCCCCTCCCCAACTTGCACTCTCTCTCTGCCTCTCTCTCTCAAAAATAAACATTAAAAAACCTTTAAAAAATAAATAAAAACCTAGAAGAAATGGAAAGCAAATATTTATTAAATCTTTGGAGAGGGAGGACTCTCTCCTTCTTAGCTTAGATTTGGGTGATGTTCACGAAGGAAGCAAATTAGTAGTTTAAAAAAAATGTATTAAACTTTTGCATCTCAGAAAAGTAATCCAAAATAAAAGGTACTCTTTGAACTTTAAAAAATATTGTGGCAAATACAGCCACTAATGGCATAATGCAGAGCAATAAACATTCTAAAGAAAAATTGCCAGAGGCCATATGTCCAAATAAGGAAATGCAGTTAGTTACTGAACATATGGACAAACGTTCAGCCTTATTTACTGTAGTCAAATATGTGTACAGTTGAAAGAAGAATGAGATGAGATTCAATCCTTTATAGTTTAAATTACTCAAGATCAAAGATAGTTAGAATACTTAATGAATTACAGTTTAGTTACCACTGCCTGATCATGACTTGTATGTATTTGTGTCTCTACCGGCGCTCTGCTCATGGCAAGAGGCTCCTGGGGGCTAAGAAGCTATCGTTTTAAAAGCCCTGCTTTTACCAGAATCTCAACACACAGTCCCTGAAATCCTTACGACAACCTTTCAAGGTACAGAGATTTAGGCTCATTTTACAGATGAGGAAGTTTGAGAGGCAGGATTTGAACTCCATTTGGCCTAACCACACATTCTCAGTCTCATCCCACTGGGTAGGCTGCCTCTCTGAAATGCTCTTAGCTCTCGGGATGCCTGGCAGGCTCAAACTTAAAAAAAAAAAAAGAGGAAGAAAAGAAAGAAATGCTTTTTAGCTGGTGTCGAAGGTGGGAGCCTTTGTTGCTGAAGCCTGAATCTGGAAGAGCTGCTTCTCTTCTCTCCCCCAATCCGTGATCTAGAAGGAATTTGAATAAGAAGTTATAAAGGAGTTATAAAGAAAACAGAATGAGGACTGCAAAGTAAAAAGTGGAATTCAAAATCAAAGAACAAAGTGTGCAAAAGAGAAGAAACAAAAGTAGGGGCGCCTGGGTGGCTTAGTCGGTTAAGCGTCCGACTTTCGCTTGGGTCATGATCTAGTGGTTTGTGGGTTCGAGCCCCGCGTCAGGCTCTGTGCTGACTGCCAGCTCAGAGCCTGGAGCCTGTTTCAGTCTGTGTCTCCCCCTCTCTCTGATGCTCCCCTGCTCACGCTGTCTCTCTGTCTCTCTCCTAGAAATAAAAAAAAAAAAAAAAGTAGCTTCTAGAAGAGACCCATTGGTGCCGCTCTTCAGACCCGCTGGCCCCCACTCCCCACCCCGCCTGTAACTAATCCCTGTCTCCGTCAGGTCACCCTGCCTGTACGGGGTCCAGCCTCCAAGGGGATCATGTTCAAGACATTTTATGGCTGGATATCAAAGAACCAGGCCCCACCCCTTCGTGGGGCAATAGGACAGGAGTCTGTCCTCTGAGAACTTTGTCCCTTCTCATCCTGCCCTTTGGGGATAGTGGAAGTCATATAACTGGGGATAATTTAGCTTAATATGATCCAGTACAAACAATGTGAGGCAGGTGGAAATCGTTAACAGGTGAGGACCCCTAATCAGAAAGCCACACTCTAGAGAGGATAAGGGAATCCCCGAAGTACTCTAATCAAGAAGATATATCCCAGAACTACTATAGGTTTGAATATTGTTTTTGAGACATAACAAGAGGCTAGTTAACTAGCATAAGGAATCATTGGAACGATTTTCCTTTGGGCAACTACAGAATGAAATCTGTGGCCGACTCGGAAGACTGTACCCGCCCAATTGCCCTCACCCGAGAGTCCAGAGAGCCCAGCCCCAAGCCTCTGAAGCAGCACTTGAATCCCAGATGTTCACATGCTCCTGTGTTCTGCCTGGTCCCCAAGGCCTGTTTCCTGACCCAGCTAGACATCTGGCTAATCCTGATGTAAAAATATTTATTATTCCTCCTTGGACAGAACCTCTCAAGCAAAGAGCTAGTGGGAACACGTGAAGAGAGATGGGACCTTTCCCCGACTCACCAGAATGGCCCCTCTGATCATTTTTATGCCCGTATGTCAATACACACTGGCACATGTAGCAGAATTTGGTCTCAGACTCCCTTTCATTGTAATCGAACACATGGTAACAACTTCATTGTAATCAAACACATGGTAACAAAGTTGTCCTGGAGATGATACCCAGGCCTCGCTGTATCTAACGCTAGAGGCTACCAGCATTTGCAAGAATAACAAAAACAACAAATAAATGGCCTAACGCTTGCTGGCAGACACATGGACACAGATCGGTTTGCACTGTGGCCCTTGTAGCCTGAGAACACATCTCCGTGATGCCCTGTGAGCCTTTTCCTACCTCCGAGTGTGAAACAAAGGCAGAGAGGCTAACTTCAGAGATGCGAAGCTAAAAAAGATTCCACTCCCCTCTCAAATCCCTACTTTGATTGACAGGTAGGGCCAGCTCCACTAATGCCCCAGGGCTAGTACTCTGCAAGCTCTAAGTGTGTGTGTGTGTAAGGATGGGAACTTCTTGGTAAAGAGATAGGGGAAGCGCCACCTGCTCCTGTTAAACCCGATCCTGTTGTCTTTAGGAGACTTCCAATGGTCTGAGTGAGACTCGCTGCATGTAGACAATGAGAACCAGGCCTCTGATCACAGCCAACTTGGGCCATTTTCACTGTCACTGCCAACTTGACCTACTATTATGGAAATTGCTGCAATTACGTGCATACTATTTGCATGTGAAATGACAACTAAGTGCTGGCCTCAGAGGCAAATTTTGCAAATGAAGCTGGGTGTTCCTAAAATAGAGTATTTTGCCCTTTGTTGGGATTTTTTTGTGAGATGTCACATGAGATGACAGCCCTCCTCAAGCACTGCCTTGTAGCATGTCATAAATTACTTGTCCCTGAAATGCTTCCTATGGCTTGCAGATGAGCCCCCCGAAATAAATGGGCTTCAATCACTAGCTCCAACAATTCTCCTGTCTCCAAGTAATAAAACATCTGGAAAATTGGGCTAAATGGATAAAACAGTTCTCTGTAATAAGTATCTGGCATCCTTACAACTCTGTATAATGCATTTTTTTTTATGACCAGATGTTGTATTTCTATGTTATAAAGAACAGAGGCATGTTTAGTCATGCTTTTTATTACATTTAAAATGCAAGGTATATGTTCATAGCTCCCTGGAGAAATGCTCTCCCATTGATTGGGAATTGTTGATGTGTTGGTTTACAAACTTGAAAAGTAAGCGAACGGCTCAGAAAATTGCGGATATAATTTAAGCAGTCATTAAACTGGACACTCACAGGGAGCTGGCTTACGAAGAAGAATTCAGCCTATAAATTCTCCTTCACTCCTAGTGGATTTGTTCTACAGAGTCTTTGATCGTGCAGCCGTTTATGTTCTTATGTGTCTTCTGTAATATTTACAGCTTTATGAAGAAATGATTTCATCAAACTTGCTATGCACTCTTCCCAATTTCTCATTAAGAAAGCTTAGCTGGTAACCCACCTGCATAGTCTTGATTTTATAGTCCTTTGTGGGGTTCCAACAAGATGTTTTAAACATATGTGTGCTGGGGGCGGGGCACGGGGATATCTAGAACACCGTCCCTGGAGCTGCTATTCCACAAATCTCCTGGGACCGACGCCACACCACCGAACACATGCCCACTATGTACTTATGTTAGGAAGTCTGCAAAACAGAAAAGTACAAGAAGGAAACCGGAAAATTATCTGTAACGGTATCTAGTTATTACCACTCACAGTTCATACATGTATTTTTCTTTTTTTTAAGTTGTTTTAATTTTTTTTTTTTTTTTTTTTTAGAGAGAGAGAGAGAGAGAGAGAATGAACAAGGGACAGGCAGAGAGGGAGACACAGAATCTGAAGCAGGCTCCAGGCTCTGAGCTGTCAGCACAGAGTTGGATGCGGGGCTTGAACTCACAATCAATGAGATCATAACCTGAGCCAAAGTTGGACACTCAATCGATTAAGCCATCCAGGTGCCCCTACATACTTTTCTTTTTATAAAATTATAATCATGCTCTCTATACTGTTCTGTCACTTCAAACACCATGAATATCTTCCCTTTTATTAAGTATCCTTTTAAAATAGGAGTCTGGATGGCTAGACCATTTTTATTGAACTAGTTCATTATGGGGCATTAAAATTTTTCAGAAATCTTCACTACCATAAATAATCTATGACAGATATCTTCATGTAAAAATGTTCTCATAGCTTTCTGAATCTATCTGGGAAGTAGAGCTACTGGAGCAAAGAGTATGAGCTTTTTATCTTTAAGACTTTATTTTAATACGTGCCGTCTCCAAGTGTTTTGCCAAAAGGGCTGAGCGATGTAGCTCGTATCTGCCCTTAAGGGGATGCCAGAGTTCCGTTTGCACACACACGGTGTCCTCACATTAGTGACAGTTTCCGCGGTGACAATGCTAATCTCTGTCTGTTCTTTGTGTTGCCAGTGTTTTCGTGGTTTGATACTTGCCTTTTAACATGGATGATGAGCTGGAACATTTAATTTTTTTTGTCAGGTTTCCTTCCCTCTCCTCCCTCCCGTTTAGATGCTTTAAACTTCTTTTCTGTCAATCTTTTCCTTTATGGAGTCTTCCTTCTTTGGCTTTTAGGCTTTGCTACCTTGAGATCAGATTCTAGATTTAGGCTTTTCTTGAATGTGTGTTTTTTGAGTTCGTCTTTGTATTAACCGCAAATCTAACCAGAACGGATTTTGGCGTATTTCCTGAAGGAGGGAACCTAATTTATTCTTTGCCACATGGTCAACAGCCTGTATAAGCATCATTTAGTCAGCACTCCATTGTAAAATAATACTCCATCTTTTTTTTTTAAAGCAGAGGTTGTATTCTTTCTTTATCTGGGTCTTTTAGAAATGGGCTTGCTCTCACAGATATTTGGGTTTTCCCTTGTCATCTGTCTCGCCTGAGAGTGGGATTTATCTATTGTCACTGGTGGTAAACCACAGCCGCCCCTGACTTTGAAACCTTGACTTCCAACAGGTTCTCCTTGCATGTGAGTCTTCTCAGTTTTGATCCTGAGTTAAGTTTCAACATTTAATGCTGTGAGCATCTAAAGCCTTAAGCCTAAGAGAAGTCGGCACACAAACAAGTCATCATTTTATTTTTTAAAATTCTTATTTATTGATGTTACTTTTTGAGGGAGAGGGAGCAGGGAAGGGCAGAGAGAGAAGGAGAGAGAGAATCCTGAGCAGGCTCCATGTGAGGCTCAGTCCATCAACCCTGGGACCATGGCCTGAGCCAAAATCAAGAGTGCGACGCCTAATCGACTGGACCACTCAGGCGCCTGGAAACAGGTCATCATTTTAGTTGAACGGCTGATTCTAAGTGTACAACAGACACACGTGTGAGTCTGTGGGCCTCAGTTCACTCATCTGTAAACTGGCAGAGAAGCAGTGGGCTTGGACCGAGTCCTTTAAAAAGTACTTGTTGGGGCGCCTGGGTGGCTTAGTCGGTTAAGCGTCCGACTTTCGCTTAGGTCATAATCTCGCGGTTCGTGGGTTCGAGCCCCGCGTCGGGCTCTGTGCTGACTGCCAGCTCAGAGCCTGGAGCCTGTTTCAGTCTGTGACCTGTGACTCCCTCTCTCTCTGACCCTCCCCTGCTCACGCTGTCTCTCTCTCTCTCTCCTAGAAATAAATTAAAAAAAAAATAAAAATAAAAAAAAATAAAAAGTACTTGTTTTGTTAGATATTGCAAGTAAGGTCGAAGAGTAAAAAAAAACAACCAAAACCACAACATGGCAGTGGTGGGGATGGGAAACTACTTAAGCAGGCCTCAAAAACCCTGTGCTGTGGATTCCCCAACTTAACCCTTTTAATATCTGTGTAGCCTTGGGGAAATAGTTTAACCTCTGCCAGCTTTACCCGCCCCCCTCACAGTAAAATGAGGTTTGCTTCCGACCCAGGACCAAATCCTTCATAAAAGATGAAATATAGTTGGTTCATAAATTGCTGAAGAGAGGCACCAACCTCAGGGGGGATCCTGATATGTACATTCACCTAATAAGGAGATCTGATGTTTTACCAAGAAACAAATATTTTTAAAACACCCACTCAGTGCTGGTGAGGGTGTAGTTATACGGGCACTTTGGGAGTGTAGATTGGCCCAAGGCTCTGAGAGACAGTTTTGCAGTCAAGCACTTTCAACATTCATTTCTTTTGGAGAACCAGTTTCCACCTCTGATAATTCAGCCCGAAAAAGTTTGCTACAGTTTTAGAAAAAGATTCCTCATGAAAGAATGAACAATATGAGGAGAAGCTCAGTAGTAGGAAGAGTGATTAGCCTGGTAGATTTTATAATGGCAAAATCACTTCAGATTTCTTCTGGAATGACACTGGCAGGGGCGTCCGAAACAAAATGGGCAAAGTATTTCATTATTGGCAATAATGAAGCAAATTATAGGGTTCAGTCCTGAAAAAAAAAAAAATGACAGTAAGAGTAACAACATCCTGAAACAGGATGCCTGTTATGTTAGGTGAAAAAGAAAACAAAAAGGCAGAAAATAAAATGGTCTAACCAGTATTATGCCCAAGTGAAACTAACATGCACAGTGCAAAACTAAGAAACCCTTACGGGGATATAAGGTACACGATTATTCACTGTGGTGACTATAGTTAATAATACTCTACTACATACCAGAAAGTTGCTAGCAGTGGACCTTTAAAGTGTTCATCACGAGAAAAAAAAAAACAAAAAACCTATGTAACTCTGTGTGGTGACTAGACTTTTATCATGGTGATCATTTTGCAATATACACAAATGCCAAATCATGCTGTATTGGAAACTAACATACTCTTATATGTCAACTATGTTTCAATTTACAAAATTAGTGAAAAAAAATCCTTAAAATCATGGTGGTTTTCTTTGGGGTGCAGAGGATTTTTTTCCATTTCTTCCCCTTTTCTGTATTTCCCAATTTTCTGCAATGAACACACTATAAAGTTTACAGTCAGCTGAAAATAAACCCATTTTTCAAATGAAGATTAGCTCCTTGAACAAAAACATATGATTTTGAAAGTCGTATCTTTTCTTTTCAGAATGAGAGCATTGTCATGAGGATTAAATAGAATAGTCATGAGGGCAAACGTGTTGTGGGCATGTTTTGTGAAAGATGAAGCACTCTGCACGCATCAGAGGTGTTCTGATCACACACGGACACACCGCTGAAGAATTCTGAGGAATTCAAATCCTGAAGTAGAGGTCATTTTATGATGGGTCATTTTATGAAGAAACCCTGCACTATGCAAAATGAACTCTCTATCCAGAATGTGGATGATCTTCTACTTTGCTTTGTAGGTTTGGATTTTTGTGTGTGTTGGATTTTCTTTAAGTAGAACTCAGTTTCAAACTTCGGAACTAAAAGAGAAAAGGCGGGGCGCCTGAGTGGCTCAGTCAGTTAAGCGTCCCACTTTGGCTCAGGTCATGATCTCACAGTTTGTGGGTTCGAGCCCTGCGTTGGTCTCTGTGCTGACAGCTCAGAGCCTGGAGCCTGCTTCGAATTCTTTGTCTCCCTCTCTCTCGTCCTCTCTCCTCCTCTCTCTCTCTCTCTTTCTCTCCCTCTCTCAAAAATAAACATAAAAAATGATTAAAAAAATAAAAGAGAAAAGGCTTCTTAAGGTAGAGGAAGATGTGACTGGTTTGTCTAGCACGGGCTCCTTTTCTACCAGCTTTGCTTTTCCACCTCTATGCCTCCTAGTGATTTTCCCCATTCTCTCATTCCCATTCAGAGGGTAACTCTTGGGGTCAAGGACTGTGGACTTCAATTTATACTCAGCTTCCAGAATGCTATGGGAACCTAATGAGTGCCTGTTACAAGTGCAATTGGCTTGTGCAAAAGCTCTGGGCTTGTCCTGCCGAGAGCCAGAGAAGAGACCAAATGCCGAGCAATGCCCCCATCGACACCAACAGACACGGCTCCCTGTGACTCAGTCTGCTGTAGTCTGGTGGGAAGGGTGGAGGCTGCTCCGGCTTCTTGCCACCATTCTCCCTCTGCCAGAGGGATGCTGGGCATGCTCACGTTCAGCTCCCACATTCTTTTTTTAATAATTTTTTTATGTTTATTTATTTTTGAGAGAGAGAGAGAGAGAGAAAGACAGTGTGAGCAGGGGAGGGGCAGAGAGAGAGGGAGACACAGAATCCAGAACAGGATCCAGGCTCTGAGCTGTCAGCAGAGAGCCTGATGTGGGGCTTGAACTCACAAAACCTGAGATCATGACCTGAACCAAGGTCAGATTCTTAACTGACTGAGCCACCCAGGCATTCCTCTTGCTTTCTTGAGTTGACCCTTTTCTTTTAGACAATGTCTTGTCTGTCTGTCTTACTCTTGCCATAATTGCATCTCTTGCCTAGTTCAGCTCTCAGTTGCAGTTTATGAAGCAGGAGGATCAGAGGCCTCTTTGATGGATGCATGAGTTCTAAGACGATTTTTTTTTTTAAGCAGGCTTCATACCCTGCACAGAGCCTGATGCAGGACTTGAACACACCACCCTGAGCTAAGATCGAGAGTTGTACTTTTAACTGATCGAGCCATCCAGGCGCTCCTCTAAGACAATTTAAAAAAAAATTACTGGGATTTCTCCAGTGATAATCTAAAATATGATTTACTAGTTATAAAGGTAATAATCCAAAACTGAGACATTTTCTTTTTCTTATTATTTAAATTTTTTTTCAAATGTTTACTTATTTTTGAGAGAGAGAAAAAGAGAGAGAGTGGGGGAGGGGCAGAGAGAGAGGAAGACAGAATCTGAAGCAGGTTCCAGGCTCTGAGCTGTCAGCACAGAGCCCGATGCGGGGCTTGAACTCACGAACCATGAGAGCGTGACCTGAGTCAAAGTCGGATGCTTAACCGACTGAGCCACCCAGGCGCCCTGAAAGACATTTTCTTAGCATAAGACTTTTGTATCGGGGTTGCTTTCAGCTGCTGCTAGGAAGGACAGACGTACCAAGGGTGGCTTCAGGAAAAAAAAGTTCTCATTTTCCTCACCTCCCAACATGCCCGGCGGTGGGCAGCTGCAGGCTCAGTCTCGTGGTTTTTAATGATCTCAGGGCTGGTGTCACTGCAATTCTCCTGCCCTGCCCCTCAGAGCTGCAAGTGGGTTGCTGCGGCTTCACGTATCATGACCCGGGATGGAGGTAGGGTGAAGAGGGAGAGAAGACATCAGCCTCATCGATGATCTCTTGTAACAGAAAAGCAACACACCTTCCAGAAACCTCCTAGCAGGCTTCTTTTTACATTGCATTGGCACCGACTGAGCCACACAGCTACCCCGGCTAAAAGGGAAGCCTTGAAATCTACTCCGTGGTAAAAGGCATGGGGTTGCTATGATTGGCTTAGAAATCACTATTTGATACCTGGGGTTGGATACAGTGTTTAGAGTAAGATCAAGGTCTGAGGCGGCTGTTGGGGGTGGGGTGGGGATGGGCCATGCGGTACACACGCCCTTCCCTCTGGCCTCCTTCCCCTTTGCTTCTTGCTCTGTTACAGTGGTGACTTCCTCCTGCCTTTGGGTTCCTCACCTCTTTCTCCACTCCATCAATTATGGACAAAGTATTGCCGGTCCCTCCCTGATTCTTCACCGTCAGAGTGGAAAAGGTCATTATTTCAAAGTTAAGAGCCTCTGTGACTTCAGAGTTATGATACTAAACTCCAGATATTTATCAGCCTTTAAGGTTGAAGTTCCATGTATTGTCAACAAAATGCAATTTCCTGGGTTGATGAAGGACACTCACGCTCGGCCTAGAGCAAAGCAAGAAAGCAACGCTAGTTTCTGTTCTAGGACAGAGTGCAGAGTGCAGTGCAGAGCGCTGGCTAATTGAAAAGATACGAGAGAAGGGAGTTAGCACGGCTCTTGGTTCCCCACCACCCCCACCCCTAGAGGAGTGAGCTGAGCTTGTTCCTCAGCTCTCCGTGTTCCCGTCTCTTCTCTAGGACATCCCTCCCCTCTTTCTGCCTGATCACATCTACTAAGTGCCTCTGCATCTTTCTTTACCCATCCTTTGTTCTTTTTGCCTTCTTGTCTCCTGCTGGCCGAGACTCACATTTCACCTTGTGATCGGGTCATGCCCAGAATTGCCCGTGGCTCCCCCTGCATCATATCTGCACTTCCCCTGAGGCAGACAAGCTCCCTTGTTTCCCCTGGGCTCAGCACCTGCTGCTTACAGGTTATGATGTGCTTTCCAGTGTGTTCTCAGGTTAATGGGTCTAGACCCTGACCATGGTCTGTTAGGCGGCGAGGAATCGGGCACTTTGTGTTCTTTTCTCAGTTTCGCTGTGAGCACTATGAAGCCTTAGGCAGGTGACTTCATTACGCTGCAAAATTGATACTATGCTGGGACATTATTTTGAAATTCAGTATTTTTAAAGTCTCTTGGAGGATCTAATGACACAAATATTACATAAGTACCAATGACATGTTTTCCCCATTTTGAAAGTCTGTTTCCTCTATGAAAGCTTTTAAATATAATGTAAAGAAATGTTAAAAGGAAAGATAAGTGGAGAACAGAGCATGCGTACTGGACTGGACTGAACCGCCTCAGCTCTGAGGCCTGAGCCTGCTTGTGCTTTGGGGATGTCCCTGGGGTAGCCAGACCATGGGGATTGAAGGCATGGTCCCCAAGACCATCCTCACTTCTGACACCAAGTACAAGGTTGAGGGAAGGCAGTTTACGAAATCCTGTTTTGATAATTTACTATTAGGAAAACTTACAGAACCCACTGGAAGCTATTATGCCCATAGTTATGCTATATCGCAGGAGAAGGATACAGATTAAAATCATCCAAAGGAAGAAAACAGAGAGCAGGGTGGGGAAGGGTTCCAGGGCAATTCTTCTGACCACCCTGGCGTCAGCATGTGGCAGACACATGGGGCATCCTCCACCAGGGAAGCTCATCTGAGCCTTGATGTTCAGAAGATTTTTGGGGTCTCATTACCATGACCTGATTGAATGACTGATTGTTCAGGGGTTGAGCTCAGCCTCCAGCCAAAGGGCCCCTCCTAAACCACATGGTTGTTCTTTCTGGCGGGGCCAGATCTCACCCTAAAACTATCAGGTGTGGCTAACCCCATCCTAAGATTTGCTGTATCCAGACCCTGCCCTAAACAGACACTTCTAAAATATCTTTTGAAGCTTATTTATTTATTTTGAGAAAGAGAGAGTATGTGCAGGAGGGGCAGAGAGAGAGGGAGAGAGAATTCCAAGCAGGCTCCCTATGGTCAGTGTGAGGAGCCTGACGTGGGGCTCAAACTCATGAACTATGAAATTGCAACCTGAGCTGAAATCAAGAGTTGGATGCTTAACTGTCTGAGCCACCCAGGTGCCCTTCAGTTCTATAAGGAATGACACAGATTACATCCCAGAAGCGGAGCTTGAGGGCCAGGGCTCTATTTGGGCGGATGCTTTACTGCGCAGGATGCTTTGCTTCTTATTCATTATTGACCTCGGTTGTGCCCCCAGCTAAGTGCAAAGTGAGAGAGGCATGGGGCACAATCTCGAGGCAGCAATCTGTTAGTGGGTGCTGGCATCCAATCCCAGTTACTTTGGAGCCTGTTTTCTTTCTCACCAGAAAGGCCCTCTCGATGTGGGAGACACACATATGGAAGCTCTCAGGCTGCCACTCCCCACAGCTCAGACATCAGAGATGCTGGTGAGGCAGGCGCCCTGGAGTCTTCCATGTTTCAAGATGCCGACGCCCTGGGGGATCACACACAGCCGATGATTCTGAAAGTTACTGACCTGCCATCAGCCTAGGTCAGAGTCTGTGAATACCTGTCCTGGAGATTTGGGGGATCCAAGGCTTAGTGGACTCAGCAGAGGTTCTCAGTGGATAGAGCACAGAGGTTTGTTCAAAAACACGTGACTGCAAATAATCAATGTCAATTTTCAAAAGGAAAATACGGGGCGCCTGGGTGGCTCAGTCAGTTAAGCATCTGACTTCGGCTCAGGTCATGAGCTCACGGTTCGTGGGTTCGATCCCCACATTGGGCTCTGTGCTGACAGCTAGCTCAGAGCCTGGAGCCTATTTCAGATTCTGTGTCTCCCTCTCTCTCTGACCCTCCCCTGCTCATGCTGTCTCTTTCTCTCTATCAGAAATAAATAAATAAAACATTAAAAAAACCCAAAATGAAAAGGAAAATACGTTCTTCACTAAGTGAAGGGTTTATTAGCTTCCTAACAAAAATTTGAAGAGCAGGTGCTATCTATTTAACAACTATTTATTGAGCATTTACCAGGTGTCATGCAAAATTTTAGGTGCTAAGGTTTCAGCAGAGAGCGTAACTGATGACCTCTCCCTCCGCTCCACAATATGAGGCGGTGGTAAGTACGCTGAAGGGAAATTAAGCAGGAGGAAGGGATGGAGAGAGAAAGGAGCTTGTTGTCTTAGGCCAGGAGCTCAGGGACAGCCTCACTTATCAGGAAATATCTGAGCAGGGATGTGAATGAACGGAGGGACCTGGTCATGTGAATATCTATGGAAAAGGTTTCTAGTCAGGTCCATAAATGCAAAGGTCCTGAGGGTGGGGAGTGCTTGGTGTGGATTGGGGGGGAGTGAGGCAGCCAGTGCGGCTGGAGTGAAGATGAAAGTAGATAAACAGCACCTTGTGGCTGCAGAAGGGAGAGGATGTCAGCTGTAAGTTTATTACGCGACAGGGACAATAGAAGATTGCGTATGCCCACACGTACCCACCTCACCATCCTTAGCCTGGAAGGTTCTGTGAAGCTTCCTGCTTCCATCATGATCTTGAGCAGGGGGGTAACTGTGGAAGAGTCATAGACGCAGCTGAGAGGCCAAACTGATTTCATACTGGAAAGGAGACCCAGTGACCGTGGAAAGGAATGAACTCTGGAAGTCACGAGGGATGCGGTGGCCAGGGAAAGGGCGGCCAGGGGGCAAGGAGGGGGTACTGAGAGCAGTCTTTTGGGGAAGAACAATTTTAAGGGGAGCAGCTACTGAGATGAAGGAAATGGAAACTTTTAGAATATTCTAGAGTGTGTCATCTAGTGTGGTTCCCCGTTTACTGCCTCTCCAAGAGATTTCGGACATTTGGCTGCAAGGATTTGTTGGAATTGGGTTTGTGTTTCTTTCGAATGCCATACTCTGCTGAGACCAGCCCCAAGGTGGCCCACGTTTCATTTTTATTTAAAGTGCCCATGACCTGATCGATTAACTAGCTCTTCTATAGCCTTTTCTAGTTAACCCTATTTTTTCTTTCTGTTTCACTTTAGAATATTTATGCAGTTGTCAGTGTGCAACAGGTAGCCTCATTTGGAGTCTCAAATTTACTTTCCAGCCATGTTATCTCAGGTTGCTCACCTGACTTTTTTAAGCTCCAGGAGTCTTCTCTGTAACTGGAGATAATCCTTAAAAGATTTCTACAAAGAATCTCAAGAATGAAATGATACTCTGCATGTAAGAAAGAATGCAAATGACAGTGTTTTAACTGATTTCTGTTTTGAAATTACAATTTGGATACTAACATGTGCTCGTGAAATATATGTGTAATAAATTTAACAATTAAAAGGAATGTATGCAATGTCAACTTATTTGTTTATAAATGTCACAAATGTAGATTCATTTGACCAGGAGAGACAAAATGTGTGCCTCAGAGTGCAGTCAATTATATTGAATTGTTGGAATCTCTTTCTTATTCTACATGAGTCAAGAAAGACATATAAAATGTTGCTTCTCTTTTATATTTCAGAGCATGCAATCCTGGGAATAAATTTCCCTTACTAATAATAAAAATAAATTCTCCCAAACTATAACATATATCAGAAGTCACATAATGATTACTGAAATTATAAGCCAAAATAAACACCAGCTTTATATATATATGTACGTGTACATATATATACATATATATAATTATGAGAACAACCTATTATGTAGAATTTCTGGAAAATAACACAGAAAACAGCTAGAATAATCATTGGTACAAAACTGGCTTTGCTGTGAAAAGCGGATTTGGCTCCCTTAAAAAAAAGTAAACTCTGGCATGCCTGCGTGGCTCAGTGGGTTAAATGTTCAACTTTGGCTCAGGTCATGATCTCACCGCTGGTGAGCTTGAGCCCTGCGTCAGGCTTTGTGCTGACAGTTCGGAGCCTGGAGCCTGCTTCGGATTCTGTGTCTCCCTCTCTCTCTGCCCCTCCCCTGCTCGTGCTCTGTCTCTCTGCCTTTCAAAAATAAATAAACTTTAAAAAAATTTTAAATTAATAAAACAATAAAAAATGGTAAACTGTTTTCATTGCTTCAAGTCATTTGAATTTAATAATAGTGTAGTACCTACTCATGTGAATTAACATAAGGACTGCTGACTACATCTAGTTGGCTTTGCCACACGATAGTGGGGCAGGTTTTATAGACTCTGAGAGATCAAAGGTCAATAGTCTAGGACTTTACTCAAAGTTAAAAAAAAAAGTTCAACACTTTAAGAGTTAGTATCTCCAAGCTTATCTAAATGTTGTTTACAACATTTTTAAAAGCTTGATGTTCTTATCACAGCCCTTCTTAGTGCCTGACATAAACAACCATGTCCTTTTTACCCTGATCTTAACAATGCTGTTAGTGCGGTCGCTGATGGAAAAGGACACCCAGAGCCAAAGAACCACTTAGTGTGGCTTTGCCAGGGCCTCGCACCACCTTTCCCCTCCCTGGGAAGACGCCTCTGGCTAGTCCCCCACCCCTTCTTCATATGCACGTGGGATCGGGGGCCATTCTCTCGTTCAGACACCAGCTTCAGATTGCTTCCGTGTCCTGGACTTTGAACCACACCCGGCTTCAGTATCTGCACAGCCACAACCACTATCTTCCCAAGACCCCAACTGCTGTGACAAACGCACCACCAATCACGTCTGCAGGCGGAGGGGATCCCACTTCCCTACTTTCCTCAGCTTGGTCTAGACCTGCACTGTCTTGTTACATTAGAGCTATCTCCCGGCTCCTGGCCTGCCTCTTGCCTACCTGACTGCATACCCAGTAGTCAGGATGCTCTAAAATACATGCTCAATTACAGTACAATACAATACATTAAAATACGTATTCTCCAGAGGCACCTGGGTGGCTCAGGTGGTTAAGCGTCTGACCTTAGCTCAGGTCATGATCTCATAGTGCCTGAGTTTAAGCCCCACGTTGGGCTCTGTGCTGACACTCGGAGCCTGGAGCCTGCTTCAGATTCTGTGTCTCCCTTGCTCTCTGCCCCTCACCCACTCACACTCTGTCTCTTTCTAACTCTCTCTCTCTGAAATAAATAAAGATTAAAAACATTTAAAGTTAGGGACACTTGGATGGCTCAGTCAGTGAAGCGTCTGATTTGAGCTCAGATCATGATCTCACGGTTCATGAGTTCAGCCCCATGTCAGGCTCTGTGCTGGCAGCTCAGAGCCTGGAGCCCACTTTGGATTCTGTGTCTCCCTCTCTCTCTCTGACCCTCCCCTGCTCGTGCTCTGTCTTTCTCTCTCAAAAAGAAATAAAGATTTAAAAATTAAAAAAAAATTAAGGTTAAAAAAGTAAAATACATGTTCTCCGGTTTAACCTTTGTGCCTGTTCTCCCCCTCCGTCCACTGAACCCTTATCTTTACACACCTAGCTCAGAAATCACCTCCTTCTGGAAGCCTTCCCTGACCTCCACAGGGAGTCCGTCATTCTCTTACGTTCTATGCAATATAGTTATTTACATGTCAGATCCTCTAAACTAAGGAATGAAAGCTAACCTCACCTTTAAGGAGCCATCGTCTCATGAGAATGAAGGGCTGTTCCTAGAACTCACGGGAATGTCTCCAGGAGACTCTGTGGTTACAGGCGGATTCCTTGATACTGTACCTTGCAAGACCCTGCCTCTCAGGTATGGCCTGCAGCCCAGTAGCATGGGCAGCGCCTGAGAGCTTGTTAGATTCTTGTTGGAATCACAGAATCTCTGTTCCTACTCCAGACCTTCTCAATAAGAATCTGCAGTTGAACAAGAGCCCCACATAATTTGTATGCATATTAAAGTTGGAGAAGCACTGGCATAGAGGATATTGATGTCAAGAGTTTAAATAGAAAATATAAAATACTTACTGATTCCTGGGAGCAATGTTTTTTAACTTAAAAAAAAATTTTATTTCTGAGAGAGACAGGGTGTGAGTGGGGGAGGTGCAGAGAGAGAGAGGGAGACACAGAATCCAAAGCAGGCTCCAGGCTCTGAGCTGCCAGCACAGAGCCCAACACAGGGCTCAAACCCACGGACCGTCAGATCAAGACCGGAAGTGAAGTCGGATGCTCAGCTGAGCCCCCCAGAACCCCAGTGGGGAGCAATATTTGAGCTGGGCTGGATTCGAGATGAGTCGGCTCCCCAGTCATGTGCATTAACGTGACGCCTGCGTGGGGCAAAGGGAGCAAGGGGAGCTTCACTGGGGGAGCTGGGAGGGCTCACCGCCTATCCCTGCAGCCACCAAAGCTGGTGTCCGTGGGATATCTTTATCTTTGGTTGCATAGGAAATTAAACTGTTTGGCAGGAGGTACCTAATTGCTGATTAAGAACTTAGACTAGAGCGCCCCCTACTGGGCTCTGAGTCTCTGAAGGTGTCCAGTTGGCTTCTGTAGGCTGACATGTGGGTGCTCAGTAAATGGTTGGATTTGGGCTTAAGTGATGTGCGTTGTGCCTTCTCACACCTCTCAGGTCAGCACTCTGTGTACAATCCCCTTAATTCTAGCAGAAATCGTTGAGTCACCACAGAAGTCCAGGAGCTTCGTCGGGGCTTAATATTTTTCTTTTTGGCCAGAGTTACCTACAATAATCACCAAACTCAACATCACAAGAGCTAAAACTCAGTTAAGTGAAAATATATCTGTGCCTTCAAGCAATGAGAGAGGATGGCTTTAATGTTTTAAAGCAGAGGTCCTGTGGGAATAGGTCTGCCTATAAGGCTGGACGGTGGCCTGTGAGGTGGGCTTTCATTGCTGATTACCCAATGTTTCAGTGGTCCTTGTTTCATACACTCTGTCTAGTTTCAGATGGAAGGTAAATGTGGTCTCCATTACTCCATGTTGGCCAGAAGTGGAAGTTGCCCGCTTACGTATTTTTTTTTTTTTTTAAAGATAAAAAGAGCAACAGAGAGTACGTGTGCAAGTAAGGGAGAGGGGCAGAAGGAGAGAGAGAATCCCATGCTGAGCGTGGAGACCATTGTAGGGCTCGGTCCCACAACCGTGGAATCATGACCTGAGCTGCAATCAAGAGTCAGATACTCAACTGGCTGAGCCACCCAGGTGCCCTTATTCGTGTATTTTTGCGGTGTCTTAATACCAGCTGAATTATCCAGGGGTAGGATCACTGTGAGAAGTGAGGGACAACTCTTCTCTCTCTGGTTTGGAACTTTGGTAAGATAACCATTTTGCTAAGCCATGTTGCTGATATAACGTGAGTTCTGGTCCTTGAGTGGTCAAAGTCAGTCTATGTTTGGAAATGTGTGTTCACAATGATTCTGCATTCGTAGGGGACTACCCGACTCCTTTCTAATGTCTTTTAGTGTAGTCATGTTAGGGCATTTACATATTTAAGCATATATGATTTTGTTACAAGTTTCCATTTGTTTCTCCTTTATATTACAGTTAGGGAATTTTATTGAGTTTTTTGAAGTTATGTTTGCAAAATTATATTGTCTACAAATTCCAGTTGAGGAAGGCAAAGGGAGCATTAGAAATAATTGCTATTAAATGGACACTGTGTCACTGGTGTAGATGTGGGTAGTTCTCTGAGAAGGAGGCTCTTTTCCCACTTGCTCCTCATGGAATGGGCCTCGGACTGCGGCAAGACCCGGGAGGGAGAAGGCTGGGTGGTGTGCTCGGGCAGAAGGAGTCTATACAACCTCACAGAGCTTCCGAAGAGGAACAGGGCAGCAAAATCACGTAGGATAACTGAGAGGGGCTGACAAGTTCATTGGCAACCACCAGATGAAGATCAGGAGGGGTGATGGTCATCCTGGGCGTGGGTGGGGAGGGCAGGTGTGCCTCCATCCTTGACCATGTGGCTCCTCAAAAGCACTTAGGAACTTGGACAAAACCCTGGAGAGAAGGGAAGGGGCTGAAGGAGGGAATCCCTTAAACGACTCAAAGTAATTTTCCTCCAAAGGAGCACTGAGTAATAAAAAGTAAGTTCTGTTTGAGAAAAATAAAATTATACTTCGTAAACTTTTAAAATTACATTTCATATACTTTTGTGTCCTAAGATTCATAATTACTACCCAAGCCTTTTTTAATGTAAAAAAAATTTTACAGAATGTCCCAAGCCCGAGAGCTGCTATGATTTTAGCATCTGCTGATTGAAAAAAGACAGGAAGGCAAAAAGCTGCCCCATATTCAGGAGGAACTTACTTCTCACACAATTAGATTTGTAGATCAGTAGGCTCACGAACTAGGAAGAACACACTTTCCCCCTCCTTTAATGTTTATTTATTTATTTTTGAGACAGAGAGAGGGAGAGAGAGAGAATGAACAGCAGAGAGGGAGAGGCAGACAGAGAATCTCAAGCTGGCTGTGCGATGTCAGGGCAGAGCCTGATGAGAGGCTGAAACTCACAAACCAGGAGATCATGACCTGAGCCAAAATCCAGAGTTGGAGGCATATATTATTTATATTAACATGTACTCTTTTCATTCCTATTCTATTTTGAAATACAGTAAATATTGATTGACATAATCTACATAAATGAAAGGTTTTAGGATTCTCAGTAATTTTTAAGTACTGTCCCAGTATTTGGAAAGATGCCCTTAGTAAGAGAAGAAAACAGGGATGACTTTGACTATCAAATTTGTTAAATTAATGGTATTATAAAAATGTTTTCTGTGACACTCCCTTTCTTTTTCTAAATAGGACTCTGGCTATTTTGAAGTAATATTTTTACTCATTGTATGTGATTGCAACTCTCCTATGTGCCTTGGAACTCAGATTTCACACTCCTACATTGATGATTGACTTTATTTAACTTAATGGAGATGGCTAAATATATGAATAATGATAGAAAATGCTGTATTAAAATGGTTTTGAACTAGTTTTTCATTAAAAATAAAGAGTTGGAGGCTTAACTAACTGAGCCACCCAAGTGCCCTAAGAACAAAGGTTCTGAATAAGAGAGTCTGGGGTCCAGAGTTTGCTATTTACTAACAGTGGGCTATGGGCAAGTTAAATTGCATTGTTACTCCTATTTGCTCATTAAAAAATGAGGATAATGATAGTATCTGCCTCGTAGGATGATTGAGAGAATTCAACCCACTCTGTAAGCCATGGTGTGATTATAAATGGACATTAATTATTATTTATAGATGCACAGACATAAAAGTGAGCATTAATTTAATTTCTGTGTAGACTCATTCTTCCAGAGTTAGGTATTAAATCAAGTGAAAATAATTTAGGGTTAGACTTTTTAGGGAATTCCTAGTCTGCCTGGCATAAGGGTGGTTTTACATAGAGCCGGTGAACAGGTTCCCTACCAAACCACAAGATTCATGCTGGCGTGTCAGAATTAACAACCCACTACTTACTGTGAAGCGTTCCCACCAGGGAGATAGGATCTGATTTTCCATTACCTAAGTCTTATCATTTCTAGCACCAAAGAATACAGGCCAATTAATCACCAGGGAACAGAAATAAATTACTTCACCTTTGGGTGACTTGCTGTTTGGGTGATTTAGGACTTCTTATCTCGAGTGGAAAAGCACAGAGATGCTGGTTCGTTTACGGTTTCATTGCTAAGATTGAATAACACACCTATGAAACATAGAATGGCCCATGCTTCAAAGGAGGTCCAAGTAATTGCAAAGAGGCATTCATCATCTGCTGCCAATGGTTCTTGTTTGGAGGTTTGCAGGAAGTTTCTTTTAATTCAAGGCTCTGAATGTGGTCCTATTTCTTGAGGCATCCAGTGAAACTCTGATTACGTAAAATATCGTAGAAGGGGTTTTCCAGATAAGGTAAGGCAATTATCTGGGGTTAGCTTAAGTTGAAAATCTATTCTAAATGCTTTGCTAGACCTTCTTGCCTGAGCAAGTACAGGGCAATGAGTGCATTTAGGATATTTCTTTGTGAGATAGTCGGAAGAGTTGTCCATTCACTGTTAAACCATTCGTATATTTATTCTACAAATATCTATTGTGTTACTACTGAGTTCTGGGCTAGGGGATGGCTACAGGGTGATACAAAGAAAAAACTACTCTAATCCTCTAACGGAGGCAAACACAACTCGGGTTCAGACAGCATCACCACCACATAGCGACCATGTGATCCCAGGCAAGGTCTTGATTGTCTCTGACTCAGTTTCTTATCAGCAAAGTGGGGTCCAGTAACTCTAGTATTTACCTTGCCAAGGGCATTTGAGGATTATAAAGCATAAAACACTCTAAAAACTGCAGTTGTCTATGAATGGGTATATTATTTGATGACCGCGGACCTTGCCTTGCATTGTGAAAATCATTCTACAAGGCCCAAACTGTTATAACATTAAATTTTTTTTTTTAGTGTTTTATTCATTTCTGAGAGAGAGAGAGAGAGAGACAGCATGAGCAAGGGAGGGTCAGAGAGAGAGACACACACAGAATCTGAAGCAGGCTCCAGGCTCCGAGCTAGCTGTCAGCATAGAGCCCGACATGGGGCTCAAACCCACTAGCTGTGAGATCATGACCTGAGCCGAAGTCAGACACTCAACCGACTGAGCCACCCAGGCGCCCCCGTTATAGCATTTTAAGGGATGTCTATGTGGACTCTGTATTGTATTAAAAATAACATTTTTGGGGGAAAAAACTATCTGGTTCCATTCCTTTTTTTTTTCAAATTAGAAAACCAAGACCTCAAGAGGTGGACTGGCCTGCTCAAGGATTCTGTTAACAGATAAAGTGAGGCACATTCAAAATTTTAAGAGTTTATTTGAGCAAAAGTTGGTTCAAATTGGGCAGCGTCAAATCTAGCTGATTGGAAAAGGCCAACTGTAAGAAGATACTGTGCAAAAAGTGAAAGACTTTGATAGACAGCAGGGAGCAGGAACAAGGAAATTAAATTAAGAGCAGGCTAGTTATTGCAAGGTTACTTTCCTTGAAGGGAGGGCAGGGGTCTATCAAGCAGATTACCTTACTAGTGCTGATCAGGAGCATCCTGACCGACTGGTTTAACATTCCATTTCTGGGAGAGCTGAAACTCTAATTAAGTTAAGTCTTGGTTTGGTGACGCGGGGTTTAGCAGAAGCAACTTCATGCTGGACCTGTCGTGTTTCTAACATCGCACAGAGCTGGGACTAGAGCTCAGTCCTGATCCTCTGACCAGTGTCATTACGCAGATTGAGTAACACCCTTGCAAAACACAGGATGATGCTAGCTGACAAGTAACAGTAGCCCGTACTCTGATATTGGGCTGTTACTTCTCTCCACTTGAATTCTTTGAGGAAGAATATAATTATTGGCCCTTCAGTGTATTTCCAAGAACCGTTGATTCTTTTTCTTTCTTTCTTTCTTTTTCCTTCTTTCTCTCTTTCTTTCTCTCTCTCTTTCTTTCTTTCTTTCTTTCTCTCTCTCTCTTCTTTTTTTCTTTCTTTCTCTCTCTCTCTTCTTTCTTTCTTTCTTTCTTTCTTTCTTTCTTTCTTTCTTTCTTTCTTTCTTTCTTTCTTTCTATTCTCAGGTTAGTTAATATACAGTATAGTCTCGACTTCAGGAGTAGAATCCAATGATACATCATTTATATGTAACACCCAGTGCTCATCCCAACAAGTGCACTCCTCAATGCCCATCACCCATTTACCCCACCCCGATTTTATCTTTTTATTTAAACTTGTGTGCAGGCATGACTCTGGCCCCATTGTCTCTGCCCTCCGATGTCATGCCCATAGTTACATAGGAAAAGGGATGTTGCAGTTATAATCAAGGTCACTAAACAGCTGGCCTTAAGATAGGGAGATTATACTATATTATCGAGGTAGGCCTACAGTAATCACATGAGCTCTTCAAAATAGAAAAGGGAGCCTGAAGAGGAAATCATATAGATGTAGCAAAAGGGAAAGTGGGAGATGCCAAGCCTGGGAGGGGTTCGAGGCACCACAAAGCACCTGTCAACACAAAGCAAAGCAAACCAAGCAATTAATTTCTTTTTCTCTTATTAATTTGCTGTGTTTGTGCTGGGTGTCTAAGGCTGACATTCCACAGGACAGAAAAGCAGAAGCCCTAGTTAATCAGGAAAATGGAGGAGGCAGTGTAGGTCAGTGGTTAGGAACTCAACTCTAATGGGGTAAAAACCACTTTGGGTTTTGGCTTCAATCAGTGAGATCTTTAATCTTTCAGGGTTGTTATGGGGATTAAATGAGATGGGTAATTAGTGCTTAGCATCTGATAAGACTACATAAATGTTAGGGTTTCTAGTCATTCTTATTACTTCCAAGACCACGCCAGTGGACATATGGGTCCCTGTCCAACAGCCTTGAGGACAACTTATATTAGTATTGTATGAAGAAGGGGCAATGGCACTAGACTGACCAGCTGGGAACCACCCAGCCTGTGCTGAGAGAGGTGGCTCAGTGGTGCCTTCTGCTGGCCAGTTTATAGAGCACAGGCGTGGCAGGGCGTTGTTGCAGACTGCCAGACCTTGCATTACACTTGGCATTGCTCATTTGAGGCATAACCTTTATTGCTATGTAGCAGCTCAAAAAGTTCCACAAGGAGTTTCCATACTATGTTCACCTTTTCCTTTTTAATATGGGCCTTTTATAGAAACACCCACTGGGGTGCCTGGGTGGCTCGGTCGGTTAAGCATCTGACTCTGGACTTCGGCTCAGGTCAGGATCTCACCTTTCCCGAGTTTGAGCCCTGTATCCGGCGCCAACAGCACAGAGCCTATTTGGGATGCTCTCTCTCTCCCTGCCTCTCTCTGCCCCTCCCCCATTGTTCTTTCTCAAAATAAATTTTAAAAAACAAACAAAAAACCCCACCCAGTATATTAAAGTATGAGTGACCTAAAAAAAAAGCTGTATGTATTTAGCACATACAACTTGTTGAGTTGGGGGATAATTATACACCAGTGAAATCATAAACATGTCTGTCAGCTCCAAAAGTTTTCTCCCACCTTCTTTATTATTATTATGATAATAACACTTAACATAAGACCTACCCTCTTGGCACTACACAAGACAATACAGTGTTGTTAACTATGGCCATGATGTGTACAGTAGATCTCTAGATTTATTCATCTTTACTTTTCTCATTCTTCTGTAATTAGTTCTTCATTGTAGCCAGAAGAGGGCACTGTTGCTTTACCCAAATCCTGCACTGTGGTCTGCAGGCTGTGTATGTGTGTCCTGAGCTACATGGTCTCATTTTCTGGCTTTGTTGGGTGTGGCAGTTACATTTCTTAGGTACTCAACAGGGAAACAAACCAAACCATACCAAACCAAACCAAAACAAAACAACCTTTTGTCTGTAGCAGGACATCTACAAAAACTTGAGACTTGACAAATGTAAAAAATGTTTTAAATCATAAAATTGTGTGTAGAATTGAAAAAAAAATACACACGTGCAACAGAGACAATTCTTTGAAACTGATCGAGGATCTTTCTGAAACTACAGTCTGAAAAATTAGAGTCTAATCTGGTGTTCCTTCTCATTTTGGGCATCAAAGTGACAGGGAAAAGACGTAAAAGAAACTGATGGGCAGTTTTGGGGAACTCTGGGATGTTTCCTTCTACTGTGGAAACAGTCAGAACCTCCAGAAAACAGAAGCCTTTGTTAAGAGCAAGGAGAGCCCAGTGTTGCCACTCACCCCTACTTCCGCCTATGAGGTTGCCTTTCCTTTCTTGGCCAATGCCATTACCAGCCATCACAAGCCTCTTTGCCTTTTTTTTTTTTAATGTTTTATTTATTTCTAGGAGAGAGAGAGAGACAGCGGGAGCAGGGGAGGGTCAGAGAGAGAGTCACAGACTGAAACAGGCTCCAGGCTCTGAGCTGGCAGTCAGCACAGAGCCTCCGACGCGGGGCTCGAACCCACGAACCGCGAGATCATGACCTAAGCGAAAGCCGGACGCTTAACAAACTAAGCCACCCAGGCGCCCGGCCCCTTTGCTATTTTTAACAGGCCAGTTTTTAATGAGGCAATATGGCTTTATTTATAATCCTTGGGTGAAAAATAGCAATTAAGAAGACCAATCCAGGCGGTCTACGTTCCTGTGGTTCTCTTCCAAACTAGCAGTCTAATAAGGGTGACAGAAACTGAGCTCCTTTTTGGCCTGTGTCTCTGTTCTTTCCCCCCTCATTCCTCTCAAGTTTCCCTATATGTGATTTCTTCCCATGGCTTCAGAGTTGGACCGAGAGACATTCAAAATGCAAAATACGAATTTACTGAAGCGTACACAGTGCCACATCACAGCGTAGGGCTGAAAAAACCTAGCGGAACTGGAGAATATCCCCAGCACCAAGTATTAATAGATGATGCCTGTAAATAAGTATTTGCTGGATGAACCACTGATTGATTGGGTGAGTGAATGCAACCACTCACTTCTCAAGATATGGTGGGTGTGAGAACTGATATAGAACTATTTGAATATACATGGTTTTTTAAAATGTTACCATATATTTATTTGGGACTTTATACTGAACGCTTTCCAAAATTTCCCATGAGGCCAAAGGAAATTTGTGAGCATGTATATGTACGTTTACATCCTCGCTCGTGCTATTATTTTCAAAATCATAAGGAGAAACAGTTGTGGGAACTTTAAGGCAGCACGCTCGTCAGCATTTTGCATTTCTCCTTTTTTTTAATTCTTTCTTCATTCTGGTAATGTTAACTTGCAGCTTGTTTGTTTAGTTGGTTGGGTTTTTTCCAGACTTCTGTCCTAGCTGAACTCTATGCAGTCAGTGAAGTTTGTGCTCACAGAGGGCCATAAAATCCTTTTAATATTCATTTGAAGGTGCAAGCTCTTGGACCACAAAGGTCCCTTCTCCGGGTCCCTTCTTCATGCCCAGACATGCTCAGGGACTTGGCATCCTGCCCTGGACACAAGGCACATAGGCCAAACAAAACCCTCATTTTCACTGCTTGGAACAATGGTCAATTCTTTAATGTAATTACTTGGAACAAATTAAGAGTTTAGATCCAGGAGCCTTGGGGGCACTCAAAGATTATGGAAAATAGTGGGGTGGGGAATGGTTTCAGATGCCTCCGGGGTTGTAAAAAGCCACACCCCACAGAGGCCCGGTGTGATTGTGATAAACGGGAGTTAAGTTTTACCAAGTGCACCCTGTAAGATCTACAGGGCAGGAAAATGTAGGAGCTTACAGTCCATGAACGCTCTCTTTTTGCCAGGCCACCTTCTTCTAAATATAGCTGGCTGCTGTTTTTTAAAGTGTGTGGCTTCTTAAATACGCTTCCCTTTCCAGCAGCTTAGTTTGCTAAAGGAAGGGGAGAGTTAAAAAATCGGTTCTCTATCATCAACTGACAACCGACGTCCCCGTATAAAACATGAAGACAGTATCAATAGGTGATAGAAGGAGACAAAGGCAAATCCCATGAATTTGAGCTTTTATTGCACGAGCTGTCAGGTTCTCGGGTGTGCAAGGAAAGCAGAGCCTCAAATACAGACTCCAAGAGAACCTAATTTCATTCACAACCAGCAATGTCCTTTAACCCAATGCTACTGGGCAAATGTGGAAATAGAACTGTGATAGAGAGTCAAGTTACTTTTACTTAGGAAGGTTCAGAGGAAATGGCTGTAGGAATAGCATTCTTCTTCAACGGCTTACTAAGGAATCAGAGAAACGGGCATTATCCAGCACTGACCACAAGCCAGGCACTGCTCTCTGTGCTTTCCATATGCTGCTTTATTTAATCAGCAAAACAATGCTCAGAGCCAGGTGCTCCTACGATCTCCCATTGCAAAGAGCTGGGAAACTAAGGCACCCAGACACCAGGAAGCTTGGCCCTCAAACACCCAGCTAGTGCACGTAGAAGCAGGAATTGCAGCTTCATTCTAGGCTCTGTCCTTGACCATTTCACTGCTAAAAATAAGATACTAGATGGATATAAAAAATGGAAGAAGTGCTAAATGTCATTCTCTCCAAATGGCGGGTTTATGGTTAATTTTTTTCTTTTACTTTTTTTTACCCACCCCTCCCCCCCAATTTCTGCCATATGTTGCTTTTATAATCAGAGAAAAAGTTACACATGCTGCTTTAAAATCCTGACCCTAAAATCCATAACCTACAGCAGGCTGTGAAGATCACTGTGTTGAAGGGCCCCGGAGGAGAAAGAACAGGCGGCCTAGGTGGCTTGATTTGCTAATGACCAGACTTTATAGATTGACATGAAGGACAAGTGACTCAGATGTATCCCCCTCTGCAGTCCTGTAAGCAGCTGGTAAACAGTCTACCCCTTGCAATGTCACCTGGGGCCACAGGAAGTGACAGACAGTCTCAAAGGAAGAGTGGATTTCCCTGCTACAACAACTCTGAGTGGAGGGCTCAGCACTGAAAGGACACAAATATACTGTCACATGCAACTTTCTATTAAAAGTCATAACACAGCGGTGCCTGGGTGGCACAGTTGAGCGTCTGCCTCTTGGTTTTGGTTCGGGTCATGATCTCATGGTTCATGAGTTTGAGCCCTGTGTTGAGTTCTGCACTGACAGTTTGGAGCCTGCTTGGGATCCTTTCTCTCCCTCTCTCTGCCCCTCCCCTGCTATCCCTGTCTCTCTCTCTCTCAAAATAAATAAATACACTTAAAAAAAAGTTACTAACACAGAATTCTATTGTATTCGTATAGATCAGCCACAAACAACTGACGTTTGAAATTAAAAAGTAATACTATAACCCCATTTAATTCACAAAATACACAGGTGTTGGCACGTGTAATAGTTATAGAAAGCAAATGAAATTTTAGAATATGACCATGTCAATTTGTATACAATTTTAAGAATAGTCTCAAGGTTTATCCTAACAAATATCTGACACAAAGATAGTTAAAAACACTAAATGCAGAAGGTGGCAAGCCAAAATTTAGAAAGCTATCAGTTCAGACTTCTCGTTTGTTCCCAGAGAAAAATAACTGACTTCTACAATGCTGATAACTTGTCATATTGACCAACTAACTTTATAATTTTCCTTATAATTTTTAATAGATTTAAAAAAATTTTAAGTAAATTTTTAAAAATTTTAAATGTTTTATTTATTTATTTTGAGAGAGAGAGTATGAGTGGGGGTGAGGCAGAGAGGCACAGAATTAGAAGCAGCTCCACGCTCTGAGCTGTCAGCACATAGCCTGACGTTGGGGCTTGAACTCTTGAACCAGGAGATCATGACCTGAGCCAAAGTCAGATAGTTAACTGACTGAGCCACCCAGGCGTCCCAATAAATAGCCAGATTTTTTTTTTTTAATTCCCACTCATTTTGAAAGTAAGAGCAGTGCTGGAAAGAGCCAAGGTCTCCTTTTTCTAGGTTTGTGTATCCGTGTTAAGGAGAAGTATCGAACTGGGCACAGTGCTGGGTTCCTCAAATCCTCGTGTGAGACAGAGAGGGACTCCTCCCTCCAGCTCTGGGGGCGCTGGCAGCAGAAGGCCCTCAGCCAGGGGCCCTCTTCAGAACTGAGAGCTCCGTGGAAGAGTGTCACCTTGGCCAAGGCCTTGGGCCCTTTCCTGGGTAGCCTGTGCTCAGCAGCCAGTTGATGCAGCCCATTAAAACCTAGTCTTCTCCCTTTTACAGCTCTGCAGAGTCATGTCCACGACAAAGCCCCCCCTGTGGCCACCCAAGGGCTCCGCCAAGGCCACATGTACCCCTGCTAACTCCGTCTGCCTCTCCTGCTTCCTCCCTCCCTTTCTTTCTACAGGTGTTGATCTCCACGCAAGTGCTGGCGGGGAATGCTGACCCTGGCTCTGTGTCCATTTCCCAGCACAAACCCGACGCTGGGCGAGGAAGAGCACAAGTCTTTGGTGAGCAGCTAGCCCCTCTGCCACGCTGATTCTACGGGCCACAGCCCTGAAGCTGCTCTTAGAAATTACAGGAGGAAGGAAAGCAGTGCCAGTTTCCTCACACAGATTCAGGAAGTGGATGGAAGAACAAAGACGACACTTTGGGAAGACTGGTGGGGCTTCGAGGGACCACAGGAGGCAGGATGCCAGCTGCTTAGCCCACTGTTTGGTCTAATCCCCTGAGCTGTCCTGTCCCTGGTACCATGGTCGAACGGTGTTAATTAAATCATTCTCATTAATTCAGCCCGAGTGTAAATTAGGAAGGAATGAAGATAAATTAGGTTTGAAGGCAGCTAATACATTTAACCCCATGCTGCTTATTTTGCAGCCTAACAAAATAACGTTGTTAAGGGAGATAACAAGGCCAAAGCCTTGGGCACAGATTCTTAATAGCATTAAAAATGAGACCTTGGTTGGGTGTCACAAGGCGGAGGCAAAGACCAGTTCCCGGGGGCCTTTGGGACTGGCCTAACATCTTGAGTCAGGTGGTGGCCATTTTATGACATGGATCTACCGCATTTCCTGAGCTGTTTATGACTCAGAGATCTACTATGTCTATTATTGTCAAGTTTGATCACAGGCATGCCTAGAGACTTCTTTCTGTACAGATACAAGACTTGCTGGCCTTCTCGTCCTGTGAGGAAAGTGATAAGAATTACCTTTAGGACTGGCTGGAGTAATAATGATTTGAGTTGCTGTGATCAGAAATACGCTAACTTGCAAATCACTTTCAGTTGTGAAATAAACATTAGAAGCTGCTCACAGGCCTGAAAACTTTTCATACAGTGGTTCAAAGCAAACCAGCGTACAGTCTGAAGGAGGCCATTGAAGGCACACACAATCCCCCCACCCCCACTCCAGATGCAAGTAAGTTCCTCCGTCTCTCAGCAGAAAAATGTCTTTCACTTTCCTGCCCTCCATAAGCTCACTTCTTTCCCCTGCTTCATGTTGCTTATCTACCCAACGCAGATGCAGCAAATGTCTATGGTCACGGAACACATTTCAAGATTTCCCAGTACAACTTTTTTCCTTCTCTTTTCTTGCAGCCTAGAAGGATGGCAATGTTAGGTGGAAGGGACCAGGAAAATGGCATCAGTGGACGATGACACGATGTCCACAGCAACACCCCCTGCTTAGCAGAGTTTTGTACAAAGAGAAATAAACGGTGCTGTCTCATTGGTTAAGGACGCTGCAGTTTCCAGGTGGTGATGATGCAAAAGACACAGACTGCCTGTTCCTAACTCGCGGGCTTCCTGGGACAAAATCCCCAGCCAACCAACTGAGCTGTGCACATGCTTGATCTCTAGGCAAGCTCAGCTAGGCATAGATCTGGTAAGTGACTAAAGTAAGAAACAAATACTTCTCCTTAGTGAGAAAAACTGTTAACCTCTTAGTTTAAACAGAACAATTCCCCCAAAGGAAGACATTAACATCCGGTCTTCCAAACCAGCGAGCTTACTTCAAGCCCACGACCTAGACAGACAAAGCGCTTCTAAAAAGTGCCTTTGAGGCCGCCCGCAGGGGCTTCCTCCGCACCTCTCCAGAGGCTACGGAAACGTGTTTTTAAAAGCCACGTGTGCCCTAGTTGCACATATCCACCTCGCCTCTTTTCAGCACCTACGTCTAAACTTTGGTCTGGGCTGGCTTTAACCATGTCTCCTTCAGGAACAGGGTGGGCTTCCAGGGCTCCTCCTCCTCACCTGGTGAGCGGATCCATCTGTCCCTGGCTTTGTGAAGCAGTCTGGAGCTGGGGCCCTGCATAAAGAATGAAACCAGGAAACAGACTTGTGAAGGCTCTTGGGGAGGCTGGCGAGTTAATGCTAACAAAGGACTTCAGAGGGCACTGTCTTTCTTTGCTTTGCAAGGAGCGAAATTTCTCAGCGCAGACCGGCAGGGACCAGGGTAAAGAAAAGTGGGATTAGAATAAAGAACCGACAGAGTCTTGGTTAAGGCAGTCTCTGGGCACCGGGAGAGCTAGGTGGAGTCTCCTCAACCCGTGTAAACCATTTCTGCGTCTAGTACTTAGAGGACAGCTAGGAGATGGGTGTAGTGGGGAGGGGAGAGGACCCTTGTTTGGTGGATCCTTACTCGAGCTGCAGAGCAAGGCCTCTACTAAGTGGCCCTATGACCTCGAGCTGAACAATTCACATCTCCCTGGGCCTCACTTTCCCAACGTGCAAAACGAGGTGGCTGGACAGGTCATCTCCACCGTTCATTCATAGATTTTATTCCAAATACCTGATAAAAAAAAAAAAGCAAACACGCGCCTTAGCTCCCGTTGGAAAAGCTGCCCTCGGTGCAAAGATCAGAAACGGGTTTCATAAAGAGCGATCGCCACGCGCGATTGTTTTTGGAATCGCTTTCCTTCCTCCTGGCACGCGGCGCTTCAAACAGGCGTGCGGGACCGTTTCTTTGCTGAACTCCAAGCTAACACAACGGAGCGATAAAAGACCGGAAGGGCCCAGCCTGAAAGGGCGATTTAGGCTCTATCGCTAGGGAGAGGGTGCGGCGTGGCCGCTCCTTTGAGCAGCTCGCTTTGAATCAAGCGGCGGCGGCGATTGGCTGCGAAGCACGTGGTGCGCGCCCCGCGGGACAGCGCCCGGCTGCTGCTGCTCCCCGCAGCGTGGGGCAGAGTCCGGCCGCCCGTGCCGCACCCGCCGGGGAGGGGCGGCGGGACACCGGGGAAACGCCAGGGGCTCGGGTCGGTCTGTCCCTTGCCAGCGCGAAACCGCATGGGCGGCCTTGGGCCAACCTGCAGTGCCCCCGGAGTGGCCAAACTTGCGCCCTTGCCCTGGACACTCGTCGCTCCAGGTGCTCCACGCAGGGCGCGTGCTGCGGGCACCCTGCCGCCCTCCTCCCCCCCCTCCCCCGCCACCTTTCTTGAGCATCTCGCGGGCTCCGGCTTCGCGGAGTGCACAGCCGCGCGCCTCCCCTGCCCAGGGTCCCTCAGCTCAGGGGCTATCCACCCACCCGGCTGGGCCGGAGAGGCGCAGCCACTGCGACCCCGCCAAACTTCTGCTACTCTCGGTCCCTGAGGGTTGCAGCTGCTAGTGGCTTAGGCACCGTGTCCGCTTTGTCTCTCTCCACTCTCCGCAGCCCCCTCCCCCCGCTTCCTCTCTCGATTAACTCCCCCGACACGCTCTTCTCCAGCTCTTCCTTGTCGCCTCCCCCTCCCCTTCCTCCTCCTCCTCCTCCTCGGCGGGCGGCCTTCACGCGCTTCCTCCCTCCTTCCCCCGGTGTCACTCAGCATCCGCGCCCTCTCCTCCCTCCCTCCCACCCCTCCTCCCCGCCGCGCGCCGCGCCACTTATAGCCCAGCGCGCGGCGGCTGGGCGCAGACTGCTCGGGCAGCCGGAGAGGAGGCGGCGCGGCGGTGGCGCTGCGGAGACCCGGTCCAGACGCCAGGCGGCCGCCGGCGCGCACAGCGCTTCCCAGCTCCCTCCCCGGAGTGCACGGCCGCCTCCTCGCGCGGCGCCGGCAGCCGCAGGCTCGCTCTCCTTCCCCGAGACGCGCTCCCGGAGCCGCTCCGCCGGTCGCGGGCAGAGGCCGCGGCGTAGGGGTCGCTAGGCGCCGTCCTCGCCCCGCCTGGCGCCCCATGCGCGCTCCTTTCGCCCGGGTTGTCGCCGCCGCTCCCCGGGGCTGAGCCGTCCGCCTCGTCGCCTCCCGCCTGGTGACCTCGGCGAGACCCAGCTGGTTGTGAGCTGACGCCGGTCGCCTCTGCTGTAAGTTTCCTCCGCGGCCCCGGACCTGTTGCGGGCGCCGCGGCTTTCCGGGGCTGCTCGGCCTCCGGGGGAGCGTTCGTCCCGGAGCCCGGGACTCCGACTTGGGCGGAGGTGGGGGCACTGTTCCCGGAGAGGAGACCTCGGGGGCCGCCGCTGCCCTCCCACGGCGCGCAGACGCCGGCCATCGCCGGAGGGGCCTCCTCTCGTCCGCGCGGCTCCCGGGACGAGCTGCCGGGGACCCGAGAGCCGAGCCGGGGTAGCATCAGTCTCCCCTGCGGGTGGGTGTCGCTCTGCCTGGCACTGCGCAGCCCCCAGGGCCCAGCACGTTGCACCCTACCCGGCACGGAGGAGCGCTGGGGCCACGCGCGCACACCCTTGGGGAGGGCATGTTTTGAGGCGTAATGTCTGTAGGGAATGAATGAAAACTTCCTGAAAAACTAACTTCCTCTCGTGCAAGTATTTGACTTTTAGTGACTTATTCTGAGTTTCGAAGGGTAGGAATTGGTGGGCGTGGTGGGGACGAACCGTGAAACTTGTTCAGGATGCGATTTCGTGTTACCTTCTCAGGTGTGGCCAGCGCGTTAGAGAGCGTTGCAAGTGTTACGTAGACAGCTGTTCGGTCAGTTGTTTTTCTGGTTGACAGTGACTTTCTAAAGTCGTTCCATCGTATCAGTAAGGTAAATGCCCGAGAAAATCTGCCTAGTTTCTCCTTTGAGTGCATTGAGACCAGGTTCAAAATCTTAAGGACGTATGATGAGATGCAAAGTACTGGAAGCAGAGAGCTTGGGTAAGGAGCATTAAGTGAATTGAACTTACTGTAACCAGAAGTCCTTTTGATGTTCACAGTAATAGCAGCCCTTTTCTCTGTCTTCTTTGTAGACGCAGGTTAAGTATATATGTGCATTTTTTTTTGTGGCTACTTGGCATGCAAATATTATTTCTCTGGGGGCTTAAAAAATGCCAGAAGGATGATTCATTTTATGTTGAAGGCTGCATAAATGGCTTCTGCTGATATTTTGATCTTTGCATAATTTTAGACCAGAAAGCAAGTCATTTCCCATGGGTCTTTAAGTTTACCTTTTATTTTAAGCAAATATTGCTGTAAGCGTGTTGGATTTTGACTGTGACATGCTTCTCCATCTGGATGGTATCCAAGATGACAGGCTAGCCTCTTCCTTCTGGCTTTGTGGGCCAATTTGGAAAATACAGGAGCATAAACACAGAATGCATAAGGATGCAGATCCTATATCCCAAGGTCTTCTAAACAAACTGTTTTCTTAAGTGTAAGCCTCATTGTGAATGTTGTTTTACAGGGCCTGAAATCTAATGCTCAGGGAAACAGGTTCTGGGTCCAGGTGTGATTCCCAGTGTGCAGGCACATTGGTGCTTATGTATGTTGGGCAGGCAGCCTCATTCTTCTCGTAGAGCTGTAGCCACTCTTAGCTGGAGAGAAGGCAGCATTTGAGGGTGCTTTCAAAGCATTAGCTTAAAAAAAAAAAAACCTACCCATTGGGAATGTTTGTAAGTTTCCCTGTAAGGCACAGGAATAGTCCCATCATCTTTTGAGGTTTAAGCTTAAAATCTTCCTCAAAGCCCTTCAGACTGGATGTACTAATTCACAGCTGTAGTGGTAGAGCATCAGTCAGAGAAGTTAGTTAATACATGTTCTAAGACTTTGGAAACTTGGTGCGTTCCCATAGTACTGTATCGGTAGCTCTCTGGAGCACTGGGCTTTGGTTCAAATGGACCGGACTGCAGAGGCTTTGCATGAGGCAAGAGTGATGTGCGGTTCCTCACCATTAATCCCATCCTAAGTTATCGTGGACACTAATGTTGTCTTCCTAACACCTGAGCCCTAGGACTTTGATACTTACTTTCTTCCGCTAAACCATGTTTACTCTTAATGAAGAGTTACAATCCAAAAATAAAGGAAAACAAGTTGCCTCCCCTAATGCTGTGCGGCCAGTGTGTCAAAGGCGGATCGGGTGCTGCCTTTGCTGTTCACTGTGCTGTACCACAGCTGCCCAGGAAGTCCAGCTTGGTTATCTTGCCCATTAATTTGTGGCAAATCACTCATGTGCATGTATTAATAATTACTGCAGTGGAAACAACAACAGAATAAATATCTGAACGGTTGAAGGAAACAAGGAGGCGGTAGGTTTCAGAGGTATGCTGCGAGAACTAGCTGTTCTGGGCTTGGAACAGATACTGTAACTCACAGAGTTTACCCTCTTGGGATAAACAGCTTCCTCAGGGATCCTTTGACAGGCAGCTTCTTGAAGCCTTTATTCCTTTGAAATAACAGGGGTTTGGTTTGAAGAAAAAAAAAGCATGTGGTTCAGTTTTCGAAGGTAGGTGATAGGTATTTCTTTCCTATGTCTTTAACCTACAGTTGATCTCCTGAAGAAAGCCCAAGCTACCATTAGATTTTGCTTTAATTTCAATAATACGGAGGAAAGCATGTCAGTCAGCAAATAAATTCTAGCATGGCCCAAAATTACGAACGGCTGGCAACACACACACACGCGTGCACGCACATATGTGTGAGGGCTTTTGACTTAGATAAGGCAGTGTTTGCATTCTGAACTCCTTCTGTGCATGTGCCCGTGTTTGCAGGTACAGAAGGATGGTTCTGGTGATGCACTGTTAATCCAAAAGAGAGGGATGGATAGATCCTTTGTTCTTGCAACTCGTTTTCCAAGAACTGATATATAGCAGGAAGAATAGAAAAACAGCAGTCATGAGTATGCTACTCAAAATACTCTTCCTTTTATGTGTGCAAATCCTCATTTTGGAAGCTGTCCAGGCCAAGAGAGATGGGTGGTGATCGTGGCCAGAATCTCTTCTGTGTTTTCACAAAAGACTGCTCATCAGTCCTTGGTCATGTTTATACTGGTGCTCTTTGAGGACCCCGGAGTGGTAAACTGTCTGGTTGGAAATTATTTGTAACATTTAAAGAAAGATCCGGTCATAGGAGAAGTTGGCCTACGCCTATGATTTTAATGTTACCGTTTCGCATTGACTGTGATGCACAGAGAGACTGGATCTTCCTAAAGGAGTTCTTAATGGGATTAATTAATAGGTATTGTGTTTTACACATGGCTTTATGTTGCATGGGGCATAAAAGCCGGTGCCCGTCCTGGCGTTATGAGGGCTGGAGGCCTGGGCATTTTACGTGGCCCGTGTGAATTAGGTGGACAAGGACAGGAGGGAGTGAGACTGAGGCCTGGCTCCTCTAGGGTTTTGCTGACTTACATTCTCCGCGACTTCAATATCCTGAAAGTTGGCAGTCAGGTTTTCCAAGATGAACCTGCTTGCAAGCAGCAAATTTTTTTTTTTTTCTGAACAGTGTTCCAATAGTTCAACAGTATTCCAGCGGAATGCCTTTCCTTCTAGGTGGCCGTCTCCGACTCTGTACAGGAATGGCTGTCCACTATTTGGAACAGTGGGCAGCAGAGGCCAGTGGCCAAGTGCCCTGTTTTCTCTGTTCGTGACTCTTTGGTTTGCTTTGTTCTGCTCTTCTGAACCTCAGGAGCATCACTGTTGAATGGTCTGTTTTGTTTTGCTCTGTTTTTAGGAGCGGAAACAAAATGTCAGTCAGCGTGCACGAGAACCGCAAGTCCAGGGCCAGCAGCGGCTCCATTAACATCTATCTGTTCCACAAGTCTTCCTATGCCGACAGTGTCCTGACACACTTGAACCTTTTACGCCAGCAGCGCCTCTTCACGGATGTCCTTCTCCACGCTGGAAATAGGACCTTCCCTTGTCACCGGGCAGTGCTGGCCGCGTGCAGCCGCTACTTTGAAGCCATGTTCAGCGGCGGCCTGAAAGAGAGCCAGGACAGTGAAGTCAACTTCGACAACTCCATCCACCCCGAAGTTTTGGAGCTGCTTCTGGACTATGCGTACTCCTCCCGGGTCATCATTAATGAAGAAAATGCAGAATCGCTCCTGGAAGCCGGTGACATGCTGGAGTTTCAGGACATCCGGGACGCATGCGCAGAGTTCCTAGAGAAGAATCTGCACCCCACCAACTGTCTGGGCATGCTGCTGCTCTCCGACGCGCACCAGTGCACGAAGCTGTACGAGCTCTCCTGGAGAATGTGTCTCAGCAATTTCCAAACCATCAGGAAGAACGAAGATTTCCTCCAGCTGCCCCAGGACATGGTGGTGCAGCTCTTGTCCAGCGAAGAGCTAGAGACGGAAGATGAAAGGCTTGTGTACGAGTCTGCAATTAACTGGATCAGCTATGACCTGAAGAAGCGCTATTGCTACCTCCCAGAGCTGTTGCAGACAGTGAGGCTGGCCCTCCTGCCAGCCATTTATCTCATGGAGAACGTGGCCATGGAGGAGCTCATCACCAAACAGAGAAAGAGCAAGGAGATTGTGGAAGAGGCCATCAGGTGCAAACTGAAAATCCTGCAGAACGACGGCGTGGTAACCAGCCTCTGCGCCCGGCCTCGGAAAACTGGCCATGCCCTCTTCCTCTTGGGAGGCCAGACCTTCATGTGTGACAAGCTGTACCTGGTAGACCAGAAGGCCAAAGAAATAATCCCCAAGGCTGACATCCCCAGCCCAAGAAAAGAGTTCAGTGCATGTGCAATCGGCTGCAAAGTGTACATTACTGGGGGGCGGGGGTCTGAAAATGGGGTCTCGAAAGATGTCTGGGTTTATGATACCCTGCACGAGGAGTGGTCCAAAGCGGCCCCCATGTTGGTGGCCAGGTTTGGCCATGGCTCTGCTGAACTGAAGCACTGCCTGTATGTGGTTGGGGGGCACACAGCTGCGACTGGCTGTCTGCCGGCCTCCCCCTCAGTCTCTCTAAAGCAGGTAGAACACTATGACCCCACAACCAACAAATGGACCATGGTGGCCCCACTCCGAGAAGGCGTTAGCAACGCCGCGGTAGTGAGTGCCAAGCTCAAGTTGTTTGCTTTCGGAGGTACCAGCGTCAGTCATGACAAGCTCCCTAAGGTTCAGTGTTATGATCAGTGTGAAAACAGGTGGACGGTACCCGCCACCTGTCCCCAGCCCTGGCGTTACACAGCGGCCGCTGTGCTGGGTAACCAGATCTTTATTATGGGTGGAGACACAGAGTTCTCTGCCTGCTCTGCTTACAAATTCAACAGTGAGACTTACCAGTGGACCAAGGTGGGAGACGTGACAGCCAAGCGCATGAGCTGCCACGCTGTGGCCTCCGGAAACAAGCTCTATGTGGTTGGAGGCTACTTTGGCATTCAGCGATGCAAGACTTTGGACTGCTATGATCCAACCTTAGATGTGTGGAACAGCATAACCACGGTCCCGTACTCACTGATCCCTACAGCATTTGTCAGCACCTGGAAGCATCTGCCTTCTTAGGCGCAAGACAGCGTAAAGAACGTTGAGTGTGAGGTAAGAAGCCAGTTCGGTTCTAAGTATGAATAGAATTAAGCTAGCCCCGAAAACTATTAAGATAAAAGAATTTGCAGCCCAGAACTGACCACAGCTGTAACTCCCCATAACGTAGGTCAGTGGTTCTCAGCCTTTCCTGAACCTCGGTATCTCCCAAAGAGCTTTTCAAAAACTGCCCAGCGCAGAAGCTGGATTTCCTTTGGTCTGGCTGGGTCCCAGGCATCGGCATTAGAATGTTTTCTAGAGATCTAACATACAGCCAGGTTGAGAACCCCTGACCTATGTTAATAATGCCAACCCATGTTTAATGAGACCTCCCCGAACGCCTGGAGCTGGGCCGTGTGTTTCGCGTGGATCGTTTCATTTGCTCCTCACAACAGTCTCTCGAGATACTATTACTAGAGCATTTTACAGATGGAAACAACCGATGCACGCAGAGGTTAAGTAAGTTGCCTAAGGTCATAGAGCCTAGTAGGGGGGAGAGTGGGTCAAGGAATCAGCGCAGGCACTCTGGTTCCGCAGGCACTCTGGTTCCGGGGTGGAAGTATTTAAGCATCGGGCCGAACTGCTCCTTAAGAAACTTGAGCTTCAGTTTGGTATCGCTCCAGGAGATATTTGTCGACATTCAAATTTAGATTCCTCAAACCCTTTTCTGGAATGAAGTAGGATGTAAAGAACTGAATGCTTAAATGTATTCCTAGTTCATTCTCTCCCAAATTATTTGCCTCTTTAAAATTTCTTTTCCTCGGGGTGCCTGGGTGGCTCAGTCGGTTAAGTGTCCGACTTCGGCTCAGGTCATGATCTCACGGTTCATGGGTTCGAGCCCCGCGTGGGGCTCTGTGCTCACGGCCAGCTCAGAGCCTGGAGCCTGTTTCAGATTCTGTGTCTCCCTCTCTCTCTGACCCTCCCCTGCTCGCGCCGTCTCTCTCCCAGAAATAAATAAAACATTGAAAAAATTTAAAATTTCTTTTCCTCAAAAAAAGAAAAAATAGCCCCCGTTAGGCATTTATTAACTTTACAGGGAAGTCAAGGTCTGTCCTTGTAAAAAGTTGCACCTGCGTGGTATAAATTTGTCTCAGGCATGGACCCACTGAGCCAGAGAGACTGCCTTATACTGCAGTCTTTCAGAGTTAATCAGACAGGCTGACCTTGTTGTCAGGGCTAACAAAAGTTGTCTTTCCGTGTCATGTATCTGAGTCCATAATGGTCATCTTGTGTACTTAAGAGTATATAATACTCTTGGCTCAAATAATTAATAGGTCTACACAGCTCAGCATTCGTGAAGCTAATGGCCGCTTTGCTGCCATTAAGCACCCTTCGTATTGGCCCCAGGAACCACTTAAGCATGTCTAAGTGTAGCACAGAGAACATGGAATTTGTTGATTTGTTTTGCTAATTCATGGGCTTATTACTAATAATAAGAGAATACAATTAAAACTTTGCTTTGGAGGAAGTACAGTCAAAACTGACTCATTCCTTGAAAACCTTTGGCTCCGTTTTCCCTAGTGTGTTTCACATTTTTGAAGGGAACTCTCAAAGGGGAAAAAGGAAATGAAGGGGTCTTCGCGAGTAAAGCAGACAGGGATTTTTGACTCATTTATCTTTTCTTCCCACGTTTTGTACAGCTCATTTTAAAACCCCGCTAAAATTGACCTCACTTTTACAATTACTCTTTCGTGTTTTTTTCATCTCTTCACTTATCTCTCCAGCCTAGTACGGTTAGTAGAATTCTTAGAATATAATGTAACCTTGGAATGAAATTCCTTCAAAGGAGCTGGAACGGTCAGAAACCTCCTGTGGGGAGCTGGGCTGACAGCTTCCCACACCAAACTGGTTTTTGCAGCCTTGCTGGCCTCTCAGTAATCCTAAGCAAACAAATACGCTGAACGTGGTTATTTCATCTGCGATAGGAGTGCATGACTCAAGTCTAAAGCAGGTTTAAAGAACCTCCTAGGCAAGAGCATCAATTAACAGCACACTCAGTTCGGTGTTAGTCCAGAACCGACTGAGTTTGCATGGGAGCGCCATAAACACGGCCAAGCCAGCGCTGCTGGTGGTAGTGCATCAAAACAGTGACAGCTAGATTGGCGGGCACCCTCTAGATTGGCGGGCACCCTCTAGATTGGCGGGCACCCTCGGAGCAAGGTAAGGAAGCTGAGGCAGGAAGAGGCCACGTGTGAATTCTCTAAGCTATCGTGTCTGGACTTTCCTCCTTTGTCAACTGAGTGATTTGAATTAGGCTTCTCCTAGCTCTGGCCCCGTTCAGACTTGGGTGAATTGGGGGGAGAGGGAGAAACTACCTTGCCCAGTGCCTGGCATATATTAGGTGTTCAGTACTCTTAGCCCTCTTTCCTCTTCAGTTTAGACTGTAACTTGTCATGGAATTAGCTTTGTGTGTGGCAGGAAAGTGAGGTTTCTTTGGCTATTATCTGATTGTAATGTTTGTACTTCATTTTTGGTGCCTCCTTTCCCAGCCCAGAGTATGTCGGCAAACACTTGAATTCACCCTATCCTGTGTGTTTGAACCTAAGCACATACTTCCGGTCCCTGGGAAACTTGCAAATAAAGTGTTGGGTCATATGTGAAACACCTACCCACCCTTGGTGCCACCAGGCAGAGTCCAGCACAGAACAAGGAAATCTGACCAGGCCCCATTTGCCTTTTGAAAGGGTAGCATGGGCCCGATCAAAGCCACCCTTGCAGTTTCCGATAGGGAGAATGTTGGCTTAAATTCCTCAAGTTTTTTACACACAAGATCGTGTTAAAACACTTAAGCTCCATGGAGTGACTTAAAAGAGGTGCTGTGCAGGTATCAGCCCTAAACTGCCAAAACTTCCGGGACAACTCTTTGATCTCCAAGTGTAGGTGCTAACCGAATTAATACAGTGTTAACAAGAAGTTTCCCTAGGTCTAAAAGCTCATTCACCAAGGGGATTTTAACTGTCTCCTGCTGCTCTGTCAGTGGGTGGGAAGGACAAAAAGGAAATTGCTTTTGATTACTCTCCCATTTTCATGGTGCTGTGTGGCTCTGCCCCGATAGCTGACAGCATCTGGGTTTTGATTTGCTTTATTTCTTCCCTTTTTAGAGCTTCCCTTCCCTTCCCTTCCCTCCCCTCCCCTCCCCTCCCCTCCCGTCCCTCCCTTCCCCTGTTTGAGAATGCAACTTCATGAAATGTCATATTATTACAATTACAAAATACATTCTTCTGGGCTAATGTTGATCTATAGGTTACTGGGAGGTGGGGTGGAAGATGACACTAGACTAAGGAATGCCTTGAGAGCTTGAATCACGGTTATGAAGCTGCCAAAAGAAACAACTAATGAAATGAATCAGACTTCTGGGCACACAAAAGGAGAAGAATTCAGTGCAAGTAATGAACGGCCCCTCCTGAATTCCCTTTGTGTGCGCTTAGAGTTCTAGCAGCGGGAATGAGATTCCTCCACTAGCGCTGGAAATGTGCTTTCTGAACAGATAGGGTGAGTGTTTGAGAGACAAAAGCCCTCTGTAGAATTTCCCTATATAGAATTAGGTCTAGCGGATGGAAACCGTGGGTCCGGTGAGGAGATGCCACCTCCGGTGACTTGTGTGGCCTCTGTGGTTATGGCACCTGAATCTATATTCACACTTGACGCCGGTCGATTCTGTACATCATAACGGCATACCACAGCTGGCGTCTCCCGAGTGTGGACTGATGAACCTGGAGAATAAACTCCAGCCTTGGGCTGTGGAGGCCTGGTATGTTGTCGTGTGAAAGGAAGCGAGACTGATTTCTGCCCTGATGAGTAGCAGAGATGCATTGAAATAAGAGGATTAATATGTCTGCCTTCTATATGGTGAATAAATTGATTTGGGGATCCTTTATGGGAAGTGGGCCAAGAAGGGTTTGGCCAGGAATCCTTTGTGACCCTCTGGTGATCGCTTCACAGGGGCTCTTGCTTAACCTTGGAGATGAATTATGAATGTTGGAAGCGGAAGGTGGCAATCCATAACAGCACCTAGACATAGAAGTTTGTATTTGATCATACATATATTTACTGTTTAGCAGAGAAATGAAGATTTTTCTTTGGACACTGTCGTGTCTGTTTAGCCTGCCTTCCATACCCGTGCACACCCCATGTGTGTGCATTGAAGGCAATCACTTTACCTTTGCACACTTGCTATGGAACATGCCCTTAAGACCTTTGGAAGCAATATTGACCAGCTCTGTCCTGATTTTACCTTTTTTTTGTAGATTTTGAGGTTACTAACGAGAATTCCTTTTGTTCCCTCTGTTTCAGCTCACTCCATCACCTGGCAAGACACAAGGAGATTTCGACTGGAGAGGCCAAATTTAATGAAGAGGAAGAAAAGAAAAAGGAAACGAAGTTGCTACAAGACTCTGATTACAATTCGCTGCACCTTGTAAATGCTCTAACTGGACATGAAGGAAGGGGTGGGGGAGGGGGTGGGATTTTCAGTGCAAGAAGCACATGGTTTAAATATGAATGAACGAACCTGTGATCTAGTCCTTGTCCTGTAATTGTGGATTAATGTCAGCGTTAATCAGCCCCTCAAAGGGAGAGAAAAGCCGGCCCTTCTCCCTTGCTGTACCATATTCAGCATTTGATTTCCATGGGCTCCACCATTTATGTGTAACATTTGAAATGGTTGTCACCTCTCTCCGAGGAGCAGGCTTGAAGCCTCCGCACCAGCTGCTGTTGGAGACTGAAAGCCCAGCTGTGGGGCCAGGAGGGGAGCGGGCTTGGCTGGCTGCAGAGCGAGGACCCCTGGACTCTCCGCTAATCTCCGAGGGGCTGTGCTCCCCAGGAAGGTTCTGAACAATGGGGACATTGTTGGTAGGCGCTCGGTAGATGTTCTTTTCTATTTATAAGTGACTTTTAAACTTTTCCCTTGGCTGTTAAGAAATTGGTTATAGATTTAGCTATTTATTGTTTGATGCCTGCATGCGGAAACAATGCCTAAAATTGTCTTCACGTGTATGGGTGTGTGTGAATGGTTGTATGTTTTGCACAATCTCGTGGCTGTCGTGAAGTGCGTTGCTGCACAAAAATGAAAACTTGGGAGTTACAATTTGGAGTATAACTGGAGGGTGGGTTGGGAAGGGGGGGGATTTTGTAAATGTCAAGACAGGGAAGGAGTACAAGACAAAAACAAGTTACATGGTAGAGGTAGAGAAAGCATGGAGGTCACTTTTCTTAGACTAACTTTTAACGTTTCATGGGCTCTGGTCATGCTGATGGCTCATGGGGTGAGAGGGAAGGCTTCTTTCAACCCCAGTCCTTCCCATCTGCTTCACCTACTTCGATCTCAGCTACTGAAATTTGGAAAGGACCAAGTCGCCTTGCAGTTTTTTTCTTTGTGTGATATCCTGAAATCCTGGAAAATTCTATGGGATAGTTTTGTATATAGGGCACACGGAAAGGCATTGCCCCCAAGTTTATTTATTTATTTATTACTTTGTGAAAATGCTTTGCCATAACCACAGTTAACAGGAAAAGGCTGAACTGTCACAGCCGTAAATTAATTCACTCACCAGATTTGCTTGACCTGGATTCATTGTTCTCTCTTCTTGGGGTACGATGTAGCAAGTGTTAGAAGTTCTTCAAGACGGTATTCACGTTGGTACAAAGTAGACTTTAGTGCTCACCCATAGGTAAGTCTCTAAAAGAACTCTTTGGTGTGTATAAGTGACACATTTGGCAGGGAAACACCAAAGGATTATAAGCAGTGGCCCCTGTTCAGAGGTTTTCCGGGATAGGAGGGAATCTGTTGTGAATACATTCTTTGCTAGTTCAAGTGTTTGTTTACTAACCGTGTGCCGTGATAGGTATTAGTGCTGGACTCCATTAGGCGCTTCCTCAGGGGGTCCCGGGGAAGGCCAGGGTCTGCAAGTAAGCACTGTTTTCATCCATGTCTCTCACATTACCGTAGTTTAGAAAATAGGGCTTAGGACTGATAACACCCTTTTGCATTGTGAATGCATTTGTATTGTCTGGTGACAGATAATTCCTTAACATTTCTCTTTACCTGAATGCTTTAGACTAATTGTACATGTTCATTCGTGCCATGAATAAGTGGGCTATCGTCGGACCAAAAGAAGTGAGCCGTCGGAATTAAAGCATCCCAGTACTTTGCAGCAGTCAGCCCCTGGCTCCTAGATGTGTTCTAAGCGATGCAAATGTCTGACTGCACCCTGGCAGCGTCATGGTGGCGTTATACCGTGGCTCTCACAGCTCTCTAGTTTATGATGCAAATCTGCCGAGATATGTGTGTCACTGCATGACTTCTGAAAGCAGGATGAATTTTCTGCAGCTGTTTCAAAGTTGTGGTCTGTCCTTGAATCCTCTATTAATTACTGTGTGTGAGCCAGAGGGAGCCGTGGTCAGGGTGGGCCCCCAGCCTGCAGGGAACTTTCTGGACTCCTGCTCTTTGAATTGATGGAGGCATTTGGGCTCACTACTTGACCATTCTCACCCTGTGAAACGTCCCCCACTTTGAAGCAAATACAATTCACAGCACAGTGCACACAAAAACCTTGGCATAAGACAGAGAAGGTTCTTCTTATTCTGTGGACTGGTTGCTGTGGAAACAGATAACAAAGGGCAGCCTTCCACTTCTGGTATAATTGTGCAGCCCCCTTTTCTCTGGGCTTGACACCTGTCTGAATAAGAGTGATTAGAGCTGAATAATATCCCTCTCTTGGCTATTGAGTATGTGGTTCACGTACAAAACTCCGTGTAAGTTGAAGTAAAGTGTTCATGTCCATATGTGCTTGGTTGCTACTACTACATTTTTGAGGTTTTGTAAAACTGTTACTTTTTTTTTCACAATGTGAAACTGAAGGTCAAATAAATTATTAGAGTTTTTCTCTTCATTGTGTGTGTGAGTCTTTCTTTCAATAGAGCAGAATTTAGTCTGCCGAAAACTCGTGCCTTTCTAGCTTAATCAAGACAAGATCATTGCAGGTATTCTCTGAAAGTCTTATATCACCATCTAGTCACACATTCAGGAAAGCAGGTCTGCACATTGAATCATTAAAATTGTTGGCCTTTTAGGCTGTTTCTTTTTTCTTTTTTTTTAATTTTTTTTTTAATGTTTTTATTTATTTCCAGGAGAGAGAGAGACAGCGTGAGCAGGGAGGTCAGAGAGAGAGGGAGTCACAGACTGAAACAGGCTCCAGGCTCTGAGCTGGCAGTCAGCACAGAGCCCGACGCGGGGCTCAAACCCACGAACCGCGAGATCATGACCTAAGTGAAAGTCGGACGTTTAACCGACTAGGCCACCCAGGCGCCCCTAGGCTGTTTCTTTAAGTGAAGCAAAACAGCTCAATTCTGGGCTGTTCATAGCTGAAAATATAAAAAGTCATGTGCCGAGCAATGATAAGACAGCATGCATAATGTATAGAAGGAATTGATTTTTTAAAAACCTAACTCTGGGTTATATTTTGGTAGGAAAACTGTGAAAGAAGGAGCTGGCGTTCAATCCCCTTTTCATCTGATGTGCCTTAGAAATCATTTAAAGTAAGCAGGAATATATGCCTATTATTTCCCCGTAATGGCACAGAAAACCCCAAGGTTAGCACCCCCCCCCCGACCCCCGATACATTTTGCTTCCTCCAAGTTTGAAAGCCAGTATAAAGCCAGCTGGCCCAGTATAAAGACTGAGGAAGACTTTCACCCCTACCTCACAATCACTTCCTGTCACAGTAAGATGCTCCTTTATCACCTGGGCTGGGCTCCATGCCATTTTAATGTGCAGAGCAATGTTGGGCATAATCTTTTTCAGATAGGCAATAAATACTACCTAATTAGAACTCAAGGAGAGCTCACGAGTAGGCAGAATGCAATTACAGCCTTTGGACTTTGACCAAAATGCCAGAGCAGGTGCCTCTGGCTTTACGGAAGGATCATCCAGTTCTGTGCGGGGTGAGGCTGATCTAGTGCCAAGCTTTGGAGATCTCAGACCCTGTGGGCATGATGCTGATGACCCATGGAGACCCCATTGATGACACCATATACACCACCATATGACAGGGAAGAGGGGAAAGTTAGCAGCTGGGGGTCGACACATGGGACGTGGATGTTCAGCAAAAGCCTTGATGTTAATCCTCAGAAAGGTGGAGAATGATTCCTACAGAGAAGATAGGAAATCAACCTTTCATACCCAGCAGTTCTTTTTCTTCATCATCTCCGTGAGGACATGTAGGGAGATCGGGGTAAAGAAGATACTTCCAATACTTAATTTTCGTTACTTTGGACATTTCGTTTCATTGAGACATTCAGATCGCCCCGCACAGGGGACATATTGGTTTGGGTCGTCTATGGTTGTGTGTAATAGGAATACAGGGATCTGGAGATGATGGTGGTTTAACCACAGTGGTGAAACTGTACAGCCCAGGGCTGTAATGGTGCCCCCACAAGTCCACGGAGGACCGGGGCCGTTTCTTCTGCTTTGCCATCCTGGACGTAGACCTGTGGGCCTCAGGAATGCAGGATAGCAGCTGCAGCTCATGGCATGCACCAGATGAAGCTCTTTTCTGGGGATAGTTAATAGTTTATGAAAGGACCCACCTGGGAGACTTACACTTAACCTCTTGTTGGCCAGAGCTAGGTCATGAGAACTTCCAAAGAAATAAGGGAGACCGGAGAGAGGAGTGCTTTCACTGGAACACATTGTCAGCCCACACAAAAATGTGATTTTGTTTGTGAGGATGAAAGGAGGCGTGGATAGATCGGCAACTGCATAATCAGAGGGTCATTTTATTTTATATTTTAATTTTTTTTAATGTTTTATTTATTTTTAGGAGACAGAGAGAGAGACAGCGTGAGCAGGGGAGTCAGAGAGAGAGGAGTCACAGACTGAAACAGGCTCCAGGCTCTGAGCTGGCAGTCAGCACAGAGCCCAATGCGGGGCTTGAACCCACGAACCGCGAGATCATGACCTAAGCGAAAGTTGGACGCTCAACCGACTAAGCCACCCAGGCGTCCCATCAGAGGGTCACTTTAAACTGTAGCTTCGTGGAATGAGTGATTACGATGTGCTTGGATGACGCTAAGGATGTGCTTTACAATCCTCCCCTCAGCCTCACAACAAATGTAGGTAAATACAGAGCTTTCTTAACATCTCTGAGCCTTAGCGCCTTCATTTATAAAGTGAGGATTAATAATCTCTAACAGAAAGAGTTAATAATTCACAAATTTAAATTACAAAAATTTTTAATGTTATTTTTTAGGGTGGGGGCAGAGAGAGAGGGAGACACAGAATCTGAAATAGGCTCCAGGCTCTGAGCTGTCAGCACAGAGCCCGATGAGGGGCTTGAACTCATGAGCTGTGAGATCATGACCTTAGCCAAAGTCAGATGCTTAACCAACTGAGCCACCTAGGCATCCCAATAATTCACAAATTTAAGAGAAAGCACTATAGTCAGTGCCTGGCACATAGTAGGTTCTTGATGATTTTCAGTCATAATTTTTATTTTTAAAGATTTCATTTTATTTTAAAGTTTTTTTGTTTTTGTTTTTGGAGAAAAAGAGCCCATGAGCAGAGAGGGGGAGAGAGAATCCCAAGCACGCTCCACACTGCCAGCACAGGGTGCCACGTGGGACTCAAACTCACAAATCCATGAAATCATGACCTGAGCCAAAGTCAAGAGCCAATGCTTAATCAACTGAGCTACCCCGCTGTCCCAAAGATTTAATTTTTTAAAAAGTAATCTCTACTCACAACATGGGGCTCAAACTCATCCGTGAGGATCAAGAGTCCCATGCTTCTCAGACTGAGCCAGCCAGGTGCCCCTCAGCCATCATTTTAAGACACCACTAGGAGAAATCCATCTGCTAAATCTAAACACAAGTGCCTATTTCATGCAAGGGATTGCGTTAAAGACACGCATGCCCATCGCCTAACTCTGCCCTCATGGCGACCGTGATAGCAGGCACTATTATTACCCTCATTTTGTAGATGAAGAAGCAGGTTTTGAGAGATTATCTAATTTGCCTAAGGGAGTGGAGGAGCCTGGGTTTCAAGGTCTGCTCTCTGACCTGCTCCTCTCTGTCCAGGAATGTGGAGGAGAAGTGATTCACAGGGCTGAGCCTGACTGCAGGAACCCAGGCCTCCTTGTGTCCAGCACATCCAGCAAGGCCTGACTGCCTACAAAGATCTAAGAGAGCTGCAGCTTGTGAGTCCTGCCCGAAGACATGGGAACTAAAGAAGCACATGGACTCTACACTGTGACTCAAAATGTTCCTTGACAACATGTTCTGAAGACAAGATTGTGGAGAATTTCAAAATAAATGCTACCCGCCCCACCCTGGCTGGCTGTTACATTTGATAATTTATTGAGTTGTATGTTTATGCTGTGTGTACTTTTCTATTTGTACAACTTTTATTTACTGAGAGATTGAACATACGACGGACAATAGCCAGACCATAATAGGAAGAGAACTCTGACCCACAGTCTGCAGCAAGCCGCCCAGGAAACCATAATCTACAGCAGCCAGCCCGCAATTAAAGCCAGACTTAGGGGAAGTCAGACCACTATCTCAATCAACTGGTTCAGGAAGCCAAACAATAACTCATGTAACAATTGGCTCAGAATGGCCAGGATTTGGGGGGATAATGGATACGTTCCCTAATTCGTATCCTTGCTTCCAACTTGGGACCAGCCAGAGAAACTCAAATATGCACCTCTGAACATCATGTAGGCTGCCCTACTTTTAAGCAGCCCACCTACAGCTTTCCCGTGCCGCCTGCCTCCACTCAGGGCATGTCTGGACCCTTCCCTTTTCTCCAGGATAGAGCTTTGTCACTTCTCAGCTAGCCTTTGAGTCTCTGCCACCATGCGATGGACAGTGGCTGACTCTCTTGCTGTAGCAAGCTCTGAATCAATAGCCTTTGCCTGCTCTCATTTGGCAGGTCTTTGTTTACTCCCACAGACAAATGTTTGTTCAATAAATATTTAGGGGTGCCTGGGTGGCTTAGTCGGTTAAGCGTCTGACTTTCGCTTAGGTCATGATCTCACAGCTCGTGGGTTCGAGCCCCGCGTCGGGCTCTGTGCTGACTGCCAGCTCAGAGCCTGAAGCCTGTTTCAGAGTCTGTGACTCCCTCTCTCTCTGACCCCCTGCTCACACTGTCTCTCTCTCTCTCCTAGAAATAAATAAAAATACTAAAAAAATAAAATAAAATAAAATAATTAAATATTTCCATAAAAAGTTTCACAAAAAATGAAGTGGGGATTGACACTGAGCCTTCTGCGTAAACTGGGTTTTCAGGAGGATGCTGTTTGAGCCTGCTGGAATAAAATGGAACGTGCACTAGACATATAGTATGAGGAAACAATGGATTCTGAGTTAATGGGGTTGAGATTAGGACATCTGGTTTGCCAAAAGGAGAGCAGTTGCTTTGTTTGGGAATATTTTGAAAAAAGCGAGAACACTTAAGTTAGTTTTACAGCCATATACATGGTGCACGTGAATGTATGAATAAATGCAAAAACTTAGCAGTTAATTCCTGGTCGTGCCTGTCACAAATCTTAAGTGCTTCGCCTGTCTGACACATACTCAGACAAGCCATCTGTCCTGCATTTGAGTTTAATCAGAGACAATGAATTGTAAAGCTCTGTTATTTGTCAGACATTGGGCCACTAAGTTTAAGACTAAGTCTCAAAGGGGAAAAAATGTACAGTGAGGCATGGCTATGAATTCAAAGTAATTTGACTAAATTATAAATCTGCCATAATCTTGTCCAGCTCTGTTTACAGCCCAACTTGCTCTGTGAGTCCCCAGGAACGAAAGGAGACAAAGTTTCTCTCTCTCTCTCTCTCTCTCTCTCTCTCTCTCTCGTCCTGTTTCCTTGGCAACCTAATCTTTATCTGAAGAAAGATGGAGGTCTGTGTGGAGGAAAGGGGGTTGGAATTTGAGCAAAGTCACTCACTAATCCTTCTGGTGTGTTATCAAATGATTTGTTTTGTTATAGTTATTTTACACCCACTTTGTAGATGGTGCTGGGAGGTGTTTATTGGATATCCTGGAAAGGCAAAGAGAATGTGGCCACGTAAAGCTGTAACCACAAAGAAGATGAAATCAGCCTCTTGGCGGACACAAACTAGGCACCTGCAAAGTGAGAACTGAATGTCTCTTGGGGCACCTGGCTGGCCGTCTGTAGAGCTGGCGACTCGTGATCTTGGGGTCGTGAGTTCAAGCCCCATGTTAGATATAGAGATTACTTTAGAAAAATGTCTCTTTCTCTGAGGTTCTAACTAATATATACACAAGCTCTAAACTGCAAACACCTCTGGTCTCACTCAGCCACCCACATACCTTCTGGCCAAGCATTGCTGCCAGGAGAACTGTTCTGAGAGAATGAATCTTGGAATTTTGAAATCCTATGTATTCTCTGGAGGAAAGGAAGGGAGAAAGAGGGAAAAGGTCAAGAACACTCTGAGGGAGATGCGTGTGGCGGGTGGCAGCTCATGTCACATCTTTTTCTGGTATTTCTTGAGAGTGCGCTTGCTCAGGAGATGGATGGGGGTCAACCAACATACCCAGGCTCCTTTTGGGGGCCTGTTAGTCATTCACATGTTTATATGAATCAGGCCAGTCAGAAGGATGGGTGAGGCTCGGGAGTGTTGACAGGCTGCTTCCGGGAACTCTGGTGGGACCCTTGCCTGAGCTGGATTCAGACACTACTGACACCCCCAGGGGGAACACCAGGAGTCAGGAAGCCTGAAGGTGGGAGAAGAATGAGAAAGGCAAAATTTTACTTCCAAATATTATGGTTAGGGAGGAGGGAGGAGGACTCTGTGGCGCCCAGATCTTTAGGGCCATGGAACTATTCTGTATGAGACTACAAAGGCGAGTGCTCGTCATTCCACATCTACCAAAACCCAAAGAATGTGCATCACCAGGAGTGAATCCTAATGCAAACTATGGACATTGGGTGATAACGATGTGTCACTGGAGGTTCTTAAAGGAAGCAGGTTGTAACAAAAGCACCACTGTAGTGCCAGATGATGGTAGAGGGAAGGTTGTGTGTATGTGTGTGCACGCACGCGAGCGCAAGCACGAGGGGGGTGCTCTACCCTTTGCTCTCAGTTTTGCTGTGAACCTAAACCTGTTCTAAAGAATGTTTACTAAATGCCAAAAAATTACATTAGAAGCAAAAGGAGTCTTTTTGGGTGTGTCCAATAAGTGATTTAATCTAATCAAGCATACAGTATATATATTTTTAAATGTCACTGTGGATGGATTCCACGTATTGGAACAAGAAAAACTCTTCTTCACATTCTGGACCATCGTCCCAGGACCCAAATCAGGCTGGCGCTAATAGAGGCTCAGAAAATGGAATCGCGATGGCCACTCATGACCCAGCCACCAATGATTACATCGCTGATAGGCTATGTGTCCCATGTTCCGAACTACCAACTTACAACTCACACTGTCAGAACCAACTCACCCATAACTTAAAGACAGCCTATACTGTGGCAAATACCCATCCACGAATATCTGCACTCACAGTGGAAATGCCGATTCAGGGATTTTATTTCCGCAGTGTCTCTCTCCGCAATACTTGGTGTTCAGAATTTAATTCCCGTAATATATTTTCATTTTCCTTTTCGGGCTTTTCTCTGGAGCCAAAAACTAATTTCATAAAATGGCCGAGTGGGTGTGCAAATGCACATGTGTGACTAGAAACTCATTTCTTCACTCGTTGCTTTTATTTGCTGGGGGGAAACAATTAATTCCATTTGCTGGAAGTGTAGAAATGTTCAAAGAGATAAACTAAAACTATTTGGGAAGAACAGTGGGTGTTATGAAAAGTTTTACTGGAGCTGATTAAAGATGGAAGGGAGAGAAGCAGAGTGTTTCTCTTGGATGACAGTAGCTTGGCCTTGATGGCCAGCTCTAGGGCAGAAAGAATGCCTTGAGCTTTCTGCAAAGAGGCACCTTTCAGCCTTGGTATCCCTAAGGGTAGAGAAGGAATTTTGGTAGGGCAGTGACTACCTATACAGTCTCCAAATGGCACTCACCACTTCTCCTGCCTCCCAAAAATGGTGCAAAAGGCAGAGAACCATGGAATCCTGAGGTCTCTTGGTTGATTCTGCTTGTGCTCTGACCTGCAACATTGAGTGTGCTACTCAGCGTGATAGCTGTCATTAGTCGATCTTGTCTAGGCTCTGACGACAAGGGGTGGTCATGACTCCTTCCTACACATCACTGATGTAGAAGCTCTCAGAACCAGGCAGGAAGGAAACTTGAGGTGGGAAGGCACTGTTATAATTGCACCTGGAAGCCAGGGGCCAGGCATTAACCCTTAGTGGGGAGCAGAGAGGGGAGAATCTGCGACAGAGAGAGATCTGGGCATCTCTCCTCTCTCCGGGTGGCTCATGCACAACCCTTGTTTACAAGTGGGCATGGAAAGGCATGAGAGGGTCTATGATGGGTCTAGTTGAAAACTAAGATTGAACCCCCCACCTCCCACCTTGTCCTGTGGCCCTATGATTTCCTGTGGGCAGGACATGTGTAGGAAGGTGACAGAAGTTCTTTTTGCAAGAGATGCCGTCACCCCAGTGGCCCCACTTTTAGATCTGACTTAAAAAAGGGCCAGCTTCTTCACTTTCTTTTTTATATTTGGGGAGATGACTAAATGTTCTTGAAAATTTCTTAGCATTTGGCAATCATCTGCCTGAGCACAGTGAGATGATTGCTCTGTTCACAACTAAGCTGCAATTTTCGGCAGAATTTTCAGAGCATCTCAGCATCTAACAACTCATGAAAGCTTGGCAGTAATTTCAGGACACATAACACCTGCTTGTTTCATTTTGTTACAAGTCACCTGGGCAAAAACTTCCTCACTCTGGTCTATAAACGAGCTAATATCCAATTAAAGCATTCTGGTTAATAGCAGTAGCAATCATCCCTGAGCCATCTATAATGAAGCCTTAAAGGTAATGGCACTTCTTCATGTTAACAAAACAAAACCATTATTTTTCTTTGTAGCTCAGATGGGCTATTTGCTAATGTCTTACTAGCTATAAAAGCTTATTCTCTGAGGAGGAAGCAGTGTTGGTTTCTTTGAGTACAAACTACTCCTTTTATCTGGGAATTTTGAACAAAAGGATTTGGGATCCATTTAATGCGCATTTTGTTTTATTTTTTTTTTCATTTTTTAGAGGGAGAGAGAGAATAGGAGCATGGAGGAAGGGCAAAGGGTGAGGGGAGAGAGAGAGAGGTGGCGGGGTGTGGGAGGATAATCCCAAGCAAACTCCATGCTTAGCACAGAGCCCAATCCTATAACCCTGGGATTATGACTTGAGCTGAAACCAAGAGTTGGACGCTCAACTAACTGAGCCCCTTCAGGCGCCTTTAATGTGCATTTTAAAATAACGTGGTCCTGGGGCGCCTGGGTGGCTCAGTCGGTTGAGCATCCCACTTCGGCTCAGGTCATGATCTCACAGTTCGTGGGTTCAAGCCCTGCATTGGGCTCTGTGCTGACAGCTCAGAGCCTGGAGCCTACTTCTGATTCTCTGTCTCCCTTTCTCTCTGCCCCTTCCCGCCTCAAGCTCTGTCTCTCTCTGTCTCGAAAATGAATAAACATTAAAAAAAAATGCGATTCTGTACTAGCACTATGGCCTAGTACTTTCTGATCATTTTTTACGGTATGATATGGCATCTATTCAAGATTTTCCAACGGGGGCCTTTGAGTATTGTTATTAAATAGATACCAAGCACACGCAGCTCCATAGTTATTTCCTCCCACTTTCCCCCCTAAACGGCTATAATGTTACTCAGAAAAAGTATAGTGATTGAATGCATTTGCAAGGGCCTCCCTGCTATGGAGGCAGCAGGAAGGCCCACATGGGTCATCTTCAGTTAATTATTTAACCTGACCACACAGCAAGTGTCTTTCAAGGCTGGTTTTCTGTTTCTGTTAGAAACAGTGTTAGAGGATGAGCAGAGCGCAGCACCTTGGAGGAGACGGCAGCTGATGCCTGTCTCTTGGTGCTGTCAGCCGCAGCCGGAGATGAGCCTATCAGCAGCCACTGCAGGCAGAAGTCCCCATCCTGCTTCTGGGTCCTTTCACCAAACTGGAGACGGTAGGAAACGACTGAAAGTCGGGTGTCTGGGTGGCTCATTCGGCCTAACGTCTGACTTTGGCTCAGGTCGTGGCTCAGGTCATGATCTCACGGTTCCTAGGTTCAAGCCTTGCATCGGGCTCTGTACTGACAGCTCAGAGCCTGGAGCCTGCTTCGGATTTGTGTGTGTGTCTCTCTGCCCCACCCTAGCTCACATTTGTCTCTTTCTCTCAAAAATAAATAAACATTAGGGCACCTGGGTGGCTCAGTCGGTTGGGCGTCCGACTTCGGCTCAGGTCATGATCTCACGGTTCATGGGTTTGAGCCCCGCATCGGGCTCTGTGCTGACAGCTCAGAGCCTGGAGCCTGTCTTCAGATTCTGTGACTCCCTCTCTCTCTGACCCTCCCCTGCTCACGCTGTCTCTATCTCTCTCTCAAAAATAAACATTAAAAAATAAAAAAATAAAAAAATAAAAAATAAACATTAAAAAAGAGTTTAATGAAAAAAATAAAAGGAAATGAATGAAAGTCATCTGAGCTGAGGCCCCACCAAAAAGTTGAAAGTTCCTTTTGAGCGCTCCATGCATGTTTTCTCTAAACCCGTTCTTTACCCGCAGTCGAAGCTCTCACGGTATCATGGACTCAGAGCTGATCGTCAGTCTGGGGCTTGAGGCTGACCTTGAATCTGGACTCTGGGCCCATGCTTAATTCTCTGCAGTAGCAATGAAAGCTCATTAAAAAGCTGACACATTGTTTTCAGCCTTTAGCTCATCTCTGTGATTCACTGAAGTGTCTTAAGGAAGGAGAAGAAACCAAATTAGTCACAGGAAAAAAAAAAAAAAAAAAAAGAAACTTTTGGGACCTCCCTTTTGATGTCATAAAGTTTTTTGTAATTTGAGAATTATTAACCGACCCCGCTAAGAGTGCCTTCTGTTGAAATGTTAACATCAGGAGACAGGTCAAACCTACCGGAGCGCTGTTCTTCACCCACTCGCAGTGTTACTGAGGAGCTAAAATAGAATCACTGACAGCCACACGCCTTGCTGCAGATTCATCCTTAGAATTTAAGTGAAGGAGGAATGACAGATGATGAAGTTTTTCAAGCGCAGAAAAAATGGACTGGAAGAGCTTTCATCTTTCAGCTGGATAAAAATAATTTCAAACTTCTCTTTTTTACCAAAATTAAAATATCTGAATAGCTCGGGCTATTCCCTTTATACTGCAGTGCATAAAACTAGATTTACTTAAATAGCAGTAAACACCTCACTTGTTATTGAACTCGATGATCATAATTCCAGATAGGAATAATATTTTCCAGGGAGTTTGAAGAAATATTTTTTGAGGTGAGGTCTGGGGATTTATGTGGCACCTGTGACGGGAGGGTCCCCAGAAATGCACCAAAGGCCCAAAAAAGGAAAAATGAGGTGCTACTAGGAAGGAACCACCCAACTTTTGAAAAATAAGAGTCAGGATAGATCCCCAGTTAAGCCATTTTTTATGTAACAAACTTTTGAAAGCCTGTAAGAATGACTTATGTTTAAATGCTCATAAGCGGGGCGTCCGGGTGGCTCCATCGGTTGGGCGACTGACTTCGGCTCAGGTCAGGATCTCACAGTTCGTGGGTTCAGGCCCCCCCATTGGGCTCTGTGCTGACAGCTGGCTCAGAGCCTGGAGCATGTCTTCAGGTTCTGTGTCTCCCTCTCTCTCTGACCCTCCCTTGCTCACACTGTGTGTGTGTGTCTCTCTCTCAGAAATAAAATATTAAAAATTTTAAAAAATGCTGATAAGCAAAGATTGTTTGAAATTTGAGATCCATCTTTCCACGGGAGAGGGGGTTACCCTGGATGGGTGCAGTTTTTATGCTGGCCCCTAAAATGTTGTGGCCCCGATATATTTGATCCCTAGTACCATACGTGTGGTTTCTGATGAATTTGGTGTAGGGAAGGGGCAGGGAGAATCAGTCACACTATACTCATTAGTCTGCAACTTGGCATTTTTCTCTTCATATGTTCTCCAGTTCTTTCCATGGGACAATACTCTGAATCTTGTTCCCTTTTCCTCTGGAAGGGGGTTGGATATCTGGACGTTAGGATCAAGCAGGCACTCTGGCCTACCCTATGTCTTACACGCTCCACAGACATATCCAACCAGACACGGTCTTTTTTCTTTCCTGTTTCACATTCTATTGGTCTCCTCGATCCAAGCTGTCCAGTAAGCACTTGCGCTTCACTTCTCACTGCCTTTTTTGGGTCCTTTGCCAGTTTGATTCTGAGTTCCAGGCATATGTGAATGGATGCAATCAGCAAACAGATTCTCAGTGGCTTGGCCACAGACAGAGCTTCTGAACACTAACTCTCAGGGAGCCTGGGTGGCTCAGTCAGTTAAGCGTCTGACTTCAGCTCAGGTCATGATCTCACAGTTTGTGGGTTCCAGCCTGGAGTTGGGCTCTGTGCTGACAGCTCAGAGCCTGGAGACTCTTTCAGATTCTGCGTCTCCCTCTCTCTCTGACCCTCCCCTGCTCGTGCTGTCTCTTATTCTCTCAGAGATAAATAAAACATTAAAAAAATTTTAACACTAACTTTCATAAGCTTTATTTTTCAGACGCGCAGTCGGTTGGCAGAGTGCTCAGACCTCCAAACCACTTTACTTGATGCCTTTGTAATGCATTTGATACCACCGTTGTGGTTTGTAACCTTGGCGCTGCCCAACCTCTCAGTAATGTGCCAGAGTCTCTGTCCGTCACCACTGCCACGGATGTAAGGTGTGCAGTCAAGAGCTGATGCATCAAGCAGCAGAGCCGATGTGTAGCAGAATAGTATGCCAATGGTACATGAGAGAGAAGGAAATGGACATGCATAGCATTTACCTGGGTTAACCGGTAGACCTTACATATCTTCCTGCCTTAAATAGCAACATGAATTTTTTAATTAAAAAAAATGGCATTATGAACAGAGGTTTCATTTATTTTTGACTCTATTTTTAGCTTTGAATTCAGTGACTGCAGGAAAAATGTACACATTTGTTTACTGAGAAAATGAAAGTTGAGTGAATAAAAACCTTTCTTTCTTGGGGTACTTGGGTGGCTCAGTCAGCTAAGTGTCCCACTTTGGCTCAGGTCATGATCTCATGGTTCGTGGGTTCGAGCCCCACATCAGGCTCTGTGCTGACAGCTCAGTGCCTGGAGCCTGCTTCAGATTCTGTGTCTCCTTCTCTCTCTGCCCCTCCCCTGCTTACACTCTGTCTCTCTGTCAAAAAACAAAAACAAAAACACCCCAACCCTTCTTTCTTAAACTGATGTCTTCTTTCTTGGGGACTAGGGCTTTTTAAAATTTTAACTGCAGCAGGGAGCCCCTAAATCATGACAGGAAAGTATCCTCGCTGCCATTCAGCAGGGACACCTGGCTTAATCTTACTCTCCTAGCTTGCAATTATATCAACCCATGTCACTAGCTGCAGAATGTGTTCAATTATGTAGTGTCTTTAATCTGGAATGTCTCCATACTTGAAAAACATTATTGCTTTAATTATCACCACACTCATAGGAGGAACCAGAGGTGGAAACTCTGACCAGCATCCCCGTATTACAGGTGAAGGAGTGAAAGAAGGGCTGCTGAGTGACTAGAAAGACAGCCTCGAGGTCCTGGAGGTAGCAAGCATCCCGGCACCATGGTGCTGGGTTCAAACTCACAGGTCATTACGTTGGTCTGTAATGACCAACGTCCACTGACTGAGATAGTTGATGACCCCGCAGCACGCTCAAGTAGTCTATCAGCAACGGATTTGAATGGAGCCAAGAACCAAGTAGATGATTCTCGTTCTGGATCTACTGAGTGTAAAAGAACACGCTCCCGGCATCTGGCAATACTAAGTCCTTCAGAGGAGTTTGAATCACTGGTCTGGGGACAGCCCAGTCAGAAAGTTAGATCTGAGGAACAAATTGGCGCTCACTGGTCTTGCCTTTGGATTGTCCTCTTCCGTAGTCCTTTAGGCCAACGAAAGCATGTGCGCACTCTCTCTCTCTCTCTCTATGTCTTTCTCACTCTCTCTCTCTCTCACGCCACCACCCTCTTCCCCTAGCACCACACACACTCCAGCTATGTGAAACTTTTTCAGTTGACAGTTGAGGAATACTAAATACCATGATATTAAGAATTAAAACCACATTTCCTCTAGCAAAAAAATCTCAAAGGACCGAGCACCTGGTGCTGTTGACCCAGCTTGTTATCTTCCTGGGCAGCCGGTGTCTCTCAGAGCTGAAGACGCACAGAGCCATTTGGATGCGAGGCACCAGGACAGCAGGAAGGGCGAGCACTGCCGGGTGTTGTCTGTCTCGCGTTTAGTGAGGACGCACTGAGGGGCATGAGGCATGGTGTGGTGTGGCGGGAGGACCACGTGGCAGAAGGTCCTGAGGAGCAGGGGTGCTGTATACAGGGCTGGTATTTTATCCACATGTGTGTGTGAGGAACAGTCACATGAGGTGTCATTCTGAGTCGTGGCACTTGCAGCCCTCTGCAGCAAGCGGACTCTGCCCTGTAGGCGAGAGTCTGGACATAGAGGGACTCGGGGGAGATGACCGAGTCCAGAGGTCCTCATGCCAATCGCAGCAGTGCCTTTTTTCCCCTTTTATTACAAATATTGTATCATTTTCGCCTTCACTATCCTAAATTAATCGCCAGGTAACATACCGCCCAATGTCCAATAGCCGCTACCGTGCTGTGTCCGGTTCCCCAGGAAACAGCAGCTGAGATGCCATTAGGAGGCAGGAAGTATATCAGACAACGTCTCAGAGTCAACATGTGAAGGAGAGAATGGGGAGCAGGTCTGGGCTGAGGTAAAAGTTGGGCTGTGCTTTGAGGCACTTTCATGAGTGACTCAGCAGATCTCACAGGGAGCTCTGGAGCTGGGGTGATTCTGAGGAACTGTGCCCAACCAGAGCCCTGTCACCGCCCACCTCCCTTCAGGGACAGTCGATGGGTGCGGGTGGGTCCTAGAGAGCAGTCGGTCCTCGGGAGACCAGAGCCGTGGTTAGGAAGGGTGGTGGCGGTCGGCTATGGGCTGTCAGAGGTCACAGCGGTCAACCCTCAGCAGCAGGGGGATCCCTAAAGCAGGGACTTGGGATGGGGCCCCAGGGTCCAGCACAAACTGTAACAGAGAGGAAAAATAATAGGAAAGTAATTCATAATAAAAGCATACGTATTTCCAGCAGGACTAAAATAAAAGATATCATGAAGTGGTCCAATACTTCCAACTATTTGTAATGAATTCGTTTGGGCCTAAGAGAAGGCAATACTCGACTGAATATTTTCAACACTTTCGCTTTATATTGGGCACTTTGAAATAAGGGCTAGGTAAGTATATATGTATCTATACTCAAATGTGACAGTTACATATGCAGACTGATAGATTGTCATTGGATGTAAGTGTCATACATTTGCTGTAAAGGTGTTCTTGGGAAAATTCCACACGGAGCAAGTATTTGCACACAGTGCTTGCATTCTTGGAAAATTCAATGTGTACTGAATCTGTGAAGAACATAAACACATGTGTTTATGTGTTAAATGGAGTCAGATATGAGGCTCAGCTAATTTTATCAAGATTTTCACTTACATAAGCAGACATTTATTTGAAATTAGGGATGGATATGGGAAAACTCCTTGCCATAGGGACCAGATCCCACACTTTATCAAGTGTTTACCACATCTAGCTCCACACACTAAATACTAGTGATGCTTCTTAATCCATGTGACAATCAAAGATACCCTCACAAATTTCCATATTTCTCTCAGGAGTAATATCCCTTCCTCTGAGAACTCAATTAGTTAATCCTCTAATTCTAGCCTAAACAGAATAGTCTTCCCTTCTATTTAGGTGTTTAAAAAAAATTTTTTTTAATGTCTTTATTTTATTTTGAGAGGGAGAGAGACAGAGTGTGAATGGGGGAGAGGCAGAGAGAAAGGGAGACAGAGAATCTGAAGCAGGCTCCAGGCTCTGACCTGTCAGCACAGAGCCCGACACTGGGCTGGAACCCACAGACTGCGAGATCGTGACCTGAGCCAAAATTGGATGCCTAACTGACTGAGCCATCCAGGCGCCCCTGTTTAGATGTCTTGAAGGTGTTTTAAAAGCAAGAGATCCAGGGGCTCCTGGGCAGCTCAGTTGTTAAGCATCTGACTTGGGCTTGGGGCATGATCTCGCGGTTCGGGGGTTCGAGCCCCACATTGGACTCTGTCCTGACAGCCAGCTCAGAGCCTAGAGCCTGTTTCAGATTCTGTGTCTCCCTCTGTCTCTGACCCTTCCCTGCTCAAGCTGTCTCTCTTCCTCTCTCAGAAATAAATAAAACATTAAAAAAAAGCAAGAGATCTGGCAAGCTCTATTAGGTCCCTATTTCGACAAAGCAGTTTAAATTACAGAGACTGCACACCTCTGTGCACATGTGGTCAAAAGCGAAGTCACACATGGGATCCCACAGCCTTGAGGGCTGGCCTCCCAGCTCTCCCATAAGCCCCAGGAGGTCACCCACCAGTGTTGGATCATCAAAACCACAATCTAGTTTATCTATAACTGACTGACTTCCCATCCAAGAAGGGTGGTGGGCATCCTGGGTTCCCTTTCCTTAGTCGGAGTTTCACTGCCCACTGTACTTCCTCCGTTGCTTCTTGCTTTGACAAAGCTGAATTTCAGGAGAAGACCACGAATATGGCGGGCAAGTAATCTAGCTCATCTGCTTACATACAAGCAAGGGAAATCATTGTTTTCTCACAAGCTTGATCTGATCCTTAGTGGGGCAGACCCCGTGTATTCCTCTCTTCCTACATCACGTAGTCGACGCCAGCAAGCACAGCGGGAGTAGCCTGCCTGAGGGAAACGATGAAGAAAGGCAGGACACGGGCCAAGGAAATGGAATTAGAGAGAAGGAGAAAGGTTTCCAAGCTGATTTGAAAGATAAGACAACAGCCGCACCAACTGAGAAATGGAAAAGGAAAGCCTTTGCTAGGAATTACCTTACAAGGGATGCTTTATGCTAATGCAGATGTTAGGAGTTAGTTGTAAAGTGCTTACGCAGCAAAGCCACTGACACCAGTGATGGTTCAGTCTGTATAAAGAATTAGAAGAGTCTGGAAATGACTGCCGGAGACCTAGAGTCATTTGCATCCAGAAGAGGCCATGTTAAGGAGATGGATGTGTTTTATCCGTGCACCTGAATAACATACAGACAAGCGGTAGTCATTTGTTTATGAATATTTTCCATTACCACTCATCTCTCAACACGTGGCAAACATTTATTACTTTGTTTTGTCCCCTCTTCTGTGGGCTGCCGGAAACAGCTGGCACATATCTCTAATAATTTTGCTGATGACTTTTCTGATGCACTGGGTTTCTTGTGAAGAAATTACTGACTTTCCCAAGACATTAGTTCATTGTTGCCAAGAGGCAACAGGAGTGTTTTTTTAGATGAAGAATCCATCACACTGCTGATTCTACCTCAAAATATGAGTATCTTAGGAATTTCTGACCAAATGTGTATGGACATAAGTGCCATTCTACACTCAAAGGAGTACAATGGGATAATTTTCTAAATCGTGGTCTTACACTTTTGTAGTCTTGACTAGTTCACATTTCATTATGAAAAAGTCATGCTCAAAACTGTGTGCACGTGGTTAATTGTAGCAAATCCTTGTCGAATCCGATATGATGCAGCCTAATTTTGGTTTTATTCTGATTGTATGCAACTTAACTTAGCAACATAAGCAATTCTGAGTATTTGGAGTTCAAGTTAGGACTCAAAATGGACTTTTGAAATGCACATTCGAGAAGCAGGGCCATTGCATTTGGTGGTACTGCTTGCGTACAATGTAGCTGCTCACGTGATTGTCTACCAGCACCGAAGGAGGCAGATGAACCTGGAGTCGGTCCAAGTAGGCCCCTAGATGCCTTATGCTCATTACAAGGATGTCCTGTCCTTATTCTCATTACAGGGATATCCTGTTACCCAAAATCTCCTCCCTACTTTGCTTCTTAGATTTGTACTTAGAGTCTCAAGAGTGTGGACTTTAATGGACAGATGCATCATGGCAATCCTATAGTCCTTGAGAGGAACGAAACTTTACTGTTGGAAGCCTCGCACAGTGGATTAAATCAAAATAGGTGACAAAGAATTATAATCAACCTGGGTGATATCATTGGAGGTAAAATGAAGGAGACTCAGAAACTAATTCCGAAGGCAATTACAGTGAAGATTCTAGAAAGATAGCCTCCATGAAATCAATATGCAACCTTCCAAATAGCTTTTTAAAAAAATTACATGGTTGCTTTCTTTAAAATTAAATTTTCTCACTACTTAGTATTTTTATTTTACATTTAGTTCTCAACTTTCTCTGTATCTAAGGACAAGGATATCATACATAATTGGTATCTATAACTTAAATATGTTTTACTGAACTGGTAACTAAAATGAAAGAGAGCAAATTAAATTTTATCCCCTCTTTGTTTCTGCCTGCATATGGTACATGAGTTAAAAAATATATATACACTTACACATATACATGTATTTTTTTTTTTTTTAGGTAAGAAGGCAAGCTATAAGAATATAAGTAAGAAAAGACATGAACCTAGTAAAAAGATACATTGTAGAGTCTCAGAGTAGTTGAGTTAATCTGAAACAAAAAGGAGCCGTGTTTAAATAGCATCTCAAATGAAATCATATTATGTATTCTGGTTCAGAATTAACAGCAAAAGAAAGAAAAAAGATTATATATGTTTAACATTTTAAGGCAGAAACGGAGTGATTTTTTTTTCTCCAAAAGCATAAAGGAGGGCTCAGTTGAAAATGGACAAAGAACAAGAATAGACAGTCTATCAAAGAGAAAATAAACTGATAAAACTAATTAAAAAAAAACATGGGAGGGGGCCTGGGTGGCTCAGTCTGTTAAGCATGTGACTCTTGATTTCATTCAGGTCATGATCTCACAGTCTGTAGGTTCGAGCCCCATGTGGGGCTCTGTGCTGACAGCACAGATAGGAATTCTCTCCCTCTCTCTCTGCTCCTCCCCTGCTTGCTCTGTCTCTGTCTCTGTCTCTCTCTCTCTGTCTCGCAATCAAAATAAATAAATAAACCTAATATCTTTTTTTTTTTGTCTAGCAAATTAGTAAAAGTTAAAACAGAAAGAGAGAAAGTGGACTGACAAAACTGTGCTAGAACAAGTACTTTTCGTACATTGTCAATGGGAGCATAAATAGACACAATATTTTAAGGCATAATCTAGACCATACATTTTAGAAATCCTTAAAAGGCTGATACCTTTTGGGTGCCTGGGTGGCTGAGTTGGTTAAGTGTCTGACTCTCCACCCCAGCTCAGGTCTTGATCTCCATGTTGTGAGTTCAAGTGCTGTACCGGGCTCTGTACTGGGGGTGAAGACTACTTAAAAATAAATGGCTGCTACCTTTGACCCAGTTATGCCACATCCCAGAGTCCTTACTATGGAAGGACTCAGTGAGAAGGATTCAGGTTAAAATGAATGCTCTCCAAGTGCTGATTGCCCAGTGGCGGACTGGTGGACAGTGAACAATGGCATATCAGCTTGATGGAATGCTGTGCAGCTATTAAATATAATGTTTACAAGACATGTTGCAAAGAAGATATTTATGTTAGAAGGTTAAGTAAAAATAAAACTACTCTCATGGGGATGAAGGGTACATTGTATGGAATAGTCACTGGTCCTGTGATAATGGATGATGACAGATGGTGGCTATACCAGGCATGGGCAGAGCACAACCTACAGAGATGTTGAATAAAACAGCTCTCAGAGTGATATATGGAGCATTAAATTAGTTATATTAAGAAGAAGAAAGGGTAAAATCCCAAAATGATGTATAAGACATATGGTTGAAAATAAATAAACCCGAATACAAACTCTGGTTTTATTTGATTGATGATGGAGCCCATGTATCATATGTTTCTTTTTTGCTTACTTTTCTAAGTTTTTTTTTTTTAAACAAACAAAAACAAAACTGGGGCACCTGGGTGGCCCAGTTGGTTAAGCGTCTGACTTTGGCTCAGGTCATGATCTCGTTGTTCACGAGCTCAAGCCCCATGTGTTGATAACTCAGAGCCTGGTGCCTGCTTCATATTCTGTCTCTCTTTCTCTCTGCCCCTTACCTACTTGTGCTCTATTGCTCTCTCTCAAAACAAATAAACATTAAAAAAAAAAACACACAAAAACCCCTACTTCAAAAATTATAAATTAAAAAAACTATTAACAACGTGTTACAATTATACACTAAGAGAATTAAATAGGGAGGCTCCTATCCTGGTGTCAGATGCAAAATCTTACCAGGTGAGTTTTCAAAAAACTCTGGATGTTGACGTGGTTTAAGCTGGGTCATTACTATAAAACATGAGACATACAAGTGACAATTATCTAGTCATCATTTGCACATATGAACTTCCAAGGACAGGACTGACTGAAATGGTCCTGTGAACCACCATTCCATGAACCTGTGCTGTGTGAGCTCAGTCTGACTCTGTCCTGTCCACACACCCCGCCCCCTGTCTCTGGCCTGCCCAAGCGTCCCCTTCTCCTTACTGGGGCAGCCAGATGCCTGGATACTTCCGCAGAATGGATGCTAGAACAAGCCTCTCTTAGGCCATTCTGGGTTTTAATTTCTAGTGACTCACTATTGCCTGTCTACAGAAAGGCCCAGGGTCGCCAGGCCTGATATTTCTTGTTCTCTTAGAATTATGCCTGCAGCTCCCAGTAACATCAGGACTTATAAGTAGAAAACTAAAAATATCTTAGCCACAAACAAGCAAACTGGGCTGGGAATCTTCATGGTTTGGAAGGAGAGGGGCACTTCAAAGAAAGGTATTAATAGCTTTGGAAACTCCTTCTGCGTTGTTTGCCTCGAGAAAAGACTGGCTTTGCTCTTTCCTCCTTTTCTGAGTGAATCATACCTCCTCATCTTTAAGGTCTCAAATTAAGCATCACTTCTTCATAGATGCCTTCTTCGGCGCCAAAACCTGGGAGAGACACTACACGCTTCATAGCACACTACCCTCCCACCCTCTCTTTCCTAGGACTTATAAGGAGTACTTGTAAGTATTTGTAAATCCTTCTTTCCTGCTGGACTTGGAGTCCATGAGAGCAGAAACCTTATCTATTCTATTTATCGTCATGTCCCTGATGCCAAGAACAGGAGCCGGGTATGCCCTGGGTGCTGAATAAATATTAGTTTAATGAATGCATTTTCCGGTGTGGTCTACTAAGGTAGAGAAAGAAGGGTTGGCACAAAACCAAACAGTCGTGGTGCTGGAAGCATAAAAACTAAAAGCCTTGCTGTTTTTTCCTTAAACAAGTATAAGCACATATATAAGTAATATCCTATCATCGCGCTAGTATTGAATTCAAGAAGATTGGCCTTGGCTTTTATCTCTGAAAGTGATGGCTGGGTCCTCTACTGTGAGAGGAGCAGACATTTGGTACTCCTCCAAAATTTATGGCCCTCTACTCCTTAGATAACTTTACCCACTTGAGCAGGGCTTTTATGTAAATAAAGATCAGCACAACCAAAGGAATGCGCATGCCCAGGATCTCGTGCTGTGAATGCAGAGACCCCTAAGTTCCTCTCTCCTGGAGTTCAGGATCATCACTCCACTTAGCATATCTGTTGTTCGCCACCTCCACTTCCTTGCCTTTTTGTAAAAGCAAAATTCTTGGAATTTATCTTACTGGCGCAAATCACCTGTAATTCTTTGCACTTAGTAGCTATTGAGCATGTAACTACAGAGCTTAACAATTACCATATACTGTAATCATGCAAAGATTTTAATCTTTCAAATTAGATCTCACCTCCATACTGGGAAAGAAAAGGAAATTTACAGGATCATTAACTCATGGGCTAGTTGGCAGCTCTAGCAATGTCAGGAAGTCATATGCATGAATGGTCTGAAGGTATTGTTTATTTTTTATTACATGCCTTTCATTAAAACTGCCATGCATGCTTTGTATTGAAGAACTGGAGAAAAATGCCATTTGCAAGTGAAGGTAGCCCTTGTGGGATAACAAAACTTGAGCAGAGGATGGCATATTACGTAGTGGCATATTCTGCTGTCCTTCGGGGTGAATACTTAGACGTCCACATGTAACAAAGGAACAGCTCAGACTTTAAAACCGGAATGCCGGAAAAAAAAAAGCAGCAGCCAAATTTGTGCTTAGTCTTTATGAGCTGGTTTCACACAAAATTTGGGAAGGAGAGTTTTGAGGTACAGAGCTACATCTTCTTACCCCAAATCAGAGCCTGCTCGATTCTGCTCTCTGGAGCAGATTGCATACATCTCTTCCCACCTCCACAATCAGTGATGTCACATTCATAACTTGCAGTCAGCCACAGGGGTACTCATTACACCATGGCAATTGTGAGTGTGCAAACTGGGGCTCCGTCCACCAGACCGGCTGGTACACATTTGCCAGTACATCACTTTCCCAAGCCTCCCTCTAGGAGAGAGGGGTGAGGAAGAGAGGGAGGGAAAGAGATTTGGGAAGAAACACACACACACACACACACATACACACACAGAGTGTAAGGCAACCAGCAGAAAAGTCCCTGGCCTAGTGCAGATGCCCAGGAAATTCGAACACCTCCCTGCCTTTAGCAGCAGACAAAAGGAGTGAGATCACAAAGCCAGCACAGCAGCATGTGGAGATGTGTGTGGAAGACATCGTGCCAACTGGGTCTACTGTCTCTGATATGTATGGCACTTTCAGACGTTGACCTATGAGAGTGAGGAGGCTGGAGAGGAACGTGGCCAGGAAACTGTGGGTGAGTTGAAAAGAGGCAGATCACGCTCAGCATCAACCCTTGAGAGCAGGGGAGTAGGAAGCAGAGAGATCTTGGGGCAATTTATGAAGTACACAGGGAGCGCTGGGACTGAATTCAGGGCCTTGGGAGGGTCTGGAGCAATTTCTTTTCCAGAGACATAAAAATAAAAGGTATTGAACTTGGTATTTTTTCAACTTCTCAGTCTCGTTAAGTCATAAGCCATCTTTATTCACGTATTCACTTAAATGATAAAGGGAATTATTAGATGAAATCATAATGCTAGTCAAGAAGTGTTAATGAGAACTTACACGACCTGTCCTGGAGCTTGCCCGTACTGCAGAGTTTCAGGACAAGGATCAAGCATAAGCCTTGTTTCCGAAGGTTTTGTAATCTCCGCAGGACGAAGCTAACCCACAGAATATGGTAAGGTCAAAATTCACTGCTGGGTACTTTTATGCTTATAAAAAAGATTCCAGCAGAGTTTAGAGAAGGAAGGGTGCACAATGGGTAGAAAGTTTTTTAAGACAATGACAATAGAGCTTTTCTGAGCTTCTGTGTCTGCTAATATATTTCTTCATATCATTATGAGCTCCGTTACAATCACCAGTGAAATTATAGTGCTGCTAACAGAGATCCATAATAATAAATTCTTTACGATGGTTATAGATAGACTCATTCAGCCTTAGAGCTACACTCCAAAGTAGGATGATTGCCAAGTATTTTTAAATCCCTGCTTTATACTCACTGAGAGAGTCAAGTTCAATACCTTGCCTCTAGCTTTTTATCATGTCAGTAGCAGAACCAAGAAAAAAACAAAACAAAGCACAAGTCTCCACCTGTGATCACTGGCTCTAACAAAATAGCATGTAAAGGGGTATCAGGTCTAGAGATGGAAGCCAGCCTAGCAAAGTCCCAAAATGTCAGAGACGGTGAGAACAACCAAGGAAGTGATATATGCACTTCTTGGATGGAGAACAGACACAGGATTTTCATCTGTAGACCTTCAGACAATAGGGAGATATGTGGACCATATAAGGAAAAATTGGAACTGTCAAGAGAAATTGAGATTAAGGTGTGCACATGGGCTTCTATCTCAGCAAGGAGCAATTCTAGGAATGTTTTAGAGATAGCACCAGGCAGACTAGCTGAGGAAGTGGCGTGGGAACTCGGTACAAATTCAGGGCTCAGCTTTTAGACCCGATGACCTGGGAATGAATTACAGGAAAAATAAAATAGGAAACAAAAAAGATATATTTTTTTCTAAAGAAGAATGTATAGCACACATAGGCAGTAAAGACAGAAAACATTGGTGTGTGTCCAAAGTGACAGAGAAGATAAGTTGTGGAGAAATGCAGATTTAAGGAAGATCATCATCATCGGGAATAGAATAGTATTTGGGAAAAAAGGGACGTTAAATAGCAAAGTACAAAGAGTGCATCTAAGCTTAGGAGAGCTCAGTATTGAACGGGCTACAAATTTGAGTCAGAGAATACAGGGCAGAACACATTTCTAAGACCTAGAAACGTCGGTTGTTGCCTGTCACACTGTGCTGCAGACAGGTCATGATAATACATGGTTCTTGGATTTATCAGACTGCTTCATCCAGAAGAAGAAAGAGACTCAGAGGCGCCTGGGTGGCTCAGTCAGTTAAGCATCTGAATCTTGATTTCACCTCAGGTCATGATCTCACCGTTTGTGAGTTTGAGCCCCGTGTTGAACTTCACGCTGGCAGTGCGGAACCTGCTTGGGATTCTGTTTCTCTCTCTCTGTCTCTCTGCCCCTCCCTTGCTCTCCTTCTCCCTCAAAATAAATTAAAAAACTTAAAAAAGATAGACCCTCAAATCTTGAATTCCTTCCTTCCTTCATGATTCGTTCATTACCTTTTCCATTCATTCACGTAACAAATATTTATGGAGTGTCCACTCTGGGTCAGTCTCTGTGCCGGCTCTTCAAGGTATGGAGATAAATAAGGCCCACACAGCCCACGTCCTTGAGGAGCTCTCAGTGAAGCAGACAAAACAGATGGCTTGGAAAATATGTATTTACAAAATAATGTAATGATGTGTTATAATAAAAGAAAGTTCATAGACAATCACACTGTCTTTTGAAAGGGGGCTTCCATCTCATTTCTGAAATTATATGTTGCTTACCCTGCATCAGAGAATTATCCAAATCCTTCCCACTGCTCTTTGGGACTCTGAGGCAAGGGAAGGCTATGTCAGAATCACTCATCTTCATGCAGAAAGACAGCACAGCTGTGCAAAGGGAGATATGAAGCTTGCATCGGAAGGACATTTTGCGCTGGGGAACCATTCATTTTTACAGCATTCATCACAGTTCAGTATTGAGCATCACTGCTGTAAGAACACAGACATTCCTGCTTACCTAACAGAGCAGCTCCTGCCAGGTGGCCTTTTTGTTTTGCACAATGACATATGTCATTATCAGACACGGAGGCGAATACTCAGTTGAAAAGTCAAAGACTCGGTCAATCAACAGCTTATCTTGTTACATTGATATCAAACAAGAGATTTTATTAATTTGGGAATTGAAAAGACAGCTGTATATTCAGAGAATTCGGTAAATTGGAGGTGCTGGGGGCCTTATATAGACAACAAAGTACACTTTTAGAATCTTGTTCAAAAGGGGCAAAGAATACTTGCAAGAATTCTGGCTTATCTTGGAAATCCATACCATGTGAAATAGATGTAAGTGATAGGATCTGATCTGTAGTATAAACTGATGATACGTGAAGGAATTTGTTATTGTGGGGTTTGTCTCTACTTCTGGTCCATGCCTCCAGCTAACTGGCTTTTTTCCTACGTACTTTGTGGTATGAAGAATATGTCACTACTAAGGACCAAACCAGGAATGATCTAAAATATTCTATGAACACAGGTAGCGTGAATACATACAAAATGATGTTAAGAAGTGAAGCAAATTTCCAGATAATTGAAGAAGAAAAATATCCAATTTGCACATCTGGATGTTATAAGGGAAATATGGGGGGGAAGAGGTGGTGCCTGGGTGGCTCAGTTGGTTAAACATCCGACTCTAGATGTTGGCTTAGGTCATGATCTCATGATTCATGGCATTGAGACTTGCATCATGGAGCCTGCTTGGGATTCTATGTCTCCTTCTCTCTCTGCCACTCATTCTCTCTCCCAAAATAAATAAATAAACATTAAAAAGAAGAAATACATAGGTAATTTAGGGGTCTGCCATATTCTTCACATTTGCTTCAATGGCCTGCTTCTCCTGCATGACATTATGAATGACCAGGGTCGATTTGAACTACTGCTCTAGAATCTTATCGTCAGAGGACATATCATCTGCCAGTTGAGCCCAAAGTGCTAGTGGGGGCCCATCGGTACGGGCTCTAGCATATTACCTCATGCTCATGTTTATGACACCAATAACTTTATTTACTCAGTTTATGTTTTGGGGGTGGTGGCTGGGGGAGGTTGTAGGGATGGAAATTATTGAGGGGGAGGTTTAAAATGCTCTCAAGTTACCCCATGGCGCTGCCCCTCTCCTCTGGCCAACACTTGGGAGAAACTGAATCCTACAGCTCTCAGATCATCCTCACTCCATTAGCATATTAAAAGTACCTGAAGCCTGCTCCAGCTCAACTCAGCATTTCTCAAACTCTATCTTACCACAGAAACCAACCTCCCCCCTGACTTTGTTTGCCTTCCCAACTCATAGTGACCTCCCAAAGAAACCGGGTTTTTAAAAACCCATTTATTTGCTTGGGCACTCCCAAAAGATTTCCCAAAACTATGTACTCTCTGCTGGAGTTAACATCTAAAATCTTCATCCTGGATTTAAAGAAGTACACTCTTGTGGGACCTGGGTGTCTCAGTCAGTTAAACATGCAACTCTGGGTTTCGGCTCAGGTTGTGATCTCATGGTTCGTGGGATCAAGCTGGTTTGTGGGATCGAGACCCACGTTGGGCTCTGCGCTGACACTGTGGAAGTTGCTTGGGATCCTCTCTCTCTCCCTCTCTCTCTATCCCTCCTCTGATCTCTCTTTCTGTCTCTTAAAACAAACTTTAAAAAAATAAAAAAAAATAAAGAAGCATACTCTTTGTAAACAAGAAAACATTCAACATGTTATAATTTGAAATTAAATGATTAATTTAATTAAATTAATTTTTAAATTAATTATTTAAATTAATTCTTTAATTAAAAGAAATGTTCTATGAGAGATTTGAGAAAATAGATTTTAGGTGACTTCCTGGAATGCTATTTGAATTAGAAAAAATTTGAATAGAATCCCTACTTGTGGGCTGCTTCTTTAAAAGCTTGATAATTCTAGGAAATGTTCCAAGAACATTTGAATGGTCAATGTCACTGATCCATACTACATTGATTATTCTGAATTCAGAACCTCCCTCAAATGTCAAATTTCTTTGACAAAAGTCTTAACAGAAGGAACTAAGATGACAAGGCAGGAAGCCCCGATGTTTAAGGTGACTTGATGAATAATTAGCCCACCATAGAAAGATCTGGCTTAAAAGAAGGGTATGTCTTCCTATTTCAAGTGTGATTTGGGCAATCAGGCAGTTTTAGAAAAGGACATATAGAACCTATAGGACACCAAAAATTTAAAAAAGAAAGAAGAAGAACATAGAGGAGTTAAGATCTAGAAATTCATTCTCTTCAAATGTTTTATTTAGCATCTGTACCCCCTGGAAAGTATGTGGGTCCCTAGGGGTGTAAGTGTCACTCTTTGAAGACCTCTTGCCTTAGAGCACACTTTTGGGTGCTGCTGTCACAGTGTTGAGCAGTAACACCTGAACTGGTCTCTTATGTGTCTCATTTTGTCCCCTATCCAGTTACTTCAACCTCTCAAGACCTTTATTTCCATGGAATGGAACACACTTCTTGACCAAGGGGGGAAGCTTCTCCACATGAGGTCTTTGCTGACCTCATGCTTTCTTTCCCTCCTCCCAGCCCCAGGCCCTAAAAACCCTGAGCTCCAGCCCCAGGGATCTCCAGGCTCTTTCTGGAATGTGCATTGCCCTTTCCTGCCTGTGTCCTTGTTCTCTTTGTTAGGCAATGTCATTCTCTGGATATCTACTTCTCCCTACTTATTAAGAAAGAGTTGACTCACACCTTCAGAAGGGCTGCTCCTTCAGTCACTCTCCCTTCCCCCAGTCCCACGTTGTCCTTTGTACCTCCCGCATATCTTCTGTGTCTCCCATTAACATTATCTGGACAAGTGTTTGTCTTCTTAATTAGGGTCAAGTCCCTGAGCAGCCATGACTAGACTGTATTCAACTGTATTCTTCCCAGCACCCAGAACAAGGCTGGCTAAATGTTGGTTGGTTGATCAATTTGAATAGTTAAAGCCTATTTCGAATATGAGAAGCACATGGGATCTCCAAGAAGGACTGTTACTCTTCCTTGTCCCTGGGGACCTGGCCTAAGGAGTTTGATAGTTTGACATACCAGCTGTAGCCTGAGAAACCAAAGGAACAAGACGTCTGTGCTCCCCACCTGCCCTACTGTAAGGGCAGTGGTAGGCTGGTGACCACAAGCTGGCTATTATTTGTGGAGTAGCTGTAAAATTTGCAGGGCTACCCTCAAATTATTTGCCAAGGCAAATAAGTGTCTTCTTTTGTTAAAAGAAAAAAAAAGTTTGCATACTCAAAGTATTTTAGGTAAATGAAGACCTTAGTTTTCCTTAAAGAGCCTAACAAAGAATTTCAGTCCCTGTTGTCAGAAATGTCTTTGAGGCAGGTCCCTAATCTTTCTTTTTCAAATTTCCTTCAAAGGATGGTTAAGGAGTCTTTAATTAACTATTAAAACGGGTGTTCTAACACGGAGGACAAGATTTAGAAAATCCCTTTAATTACTGGAACCAGATTTTCTCCTGATTTGTAAATACCAGTTTACTCCTCAACCAAATTAGGCTTTAATTAAACTGGGGGTAGGAGCTTGAGGGCCTGGGTACTGGAGAGTGCCTTAATTTGCATCAGCCCTAGTTTCAATGAAGTTGGTTAAGGGTGGGATGAGGGACTCTTACCCTTTGTTGTTTAAACTGGAAAATCAAGCAAAATGGGATTTGCCTTCCATACAGGAACTCATGGAAATTAGACACACCCTTGCCACCTCCAATTTATTCAAATGCCATTGCTGGAGGATTACCATGGGGTCCCTCAGTAGAATGAGTTTATGAAGCAGCCATGTGTTTGTTTTTCTTTTCTTTTTTTTTTTTTCCTCTGTATACATTAATTAGGCACAACTAGGCTTATGGTTCTAGTGACAAGGAAAGAAAAACCAGAGCTTGCTCTACACTTCCCTCAGTATAATGTTTAACATTCAATATGGTGCATAGTTTGTTGAGAAAATAAGGTACATGTTTTGTCATTCCCCTTATGGATTTCAGTCAACACATGGAGGTGTTTGAAATGATCTGCTAATCCAGTTTCCTTTCCTTGAACCATCTGGTTCGAATTCTGTCTACCTGCTTGGAGTGCACCAGTCTCGTCTGCATGTACATATAAGGAAGTCACAACTCATTAACAGTTTAGGGAAAATCCCTGTGGAAATATACAACTTTACTATTGTGGTAGGTTTCCTCTTGGGAGAAAATTAGATAGGACTTTGATGTAAACCAAAGACACTTGAGGGTTTTGGGGAGACACGAGTGGTCCTGAAAAAAATTAAACCACTTTAACAGCTTTTGTTTTAAATGGGAACAAAGTCATGCCACAGCTCAACTACCAGTGGTCAAGTGAAGTGATGTGCAGAATGTAGCCTTACTAGTCTCATGATGGGCCCCTTGATCTAATTTTAGGAATGAGCATCTAGCAATAATAAAATTAATGGATAACTGGCTAAGTCAGTATATCTACTCAGTCTTCCTGCTGCCCATTTTGGAGACTGGGAAATCTCAATACCCTCTTTTCTAGCCCCCCTGAAGCTAGGAATGTCTATGTCACATGGTTTTGGCCAATGAGTTGTAAGTCAAAACTTGTTGGGGGCCTCTGGGAAATATTTCTTTCCTGGTAAAAGGGAAAGGTATCATTGGGCCTACTTCCTTCTCTTTCTTAGACACAAAAACACTAAATGCAGATGCTATGTCTACAGTAGAGGCAATCGTTTTAGGACCATAAGAGGAAGTCTCTAAAAATTGTAGACATCAGACTGATTTTGTCAAAATACAAAACCAAAGCCAGCAGCCACTTCCCTCTAGATTTCTTTGTATTTAATCCACCTTGTTGATTACTTGAAGCTGAGTGCGATCTATATAAATCCTGCATACTTGCATGTGCCCTGAGAAAGGTCTTCCTGACCTGAGTGACTCAGTCAATCTTCCTTCCTCCCCTGTGGTACCTGGGGGCTCCAATGGGTTGGGGTATCTAGGTGTGCCTGGAAAGTAGCCTTTGGGCCTGAGCGCCGAGCGATGATGTAGTGTGGGTTGAAGGAACACGTCAAAGATCCGAGTAGAAAGGTGAGAGATTATTCCCCAGCCTCCGCTACACACACAAGGAAGTGATGCAAACACAAGGTTGCCATCACGATTTTGCACGATGTGGATGAGAATGAAAAGTCAGAACTTCATACAAGTATTTGCAGGTGCCCCCCTCGGCCCCCGCCCGCATTCACAGGCCCATTGGCTGATTCACTCCATTTTTCTCTTCCCACATCCTTCCCCAGCACCTGGAATCTCCTCACGAAGTCAGAGCCATGGCATATTTGCTTATTTATCTCCGTCTTTATTTGTCATGGCTAAACTTTGATACTGGTTTACATCTCCTTCTCATTTCCTTCCACCTTCCCATTTTTTAAAAGCACTTTCCCTCAGCTCCCCGCTCTCATCTTACACAAAGTTAGTTCAGAGGTACGCGCGAGTTTATAGTGTCTGACATTTTAGCCGAAAATGAAAATCTGTGGCGATCAGGAAATAAAATGAGAACCCTAAGAGCAGATGCAGATGTTGCATTTCCTGATATGGAAGAGGATATAATATCTAAAAAAAAGAGCTGTCATAAACATTTTTACTTTTCCTGAACTGCATTTTTTAAAGAGCGTTTCTCATTGAGTCAATATATAGGATAAAATAGAAAATAAGGCTACAAAAATCTGACTGTGTTCATTTTTTATTTTCCCCTAGAGGTGCGCTGCTCAAGGACAAAGAGTCTTTTCTAAGAGGAGTTTTTCCCTCTGTCCTGGAAAAATCCCAGAGACAGACCCCCAATTCAGCAGGTCAAAGGCCCACTTCAGCAGAGGCGCTGCTGGGGCAGGAAATGGTGGATTTCCTCTTCAATAGGAATCCCTCCCAGCGTAGGGCAGGTTTGGGGGAGGGAGGGCAGCTGTTTTGACCACTCAAATTCAGATTTTAAATTGGGAGAGACCGCCCGGAGCTGAGATCCTGTCCCCAGGTCTGCGGAGACAAGAAAATGTGCCTCCTTGTTTCACAAACCCAACTTAGCCCTGACAGAAATGCCAAGATAGAAGCCCGGGTGACCCTGCAGAGCCGGTGGCTGAATGCCCCGGGGACGGTGTTTCCCAAAATGCATTTTTGGTGTTGGGTAAGACCCTAAGACCCTAATTAGAGCTCTGCGAAATGAAGTTTCCTTAGCCAAAAAGATGCGGGGAAGCACTGGCTTAAACAGGTTTCTTCACTCTCGTGACTTTCTAAGAGAGGGTTTAGTGTTCAGTATTCCCCAAATGTACTTGATGGAAATTTACTGCTTCTGTTTTTTTGTGTTTTGTTTTGTTTTGTTGGTGGAGTGACAAAATACTCCTCAAACACTAGCAAACAGTTACCACAATGTAGGGAAATGCTTGGGGGTGGGGGTGGGGTGGAGTGAGTGTAGGGGGTGGGGTGGAGTGAGGAAGAATCTGCTGCTGGGATTCATCTTCCTCCCCTTTCTCACTCTTTAAGGGCTACACAAGCAATGACAGTTAACTGTATCTGGCCACTTGTACTTAATGTGTTCCTAATCCAGCTCTCCAGGGAAGAAGTAACCAAAGGACAACAGCATCTAATATCGGAAGACTCTTCTGAAAGAACTCAGAGACTGAGTACATTGTTCTGCCTCCCCTTATTGGCAAAGCAAAGTTTACCTTTTTGAAGAGGGAAAAAGCTTCAGAGAACATGGCACTGTTTACACAGGCACAGGAAATTATTGGCAAAACTGCAGCTGTATTTTTCAGAGCCTCATGAATTACCCATTGCCTTCATGTAGAAAGATGATCGCTTCCCCCTTTTTGTTTGGTCTTGAAACAGACCCTTAGCTAATTCCTTTGTTGAGAGAGAAAAGAATTTGAAAATGATTGTTCGTTTTTAAAAAAAGAAATTACTTTCTTCTTCTTCTTTTTATTTTTTGGCCAGCTGGGCTGATCCATGATTAAGATCTCCATTCTTTTTAACAGCCCTAAAGCGCTACATATGCTGACAGCGTACAAATCAAATTCTCAGCCCAGAACTTTCTTTTTGAACTCCCAACCAATCTATACAACCAGCCACTGAACAGCCGTTCTAGGACATCCCAGAGACACCACAAATTCACCACTGTTACTCCTGTTTGCCTCTTGCTGCGTTTCTCTCCTGACAAACAGCACTACTGTCCATCTACGCACACCGAACGAAAGCTGGGATTTGTCCTTCTGCGCCCCGCCCGCTGACTTTCTGCATCCCAGTGTCAAGTTGACTTCAAAATCGTTCTCTTACCTTCTCTCACCTTCGCAGAGGTACTATTCTTTCATCAAAATCTCTGATTTTTACCTGGGCCTGCAGATCATGAGAAATGATACATGCTTGCTGTTTGGGGTGAGTTGTGCAGCAAAAGCAAAGCGGTGCAGCCTGGCGCAAAACACGTGCCTCACGAATGTTCCATTGATAAGCCAGTTACGGTATTTTATTTTCCTCTACAGGATGAAAGAAGATAATATTTTGTGATTGAGTTGCCTAACTTAGCAGCTCACTAATGGAGAGGGAGGTCCCTGGGGGTGGTGAGGGTGGTGCCAGGGGCTCAGTCATTCTCTTCTTCATGATGACCATGCCATCCTGGAATGGTCAGTGTGCAGACGGCAGTGGCCTGCGAGCTCTGCCAGGGCCCTTCCACACAAGCCTATTTGATGCCTTGAACTCCAGTCTCAGAACCGTGACCAGATGCCACCCGGCTGCCATCTCTCCTCCAGAGCCAGCTGAGCATCTGAGACTTTTTATAATAATCGAGTAAGTGTCACATTATCTAGTACAAAGCCCGATGCAGAATAGGCCCTCGCTGTGAGTTTTGTTGTCTTGCCATTTTTTGAAAGGCAACAATATGAAACTAATTTTTGTTTTCTTGAAAGTCTGTGCATAGGATATGGGAGGAGGATGGCTGCCAATGTGCAGGATGTTTTGTGTAATGTTCTTTCCTTTTTCTAAGGCGAACCCCTCTCCATCCACACTGTTCTTCTTTCTCTTGCATCCCCAACCTCTCCCACGTCACTCGCTCCTGCCACTCCCCCTCTGAAGAAGTTCAAGGTTGTTTTATTGTACAGAACTCTGCTCCATTCTGCTCTGCAGGCACTCAGGCTATTCTCACCAAGGGACCTAAAAGCAGGTCTTCTCTTGGGGCCTCTGCCCATCATTCCTGTTCTGGCCACTGAGAACTGGCTGTTTTCGTAGCTACTCATACGGCTCCTGCTAAAGTCAACTCTGGCCTCCCAATTGCTAAATTCAATGGAAAGTTCAGCCCTTATCAATTCTACTGTACCAGGGGCGCCTAGGTGGCTCAGTCGGTTAAGCATCCGACTTCGGCTCAAGTCATGATCTCACGGCTCATGGGTTCGAGCCCCACGTCAGGCTCTGTGCTGATGGCTAGCTCAGAGCCTGGAGCCTGCTTCAGATTCTGTGTCTCCCTCTCTCTCTGTCCCTCCCCTGCTCACACTGTTTCTCTCTCTCTCTCAGAAATAAGTAAAACATTAAAAAAATTCAATTCTACTGAATCTGTTACCATCAAAACTCTTCCAATTCCCTCACCGAAGCCCTACCTCCTCTTGGCTGCTGTGACATCTCTCTGTCCTTGTTCACTTCCTACCGTTTGGACAGTATCTTCTCACATTTCTTCCCTCCCTAAATATTGATATGAAATCTTATGCATTCTTTGAAACCCAGCTCAATTTCTACTTCTTCCAAATCCCATTTCTGTACTTAGTGATTGTAACTTAATTGTTCCAATATTACTATTATTCTATATTACTATTACTTTTATATTATTTCCAGATGGAATCAGTATCTTTATCTCATTGTATTTATGAATGGCTATTTCTCTTGGGATCGAGGGATTTCCAAGGGGGTTGGGGAGTTGACATGGGCAAGTGGTTTACTCATTATTTCTCTGTTCCAGCTATGGTCACATTATCTGTACTTGATATTGCTCTCACTCGTGATAACTCATTTTATATTGTTCAGTACAATCGAGTTTGGGCATTTCAGTTTGGTGCAGCAAAACTGCACTGAACTGTCCACTGAGTGTGAGGCATCGTATCAGGCCTAGAGATGCACGAATGAATGAGGCTCAATCCTTACCCTCAAGGATTTCTTAGTTGGGCTAGAGCTAGTTTGAGTATGAACTGCCTAAACTCCATACTGACTTTGAAATTTAGGCTTGATGACTGCAATATGGCTGGTCTGGTGACCTTTGGTTGGTTGAAGGGATAATTCAATGTGTGGCCCTGTGTTACACAATATGGAACCGTGGCGGCCTGAATCTTTGTGGTGAGTCTTCCGCTCATGTCAGTGAGATTGTTCAGGTGTGCTTTGTGTCCTAACACCTGCTTATTCGTGGGCATAAGCCTGATTTTATTGGCCAGACTTTCACAGCTACCAGGTTTACCATCCTAGGAAGTTTGGAGAACATGTCTCCAGATGTCTCTTTCCTAAGAAACGGAAGAAAGTTTGGACTAGGTGACATCTACAGTCCCTTTTGACCTTGAAACTCTGCAGTGGTATAAAAACAGCCCAGAGCCAGAGGTCCGAGTTTCCACATCAGTATTTATGCTGGCCTGTTTGGCTTGTTAGTGTTAATCAGTAAGCAGGTTGCTAAGACAATATTTGAGAGGTAGATTCTAGTGGATTAAGGTGGAGGTGGGTAAGAAAGAGTATCTTTTGAGGAGAACGGTAGTTACAGGGACACAAAAATAAATCTGGTTTAAGCCCCACTTTTTCCTGGTAGGGTTTTTACACTCTATGAACCTTCAGCTCAAGTAGCACACTGGCCTTTATAAAATACTCTGTACTTAGACTACGAAGAACCTCTGACCACATGATTTCTCTCTTTCTTTCTCTCTCTCCCCTCCTTCCCCCCTCTCTCCTTCTCTTTCTCTCCCCACCCCCCATAAAATTATATGTATTTGGTTTATAAAGCCCAAGGAGATTTTAATATATTTGAGGTTAGGGACCGCATCTTACACGTTTTTGGGAAATGCCCCATTTCTCATAGTACCTAGCCCAAGTTGGAGACATAGTATGGGTTTCATAAGAACTTGATTGATTTTGTGAAAGTTTCCAAGGATTTTAGCTTAATCCTTTTGTGCTGGGCAGGCAAGGAATGCTCAAGGCTCTCTCTCCTCAGCACAGGTCCCTGAGAAAATTCTTACAGATCAACTGGTGGTAGAGTTAGGTGATCACAGTGTATCTTTTCCCAAAACGTGTGGGCCACCAAATCCACTGCTACAGTGAGCTGAGGTCTTTCATGGTTGGTTTCCATGAAGAATCAATCAAGTACAGAAGATGATGACAGACTTTCTTTGGAGAACTGGTGGAGGCTAGCTTCCTATTTTCCCAGGGTAGCAAATACTTCAGGTCCCCAGCACTGATTCCCACCTCTTGTTCAGGATGGGACCTGAACAAGAGCTCTTGGGTCCAAGGATGGCCACCAGAGTAATCTAGCTTTCCAAAATGTCATGCAGATGAGGGATGTGTAACTTTCCCGGAGAATGAGTCCGTTGCTTCATGTTCTTGAAAATACTGAGAGACAGTACTTTACCCACATTTCTGCTACACAGGCCTTCTTGGGGATGATTTTATGGGAACATGCACAGGTCTTACAAGGGAGGGTGGGCATGAGCCTGCCATTTGGCCTAGGGCCTCAGGCTCAGGCTTGGAGGTCAAATTTTGATTTAAAAAAGACTTAATTAAAAATTAAAAAAATGTTTATTTGCTTTTGAGAGAGAGAGAGAGAGAGAGAGAGAGAGACTGTGAGTGGAGGCAAATGGGGGGAAGAGCAGAGAGAGAAGGAGATACAGAGTCTGAAGCAGGCTCCAGGCACTGATCTGTCAGCATAGAGCCTGATGATGGGCTCAAACCCATGAGTGGTGAGATCATGACCTGAGCCAAAGTCAGATGCTTAACTGACTGAGCCACCCACATGCCCCAAGAAGACTTAATTTTTTAAAGAGCAGTTTTAGGTTAACAGCAAAAGTGAGAGGAAAGTACAGAGATGCTTCTGCTCCTGCACACATGCATAGGCTCTCCCATCATCAATGTCCCCCACCAGAACGGTCCATTTGTTAGAGATGGTGGATCCACAGTGACACACCATTATCACCCAAAGTGTTGTACATTCTATGGGTTTGGAAAAGTGTATGTGTCCCCCATTATAGTACCATACAGAGTATTTTCACTGCCCTAAATGTCCTTCATGGTCTGCCTATTCACTCCGCTTTTCCTCCCCTTCTTTCCCTTCCCTTTACATTAACTCCTGGCAACCATTCATCTCTTCACTGTCTCCATAGGTTTTCATTTGCTTTTTTGTTTTTTGCCTTTTTTAGAATGCCATATGGTTGGGATCCTATTGCATGCAGAATTTCACATTGACCTCTTTCGCTTGGTAATATGGATTTAAGTTTCCTTTATATATCTTTTCATGGCCAGATAGCTTATTTCTTTTTAGCAGTGAATAAATTCCATTGTCTGTTTATAGTACAGTTTATTTATCTGTTCACCCACTGGAAGACAACTTACTTGTTTCCAAGTTTTGACAATTATGAACAAAGATGTCACAGATGGCTATGTCAGCTTTTTGTGTAGTCGTAAGCTTTTGACTCCTTCATATAAAAACCAAAGATCATGATTGCAGCATCATAGGATGAGAGAATGTTTAGTTTTATAAGAAAATTCCAAATTGTTTGCCAAGATGGCTGTACCATTTTGCATTGCCTCCAGAGATGAACGAGAATGTTCCTGTGGTGCCATACCCTCACCAGCATTTGGTGGTGTCAGTGTTCTGCATTTTGGTCATTCTAATACACGTGTAGTAGTAGCTCATTGTCACTTTAATTTCCATTTTTCTGATGACATATGATGTAGACCATCTTTTTATGTGCTTGCTTGCCTTCTATATACGTTCTTCGGTGAGGTGCCTGTTAAGGCCTTTGGCCCATTTTCAAATCAGGTTGTTTGTTTTCTTATTGTTGAATTATAAGAGTTCCTTGTATATTTTGTGTAACAGTTCGTTATCAGATAGACCTTTTGGAAATACTCTCTCCCCATCTGTGGCTTGTCTTTTCATTCTCTTGATAATGTCTTTCTCAGAGCAGAAGTTTTTAATTTTAACGAAGTTCAGATTAACAGCTCTCTCACAGATGATGCTTTTAGTGACATACCTAAAATGCCATCACCAAACTCAAGGTTGTCTAGATTTTCTCCTGTGTTATCTTCTAGGAGTCTTATAGTTTGGCACTGCACGTCAATGATCCATTTTAAGTTGATTTTTGTGAAGGATGTAAGGTCTGTATCTGATTCATAATTTTACATGTAGGTGTCTAGTTGTTCCTATTTTTTCTCCATTGTGTTGTTTTTACTTTGGATCTTTTTGGGTGGCATATTTGTTCTCATGTGGAGTTGAAGTTGCAACACTGTGCAAATGAATAGTGATGAATCTCTTTCATCAGCCTGTCTCCCACCCCCATATTAGCTAACCTGAGGGTAGGAAGCCTGACTTAGGTCAAGGGTCCTCCAAACTAGAAGCGCTGGGGTTTATAGATGCTCTTTCGAGAACGTGGGCACTGTCTGGTTCCAGCAGTGAACCTGTAGCAAAGACCTAGGAAAGCTTTTCTCCTTGCAGTAATCCTGTAAAAGAAAAAGCTGGGAGGAACCTTGCCTGAAAGGCCAGCAACTCATACAATATTAGGTCCAGGAAAATTAAGTAGTAACATCCCAGTCCTGTGTCCAGAATGCTGTTAAACAGAGTTCTCTAGATTTCACAGCACCTTATCTTTGCACAATGAGAGATCTGCTTTTAGCTTCCACTTTGAGCCAGAAATTCTTTCTTGCTGAGGAGGGATTAAATTGCCACCCCCTTCCCTTTGCTGGATAACACATTAAGACAGAGAGAGCTATAACATTATACAGCCACTCCTGGGGTTAACAAGCAACAAAAACTAAGAACTGCATGTGAGTAGAAACTAGAGCCCCTAAGCAGGTGGTGTGCACCAGGCGGCACCGTCATGGTCAACTTGGGAAATACAGAAGAGGCTCCACACTGGACCATTCCTGTCTAGCGCTGCTTAACACTAGGGAATCCACCCTGGTTAACACTAGGGAAGAGTTTGCTACTGATTTTGCACTAAAAGAGGAATTAAAACTGAAATCATAAAACTGAGCTGTTGCAAATGCTTTATGTTTATATTAAATACACACTAATCTATAATGCCCAAACTACACATAATTCTCATAGAGAGTGGGCTCTTTTGTTCCCAACAACATATTTGGTTATCCTGGTAGAGTCATGAGTTAATAAATAGCTCTTAGGTAATATTACATTGTGTCTGATTTGGTAGATCTTCCAGGATAAGGAAAAGCAACATCAGAATTCACAGCGGAAAAATGCAGAACACTGCCTTAAAAAGGTTAATTTCTGTCTGGGTTTGTTTCTGTTACACAGAGTTTTAAGATCATGGCTATTGTGTTGAATGTTTTGATGAGTTCAAATCTCATTTTTCTCTATTACTACCTCTTTGAGTTTTAGTCCCTTTGGTTACAGAGAGAGGAAGGAGGAATTTTTTTTTTTCTGGTATAACTATTGAGTAGTGTATTTTTCTAATAATAACAAGAATAAGTAATGGTTATTGGACATTTATGTTAACTTTGGTACTGTTTTAATTGCTTTACATTTATTAAATCAGTAACTCCTCACCACCGCATAAAAAAGTACTGTGATTTTCCTCAGTTTACAGATGGAGAAACTGAGGTACCAAGAACTTAAGAACTTGCCCAAGGGCAATAGCCAGTAAGGAGCAAAACTAGGATTCAAACACAGGCAGTTAGCTACCTTACTCATGCTGCGTTTCTCCTCAAAGTCTTCAGCCTTCCATTCAGAAATCTCTAGAATGTTATAATGACAACTTTATTCTTAGTTCTGTCACTGCTCTCTTTTGTATCCTGATGAGCAAATGAGGAGAATGGAGAGATACCAGGGTCTTCTTCCTAACACGTGCATGCCTTTATTTAAACCCTAGGGCATCTGTGTTGGGCACCTAGTGTTGGATGAATAATGATCGAGAATCAATGTTTAGTGATCTGATTCATTTTCCCTTGTTCTATAATGTATATTCCCAGGCAAGATGATATTTATGGTATAAAGGCAAAATGGAAATCAGAAAATGTGAATGTGGTCAAAGTCTTACAAGCACAATTTGGTAGAACTGGAGTTTCATTTTATATTAAAAATAGATTATTTGAAATGAACCGTTATGAGAAAAGACTTAGGGAGACACCCCTCCTGCACCCATGCTTACAACCCACCCTTTCCCTCCCGCCACACAAACAAATGAGCACAGCAAACATGAAGGCACATGGATACCGACACAAGAAGCTGGCCCAAATTGCCCATTAATGTACCTACTAAGCGTTGAGGCTTAAGTGAATGCCTACTCTGTGGCAAAGCCAGCCTCACCACAACATAGGTAAGCCTGCTCTCTAGGCCTTCGGGGGGCAGCGGCATGCACTGAGTCCTACGGCCCGAAGGGTGGGCTTTCCAACTGGACTCTTGTCAAAGAACGAGCAGTAAAGCTGACGACTGAATTTGTGGTGGGCTCAGGCTGACACTGACATGATGTTTTTTCTGGAATTGAGGGAAGTTCTGAGACTTTTTGTCCTGGCCAGGGATATTTCCACAGAGCTGGAAACCAACTCCCTCCCTCGACCTCCTCCCGCCCTGTCCCTCCCCCTCATTCTTCCTCACTTCCCTTTAGTCCCACCTCCCTCACAGAGACCTCTATGGGACTGAAACAATGCAAGAGTCTGGTGAAGCCTCCCACAGCTTGGCTGGCTTCTAGTTTCTGAGTTTGGCCCAGTGGAATACCATAGCAAGATTAAAAGCAGATTGTGTGACAGCGAAATGACGAAACCATTTCTCATAAAAGATGATTTCAAAAAAAGAAAAATGAGGAAGATTGCAATGCCTGAAATAATTGTTACGTTAAAGTGTATTTCGAATTTAATATTGTCTATTGCTCAGAAAAACTTTAGTTACGAGTATGCACTTGGGACGGAAGGGGAAATATATTTATGGATGATGATCTCTTCCTTTTGTAGACACTATGACCTAACGAGTGCATTCGCATGCCGTCATCTCATGTAATCCTCACAAGTGACCTGGGAGGTAAGTAGGACTCATCACTATTTCACAGGCTATTGTTCAGCACAATCACTATTTCACAGACAGTAATCTCAGAGGCTGGGACCTTGCTAGGGTCCAAAACCTGTAAATGGAGCCTCAAATTCAGATCCAATGCTGTAACCTGCTCTTCCTAACAACAGCTTTGATTAAGGCCATTGTCATACAAACGGTGGCTTTTCTAGGTGCTTCCTAGAATTCTTTACACCCAGAGAAGTCAAAGGCTTATCCTATTGTAGTTTACAATGTCAGAGCCTTCCTTTGTCACAGAATTTTCAGGCAGAGGTGTAGGAGCAGAAGAGCTTTAATTGCCACATTGAAGGCTAACCACTGCCCCCCTGCCCCCCACCTCCTGCTCCCCAGTAATCTTTGGCTAGCAAAATTTGGAGTATAAGTAATTCCTGATTCATAGGAACATCCCACTCTTAAGCCAGGAACTTAAATAATGGAAATGAATTATGTGATTCAATTATACTATTCAGTTAAACCTAAATAATTATAGTCATCTTCGTCCTTTGTAATCTTCTTAACCTTGTGGTGTTTCCTAACTGTGACATACTTGGTGTGATTATATCTATCACCTGGGATGATGACTAATTCCTTTGAGCTATTTTCTGTCTACTTGCTTGTATTTGCAATGAGGAACTATCTCTTTGTAAATCTGTACCAAAAAGACCAATTACTATTCTCATCACTTTTATAAATGCAGCTTAACACAGTACCTGGGACATAGTGCCCAGTACAGGGTGGTTATAATTATGAAAAAAATCAAGGTTTGGTCAGGAGCCTGCAGAGTGGGTGTTTTTTGAAGGCCTATAGCTACAGAACTTGGGAAATCTGTAAAGTTCTTCTTCTTCTTTTTTTTTTTAATGTTTTATTTATTTCTAGGAGAGAGAGGGAGAGAGAGACAGCATGAGCAGGGGAGGGTCAGAGAGAGAGGGAGACACAGAATTTGAAGCAGGCTCCAGGCTCTGAGCTGGCGGTCAGCACAGAGCCCGACGTGGGGCTCGAACCCACGAACCGCGAGATCATGACCTAAGCAAAAGTCGGACGCTTAACCGACTAAGCCGACTAACCAGGCGCCCCAGTGTAAAGTTCTTCAAAAGGGGTAACATGAGAAATCCAAGGAAAAGCAGTCAAACATTTGTTTTGCCATACCATCTTTGCATTTGTCCCTTTCATTTCTTCAGCTCTTCAGTGAAAAAGACCGATAAGGACTTCCGTAAATTAACATGCACTTTATACATAACCACACTCTGGAATAATAATGTGAACGTACTTGTCTGGTTGGAAGAGCTTTGATGGTCTTCCACTCCTCATCTCAGATTGATCAAACACTTCCGGAAGGACCATTCGGAGCTGGCTCTGCTCGCTTTAACTTCACTCAACTTCAGATCAGAGAACATTCCCCAGAGACCTGCTTCACCCACTTGGTCCTGAGCCATCAGGAAACTTGGCAGAAAGTCAACCATGTAATTCCTTTGCACAGGTAAGGAGTGGAGTCAGTCTTGAGTGCCTGATACGCTGTCACCTTCCTAAGTCCCACTGTGTGTGTCCAGTTTCTGAGTTAGACTCCATTTCCCGCATCTCGTCACTACCGGGAGATTCCAACTGTGCCTCTTTCATCCGAGTAGACAATGTGAAGCATAGTTGCATTTTTAGTGCGGGTCAGTGGGATCAACCCCTCAAGGGGACAAAAAACAAGGGGGTGCATTTTCCAAGTTCTAAACAATGATTTTTTAATAATTTGTGTCAAATGAGCTTATGTTTATTATTGTCCTTTAATACACACCATGGTTTGATACAGTGTGTAATACACATTTTGATATTATTGTCTTAATTACACATTCCACAAAAACATGGAATCTAGTTCTGATGACACTCTTATCATACAGTTGGACTGCAACACAGGTGGAAACAGATGGTTGTTTCCTAAATTCATAGCAATTCAAAATCACCTGATTTGGGCTTAGGGCATAAGTTAGAATGTTTGACTCCTGTGATACCAGATATTGCTGCGTTTATTTATTTATTTATTTTTCAAATGTTGCTGCATTTAAACAATAGATTCAAAGTAGAAAATGATGGCATAACAATTGCAAACATGAAGAAACAAGATCACGTGGAACTTGTATTTGTGTTTAAAATTTGAAACAGTGAAGCAGAGTGTGAACTGTGAGACTCATTACTGTAATAGACTGTAATAGACCGGTATGTACTTATGAGTTTCTCTTTTTCCAAAAAATATGCTAATGTAAATTAGAAAGTAGTAATACGTCATTTTTCCCTTTTATATACCTTAGTCTATTTTGCTATGATGGCGTCTTACAGGCACAATTATACACGGTTCAATAAAAGAACACTTTCACTATCTTCATTTCTTTTCTGGCCATTGTTCTTTTTAGGTTTATTTCATGATTACTACTAAAAATAGCTTTTTAGGGGCACCTGGGTTGGTTAAGCATTCGACCCATGTTTTCGGCTCAGGTCATGATTTTACATTTTGTGGGTTCGAGCCCCACGTCGAACTCTGCTACAACAGTGTGGAGCCTACTTTGGATTCGGTGCCTCCTTTCACTTTGCTCCTCCCATGCTCGTGCTCTCTCTCTCAAAAATAAATAAACATTAAAAAAATAAAAATTAATGAAAATATTTTTTTGGTATGGAGGGGAGTGAGGGTTTAAAAAGTGATCTCCTCGCTGTGTCAGAGACCTTACCTACAGCACTGAGTCTGAGTCCACTGTGCTTCTTGGACACTATGATTTGTTTTTGTTTTTTCTTAAATAGTTTATTGTCAAGTTGGTTTCCATACAACACTCAGTGCTCATCCCCACAAATGCCCTCCTCCATGCCCATCAACCCCCTTCCCCTCTCCCCCACCTCCATCAGCCCTCAGTGTGTTCTCAGCATTCAAGAGTCTCTCATGGTTTGCCTCCCTCCCTCTCCCCAACTATGTTTCCCCTTCTCCTCCCCCATGGTCCTCCATTAGCTTCCTCCTAATCCACCTATATATGCAAACATTTGGTATCTGTTGGACACTATGATTTGGATCGTAGGCCATCCTTTCCCCCAGAGGATCCATCCTGTCAGTATCTTACTTGGTCTTTTCATTCCTAGTTTGTTTCTCTGCTGAGAAACCAGCATACCTTGCATCAGACCCACCAGGATTTTGACACCTGAAACGTCAAATGACCACATCTCCTTTGTAGCAAACATCCAGATGAAAAGAAAATTCCAGTTAACCATCTAAATCTTCTGTTTACTTGAAGGCAGACATCTGATTGATTGAACACTTTTATCAGTGTAATGATATGGTCACCATCAGCACGGCACACTTTCATCTTTCAAATACATCAAGGGGCAGCAGTCATGAGGTGTCATGGCCATCGGTGGAAAAGATTGGGCATTGTCGGCAAAAATGAGTCTCTGCACTGAATGGGGCTCTCATCTGCCATGACTACAGTATCTTATTTCAATTTCATTTTGCTGCTACTGGTTTGAAGGATGACTTGATTCTACCTGGTGCCCCACGTGGCCCAGTCTTAGGGTGGTTTAAAGAAATAGTTGTTAAACAGAAAGATAAAACTAACAACGAGCTCCTTTTTCACTTATGCCTGGAGATTCTATAACAGGACAAGAAAATGCACGCTCTGTGTAGGCCAAATTATCTTCGAAGTCTAGTGTTCTCATTTCAGTCACCTGGGTGCTTTGCAGAAAGGAGCAGTTCCTTCACCGTCTCTCTCTCTCTCTCTCCTCACTCTTAACTCCTAACCAAAAAACCAAGCAAGCAAGCAAACAAAAGAACAAAACAAACCAAAAACCCAATCACCAGCAAGCAAAAACTCTTCGCCCACCCAGCTGGTCCAGCCCTTTTCTTCTCTCTTTGTTTCCTGGCTTTTCCATGACTTCTCTCCAATTCTCTATCCATTTCCCTCATTCTGCATCACAGATGTGCAGAGCTGGACAAAAGACCACTCCTTTTTAAGCCTAGAGAGAAGATGGGAATGGTGTGAATGTACACCTGACTAGTTTTGTCTCATAAGGCTGAGTAGATGTGCTGCTATCGGAATGACACCTAAGTGCCTATTATGGTTGATGCAGTGCTATGCAAACAACATAGTTACTTTCTGTCCCTTGGCACTTGCCACATACCCAAGGGAAACCCTTCAGTTTGGACCTCTTGTACTACTGATCAGAAACCATCAAAAGACACAGGGACCGATAAGGTTTGAGACTGATGGTAGACAGAGATGCCTTAACAAGTCACTTGATTCAAGCCTAGCTCAGCCTCAAGTCGTTCCCACTTAGCGATTGCTCAGAGGCCTGCACATGGTTGTTTGCTGGTCTCAATCCGGTCATTGGTGGCCAGCTGTCCGTGACCAATGGCCCCATTGTTTGACTGCGGAGTGCTGTCTGCTGAGCTGTCAGATCTCCTTTTGGACTCCTCTTCTGCATATGAGCTCAGGTGTTACATGGTGTTGGGGGGAGAAGATTGGGGAGGAAAAGGAGATTTGGAAAGGTAATCACCTTTGGCCATTGCTTGTTTTTTGCCCCAGAAAACCAGAAAAACAAGCTCAACCAGTGTCAAACTCCACCAAGTGTGTGAAGCTGCATGTTAATGGCTCAGGCTGAGTGTAATAAATTGCCAAGACTGGGGCCTTTCCAGATTGTTGTTGATTCTGCGGGAAAGTGGCGTTTTCATAGGCTCCTGATTCTTCTGAGCTGGAGCCCTTTTCAAACATGCTAAGGAAATACACAACTGCACTTTCCGCAAGGCTAACCTTTCCAAAAGGGTGTCCGGTGTCATGTCTGGAGACGTTTAATCTTAGTTGCCACGATGGCTTTTTGATCAGTGAACTTTCTCTGTTTCCTTTTCTCCAATTTCATGACCCAGTTTACTAGTTCACTTCCTATTGTACATCCATGCTGTCAAATGCAGTTTCAGATGACTGGCATTTTGTCTTGATCAAAGCTAAGGAGAATTTTATGTTTGCTGTTTCCTGGTTGCAGCTCAATGGGGTAATTTTTTAGGAGATAATAGAGAGCTGGCCAGATATACAATTCTTTCCTTACTTGAAGACCAGGACCCAAACTCTGTGGACCTCAGAGGTCCCAGCGTGGAAATTATTAAAGGAATACAAATTTGAACATAAAACCCAAAACAAACCAACACAGCTTATGCCGGAGTTAGCATATCCTTTCCGGAAGCAGAGCATCACCTACTAACTTCAGTACAGATCAAATAAAATGCAGAGTACATTTTCCCATCATTTCCCTACTTTAATTTTTTCCAGAGTCAGCGACCTGCCAGTGCCTTTCTGATCCCAGAGTTGGAGGGACCGGGGGCTGCAATCACGCTGCCCTCCTTCTCTCAAGAAAATCTCCCAGGTCAATAACCTTTTATTTCTGACCTTTTAACCAGCTCTAGTGGGCCATGAAAGCCTACATGCCATTTCTTTCAGGTTCCTGGGAAGCTTCAAGTCTCTTGAATCCAATTCTCTAGGGGAGTTTACCCCCTCTGCTCAGGTCATTGATCCTGCAATAACAGCCTCAAGTCATTTGTGCCAATCGTTCCTCCAGGGGAGGGCAGCGTCTGCTCAGCCGGGGGAGGATGATGTCATTAGACAGCTGCAGTCCTCCCCCAACGCCAGGAAGCTGTCATTCCTAAGGTCAGGGAGGCTTGGATACGCGTTATTAATAGGGACGTAGACTGTTGTCATGGCGGGAAAGTTTGAAAGACTAATCAATATGGCGCGTTGCTGCTGACTCTGACGCTTACTGAGGAGCCTGTGGGCAGCACATGGGTCTTGAAATAAAGCAGGTGGTACCCATGTTCACATGTGCTTCTGATGCCCACGTGTTCTGACCTTGAACGTATTTGGATGGAAACATCAGGGGCTACGACAATTGTTTGAAATTGTATGAAATATTTGAAATATCTTGAAGCTGCCCCACAGGTCTGACCTGTAAAGCAACAATATGGCCCAGACTGGGGGACTGGTCCACTGCCGGCCCATTCTAAGTGGGAGGTCATTTCTAGGAGACTTGGCTAAATGACCAGTCATGTCATTGCTAGAGAATTGGTATCCTTTTGCAATTAGGAACTTGATATTTTACTTAAGCAATTTCCACGCCCTTGACTGGGAGTCAACATACCTGAATCCTAGCCTAGGCCCTATCAGTCGATCAGATTTGCTGCCTGATCTTGAACTCTGAAATTTCTGTCACAATTTCTGTGTCTGTGCACTGGGAACACTATTATCTGCCTGTATCTGCTTGTCTTTTCGATAGGGATGTTGGGCCAACAGCAAGAGATGTGAAACACTTTGGAAATAACAAAAGCAATTATGCCTGCCGTGTGCTTAGAATTTGTTCAAAATTTTCTTGATGACATCCTGGGGAAATGAGTTTCAAAGGAATGCCACTTACCATAGAACTCACGCCTCTTCACCCCTGCTTGCTTTTTTATTGGAGGAGAAGTGGCAAGGCTTAAGCTTGTGTCTTTCAAACGTAAGCATGAACTCAATACAGAATGTCTCTATAACATTTTGTTTACCAAGAACAGTTACCTTTGAAAATATATGAGATTGTGCAGCTGAATCGCTGAAAAATAAGCTAATCAATGTAAACGTTATAATCTAACAGCAGTTAGCTCTGTGTTTACAGCTTCAATCATCCTTTATTGTTTTCCACGACAGGATATTGAATGAACAGTTTAGATTTTATGAAAACCTTATGTGAATTGTTCATCTTCTCTACTGCACCCTGGCTGCTCTGCTGTGGGAGATGTGACTTATGCTCCTCACTTCCATTTTATAAACATAAGAGAACTGGAAAATTATTCAGCAGAGGCGTTGTTAGTGGGAGAGTGGTGATTTGGCTTGAATCACTGCTGGGCTTGGCAAATTAATTCTTGCTTATTTGGTAGGTAGATTCAGATTTAGTAAATGATTTATGGCTCTCAACAGGTGATGGGTTATCTTTAATTTGACCAGATGGTTCAACCTGATTTCATTACTATACGGGATCCTCAGATTCCCATATGTCTTTGCCACAGGCTTTTCTCCTATGCTGAACAAAATGGTCCCTTTGTTGTTGAAAGGCCTGGTAAATGATGTAAATGACATTGTGCCTATATATATATATATATATATATATATATACATATAATCCAATTGAGGTTATATATTTCATTAAATTTCCTAATAACCCCTTAAAAATAAATTCATATTTAAATAGACCAGTGATGCATGAATATACTCTAGTTGTAAAACACTCCAATCTGACCTGGACATCTTTCCAGGTCACCACATGAAAATCTATATCATTCTTTTAAACTACTGGATAGTATTCTAAAATATGGGTCCATAATAGTTTATTGTAATTAGTTAGACTACTTGCAATTTTTAAACATTAGAAACAATACTACATCTTGCCATTTGCAACGACATGGATGGAGCTAGAAGGTATTATGCTAAGTGAAATAAGTTAGAGAAGACAAATACCATATGATTTCACTCATGTGGAATTTAAGAAACAAAACAAATAAACATAGGCGAAAAAATAAAAAAAGAGGGATGCAAACCAAGAAACAAACTCTTAACTATAGAAAAGAAACCAATGGTTACTGGAGGGAAGGTGGGTGGGGGAATGGGCTACATGGATGATGGGGATTAAGGAGGACACTTGTGAGGAGCACCTGGTGTTGTATGGAAGTAGAACATCACTGATTCTACACCTGAAACTCATATTACATTGTATGTTAACTGATGGGAATTTAAATAAAACTTGGGGAAAAAACAATACTACAGTGAAGACACTTATACATGCCAAATTTATAAGTGGGACTTTTGGATAGAAGGCTATGAAGGATATAAAGAGACCAAGGGAAAGGTGGTAACAAGTTACATGTTTGCTGTGCTGGAGACTGTCTATTTTATTTGTGATGAAAGAGATTCTGGTTTCCGTTTCTGTTTTCATAATCATCTCCTTCTTCTTCTTAAAAAAATTTTTTTTGCTGTTTTATTTATTTCTGAGAGAGGTGACGTGAGCAGGGAAGGGTCAGAGAGAGAGACACACACAGAATCTGAAGCAGGCTCCAGGCTGAGCTGTCAGTACAGAGCCCAACACGGGGCTCGAACCCACGAACCATGAGATCATGACCTGACCCAAAGGCAGACGCTTAACCAACTGAGCCACCTAGGTGCCCCTCGTAATCATCTCCTTCTGAGCCCCTTTGGGGCTATGCTTGTGTTCGTCTGCACCTGAAGGATATGACACTCCTCCAAGTCAATTCCAGGAACATATGAGTTACAAGGGCTGGGATACCCTTAATAGTAAAGACACCAAACAACGTACAGAGATTCGAAATGAACAGTTTCTCTGGAAACGGCGCCTTTGAATAAAATTACCTCGGACTTGGAGAAAGCCAGCAAATGCTTTGCTCCCTCTGTTCGGAGTTGGCTGAGGTGGCTGAGGACAAGGCGGTGCTGGGACCAAGTCAGGGGTTATTCCACCCAGGAGCCAACCAGGCCTAAGTGCTGCAGGCAGGGCTGCACTTCCTCACTCCTGGGAGGCATGGAGACTCTGCTCAGAGGACAGGTTCTTGGCTGTTTAAATTAACTTGTAATTGACATATACCTTATATTAGTTTCAGGTGTGCATGGTAAGGATTCGCTATTTGTACATATTGTGGAATGATCACAGTAAGTGTAGTTTAGTTGACATCCATCACTACACATAGTTACAAACTTCCTTTATTCTCATCACGGGAACTTTTAAGATCTACAGTCCTAGCAACTTTCAAATATGCAATAGAGCATTATTAACTGGGACCACCATGCTGTGCATTACATCCCTAAGACTTGTTTATTTTAATAACTGGGAGCGTGTACCTTTTGACCCTCTTCACCCCTTTTGTCCTCTCTCCATCCCCTGCTTCTGGGGACTCTCGATCCACTCTCTACATCCAAGAGCACAGTCTATGGGTTTTTTGTTGTTTTTTAAGATTCCACATGTAAGTGAGAGAGGACATTTTCTACAGCCTGTGTGCCAGTGGGAGAGACACCCAAGTCTCCCGAGCAACAGCCAAGTGGTTGGTGACATGGTCACAGGTGTCCTCTCTAGGAAGAAAGGAATATTATGCTAAAGAATGTCCCTCCTCCTCTCCTTTCCAATTGACTTCAGAAATTATTTTTACTTCTGATAAGAAAATTTTGGATATTATAGTAGGTCGGGTTATTTTTTTTTGTTAGGGAGAGACAGTGTGTGTTGGCAAGTGGTAGCAAGAGGAAGAGGGAGAGATACAGACAGAGAAAGAGGTTGAATTCTAAGCAGGCTCCACACTCAGAGCAGAGCTTGACACAGGGCTCGATTCTACAATCCCGGGATCATGACCTGAGCCGAAATCAAGAATTGGGTTCTCAACTGACTGAGCCACCCAGGCACCCCCATCCATCTTTTTAAATAGAGGAATCATTACATAATAGAGAGGAATCCAAAGCAAGCTGTGAGTGTAAAAGGCGAGAGTGGCAAAATTAAGACAGTATATGATGGTCATGATTATATTAGGTCACATGCATCGAACACTTATAATGGGCCAGGCACTGTATATTTTTTAATGGTTCATTTATACCTCCAAGCCATCTTATTATCCCATTTTTTTTAATAGGTGAAGAAACTTATGTTCAGAGAGGATTTCTAACCCGGTTGAAGTTACACAGCTAGTATAAGTAGTAGAGCTTGGATTTACACTCAGAGCGTGAACTTTTTTAAAAATTCAAGTTAGTTAACATATAATGCAGTATTTGTTCCAGGAGTAGAATCCAATGATCCATCACTTACATACAACACCCAGTACTCATTCCAACAAGTGCCCTCCTTAATGCCCATGAACTCTTTTTTTTTTTTTTTTAAATTGCCCATGAACTCTTAACGATGATCATAATTATATTCCTATATGCTCTTGCCTCACTTGGTCTTCTGAGAATTTTTTTTTGTCCACATAGAATATCTGCCCCAAATCCCTGACTCTTTCTTTAGCATGATGATCTGCAGGTGAATTAACTCCAGGAAAACCTGAAGATCTCCATGGTTTAAACTCTAGGGAAGGAGAGACTAATTCTGGTCCAAGTAGCAGATGAATTCCTTTAGAGAAAAAAAGGTGATTTCTTGAGCTATAATATCTTTTTTTTAAAGTTTATTTATTTTGAAAGAGAGAGACAGAGACAGAACACATAAGTGCGGTAAGGGCAGAAACAGACGATCCCAAGCAGACTCTGCACTGTCAGCACGGAGCCTGACATGGGGCTTGAATTCACCAACCGTGAGATCATGGCCTGAGATGAAATCAAGAGTCGGATGCCTAACCAACCCCTGCCTCACTGAGCCATAGTATCTTGGTAAAATATTTCTTCAGCCCAACTCTCTTGGCAATGATTATGCTTACCAAGTAAGCTTCTGCTATTCTTTTGTTTTCCCTGATGAGGACAAAAGGTTCTAATACGTTGACATGCGAAGTCTGGTCATCTTGACTGTTATACTTATCCCTAAGTGAAGAGATTAGAATTTTAGATTTCTGACTAATCTCTTGTGATCTTGGTAAATATGATATGGAGAGCATCCAGAGCAAAGGAGAGAAGGAAGAATGAGTCAGAGAGGACTGTGCTTTTCTCCTTGACCTGAAGCATAGAAGACTCCGTGGCTGGAGTCTTCCTGATCTTGAAGAGAAGACTAGGCGGTCGTCGGGGCTGCTGGCTGCTCTGTTCCTGTGGGGGCGGCTGGTCGCTGTGATTTTACACCCTGGACTCGGAGGGCGACCCTGCATTCGTCCACCAGCTTGTGCTCCAGTTTCATCTGGTTTTTAAATTTAGTTCCATTTCTTTCCACCCACTATTTTGACTCCCTTTGACCTCTTGCCATTCTCAGAGAACCTGGATAATCACATGTAAAAATAAAATCTCTGCAAGGTTCCTGCCCTTGGGGACGCCACATTTAGACGCAGAGGCTGTGAATGACGGATGGCTCTAGGCCATTTTAAGGGCCACAGCATCCACTGTTCATTTGTAAAAACTTACTCTCCTGCCAGTTTCCTGCCAGAACCGATGTAAATCAATGTGTCAGTTTCTCAACTAAAATAACGTTTTCCCCTCTCTGCAAAAAGAGGTTTGCAGATAGAGTTAGCCTGACCCTCACTGTGCCCCTGGGGAGGTGTAATAACACTGTGCCCTCTGACACTGCAGAAAGAGATAATTGCTCCTCCACCCAGCCACAGCCCCTCCTGGATTCCAGGCTTGACTGGGGCCAGGACTGAGTGTGACAGAGACCCAGGTAGCCAGAGCTGGCAGCCTCTGGGAGCACAGTTTCCAGAGCTGTGTGGAAGCTTTGCATCCAGGCAGAAGGGCTCTGGATGCATGTAGTGGAAAAGGCCAGGGTCTGGCCAGGATGATCCAACTTCTTCTTCTTTTTTTAATTTAATTAATTTAGTTTTGAAAGAGAGAGAGGGAATGATTGGGAGAGGGACAGAGAGAGAGGGAGAGAGAATCCCAAGCAGGTTCCATGCTCTGTGCAGAGCCTGAGACTGAGAGGTCACAGCCTGAGTTGGTATCAAGAGTCGATATCAAGAGTTGGATGCTTAACTGACTGAGCCACCCAGGTGCCCCATGGGTAATCTAGCTTCTCATTTCACACTCTATACATTCCCCTAACACACACACACACACACACACACACACACACACACACACCTCTAAATAGGACTCAAGCCCCACATTTATGCCGGTGTTTTATAAAACAAAGCAACTTCACAATCACCCTTCTGTAACCTAGTTAAGCGTTTAAAATCCTGACTTTTTCTAGGTGCAAGAAATAGATACAAGCTGGAGTTTATCTTCTTAGTTGAGCTATTGGGTTATTAAAGATCTCCCAAACAGATGCCAATGTCAAGTCACAATCACAGAATTTATGTATTTTTTTCCTGTATGAGACCCAAAATGTACTGGTCTGATTTAAAGCCTTTATTTATGATTTAGTTTTATCACAAAACCGAAAATGTGGCAGGGCCACATTTGATCTTTCAGTTGGCCATTTCTTTGCAATTCTTTCAAGACTTAACAATTTCCCATTAACTCATCCTTACCGAGATAAATGAAGGTGAGCAACAAGCCCATGGGGTGAATAGTCTGGGAGGTGAGAGCTGGAAATGAACAATGCAGAACATGTGAGTGACCTATGTGCCTTGTCTCGGATTTAACAGCCATTCACCATGATTTACAATCTAAGAACTCATTCCTTGCCTCTCATATCCCCAAGACATGAAGAATGGAAAGAACAAAAATGTCATTTATTTCTTACACTGATGACTTGTAGGTTTTTAAGGAGGCTCTCATGGACATCAGAGCAAGTTGCCCTTGACAGATGACTTTGCTACTGTGTTTGATTTCAAGTTCTCACCAAGGAGTGCCAAAAAAAGTCTGTTATGTTTCCAATTGTCTTCCAATTTTTGCCCCCTTCTCTCTAGTGCTCCACCACACACCCAACCAGCAAATAAATCATGCCGAAGTCTTTTAACCACGTGCTCTAAAATGAAACAAGCACAAGGGACATTTTTCAAGCTGATGTCTGGACCCATTGTGCAGGAAGAACTTTACCAGGTGACGTCCAATTTCTCTTGACAAATCACAGCATCCAGTCCATTTGGGAGAGCATTCTAGGGCGATTTGAGGAGGCTGGAGAGCTTCCCTTTGCATCTGATATAGACAAACGACCTGTGCTGACACAGAGGGCTTTTAAGACTATCTAGTCACCCACTGAGCAAATTGAACCATCAAGCATGGATGCCACCTCCACCAGATGGTCCAGGTCCAGATGATGCAGCTTCAAGAAGTAGCCTTCTGAACCTAAGGTGCTTGAAGACGAAAAGAGAAAAAGAAAAGACAAACTTTGAAACTCAGCCTCAGTTCTTTCTCTCTTGAAGTTAATCCAGGGAGAAACATATTTTCTGGAGAAACATATTCTCATGTCTGAAAGTCATGGAAGATAGTTAATTAGGAAGTCATTGCTTTTCTTTCTTTTGCTCTTTCTTTCCTTTTCTCCCTCCTCCCCTTCCCTTTGTCCTCTCTTTTCCCCTTTCCCTCCCTCCCTCATTCTCTCCCTCCCTTTCTTCTCCTTGCTTTCCTTCCTCCCTCCCACTCTCCTCCCCCACTCCCTTCTTCTCCCATTCTCCTCTCTATTTCAGGACTTAGGATAGTTCTAGGCTCACAGAAGGCGTGACATGGATACTTTTTGATCTTGCTTGGTTGATTGTTGAGAACACCAGGGTCTACAGGGGACAAGTGCCCTACTTGAATGGTGGCTATAGCAGGAGGCTCTAAAGGATGTTATCCTGTGTTCTCTGCACAAGAAGAAGAAACCAGAAGGCTGGGAAGAAAATTCCAAAAGAATCATCTTAGCTTCTTGCTGTGAAAAGGAGACCAAAAGAAGCTGAGAAATGAGCCACCAGAGGGGAACCTCAAAAGCCAGATTCCTGGGCAGAAAAGTCGGTCAACCCCAAATGGGAAGTTTTGAAGGGAGATTGTAGACATGGTCTCTGAGGAGAAGCTACTTTGAACACAGAATGTTTTAAAATTGTTTTTAATATTTATTTATTTTTGACAGGGAGACAGAGCACAAGCAGTGGAGGGACAGAGAGAAAGGGAGACACAGAATCCAAATCAGGCTCTGTGCTGCGCTATCAACACAGAGCCTGATGTGGGGCTCAAACTCTTGAACTGTGAGATCATGATCTGAGCCAAAGTTGGCCACTTAATGGACTGAGCCACCCAGGCGCCCCTAAACACAGAATTTATAACTAGATCTCAGTTTTGTTCCTGTTTAGAGTGTATTACCCATAGGGCCTTATGCCTCATGAAGACAATAGTAGAATTAAAAAAATTCTTCTGAAACTAATCAGTTGGCTAACATCTGGCAGGCCACGGGGGCACATGTGATTACAAGTGAGGAAAAAATGTTGATGTGACTCATGGTTTTAGGGAGTGAAGAGAGGGTCTCTACCTCATTCCTAGCTTTCCCTTATTTATAGGCAGAGTTCAACATTTCATGTTTTAGAAACACAGAGAACATGTGATAACACTCGCATGTTTAGACTGGCTTCCTGGCTTTAAGAAAAGGGTTTCTCGCTATCGAGAGCCTGGCTTTCTTAGGGGATCTCTGAAAAAAAACCACAAACAAAAAAACAACGGGAAAATGTTTGTGGTATTTTTATTTAAAAAAATTTTATTTTAATGTTTTATTTATTTCTAGGAGACAGAGAGAGAGACAGCGTGAGCAGGGGAGGGTCAGAGAGAGAGGGAGTCACAGACTGAAACAGGCTCCAGGCTCTGAGCTGGCAGTCAGCACAGAGCCCGACGCGGGGCTCGAACCCATGAACCGCAAGATCATGACCTAAGCGAAAGTCGGACGCTTAACCGACTAAGCCACCCAGGCTCCCCGTTTGTGGTATTTTAAAACTTTTATCGTGGAAAATTCCAAAAATATACATGCATAAAGAGAGCATTGTCTACTGGTCCCATCCTCTTATCCCGAGGCATTAGCTATGATCAATTCAAGCCTCAGTGTGCTTCATTTATTTGCCACCCTTTCCCCTGCCCCCAACAGGATTTTCCTGACCAAGATCCCAGATGTCATATTTTTCTATTGGTAAATACTTCAAAGCATATCTCTGAGAGCTGTGGACTCTCCCTCTTTCTTAAACATGATCACAATATCATTATCACACCTAAAAAACCCTAACAATAATTCTGTAATGTCATACACATTGCACGACCTTTCTCATTTGACTGGTTTGAGAACTTTCCGGCTGGTTGGGAAGGGGCTCTCTGGCAGGTCACTGGGCACCATGTTAATGCTTCTATTATGTGGTGTCCACAGGTATAATTAGGCCTGTGACCTTCTCAGCTCCAGGCAGAGACTAATGAAAATGCAGGGCAACAGGGAAAGAAAAAAAAAATGCTCTCATTTAGCAATTCCCCTTCAGGCACCCGTTTTTCCTCCTGTTAGCCCACAACCAGTTACTATTTCGCAATTTCCCAAAGCACCCCCATTTCTTGTGCTATCTACTCACTTACAGAGCATCATAGATGTTGGTAGCATTTGTTGTGTTTCCAAGAAAATACTTTTCTATTTCTAAGTCTGTCACTGAGGTGAGAGCCATTGAACTCTGGAAAATTGTCAGGTTGGTTGTAATTACAGTGTGAGGCCAGGGACGAAGATTTGGGGAAAACATCAGGGTTCCTTAGAGTGAAGAAGGGGACAGCTGAGGACAAGGGGCCCTCTGTTCCTGGCATATGATTGCTTCTGCATTGAAAAAAATGGCTGTTGGGGCGCCTGGGTGGCTTAGTCGGTTAGGCGTCTGACTTTCGCTTAGGTCATGATCTCGCGGTTCGTGGGTTCGGGCCCCGCATTGGGCTCTGTGCTGACTGCCCGCTCAGAGCCTGGAACCTATTTCAGAGTCTGTATCTCCCTCTCTCTCTGACCCTCTCCTGCTCACGCTGTCTCTCTCTCTCCTGGAAATAACACAAAAATATAAAAAAAAAAAGAAAAAGAAAAAGAAAAAAATGGCAATCACTGACGCCTGAGTCTGGGACTTCCTTCAGCATCTCAGACAGAATTCCACTCTGTTTACGACTGCGGTGAAAGGATTCTTCACTCCCAGCCTCCACAAGAGATGTGGATCACGGTGAATACTGTCTGGCGGTCTCACGTTGAGTGTTTTGCACAATTCATCAAAAAGCTCTTTAGATCACTGTGTTTTGGGTCTGGTAGTTTTTTCCAATTTATCGGCACAGCTACTCACCTCTAAGGGCACCAATTAATTGAATTGATTGAAGTGGCCCAGCAACTGCTTTTCACGGCAAAATCTTCACTTGGAATAGGTCTTCAAATCTTTGTCTTCCTGGTAGGGCTATATGGTCGACAGAGGCCCGTCTACCTCTCCAGTGCATGAGGAAAGTGTTGGTAGTACAGTTACGGTTCTGCCACCGAGTGGTTCTATGCCTGTGCCCTCAGGTAGAGGCAGGGGAAGGTAAGAGTTGCCTTTTCTGTTCCAAAGCTGGGCCCAGGCATGCTTCTCACTGCAACCCTAATAACTCAGTTGTCTTCCTCAGGCACCATAAAGGAGGGTGGGATTTGTCCCTTCTTTCTGCATCACAATGCACCTATTAGATTGGATTTTCTCAAACCTTAGCTCTTTGATGCAAATGTTCAATGCAAATCAGTTCAGCAAACTTATTGGGCATCTCCTCCCAAGCACAAGGTCTGTAGTTAGGTGCAGAGAAGCAAGAGATATGGAACACAGGTTTTTGTCCTCAGGGAAAAAAGATCTACCCACAGGTAACCTCATCCAATCCACTCCAATGTTCTGTTGATCCACCCTCTGAAATACCATCGAATCTGTAATATTTCTCCATGGCTGTCTGTTTGGCCCAAGCCACCGACACCACCACCACCACCACCACCATCATTTGCGTGGATGCTTGCAGTGACATCTGTCTAGTCTCTGTGCATCCACCCTTGCCTCTCTACAGCCTCATGTCCTCCATACAGCAGATGAAACTGACTTTTCAGAACAGACACAATGATAAATCACCTCGAGGCTTGACGGCTAAAGGTACAAATTCTTTTTTTTTTTTTTTAATGTTTTATATATTTCGAAGAGAGAGAGAGAGAGACCACGTGAACAGGGGAAGGTCAGAGAGAGAGGGAGACACAGAATCTGAAACAGGCTCCAGGCTCTGAGCTGGCAGTCAGCACAGAGCCCGATGTGGGGCTCGAACCCATGAACCGCGAGATCATGACCTGAGCTGAAGTCGGACACTTAACTGACTGAGCCACCCAGGAGCCCCTAAAGGTACAAATTCTTAACAAGGACTTCAAGGCCCACCCTGTCTCTTTGGCCCTCTTTGGCTCATCTCCGTCACTACCGTTTGCTGTGTCCTGCGGGTCCTGTGCTGTGGTTCAGCCTTCCCCACCAGGCTGCCTCCTGCCCCTGCTCTCCCTGATAAACTCTTCCTTCCGTCTGCCTAGTGAGTTCCCGGGCAGTCAGGAGCTCTCGGCTCCAACATCTCTCCTCAGGGACCTGCCCAGAGAACCACGTAGCATCATGGTTTTCTCGGCAGTACCCCTCACAGTTGTCATCTTACTCTTGCAGTGTGATTACTCGATGGAGGTCCATGCCATCTGGACTGTAAGCAACAGGAGGCGAAGAAGACAGGGGCCATGGCTCCTTCATTCACTGTTGCACCCCTAGTGCCCAGCACAACCACTCGTGCAGTTTGTGGGGGGAATGAACAAAGCAAACACCCTAGGTCAGGGAGATAAGTCACACTGGGAAAGGCGGCCGGGTAGCCTTAGAAATGAAAGGCAGTGCTAAGAGATAAACTGAGGTACCTTAAAAGGTTTAAGAGCTTATTTGAACAAAATTTGAAGAGGGCCCCAGAGAAAACAGAAGGGGTTAAGGGTGCTCCTCTGACCAGAGCACAGGGAGACTCTCATAGACGATAGGCTAAAGGAAAGCAAGGAAGTTATTGATTAGCTATAGCTCAAACGCTCGCCTTATTTGGAAAAGCCTAGATGGCCATTTGTCATTGGTTGTCCTGAGGTTCCCATTTAGTAATCTTGAGGCATTTACAGGACTTGGTTTTGGTTTGTTGATGTTGTTGGCTGCTAAGCGTTAGGGCCACTTGAGTCTAATGACCACCTTGATTAATTAATTTAGCAAGAGAGAAGGGAAGGAAAGGAGAGATGAGAGACTTTTGGGGACAAAATCAAGATGACTCGGAAAGCACCAAAGGTAAGAGAGACTTGATGTTTGTGAATTCCCACACTTAAGAGCTGTTCCCCAGAATACGTTGCTCAGCACACATATTCCAAGAAGTGTCCCATAAAAGAAGAAAAGGGGTCCATGGACAAGTACTTTTGAAAAGTATTTTCATCTATACCTCTCTTTCGGAGCTTCACAATACAAATGATCATACTTGTACATGATACTTGCAGGTTACTTAAAGAAAGACTATTTGATATGAAATAAGAAAGTTATTTGGAAGTGAGGAAGAGCTATCTGGTGGGTGGGGAGGAGTTGAAGGGTAATTACCTTTTCTGATCTGTTCAGTTAAAATACCAACGAATTTCCGACCAAGGATGTTAAACAGGTCATTGCAAATGTAGGTCTGGAGATGAGAGGGTAGATATGTGGAAATGCTCGGAAAAATACAACTTCAGGCCAGAACATGTCAGTCTTGTACAGGAATGGGCTTTGTGGGGATATAGTCCTTTAGTCCCCAGATAAACTGTCTTGGACGAAAGTTCAGACATGGGAGCAGACGGGATTATCTTAGAGTAAGAGGGATGTTGATGAGACTCAGACCCTTCAGCAGAACTGTATGGTCTGCTAATTGCTTACCCAATATTTTCTCTCTTTCTCCTTTTACTTGGGAAATGTATTTTTGGGGGTGGCAGATGTACCCACCAATCTCCCTTGCAGTTAAGGGCAGCCAGTAAAAAATAAGTGGGAGCTGGTTGGGACTTCCTGCCCAGCTCTTCAGAAGAGACTTACTTGATAAACCTGTGCTCCTAAAGAGCGCTATTCACAAGAGCCAAAAAGGGGAAACCACCCAAATGTCTATTGACATGAATGGATAAACAAAATGTGGTATTGCTTTCCAAAGGGAAGAGCCAACAGCCAAAGAACCATGGGCAGGCCAGTGAGATCGTGGTGCTTTGTGAGTGATAAGCAGGAGAATTACAGTCTTTTGTATATTTCTTCAAAGATAAAGACATTTCTTTAAACCTCTTTGTAAAGAATTCCACACTATAATGATTTTAGGGGTGAGACTGCCAAGTTCTTGGCTGCGACTCATGGTTGAGTATTAGTTGCACTATCTATGCCTGAGCTAATTGTATGTTACTGATGCCATATGTATATTTATTCAATATGAACCCACATTTATTTGAGTCCCACTTTGTACTTGTAGTGAGCAGTGAAGAACAATAGTCCTGACTGAAGCCACAGGGATGGATCTTATTGCAAACCACAAGCTTTTAAAATTCCCCATTAAATGCAGAGAGTCTTCATGGAGGGAAGGAACTAAGATCCCTATTGATAAATACAGACACCGATGACCTCATTGCCTCTGCCTCCTTCTACCCGCCAGAGTGTCTCTCAAGGTCCCAGGGTAATTGTGACACTAACAGGCTCCTTTGTAGATCAGCCATTAATTTTAATTAAAAAACAAAAAAGTTGAGATTGCATTTGAGCTCAAAGAAGAATGAAGCCTCAGCGACCAAAAGTGATCGAGGGGCAGGTGGAGAGTAATGAAGAAATGTCCTTGGACAAGTCTTCTCTGCAAAACCCCGTTGCTCCTCTATAAAATACAAGTGTTGGAAGAGGTTATTGCAGGAATCTTCCAGAACTGATATTCGGTGATGCTACTTATTGCACTACTTAAATTAAATGGCTTGTGAGGAATTTTGAAATTATGCCTATCCTGGAGTGCTAGAGCCCTAAGTTACGGGATGTTCAGTCACTCATTTACTCATTCATACTTTCATCCACTGAGCATTTATCAAGGTTATACTATGTGTCTGTTCTTAGCTTCTAGAATTGTCTTCTTGGATATGACATGGTTCTTACCTACAGAAACTCGGGGTTCACCTGCTGAGGCAAAAGTACCTTAAGAGCTTTACCAAAGGTGTGATTGCAAAGGAGGAAATATCTGCAACACATGGGGCAAGTTTCTCAAAGCAATTAAATGAGAAGATAGGATTTTTTTTAATGTTTTTTATTTATTTCTAGGAGAGAGAGAGAGAGACAGCATGAGCAGGGGAGGGTCAGAGAGAAAGGGAGTCACAGACTGAAACAGGCTCCAGGCTCTGAGCTGGCAGTCAGCACAAAGCCCGACACGGGGCTTGAACCCACGAACCGCGAGATCATGACCTAAGCGAAAGTAGGATGCTCAACCGCCTAAGCCACCCAGGTGCCCCGAGAAGATGGGATCTTGAAAAGAGTGGGTATGCTCCAGCTCTAGCTCTGTATGAGAGCTAGAAAGGGAACTAAAGGGGTGAGGTCATAGGGCTGGTCATGTTAAGAATTTTGGTCATTTTCTGGTTGACAATAATCAAGGACAATAATTAAATAATCAAATAAACATGGATGACAATACATAATGAATACATAAGGGAATAATTAAAAGAAGGTTCTGAAAGCATCCCCACCCCTTTTTAAGAAAAGATTTTATTTTTAAGTAATCTCTACACCCCGTGTGGGGTTCCAACCCACAATCCTGAGATCAAGAGTTGCATAATCTGTTGACTGAGCCAGCCAGGTGCTAAAAGCAACTCTGAGAGTTCAAGATGAGAAAAATCCAAAGAGTTGTTCATATCCATAATCTGGTGGAATGTGACAGCAAAAACTGTAAGGGAGTCTCCAGGAAGGTTCCATGACACTCAAGAGCTAATCATTCCTCCTGTCTCATGTTATCAGTTTAAGAAAGTAACATGACTTTGCAAATGGCAAGATTTCATTCTTTTTCATGGCTGCATAATATTTTACTGTATATATGTACCACATTTTCTTTATGGAGCTAGAGAGTACAATGCTCACATGTGGAACTTAAAAAACAAATCGGGTGGCTATCTGGGTTAGTCGTTGGAGCATGCAAATCTTGATCATGGGGTTATGATTTTGAGACCCATGTTGGGTGTAGACATTACCTAAAAGAGGAGAAAGGAAGAGGGGGACAGGGGGAGAGGGAGATTGAGAGATAGAAAGAAACCAGAGAACAGACTCTTAATTATAGAGAACTGATGGTTACCAGTGTGGAGGGGTTTGGGTTAAACAGGTGTTGGGGGTTAAGGAGAGCACTTATTGTAATGAGCACTGGGCGATGTATGGAAGTGCTGAATCACTATATTGTACTCTTGAAACTAATATAACACTGTATGTTAACTAACTGAAATTAAAATTAAACTTAAAAAAAAAAACCCAGAGTAACATGACTTAATGTGTCACGATTCAATGACAAAATGCTCAAGTCAGGCCCTTCTTTTTTTTTAGTATTTTAAGAATGCAAAGGGATAGCTTTGAACTTAGACTGATGTAGATCAAATACGCATTCCATGTAACCTTAGGCTGATTACTTAACTTCTCTGAACCCCAATTTACTCTTCTATAAAGTGAAGATAATCTTCCTACTTTTAGGGTTATGAGAATCAAATAAATCAATGAAAGTATTTAGAATTTGTTAGTGCAATTATACATTTATTTCTGTGAGTTTTAAAAATAAAATCTTTCCCACTAGACGAGAAGTTCTGAGAGGGTAACAGTCCTGCTTTTACTTGTCCTTAGACCTATAGTGACTAGCACAGGGCATGGCCTCTGTTAAACGGTGGTGATGATGATGATGATCTCTTGTAAAGCATATGGTGTGAAGATAAGGGGCATCCCCTTAGGATTTTCTTCTACAATTTTTGTTAAACCAAGAAGTCAGATGCAATAGGTCACCCTATTTGTATAGACCTCATTTCTGGCCTCTATTCTGGCATGCAAGATGTTGCAAAGACGTTGGTTTCTCATAAACGATCAGATTCATGGCATTAGTAGGAAGAGAATCCTGAGGCAAGGTGCTTCATTTCCCGTGTTAAATCCAGCCATCCATAGCATCCTTATGGTCAGCCCCAGGATCTTTTAAACAATGCTTTCTCAGTCATAACTTCATTTTCCTTGGGGTTAGTCTCCACAGTAATTTTCCTTTCTTTTTTCTATAACTGAAATATATTTGACATATAACATTGTATAAACTTAAAGGGTACAACATATTGATCGTATACATTAGTATAGGGCAGCATGGTTGCCATTGTAGCAACCACTTCTTTTCAGTGGTTTGAAAAATCAAGATAGTTTCTTAGCAAGTCTGATGACTATAATACATTGTTGTTGTCTATATCCACTATATTGCACATTAGATCTCTACTACAGTGCAAATTTATACCCTTAATCAGCATCTGTCCTGTCTCGTCACCCTCCACCCTCTGGTAACCATAATTTTACTCTGTTATTATGAGTTTATTTTTTTTAAGATTCCACATATAAGTGATATATAACATTTGTCATTCTCCATCTGAAATGTCACTTAACATAATGTCCTTAAGGTCCATCCATGTTGTCACACTGCAATTTTCTAAAGTGGATAATGTGAAGGTCTAAGTACTTCTGGTGCTTGGGATAACCATCACATCAAGATAAATTCCTTTGTCAGATTTTAAAGTTACAGACGGATCTGTATCAGACTAAAATAATAATTTGGGTGTTCTAGGCATTATTCTTGTAGAACAGGCATGGGGAAATTCTCTGCAGGCATGATTTTCTGCTTGGCAATTACTTCCTGAATATGGGAGAAAATGGCCTTTCCTCATTTTCCTTTCTTCAAGATTGGTCCTTCATCTAGATCTTTCTGAGATAACATCCAGATCACAGTGTCTTGCAGAACACATGGGTTTCAAAGTCAGACAGATTTTAGTTGCAATCTGTACTTACTACTTATCAACTACAAAAATGTGGGTGGGGGATTTGGCTTTATTGTATATTAGGTTCTTCTATAAAATGAGAATAACGGTAATGTGTGTTTCAGAGGGTCACGGGATGTAGACATTTATTTGCCTTACTTTTTGTTGTAGAGAATACTATATTTGTTTGGAAGAAATACTGAAGAGAGGGTAAGACCCCTAAGGGCAAGCTCATGACACCCAGTGTGATTAATACACTCAACTTCAGGAAATATAAGGATTTGACTTAGCTTATAAGGGGAAAGGGGAAGGAGGGGAGAGTGTAGATACTGAGATGGTGGAAGGCTCTATATTGTTCAATTTGACATTTCCTCAAGCCCTTTTCTTGCCCCCTAGCAAATCTATAAATTTGATGAAACTCACCAGATTACTTCTAGAAACAAATGAATGGGGCTGGATTTCAGTTTGGGATCAAAGAGAAGATAGCACATGTGAATGTAAACCAGATACAAGGAGATTAGACTAATGCTTAGGGAATTCATAGAAATTGAGGGAAGGGCTTGAAACTTCCATGGCTTTTAGAATTGGGAGGTTCAAGCCAAGTTCACTAGAGCTCAAGGAACAAGGAAATCCTAGGGGACATCTGGGTTCTTGAGGATATGAGTTAATGTACCTAAAAGTTGTCTACTATACATTGTTCATCTAAGACTGATGGCTGCTGGAGCGCCTGGATGGCTCAATCTGTTGAGTGACTGACTCTTGATTCTGGCTCAGGACATGTTCTCCCAGTCTGTGAGTTCAAGCCCTGCATCAGGCTCTGCACTGACAGTGTGGAGCCTGCTCAGGATTCTCTCTCTCCCTCTCTTTCTTCCTCTCCCCCAATTTCGCTCTCTCTCTCTCAAAATAAATCAATAACATTTAATAGATAAAAACTGATGGTTACTATCTTTGGCTACATGCAAATCCCATGTTGAGTATTAGACTTGAATTGCATTTTAAATGCTTGAGCTAAGCCCAGATGGAGAAATTAGATATAAGACTTTGTCTAACTTAAAGAGGGGAGGGAGGAGAGAGTGAAAAAAAGAGATACCCAAAATAAATATTTCTGTCCATCCAGTCCTTTGTTGTGAGAAGCATCTGCCTAAGTACAGAAACAAGAGCTTTCATTCTTATATTCACAGTAACTAGCTGTGGAACATTTAACGTGCCTTCTAATCTCTCAGCCTTAGTTTTACTTTTTTTGCAAAGTGAATTTCCATACGTTGACCTCGAAGGAACATTGTCTGGTTTGAATGAAATAAGGGAACGTGCTAGTGCTTTTCCAAATATAAAGTCTTATAGAAGAGCAATGGCAAGTGTGATCATGGCTGCCCTGACCATCCACCTCTGCAAGCTAGATGAAGGCATGGGCTACTGTTTTGTTCATGGCCTTATCTCTTTGCCTAAGACAGTGCCCAGAAAGTATTTACTGAGTGAACAAATGACTGCATTCAGCATTTTTCACTTTTCAAGTAAACACCACATCTGAAAGTTTATTCTCTATGCTGTCTCCATGGCACCTATGCCAATGCTTCTCTGTTCCTCTGAGCAACCCCCCCCACCCCCGCCAACTTCCATTTCTTCTCTTTCAGCCAAGGACTTCTCCACTACCTTAAAGAACAGTAAAAAAAAAAAAAAAAAAAAAGTTACTGCAATTCTTCCTCTTGAGCCAATTCTGTGCACCTGGGATTTCTATTTCCTACCCATAAACCCAAGTGATCTGGTTTCTGTCCCAACACTCAACTGATATTGTTCCAAATAGTCAGTGTAAATTCACTGATTGCAAAGCCTGATTACTTTTTCTTAGACTTCATTCTTCTGACCTCTTTGAAACACAAGACATTCAGGTCACATTTGGCCACTTTATCCCTTGGCCACTGGACTCTACCACCCGGGGTCTTTTACCATAAATAGTGTATATGCCTGTTGGCTTCACTCCCTTCTTCTATCTGTCTCCATCTTTGGACCAAATTCTCATTCCCTCCTCACCGAGTCAGTCTCCAATGGCTTCTACCTTTTCAACTTCTCCAACACATGTGCCCTGCCTGCTTTGGGCACCAGCGCATGAATTGTATTTTCCCCAGGTCGGAGACTCTCAGCTCCCCCAGTGCTCCAACATGCTGCTCTGTGCTTCTGGGATGATGCCTGGGATCCACCTCCACCTCTACCTTGGGGCAGTCTCCCCATCCTGAAACTGGAAGGCAGCTACTGAGGGGAGGCACCTAGGGACGGTCTCTTCAGGCTTCCCCACTCTTGGAATGTGTCACAACATCTTTCGTGATTCCTGTTTAGGTGACTCATGGACACATTGCTCTGGATGTTATCTCATCAGACATCAGTCCACACTTCCCATGGCTTCCTAGATACTTCTATTAGAAGCCCCTGCCACCTTCTCAGACTCAACTCTATTAAAATCTGACCTACTTTCCCACATAATCTAGATCTTTACAATCAATAGCACTACTGGTTTCTCCAGTTTTTTTAAGTTTATTTTTCATTTTCAGATTCATCTTTGATTCTTCCTGCTACTTCTCACTTATTTCTGTTCAGTTTAATTATAGTAAAATAACTTGTTTCCTACTCCTCTCTTCTCTATAAGGTCCCTCTCATTTTCCCTTCTTTTCATTCCCACTCAATTTCCATTCCGACCTCACTTTGGATAGGTCATCATCTCCAGTCTGAATAAATACAGTATTCCTCAGCTTACCAGAAGTTGGGGTTTGGAGTATTTGGAGATGAGCTGCCTAGGTTTGTGTCAAGATTTTGCTGCTTCTTACTGTGTATTGAGGACATTGTCCTTGTGCTGTCGCTAGCCAGATATGCATGGTCGGCTCCCTCTCACTGCTCAGCTCCTACTCCCCTTACTCAGCTTGTCTCACCTCCACGTAGCCTCCCTGACACAGCCATCTCACATTGCTTTCTTTCTCCTCTTAAACACACTAGCTTTTATGTTTTATCAGCACCATTTCCTAGTTAGGAAAACTTATATTGTACTTCATTAATGTATTCAGTAAATATTTACAGAGCGCTTTCCTAGGCACTGGGGAAATAGTGTGGAATAGGGTATGTAATGAAGCTTACATTCTAATTATGCATGTATGGAAGATGTAGTTAGCAATTATGCAAATAAGTCAGCAATCAAGAACAATCTAGTAATGAGTACTATGACAAAAATTAAACGGTGATGGATCTGAAAGTGTTTGATCAGCTATTTTGAACTGGTGGTGGAGACAAGAATTTGCCAATCTTCTGAGGAGGGAACATTTTTAAATTTTTATTATTTATTTATTTTTTTTACAAATACTTTATTGTCAAGTTGGTTTCCATATAACACCCAGTGCTCATCCCAACGAGTGCCCTCCTCCGTGCCCATCACCCATTTTCCCCTCTCCCACTCCCCATCAACCCTCGGTTTGTTCTCAGTATTCAAGAGTCTCTCACGGTTTGCCCCCCTCCCTCTCCCCAACTATTTTTCCCCTTCCCCTCCCCCATGGTCCTCTTGAGAAGGGAACATTTAAACTGAGATCTGAATCACAGAAGACTTAACCCTGGGATGATCTGGGACAAGAAGTTTCTGGGTGAAGAGACTAGCAAGTTCAGTGCCCCAAGAATGGAACAAACCTAGCGGCTGGAGAAACACAAAGGTCCATTTACCTGCTGAGGATAGGAGGCGGCAGATACGTCAGAGAGGCTGCCACAGGCATAGGGGAGCCCCAGATCAGACACAGCCTTGTAGCCTCGGGTAGGAAGTCTTAGGTTTAAGTTTAGATGTGATTAAGCAGAAGAATGATATGCTCCAATTTACTGTGAAAATCTGACTGTGGCTGCTGTGTGAAGAAATGGCAGAGGAACACCCAAGTGGAGCCTGGCTATGAGGCCACTGAAGGAGTTCCATGGAGTGGTGGTGGTGGAGGCCATGCAGGACAAGGGGAGGGTGCGCCCTGGGGTAGGTTTTGAAAGTGTGTCATACATTCTATGACGGATTGATGTAACCGCAGAGCGGAAAGGACAAACCAAGGATGACGTCAGGGTCTCAGCTTGGGAAGTTGGCGGTAAGAGGTGCTTTTTACTGAGGTGAGGATGACAGGGCTCACCTCTGGGAGGCGGGCAGAGGGTAAGTGTTTTAGAGGAGAGAGAAGTTCCTATGGGTTAGAGGGCAGGTTGGCTCCTCAGAAGGGGACAAGCTGAGCCTTGAATGATCATCAAGAGGACACTGAAGGGCCTGGGTTGAGACCCTGGGAAAAGCAAGGGTCTGTCTGGAACACGTTAATGTTCAAGACATTCATTAGACCTCCACATGGGGATGGTGTCAGGCCAGAGGATATGGGTCTGAATTCTGTTCATGGACTTTTGAAGAAATTCTACCATTCTTTTCATTTGCCTTTTTTTTTTTAATGTTTGTTTATTTTTGAGAGAGAGAGAGAGAGAGAGAGAGAGACAGAACATGAGCAGGGGAGGGGCCAAGAGACAAACAGAATCCGAAATAGGCTCCAGGCTCTGAGCTGTCAGCACAGAGCCTGATGCGGGGCTCAAACCCACAAACCATGAGATCATGACCTGAGCTGAAGTTGGTCGCTTAACCAACTGAGCCACCCAGGCGCCCCTCATTTGTCTTTTTATATATGGATGTCTTGTTTTACAAGCTAGGGAGCAAGGCATTCAGGGTCCAGGATCATGCCCATTATTTCTTGCTATGGTGCTTTGGTGCTATGACAAAACCCTACGTACAGCATGCTTTCAATATGTTAGGGTGAATGGATATATTATTTATTTATTTATTTATTTATTTATTTACAAATAGTTTATTGTCAAATTGGTTTCTGAATGGATATATTTGATGAGAAAACTAAGGACAGAGAACCTAAATATGTGAAAACCAAGTCTGTCCGACTTCACGCCAATAATTTTCTAAACTCAAACCTCATTAGGCTTCAGCACTCTACTGGCCCATGTTGCTCAAGGGTTGGTATTGAGGCGGAGGGAAATGGAGAGATTGGAAAGCAGGATTCAACAGCAGAGGGACTTCAGGTACATTCTCTGACCTCCACCCATGGTTCTGACTTCTGAAGCCTCACCTTTCCTATTTGTAATTGCGCTGATTTCATGTTTGTCTAGCTTGTCTCTTTGTCTTTGACGGGCACCCCTGTTTTTGCTCCCTGGGGGCCTTCATTTAATACTTTTCACTGATCTCCTGTCTCCCTTGCCTGAGGGATTCTCTTTCATCATCAAAAGCATTTCATCAGGCACCTATTTAGCACCCTGCTCTGTGTTAGGAACTAGACATGTTTCTGGCCTCCAGGTTTCTGACAATTCTTAAATTCCTTTTATATTGTGCCTTTTTGCAGAAATTGTTGTGGCTGCCTGGTCTACACCACTGACTTTGGAGAGTTGGTGACAGCGGACCTTGCTCAGTCTCCATGGCAGGTGCTCGAATATGGGTAAGAATACGTTTCCTGGGCTCTCTGTGTTTTAATGCGGTGGCTATGGCCAGAGTGCTCCTAAGCCGGACAGCGCAAGGTTCGAAGGCTGACTGCTACTTTCTAGCTGTGTGATTTGACTGACAGTCCTAATATTCCTAAACCTCCATTTCCTCCTTTGTAAATAGGCTATTCCACACCTACTTAGCAGTGTTATCAAGACATAAATGAGCTAATGTATGTAGGCCCACAGCATAGAACCTGACACAGGTAAGGATTCAATAAATGGTAGCTTCTGTTATTATTGACAAAATGACATGCCAAGTAGAGCATTAGCAAGGGATAGAAAAACAGACACAAATACAATGAGAAAGTGATGATGAAATCTTAGACATGGAAGAGGCCAAAGTAGAAAAGATAAAAGTTATAACGAAAATATATGGTGAGTGCACACATGAAAATTTAAAGGCTTGTCTTATCAGCCTGATTGAATTCATGGAGGTCTTAAAGGGCAGGGTAATAATAATTCCCAGGACCCACTCCATCGGGAATAGTAAGCTACAGGACTTCTCTCTTCCCAGATACACATAAAGGCAACAGCACAATGGGGTACTTCCCCAAGCCTTCTTTAGGAAATGCCACAGGCAGGGACTGAATCTCTGTAAAAATCCACTCCAGGGGGACACTGACGCTCCAAGGGTCAGGAAATGGTTCTCTGAAGAACCTTCTCGGCTTTGCCTCAGACAGGATTGCACTAAATTCTTCGAGTTTAGCCTATAGTTTGGCAAAAAGCCTTTCCTCCTGGGTAGCTGAATAATTTTTAGATGATCCAGCTGGCACATTGTAGGAACGTGTTAATGAGTCAGGAATGATCTTCTAAGGCTCTTCCACATCAAACTTGCTCAAGGGTAGAGAATTTCCAGGGAAGCCAGTGAAAGATTTATGAGACTAATCCCGGAAATATTTTCTCCTCCATCTATTGTTTTCAGCAGGGATGCCAGAAATAGGGGGCTTGGGGTGTGAGGGGTGGAAAGGGCAAATTAGAATGGGACAAACACATGACTCCTGCCTTCAAGAGAGAGCTGGAGAGAGGAGTGAGTACAGAAGCCAGCTAATGAGGACTCCCTGACAATGAAATAGTCAAGATTGGAATGTGCCTGCCCGTAGGCCTCACAGAGCCGCAGAGATGAATTTGAGGAGGAAAGGAGGTGCAAAACTCAGAAGCACTGAGGGGAGAAAGCTTACTCCAACTCTGTGCTGGAAGGGATCTGATAAATTAGTCCTCTGTCTTCACACAGATGGGGAGGAGGAGTAGGTGGTGGCTGCAGTGCTGAGCCCAGTGGTGTTTCTTGTCATCTGGTGAAATTCCTTATTCAAAATCTGCATGTTGCTGCCTTTTCTTGGAGTGAGAGGATCTCTCCATAACATCATTACACGGTGGGCTAGGGAGCTAGGCTTTCTTAGAACTTAAGATTTCTTTACAGAAAACCGAGGGGCTATGAATTGGATCACTATCGGATCATTGGGAGAATGTCTACAAGAGGATGCTGCTCTTTGGCAAAAAGGGCTCCTACATGCATTCAAAATATGGACTTCTGGGGCGCCTGCCTGGCTCATTTGGTGAAGGATGTGACTCTAGATCTCGGGGTTGTGAGTTCGAGTCCCACCGTGGGTATAGAGATTACTTAAAAATAAAACCTTAACCCCTCCCCCCCACAAAAAATGGGGATTTTTAAAAAATATAAAATGGAATAACTAGATCTGATTAGTTTGGTTCCATTTCAGTCACTCATGGGCAAAGGGAACAGATACATCAGGCATGATTTACATGGATAGATTGTCCAAAGAACCTTGAATATGCCACAGCTTTAAGGTTTCTTCTTCAAAAAATCTTGTAGTCTTCAAGAGTGGGAAAGTTGAATTATTAGAATTTCACCTCTTGTGTGTCCCTCAGCCAGAACGAGCCAAAAAGCATGCCAACATTGGAGGAGGTTTGAGACACGTGTGGAGCCCACCAGTTGAGTAATCAAGAGACCGATAAGCCGTAGGCAAGGTCCTTCTCTAGGTTAACAAGGATATTCACTCCGCATCACCTTTCCTCCTTATTTCAGGTAACCATCGTCCCAAGGAGAAGAGGCCTTCTAGAAACCAGGGACGGTGGTGGGGACTTTCAGTTCAGATTCCGCACTGGCCCTCAATGGCTGCTGTGACATGGGCACAGCGGTCGGCTTCCCACCTACTTCCAGCTCCACCCAAAGCCTTCCAAACATGGATGAACTTGAAGTAAAACAGAGCTTTTTATAATATAATACGCTTGAACCACTGACAGTCTTGGTAGCAGAAAGGGTGTTCACATCATTTCCCTTCTAGAAATTTCTAAGTGGTCTCCAAAGTTTTTGGAAATAAGACTCTTCTCTTTTTAAATGTCTATTCAGTTTTACGAGACAGAGAAAGACAGAATGTGAGTGGGGGAGGGGCAGAGAGAGAGGGAGACACAAAATCTGAAACAGGCTCCAGGCTCTGAGCTAGCTGTCAGCACAGAGCCTGACATGGGGCTCAAACCCACAGACCATGAGATCATGACTTGAGTCCAACTTGGCCCCTTTACCGACTGAGCCACCCAGGTGTCCCAAGACTCTTATTTTCAAAGAAAAGGAGTTTTCTTGAATGAATCCACCAATACATTAGCATTTCAATTTTGAATATGTCTTTTTCTAAGTTACAAATGACCTAGACTTGAAAGCATTCAAATACCAAGGGCCTTTAAATTTTTACAGTTGATTTTTTCAATACTTAAGGTTTCTAAAATATGTTTGCCCTTCCTACTAATGTGAAATTTTGGGATGGCATGCATATGTGTGTGCATGCGGGTGTTGGGGCAGGGAAAAGTAAAGATAGTGTTCAAGTATAGCTAAGAAAGCTTAGTTTGACTACAGGCCTCACCTCAGGTCTTAACCACAGGTCCCAGATTTTTGGGACAGTCCCAATTCAAAATATTCAGCCCTGTGGTCAGACCAAGTCTTTTAGTTTAGAAAATATGAAGTCTTCCCGGGAAAATCAGCAGCTGGTTCATCACAGCCCTTGCATTCTATAACTTGCTTATAGGGAGGGCAGGTTTTGGGCAGCCGTTCGAAATACTAGTGTCTGAATTTTCTGTTTAAAATGAAGAAAAACCTGAGCTTAAGCCTAATCTCTGTAATGAGCCACCTCTCCCTTCCTGGTCAGCCCTGGAGATGAGCAACTGTGATTAATCCAGGATAAATTCAGCTCACCATGTGTCCATGGACATGTGGCTGAGGTCTTGTGGTAGGTGCTGGCTGCACAGATGCTCAATCACTGTCTCCAGAGTATGATGTTACAGCAAAATACTGTTCCCTTCACAACCAGAAATAATAATAATTAATAATCTTCTGATAATGGTTCATCCTGTCTACTGTTGACTTATCTTTTGGAGGAAGATTGAAATGAGTTACCATGTCAGAAGTGGAAGCCACAGGGCACAAGTTCAAGATTTGGTTGTGAGAACAAAACTTTTAATTAAGACTTTTGACTTCTTCCCGTGAGATGTGCAGGATTCCAAGCCTTATCATCACTTGGGAATACCCAGTGGATTTTTTTTTTTAATAACTCCAAGTCTCTGCTAACAGGAAACAGAAAAGACTGATTAAAAATTTTTTTGGAGCTGGCTCTGGTGGGAATTAGAATGACACCATTGATGCATTTCACATGGGCTGCTAAACAGCTTCAGATATAAATTTCTTTCAGTGCTTTTTTCCCTTCTTGTCCTGAACAGGAGCTTGTGTTTCCTGCTGATTACAGAAAAAAAGCCACTGTATTTACCAACATTGCTGATCCAGCCAATCCCTCTGGGCTCTGTGTTTTGAACTAATGCGGGGTTTGTTTGAGGCTGAGTGAGGTAGGCTTAGAAGCAGAGGTTTAGACCACCCACTTTTAGGATCACTAAGACAGTGCTAGAGTTTGAAACTGAGGCACTTTATGCAAGCTCATGAGTTTGAGCAGAGGCAATTTTCATGGCCAGAAAGTACTTTGCAGCCATTTTCATATTAATGTCCCCCAGTGGATGGGGCCAAGCCTGGGGTTCCTGACTTGTCATCAAACACAAAATTTATTTAGGCATTTTCATTAAAAAAAAAAAAAAAAAAAAGGATGAGATCAGGGGACTTGGGTGGCTCAGTCACTTAAGCATCCAACTCTTGATTTCGGTTCAGGTCATGATCTCATTGTTTAGGAGATGGAGCCCCGCCTTGGGCTCCACCCTGACATTGTGGAGCCTGCTTGGGATTCTCTCTCTCCCTCTCTCTGCCTCTCTCCCACTTGCTCTCTCTTAAAACTTAAACATGACATCAGAATGCCCAACATACTCCTGTTGATTGCCTGTTTTAGCTCTCTCTTAGGAATATTCTATTTTTTTTAAGTTTATTTATTTATTTTGAGAGGGGGGAGGGGGGAGAGAGAGAGAGAGAGAGAGAGAGAGAGCGCGCGTGAGCAGGGGAGAGGCGGGGGTGGAGGAGAGAGAATCCCAAGCAGGTTCTGTGATGACAGTGCAGACGCCGTGTTCAATCTCAAGAACAGTGAGCCAAAATCAAGAGTCAGACCTTTAACAGACTGAGCCATCCAGGTGCCCCTTGGAAAACTCTGTTTAAGATCAGACATCCTCAACCCTTTCTGGTAAGCAGCTAGCTTTGAGTTTGTCAAGTTTACCAATAATCATGGATTATTCAATCCGGATCCTTGGCTCAAATTCTTTCATTTTTTTTGGTGTGGCAACCGTGGTCTAGAGAGGTAGGAGGACTTGGCTAAAGTAATGGCACTACTGCTTGTTTATATAGTAGTTTATTCATGCATCGAAGAAGGTTTACACATCTACTATGTGTTGGGCCCTGTGTTAAGCATGGGGAATACCATCATGAGCAAGACAGAAAGGATCCCTTAAGGAGTTTGCAGTCTGGTCAGAGAGAGAGATGCTAAGAAAATAAATGTTACAGATGTTAATTCATTTCATGAATTAAATAGGCAGGTCGGGGGAGGGGGGGAAGAGAGACGTTATTTTGGGTAGAGTCTTCAGGAAGGTCCCTGGACAGTGATATTTTAGGTACTGGGAAAGGAAGGGGTGTGTTGTGAGTGCACTGCTGATAGAGGGAAGAATGGGGGTTATAGTAAAGAAGTGAAGACACCTGCAGGCCTTTCTTGATTCTCCAACAGGAATCCTCGTCAATTTTCCTGTGGGTCCCAGGGGACTGTCAGCGTTGGCCTGCTGGATCTTGAATGTGCAGTGGGGTTTCTTACTAGAGGCCATTCTAAATTATTGAGAGGCTCCCTGTCCTCTCTCTTTTCATCTCTTGTAGTAGAAGTGATATAAAGATTAGACCAGGAGATATGTTTCTGTAAAATACATATTCTACCACATCCTGGAATGGAGAAGGGAGAAGTTCACCATGCCCACATGCTCGCTGAGTTACAACGGTAGAGGTAAATTACTCACCCCCGAGTATAACATACATACAAGCACAACCCACCCAGCCCAGTCCCTGATTGCTCCTCCTCAGCTAGAAGTAGCCTTTCCTTCCCTGTGGCTCCAGGTCTCTGTAATGGTACTTTGGGTTATCTAGTTTTTATGCGCACATCCATCCTCTGTAACATCTTGTAAGTTCCTTGAGGGTAGGAGGGTATTGGATTCATCATCCTAGCAAAGCCAGCACCTGGCATATTGCCATGCCCACAACTCCTCAGTGAATATTTGTTGAATGAATCATATAGAAGGACTTAAAGCAAGCTTCAGGAAGAGGAGTTAGAAAGGCAGCTTTTCGGCTTTTGCACAGTGATCGGAATTGGGAGCCCATACTGATTACCTTTGTTACCAATAGCCAAAAATGGCTATCCCAGGACCCCTGCTTAATTCCCGTGATGAAGCCATTGGCCTGGTGACAAGAATATCACTGAGGACAAAGAAGCAAACATTGAGCTGTTTAACAGAACCCTCCGCAGGGCCATTGTTGCATCATTCCGCTGAGATGTGAAGTAATGTCTGAGCGCTCAGTTCCCAGCGCTGGGCCGCCTCAGTCCCTACTCCCACTTCAGACAGTGACTAGACCCTACATTCTGTCTCCTGACCTTGGCTCTGCCGGCTCCAGACCAGTCCCCTACCAGAAGCAACTTGGCAGCCAACTCCTGTCAGGAAGTGCTCGCGGCCCCACGAGGCTCTCACAAGTACAGGTCAACCCCGTGTCTGCCACAGAAACTTTGGGGGAAGGATCATCACCCTCAGTGCAGTCCTTTCCCCTAATGTTGCTCCAGCCCCCCTCCTGAGCAAAGGACAAGAATTGCAGAAGGAAATTCGAAACTCTGTTGTTCTAGGGCTATCAACTCAGAAAACCACTAAAAATCCCAAGTTGGTTCCCGTTCGTGCCAAAGCAAAGGACTCACTCTGAAATAACGGTGAGGGGTGGTGTTTCAAAAGAAAATGGAGTTTGGGGGTAGGACCCAGAGGCAGTCTGTCCGTGCCTGGGGGGTGCCGGGGTAGGGCCCTCCTCCTGTATTACCACTCCAACAATGGTACCGCTTCACTCCTATGAGAAAGATTCTTTAACTTTTTTAAATGCTTATTTATTATTGAGAGACAGAGAGAGACAGAGCATGAGCATGGGAGGGTCAGAGAGAGGGAGAGACAGGGAATCCGAAGCAGGCTCCAGGCTGGGAGTTGTCAGCACAGAGCCCGACGCGGGGCTCCAACTCACAAACCTTGAGATCATGACCTGAGCTGAAGTTGGATGCTTAACTGACTGAGCCACCCAGGTGCCCCGAGAAAGATTCATTTTTACTGGCAAGGGGAGGGCTCAGTTTGAGCTGACAATGTGGGGTTGTTGGAGGTCAGAGGTGGGAGATGAAATTAAAGATAATAAAAAGTCAGATAATAAAAATTGCTGCAATTAATGTCAGCAATGTGCTATTGGCACTCGGCCTTTGGTAATCACTCAACCAATGGCGGGGAAACTGGGCACCTGCACCAGAGGCACTAAGAGGTGTTTATCATTTAGAGGATTCCAGTGCTCTTGGTGAAGACTTCAGGAATGATGCACTTCCCTCCTAGTTTGATTATTCTTGAAGACTCTGTATGCCTGGGTTTACTTTGGTTTTAACAGCTTGTAATTAACGTTAGATGAAGAAAGAAAAATCCATTTGTTTTAATTTTTACTACTTTGCTTGGCCTTCACCCTTACCTGAAACATAAGCTGAAAAGAAGAAGAAAAAGGGAAAATAAGCCCAGGTAAGAAGGCCCAGCACCCGAGACTAGCACTGAGGGCAGAACCCTTACAGTTGAAAAGAACATACTACAGGTAATTGCGTAGGGGGCTGGAATCACCAAGAGACCAATTAACATCTTATTTTGGGGATTACCCCCTGCAGTATTTGCAGATAGTTTCTTACTCAGCAGTGTTTAGAGTCCACGCTCTAGGAGCAACTTAAGTGTTGATAAAAGGGGTTCCGGAACAAATAAAGCATCGTACAGTAAACTCTGGCCGAGGTGTGGAGGGCTGCCATCTTTGGGTTAAAGCTTGACACTACATTCGTTGCTGGAGGAATCCAAGCCTCACAAAAGGCAGCTTTGCAAGGAAAATCTTTTTTTTTTTTAGAACTGGTTAACAGTCTATTTGTTCTCCGAAGGCTGTTTGGTTGGGGCCCATGGTGCCACCATCCGAACGGTTCCTCCAGGGACCCGCACCTCTTAGGATTTGTAGCTTGTGCGTGACAATTGGCTTTGGGCTGACCATGAGATTTTAACTTGGGAATCGAGTCATTGCTGTTTTTAGTTGCCGCCCGTTTTTACTTTAAACTGCCTTGCACAACTGCCAAGGTACTTTCAATGGAAAGGAGTTTGACTGCATTTTCTTCACTCAGGGTTTGCTGTATCCTTTTGGGAAGCTGCTCACCGGAGGTCACTGTGGCCGGGAGGGTGGAGATCGGAGTCTGAGGAGCAGTTTGGTGACATCCAGAGCCTACTTCTTTGCAGTCCTAATGCGAGTGAAACAAACCTCACGCAGAAGCCGTCCTGGGCATTTCCCAACATTCCACGTTCCCACTGCTATCTCCCAGGGAAATAGGCTAACTCTTCTTTGAAAGAATGCACAACGATGAAATTAATTACAGATTCACACTCCAGATACACAAAACTCATAGAGTAGAGGTAGAATCTCAGTGTGTGCCCATTTTCTTTGCAATCACAGCCTGTTGCTGTGCCCAGTGTTGCCTAATTGGACATCAAATCAGTAAATGTAAATAGCACTTTTGATCTGTAAGCTTTTACACAAAGTTTTTTATTTTAATAAGACATTTTATTCCAAAACAATTTTTTTAACTCAGTGCCAAAGATCATTAGAGTTGGCAGGGATTAATACAATCTTATACATAGATGAGGAAACTGAGTCCCAGAGAGGAAAAAGAATTTTCCCTCTCCCCTTGCCCAAAGTCTTAAAGCTAGTTACTAGCAGAGCTGGGAGAGGACCAGGTCTTTTGATTTCTAGACTAGGATTTAACTCATTAATTAGAATTGTCAGAGTTCCAACTTAGATCTCTCCCGGAATGCGGGACACATTTTTTTATGTTTGGCGTTGATTCCCTCAGGGCTGCCTGACTAGTTTAAACTTTTATCAGTCAACATTTCAGAAATTACAGTCTTTCTAACACTTATGCAAGACTTATCTCTTAAACAATGCAGCGTCCTAGACTTTCCCAACTTCCAGAATCAGAATCTAAGAACTGTATCTGCAATCTGGATTTTAATGAGCTTCCTTAAAAAGAGTCTTAGGCATTTGAGAACCATTTTACCTGGCCCCAAATCAAGTTAATATACTCATGGGTTTAATATGCTAATTTAAAATAAAAAGTCAACAAGTGGGACTATACCAAACTTATCACAGGAAACAAAATGAAACGGGAATTGACAGGATGGGAGAACATTGTTGCAAACCATGTATTGGATAAGGGGTGAATATCCCAAGTTTACAAAGAATTCATATGACTCAAAAACAATGATGAAATAGCTCAAGCAACCTGATTAAAAAATGGGTAGAGGGACTTAAGTAGACATTTTTTCCAAAGAAGACTTCCAAATGGCCAACAGGTCCATGCAAAGGTGCTCAACATCATTAAAACATCAGGGAAGTGCAATCAAAACCACGATGAGAAATCCCATCACATCTGTAAGAATGTTCTCCATGGAGAAGAAGAGACATAAGTGTTGGTGGGGATGTGGAGACAAGGGAGCTCTTGTGCATGTTGGTGGGATTATGAAATTGTTCATCTATTACGGAGAATGATATGAAGATTCTTCAAAAAATCAAAAATAAAACTTCCATACAATCTGCCAATCTCACTTTTGGGTATATATCCAAAAGAGATGAAAACAGTTTATTGAAGGGATGGATATATACATTCCTGTGTTTATTGCAGGATTACCCGCAATAGCCAAAATAAGGAAACAACCTAAGTGTCAATGGATGAATAGATAAAGGAAATGGATGGATAAAGACAAATGAGAAAAAAGGAAATTCTGCTACTAGCGACAACATGATAGACCCTTCAGGACATTTTGCTAAGTGAGGTCAGTCAGAGAAAGCTAAATACTATAGGTTATCTCTTGTAATATGTGGAATCTAAAAAAAAAAAAAATTCACAGCACAGTGATTATAGACCATAAAACTGTAGTTTAAACATTAAGCTTACTAAGACACTAGATCTTAATTGTTCCCACCGCCGGAAGATACTTGTGTGACACAACAGAGGTGTGAGCTAAGGCTCCAATGGCGATCCTACTTCAAGATGAATGTATCAAATCAATATGTTGTACACTTTGAGCTTATGCAATGTTGTATGTCAAAGATAATTCAGTTGAAAAAATATAAACTGCTTAATGTTTCTGAAATCAGGTGGCACCTTCCAATCAATGATTAATGTAGACAAAAAAGTTTTTAAATGAATGGGGTCATAATTAATAGCAACTTTAAACTGAGGACAAAGTTTTTCTCTTAAATCCTTTAGTTACTGAAGAAGCAAACATTTAAATTTTTATATAAATTCAATTTCACAGCATGTGATTCTTTTCAGTGCTTAAATTCTTCTTTAGTAGGAAGCAAGAAATGATGCAAAAATTTGTTTTCTCAGGCCCTGGGCAGTCATCGGTGAACTGCTTCTCCACAACTCAAGTTCTGACCTGCGGAATGTGTTCGAGTTCATTCGATAGAAGACTCTGATTTTACTTTCTGTGATTACATGCAATTCTGTGACTTATATTTATAATTTATAATATATACTTATTATATATATTTTATGTGTTTCCTGCAAAATTTCTAACAAAGTCTTGAGTTACTCAAAATCTTCTTCCTGAAAGATTCGAGGACTTTAACATTTCCTACCCCATGTTTCACAGTATCTCTGCCTAGATTTTTAGACTTTTATTTATTTTAGTTTTTAGATTGAGCAGGAGAAAGAGAGAGAGAGCATAAGCACAAGCGGAGGAGGGGGAGAAGGATGAGGTTAGAGAGAGAGAGAGAGAGAGACAGAGACGGAGACGGAGACAGATACAGAGAGACAGAGAGAGAGAGGATCTTAAGAGGAGCCCAATTTGGTGTTTTGATCTCATGATTCTGGAATCATGACCTGAGCCAAAATCTACAGCTGGACACTCAACCCACTGAGTCACCCAGGCACCCCTAGATTTATTTATTTTTTTAGAATACAAATTAGTTATTTAAAGTCAGCGGCAAATTATATTTGTCAAAATATTTTATCTATTTTGGGGGGCTTAGCATGCGAGTGGTAACACACTTAATCTTTTTGTCTGAAAAAGATTTATTTGACGCTGTTTCAAATAACGTAGGTAGAGAATTCTTGGTTAATAGTTGTTTTTTGTCAAGGCTGTGAAAAGATTGCTGTCTTCTGGCATCCGTTCTGCATGAGAATTAGTTTACCTGTCATTTCTTTGCAGGTCATCTGTCTTTTCTTGCCGTAGGATTTTGGTTTTTAAAATTTTATTTTTTTAAAGTAATCTCTACCCCCAAGTTGGGGCTCAAACTCACAACCTGAGCTGCACGCGCCTACAACTGAGCCAGCCAGGTGTTCTCTCCTGCAGCTTTTAAGATTTTCTCTTATCTTCAGGGCGCCTGGGTGGCTCAGTCGGTTACGTGGCTGACTTCCACTCAGATCATGATCTCATGGTTCATGAGTTGGAGCCCCTTATCCAGAGCCTGGAACCTGCTTCAGATTCCGTCTCTCCCTCCCTATCTGCCCCTCCCCAGCTTGCACTCTGTCTTTTTCTCTCTCTCTCTGATAAATAAATAAATATTAAAATAAAGATTTTTCTCTTATATTCAAGTTTAGCAATGTCACTATAAAATGTTAAATTTTTGGTTAAATTCACTGTTCTGTATTTTGTTTGGCATCTGATGTTTCCTTTCACACAAGTAAAAGGTTTCATATATTATTTTCTTCTGAGAACACATGTCATTTCCTTTGTTATCAAAAGTTCTCAGCCAGTGTCTCTTTGACTACTGATTCACAGATATTTTCCTCTATTCTATTCTTGAAATCTTGTTAGACATATATGAGAACCTCTGAGTATGTCTCTTCTCTGTCTTTTAGCTGCTATATCAGCCCGCTGCTTAATTCTTTATGTTGCATTCTGGGTAAATTCCTCAATATCATCTTCCACTTCACCAGTTGTCTCTACTGTTATTTCCAAGATAGAATTAATCCTGTCTATGGCACTTTTAATTAAAGTACTGTGCTTTTCATTACAAGGATTTCCCATCTGATCTTTTTCATATACACCTGTTTTGTTATAGTTTACTATTTTAATGGATATTCTTTCTTTTTCTCTCAGAGGATTCTAAAAATCCTTATTTTAAATGAACTGTCGGGGGCGACTGGGTGGCTCAGTCAGTTAAGCCTCCAATGCTGGATTTCAGCTCAGGTCATGATCTCACAGTCTGTGAGTTTGAGCCCCACATGAGGCTCTACGCTGACAGTGTGGGAGCCTGCTTGGGATTCTCTCTCTCTGCCCCTCCTCCACTCACTTGGCACAAGCTGTAAGTAAATAAAAAATAAACAAATGAACTTTCAGATTCTATTATTCTATATAATGTGGAATGAAAGTCTCCCAGTGTTGAGTCTGTTGACTCCCTTTCTTAAGGGTTAGTTTTCTTAAGTGTGCTAGAATGTTAATGTTCATGACCTACATCTGGAGGGGTATCACGCAGACTTTCTCTTATTTTCTTTTGCCATTGCTTTCTCTTCTCCCTGTTTACTCTTTCCTGTACCACAGCTTTCCAGTTGCTTCCAGTTAGGACTAGGGCCCCCGTCCACACCCTCGTCTGGTGTTGGTGGCGTATGGACTCCTTTCTTATGATGATACTGGGACATTTCAGATTGAGTCAATGGCAGTTTGGCCCATGTCCTGGCCACAAGGTCTTGCTTGCTTATTCTTGCTTTTCTAGATTCACATTCATCTAAGTCCTCACTTCAGTTGCATCTTTTTTTCTGGCAGGAACTCCCCACCCCATTCAAATTCAAGCAATAAGCTTGGAACCCAGGCTCCATCCATCCAAGGCAGTACTTTATCCCCAGTATTTTTTTTTTTGAGGTAGAGAGAGAGAGAGAGAGGGAAAGAGAGCGAGAGAGAGCATGTACAAGTGAGTAAGGGGCAGAGAGAGAGAGAATACGGGGGTGGGGTGGGAGACACAGAGAGAGAGAGAGAAGTAGGGCTCACCCAATGCAGGGTTTATGTTTTACCCAAAGTGGGGCTTGTCAGATGTGGGTCTCAAACTCACAAACTGTGAGATCGTAACCTGAGCCAAAGTCAGATGCTTAAGGACAGAGCCACTCAGGCACCCACTTTATCTATAGTATTATGGAGGAGAGCTAATGTATCTCAGCTTACCTTGAGAGCCTACCAAGCTCAAAGCTTTAGGAACTTATTGTGTTAGATTTCTGTTCAATTACTGTGCACAAATACTTATTTCTTCTATATGTATGCATGTGCACATGCTTTACTCCCCCCGCAACTCTGTCTTTTTTTATGTCTATTTATTTATTTTGGGGGAGAGAGGGTAGGGAAGGGGTAGAGAGAGAAGAAGAGAGAGAGAATCCCAAGCAGACTCCATGCTGTCAGCACAGAGCCTAATGTGGGACTCGATCTCACAAACTGTGAGATCATGACTTGAGTCCAAATCAAGAGTTGGATGCTGAAACGATTGAGCCGCCTAGGCGCACCCCCCCCCCCCAACTATCTTTTAAATTTACTCTTTTTTTAAAAATTTAGTTTTGAATGTTTATTTTTGAGAGACAGAGCATGAGCAGGGTAGGAGCAGAGAGCAAGGGGGACACAGAATCTGAAACAGGCTCCAGGCTCTGAGCTGTGAGTGCAGAGCCTGACGTGGGGCTTAAACCCATGCATCGTGAGATCATGACCTGAGCCAAAGTCAGCGCTTAAATGACTAAGCCACCCAGGCACCCAGTTCCTTCATTTCTAAAATGGGATATTAATAACATCTACTTAATAAATGGTTATAAGTGTTGAATAAATTCATACTTGTGAAGTGTATAGAGTCGTGACCAGCATATGATATTTACAGAAGATTTCAGTAATTGAGGCAAGTGATGTGATGACGGTTTGTGTCTCTAAGGACTTGGCTGATTCACATGTGGGAGGTAAGGGAGAGGTATGTGTCCTACTGTCAGATGTGGGGGCCAGGGGAGGGCACTCGTCAGGGTTTTCCAGAGAAACAGTATCAGTGGAAGATATATTATGAGGAATAGCTCACAGATTTTGGAGGCCGAGAGGTCCCATGATCTCCATCTGCAGGCTGGAGGTCCAGGAAAGCTGGTGGTGTGATTTAGTTTGAGTCTGAAGCCCCGAGAACCAGGGAGGTCAGTAGTATAAATCCCAGTTCTAGGGCTGGAGAAAATGAAATGACATGTTCCATCTCAATCATCAGGACAGGCAGAAAAGGGTACAGATTCTTCCTTCTTCTACCTTTTGTTCTATTTAGGCCCACGACGGATTGGATGGTGCTCACTGTTTTGTCTGCTTGGACTGTAATGACAACATACCACAGACCTGGTGACCTATAACAGGAAATTTATCTTTCACCATTCTGGAGACCAGAAGTCTGAAATCAGGGTGCCAGCACGGTCCACTTCCGGTAAGTGCTCTCTCCTTGGCTTCATCGACTTCTTGCCTTGTCCTCATATAGTGGAAAAGGGCAAGAGAGTGGGTCCTCTTCTATAAGGGCAATAATCACCTCCACCAAATCTCACCTTCTAATACCATCAGCTTGAGGACTAGGATCTCAACATAGGAATTTTGGTGGGGGGACACAAACATTCAGACCACAATACCCACCCATACTCGGAGGGCAGTTGACTTTACTGAATCCATAGATTCAAATACTAATACTAATCTTACCTGGAAACATCCTCACAGACACTCTCAGAAATAACATTTAACCTGGGTGGGCATCCTGTGATTATTCAAGCTGACACATAAAATTAACCAGTACAATGGAGCTACCCTGGAGATACGGAGTAGAGAGGAAGTAGGAGGGGTATATGTGTGGTAGTTAGAGAGCTCAGTTACAGTTTTAAGTGCTCACATTGGAGCAGAAAATTCTCTCCTGAGGCAGCAGCAAGGAGGGGACATCCATTTGCCAGCCATGGTGTTGACTAACCTGGTCCAAGGTGGAAATTTCAGCTAGGCAGGTCTGGTTGGAGGTCTGAAAGCAGGGCATGGGGCCCACTGGAGAGAGAGGTGGGTGTGGTGAATGTGGTGTGAGTTGGCGAGAGTTCCTCAAAGTTCAGGTGTAAGAAGCTTGACCTCCTGCCAGTGTAATGCACTTTTCTAGGATTCCTCTTCTTTACCCCTCTGGTACCCCCAGGACTGGTCTGTCTTATTCTCTTTCCCTTGCCCATACCTGTTGGCAACCAAGGTTTCTATCACGCAGTGACTTGCTGAGAGGTTCCCGTGATGGTGAAGAGAATGGTTTTGGTTTAAGACTGGACTGGGGTCTACACAAAAAGGGTTTGGCTTCATGGGGGAACAAATGCAGGGCCAGGAAGTAGAACTTAGAAGTCATCCAGTTACTAATGGATCAGTTGGTGCCAACTTGGTCTAAGGAACCGGAGTACATGCCCGTATTTTGTCTACCTCTGTGGAGCTCACACCCTGAGATTTCTTTACAGTCTGGCAACATAGTTTCTGTGCTGCAAGTTTCTGACTTTTACACAAACAGGCATTCTAGAAGCAAGGGGAAAGATTACAATTCCAAGGACTGTCTGTGGAACATAAAGAGCAACTCTCCTTTTCTTTTTCATTTTCTTGGAAGTAGAAAGCTATTACTATCTCTATAACCAAAATGCTCAGGAGGACTTATCCCTGGACATTACCATGAAATGCTGTGATCCCAGGAGAATTTTCATGTCAGCTTTGACTTCGGGATCTAGGAAGAACATGAGGTGGTTGTAGACAGGAAAGGGCAGACCCCAGAGATAAATATTAAAATAGGAAAATCTGGTCTTCAGAGTGGGATGTGTTTTCTTGAAACTTAATTCTCTTCTGACTCCCTGTCACAGAATTAACATGCTTTTCATCTTAAATCATGTTTATTTATCATTTATACCTTTCCTTAGATTAAGAGCTTCTTAAAAACATGAACTTGGTTTTATTCATTTTTCTCCTTTTTATAGCCTAGTCCACAGAGTGGTGTTCAATAAAACCTCAACCAGTGTTTGTGAATTAGATATGAATAATTTTCAGAAACTCGTCTATTCTTCATGATTTCTTCCCTGTCCTTCCCTTTCTGGAAGCCCCTCACCCATTCAGACTTAATAACAGAGTAAGAGAGGGAGAGCATAACTGAGGATTCTAATAGACCTAACACCATTGTATTCCTTACCTACCTCTGATCCGTCCTCAGAAAAGGTCAGGAAAGCCTCTGAAACTCATGGACATTGAGGATCTGATAACTGATAGTGGCATACATGCTAATAAGCAAATCCTTTTGTTGATAGTACAGGGCTCTAACAATATTTCTTTCTTTTCTGGTTCACCCCAAATTCTCTTTCTCTCCAATCTCCTCTGCATCTCTTCCTAGTCACCTAGACATCAAGAGATTGAATAATTTCTAGCCAATTTGGTTATTAGTAAACTCCCCTGTTTTAAAAAAATATTTCAATGTTTGTTTACTTCTGAAAGAGAGAGAAAGAGCACGTGCAAGAGAGGGACAGAAAGAGAGGGAGACAGAGAATCCTAAGGTGGCTCTGTGGTGACAGCAGAGAGCCTGCAGCAGGGCTTGAATGTATGAATTGTGAGATCGTGACCTGAGCCAAAGTTAGATGCTGAGCCACCCAGGTGCCCCATCATTAAAAAAATGTTTATTTATTTTGAGAAAGGGAGAGAGAGAGAGAGAGTGAAGTGAGGGTGGGGCAGAGAGAGAGGAGAGAGAATCCTAAACAAGCTGTGCACTGTTAGCACTGAGCTCAATGTGGGGCTTGAACTCACAAAACCATGATATCTTGACCTCAGCCAATATCAAGAGTTGGGCATTTAACCCTCTGAGCTACCCAGGCACCCCACTAAACTCTCCTTTAAGAGTTATTTTAAGGGAGAAGCAATGGTCTGTATCTATATGAAGAAATCCAAGCAGATGGCAAATTGTCTAAAAGAATTCCACTTTTAAATGAAAGGAAGCAGTTAATCTCCCAAGGGCCAGAAGAGAGGAGCCCTGAAGGAAGGCATGTGGGTCTACATACCTGTGTGCAGGCCCAGCCCATGTGTGGCTGTCCTGTGGTCTCAGCATTGGTAACTGTGCACTGTGTTTGATGCTCATCGTTCAAAATATTTTTGTTTTTTTGTATGGGTTTTCTTTTCATTTCTAATTTCTCCTTAGATTCTTAGTAAAATTCTTTTGAAAAGTGTACCATGAATTGGCTGCACCAAGAGAGGAAGAAGAGAGTTTTGTGTACATTTAGACTGCAAAACAAGACTCAGAGTAAGAGTTTGCTCTATTCTATGGCAGTGACTCTTAATTTTGGGGAGGTGCCAGACTCCTTGGAGAATCTTAGTGAATACTTTGGACTCTTCGTAGAATAATGCACATACACACAACAGATTGCATTCCATTTCAGAGAGTTTGAAGGGTCTTTAGATCCCAGGTTAAAAATCTCTGCCTTGGCAGTGGGGCCATGTTGGGGGGTGGTCAGGGGAAGTGGCAAGCTCAGGGAGAAAGCCTCTGATGTTTGGCATCTTCATCACGACCAATCTGAATCAATTCCTTTGTGAATTCAATTATTTTGTTTCTTGGATTATCTTATTTCACCAAGTCATTATGATTAATAGCTTTCATTTATCGAATATATGTTAGCACAGGATCTCACGTAATTGTGCCAACAACCTTAGGAGGCAACTGTATTATTTTCATTTTATAGGTAAGGAACCTGAGATTTAGAGAGGTTTAGGTACTTGCCCTAAGCAATTTGCTCAAAGAAAATAATCCAAATTACCTTCACTTTTTTTGTGTGCTTTGTTATATTTGAGTTTGCGATTTCTTGACACATCTCAGTTATCCAGAATGCTATGCTGTCTCGTGGTTCACCAGGGGTCATTAAGACCATGTACCGCTGTGCGCATTTCTGTGAGCCTCATGTTCTTTTGGGGCAGACTATTTTCTGAATTTCCAGCTGTCACTTTTGTCCTGCATTCTTGGCAAACCTGTAGGGCATATAGGGAATATTTTTCTGAGATGAAACATGAAGAGTTAAATGATCTCATCGGGTGCAAAGAGCATAGTGTTGGTTTCTCCAGAGGACATCCAATCCCTTCCTTCATGTCAACTGTTGTTAACTGAGCACTTAGAACATGCCCTGCACCTTGCTAGGGCTGCAGCAGAACTGTCTACTCATTGCTCACATCTTTGGGGGGAAACAGATGCTCTTCTCAGCAAGTGTTGGTCAAAACTTCCTGAGTTTTGAAGTTTTAGGAGACTCAGAGTTTACCTCCTAAATAATGTAAGTGGAATGATCAGAACTTGGGGGAAGTTTATCTCTGTACTGGGGTGTAATTCTCATTAAGGAACAGAGAAAAGTGAACCGAAGAGGGATTTGTGCTTGGACTTCTAGTCATAGCTCTGACATTAATTCACCATTCTGACTGGGAAGGCCATCAGCAGTTACAGTGTGCTGTACAGGACGGGTCGGTGCATATCCACTTTATACTGAGGGCCATTCATAAGTGTGAGTCATATTTTATTCACAATTGCAGTGCATAATATAGAATTTTTAAAAGTTAAGGGACAAGAGGGTGATATTAAGACTGAGTTGTTAGAGGCACTTGGCTGGCTCAGTTGGAAGGGCATGCGACTTTTCATCTCGGGATCCTGAGTTCAAACCCCACAGTGAGTGAAGAGAGGACTTAAATAAATAAACTTAAAAAAAAGGAGGAATTGTTATACAGAAGACTTCATCACTTTCATTTCCTACAATGCATCACCATTTACTTTATGAGTTTGTAGTCATTTTAAGAAGACAGTTTAGGGGCGACTGGGTTGCTCAGTCAGTTAAGCGTCCGACTTCGGCTCAGGTCATGATCTCACGGTTCATGGGTTAGAGCCCTGCGGCGGGCTCTGTGCTGACAGCTAGCTCAGAGCCTGTAGCCTGTTTCAGATTCTGTGTCTCCCTTTCTCTCTGACCCACCCTGCTCATGCTCTCTCTCTCTCTCTCTCTCAGAAATAAGCCATTAAAAATTTTTTTAAAAAAGATGGTTTAACCCATGCTATGGCAGTAGGTTCAATTATATTACTCTGTGAAGCATTACTTTTTCCTTTAGCTGAAAGGGCTATTCTTCTAAATCAATTTCACTTCTTTTTGACTCTCCATGATCTTGTATATGTAGAAAAACTGCCAATGTTTTGGTTTATTAGCTGTTAAGTGAATGATGCTTTTGACATTTTGGAAAGGAAATTGTTTCTTTGAATAATTATTTTTTTCCTGTTTCATATAGGTGAGAGGACAGAAAAATCCCTGGGGTACAGGGCGGGAGAACACAGGATAAGCTGGGTTAGTATTCCCAGATATACCTCTCCTCACTGAGAAGGGCCATTAGTTTTTCCATCTGTCCCATTATGCTGCCATCTTATCGAGTGCTACATCTCTATGTAGCCTGTCCATTTCAACAGTCAGCACCGTGGCTTTTACTGCCTTTTGTGTGTGCTATTATAGTATCGTCCTAAGTTTTCACTGACTGCAAATAAAAGGATGGAATGGCAAATAAATAGGAAGTCAATGCTTAGAACTGCGCCTGACCCATAATACTTGCTGACTAAATACTGGGCAGGAGAATAAAAGGGAAAGACAGAATGTTGAGGGAAACAAGACTTTAAAAGGATGTACAATATAGATCAAGTACCTTAGAAAGCACATGCTTGAATCATGAACTTTAGAGCTGAAAGAGATTGTAAATCATTGGAGCAGAAATTTGATTTACCCAAATTTGATGTACACGCAACATCTTGGGATCATGATAATTATAAACAATGGTTTGCATGAAACTATTTGAAATGAAAACCGGTTTCCATATTATAAGACTTGAAATATTGCTCATTTAAATAATCATTTGCTTCCTAGTGCCTCCATTCTCAGCTCTGTGTATATAGTTCATATAGATTCTGTTCAACTGCTCATTCTGCTTAGTCTATGGAGCATGGTCCTGCTAAACCTAGGGAAGATGTTCTTCTGACACAGCTCCTGAAGTTTTTTTTTTAAAAAAACTTTCATTAAGACTTACTTTTGGGCGGCACCTGGGTGTCTCAGTCAGGTAAATATCTGACTCTCGATTTGGGCTCAGGTGATGATCTCACAGTTCCTGAGATTGAGCCCCGCCATCGAGCACTGCACTGACAGTGCATAGCCCGCTTGGGATTCTCTGTCTCCTTCTCCCTGCCCATTCCCCAATCTCTCTCTCTCTCTCTCTCAAAATAAACTTTAAAAAAAAGACCTAACTTTTTACAGCAGTTGTAGGTTCACAGCAAATTGAGACGAAGGTACAGAGATTTCCCATGTACCTCACCTTGGTCTCTCATATCCAGAGCCCCACCAGAGTAATACATCTGCTACAGTTGACAAACTTACACCAACGCTTCGTAATCACCCAAAGTCCATAGTTTACATTGGTGTTGTACATTCTGTGGGTCTGGACAAATGTGCAAGGACATGTATCCATCATGATAGTATCACACAGAGCATTTTCACTGCCCTAAAAATCCTCTGCACTATGTCGATTCATCCCTCCCCCTGCTCCTGCCTAAGCCTCTGATTACCACTCATCTTTTCACTGACTCCATCGCCATTTAGTTGGAATCATATGGTATGGAGCCTTTTCAGATTGACTTCTTTCACGCAGTAATGTGCATTTAAGGTTACTCCATGCATTTTTTTTATGGATGATAGATCATTTCTTGGAAGTGCTTTATAGTTTCCATTGTCTAGATGTACCACTGTTTATCCATCCATCCACTGAAGGGCATCTTGCTTCCAAGTTGTGGCAACTATGAATAGAGCTGCGATTAACATCCACATACAGGTTTTTATGTGGACATAAGTTTTCAGCTCCTTTGGGTAAATATGAAGGAGCACAACTGCTGGATCTTGTGGAAAGGGTACGTTAAGTTTTGTAAGAAACTGACAAACTGTCTTCCAAAGTGGAAGCACCATTTTGCATTCCCACGAAGAAAATGAGAGTTCCTATTGCTCTATATCCTCACCAGCATTTGGTGGTGTCAGTGCTCTAGATTTTGACCGCTCTGATAGATGTATAGTGGTAGCTCACTGTCATTCTTTCATTTGTATTTTCCTGATGACACAGGATGTATTCATTCACTTTTTTGAAGCCAGTAAGGTGCTCACCAAGTGGGATCTCTTTCTACCGGCTTCAACCCTCACCCTTTCTCCAATTATTAGTGTGATTAGCATTCCTGTTCAGGGTGTCCTCTAGCCTTTTAGAACATTCTGATATCCCTGGCACGCTGAGTAACAGGCCTGCCCACATTGTTCCTCGAACACAAATAATCTTCTGAGACTTTGGGTCATATAAAATACAAACATAAGTGTTGACCCAGAATATTGAGCCCAAAAAGCACTTCTGAAGAAGCAGCTTCAGTAAGTTGTTTAGTCCGGCAAGTTAATCCTTATTTCCCAGGAAGAAGAGAGCTTTTCCAAGCCCAACAATTCCTTTCTCTTTTCATTTGTACATGGTCCCAGAACTCAGTAAAATTATGCTTGGTGGTGTGTGTGCTGTGACACAAATGCAGAGAAAGGAGGAAACTCACTTCTCCTTCCAGTTGACATTCATTTTTCCAGGGGTGAGAACCCAGGATGCTGTCAACGTTACCTTCTAACATACTTCCCTGAGCAGCTGGGGCTTAGGACCTGAGCCAGTTGAATATACGTCTTGTGTACTTAGGGTTGATGCTGGCAGCACCTTCCGGTGCAGCCATTTCCTAACCAGCCTGGCAAAACCCAAGGCAAACCTTTTCAAAAAGGCCAAGTGAAGCTTTTGGAAATGCAAATGTACATATGGGCTTGGGACAGAGGATGGCTTATAATTAATGATCTTTTGTGTATTGCTCATTAAGGGGGTCTACTCAATAAAAAACACATTGCCTCTTCTATGTCAGAGACAGATACTCTTATCAGAAACAAGGCTTTTATTGTGCTAGTTTCCCTCTGATGGGAGAACAAAGGGATCCCTATGCACTGATGGGGACAGTGAGGGAGAGGCAGCCGGAGGCTGGTGGGGGCGGGGGGTGGGGTGTCACTCTACACATTATTTAAAAACACTAGCATATTTATTGGCATAATTATTACCACACCGTTTCACTTTATAGCGTAATTTGAGGTCTCGTGCATGTGTTAAAGTGTGGATTCCTCTCTGTGGTCTTTTTTAAGGTGTAAACTTGCCAACGTCTTGCAAGAGACTAAACACCCATCACCCACTTTTGTAAATGGTAAATGTTTTAGAAATAGCAAACAAAACCCATTTCTTTCCATGGGCTTTCTGTATTACCTTTTCTTACTTTAAATTTAGCAGCCTCCATAAACATTTAAGAAACAAGTCAGAAAACATTGAGAAGGAATTCAGGGGCTCAAAAAAGAGACCTTGTCTCAACTAAAATACGGCCTGAGAAGTGAAGTTCTTCCCTGGTGGGTACATGTGTGGTGGGGAGCAGCTGATGTATTTAGCCTCATGAGCAGTTGCAAGTGAGAAATACGGTCTTATCTGGTAGCTGGTTTCAGGGATTCTGTAATCGAGGCTCTCCAACAGATTGCAAAATTGACATGGAGGTTTTACTCTTTTGGATGAAAGATAATTCTAGAAGTTTCCTTTTATTCAAGACATAGGAACATGGAAGCTCTCTGAAATGGATTTCAGTAAGGAATTCGAAATGCCCTTGGATGTGCTGAGCAGTCCTCCACATTTGTAATCACACCTACTCAGCTCTATGACTTGGCCCAGCTACTTTTACTTCTCTGGTCCTTTTCTGTAAAATGGAGATCCCTATAGTGTCTACTTCATGAAGGTGGTATGAGCATTACAGGAGTTAGTGGCTGGAGAGAGTGTGGCGCATAGAAGGTACGTAGGAAACACTATGCATTAGCCTTTCACTTCCTCTCCTTTCCCCTCATTTATCTGCCCTCCCCTTATCTGTCCCTTGTCAACAGACCATTGAGAACACAAATGTTCTCAACACAAGTCTTACGTGTTCTCATTTCTAATTTCCCAAAGGGGAGGAATCCCTTGAAAATCCAATAACCAAAAGAAGGCAGAGAAATAACATGTGAATATTTCTCTGTAGGCTCATGGCTCGCTTTTCTTCAGGCCCTTCTGTGCAATCTCAGGGGCCAGAGGGCTGGCTAGTTGTCTGTGCTTCTGCCAGCAGGGTTGGCCTGGCCCGCTGCGGCAGGCAGTGAGGGCAGGAGCGCTGGGCTGGCACCCTGGCCTGATTCTGGCCTCCGCTCTGCTGGAACTCTGCAGTGCTAGGCAAGTCATTCTACCTCCCTGGGACTTGTTCTTTCTCCTGCAAATGAGAGGTTTGCGCATACTGAAACTTAGGCATCCTTTCAGCAGGGCAGCCTGGGGGTTCAAACCCTGGGAATCTGGGAAATGCTTATATAATCAAATCACTCCTGATTGAGAACTTCCTGTGGGGTCAGGGTGTGGAGGGCAAGGACCGCCTTCTCAGTGCCCACCCAGTGTTAAACATAGAGGTCATCAGCCTATGTCAGCAGCAGTAAGGCCTGTATTTGGGATGGGAGCCTTGTCTGTCCCTGGGCCGTGCCCTCATTCATCACTGGGGATCTGGAGTGATCGTGGGCTACTCCCCTCTCCCCACTCTCCATCCAAGTGTTTGGAACTTGCCCTATATGAGCAAAGCAAAAAATGGTCCAGATAAAGGAGCTGCTGCATAGTGAACAGAGCCACCAAGCCCGGAGTGATAGTGTGGCAACCCTTTCTACTTGGTGGAAGGCGGGGATGGTTGTGGAGGGTGCTTCTGAGGAAGGCGATTCATTAGCTCTCTTTTTGTCCCTGGAGTCCCCCCTGACTTTGACTCTTCTGATTGGTTCCAATAGCCGCACACAGAAAGTCTGTGACAGGCCACTGGGGTTCAGAGGCAGCTCCTGAAAGAGTGGGTCCCATCTAGTGGTATCATCAGTTATTCCCATCTTGAAGTGGCTCACTGCACTCAGTCCTTCTGGTGGTGTTCTGTGGGGTGGGCATGGGAGAGGGGAAAGGATACTAGAACTGGAGGGGCACTGAGGGTGGAAAACCCACGAGGACAATGGAGGCCCGGGAGAGGCCCGAGGGAATTGTGTAAGATTGTGCTCCAGAAGTGGATTCAGGGGCAGGGAAGTGGACATTCTATTTATGTGTCTGTTTTCATGTTACAGTAATGCATGTCCAAAGTTAGGCTGATATTCGGGGATCATGGAGCCAGTCTTATCCTTGGAGATCAGGTGACCTAGAATGGGTCTACTCATGTGGCTTCTCTGGCTCCTCCACATTTCTGTCTTCCTGTCCTGGCTCCTGGGTCTCTCCACCTGCCCTTCAACATTCAGATCATAGTGGTAGATTTTAGGTTCCCTTAGCAATAGTATGATTTCATTTCTTCGTCCAGGTAAGGGACCCAAGGTCTGGAGGTATGAACAGAGATGCTCAAGGCCACATGGCAGAGCAAAGACTAGAGGCCACATCTTTTTTTTTTTTTTAATCATTTATTGTCAAGTTGGCTTCCATATAACACCCAGTGCCATCCCCACAAGCGTAGAGGCCACATCTTTGACCTCTAGTTCCGTGTCAAAGGAAGAGAGAAGGGAAGGGAATTCAAATTTAGTTAGATCTTTTCTGGGCTCAACACTGTGTTGTAGTTACCTCGGCTACTTCATTTAATTTTACTCTATGGCAGAAGTTTGGCTGCTCACTTTACAGAGAAAGGAGTTGAGACTTTGGAGGGGGTTTATTCATTTGTGCTGATAAATTGTGGACCTTTATCAGACAGATTGCAAGCCAAGCGTTTTGGACCTTCACACCCCTCTTTCCTCCGTACCCTGCAATATGAACGCCAAGCATTACAATGACTCATGCAAATGGTGGATCAAACTGACATTGCCTTTCTCTGGCTTCTCTGGGTTCAAGATATTGCTGATCTAGGCTGCATTCTTTTGCTGTCCGTGGGAAGTCACGAGTTTTAACCATAGTATGTGGTTTACTCAGGACTAAAGCTAAAATTTTGCCTTTGTCCCTCCCACATATTCTATGCAGGGGAGGGATGTCTCCTCCACCCCCAGGAGACATTGGTCAATATTTTTGGCCATCCCGGGGGTATATAGTGGTACTGGCAATTAATGTGTTTGGACTAAGGACTCTGAACATCTTTGAATATTCTGATACCCCTCAACAAGGAAGAAATGTTCTACTCAGCATCCCAGTGGTACTTCTTTGATAAAACTGCACTCATTTAAAACACACATGCCTAGGGGCGCCTGGGTGGCTTAGTCGGTTAAGCGTCTGACTTTCGCTTGGGTCATGATCTCGTGGTTCGTGGGTTCGAGCCCCGCGTCGGGCTCTGTGCTGACTGCCAGCTCAGAGCCTGGAGCCTGCTCTCTCCCTCTCTCCTGACCCTCCCCTGCTCATGCTGTCTCTCTCTCCTAGAAATACATAAAAAAAAAAAAATTAAAACACACATGCCTTCCCAAAGACTCATTATGATTTTTATGCTAGAAATTTTGAATGGAAGTAAGCTCTCGAGAGAATGACTTAGTCTGGTGTCCCTTCCTTCTATAGAATATAGTGGGAGATGACTTCATAATCCACGTAGAATCTGGTCCTGCAGAAACATCTCCTATTACCACTTTCGCTAAGCTTCCTTTTCCTTATTGGTAAAATGGGAATAATTACAGCACCTCCCTTAGAGCGGTTTGATTTTCCTAAGTCAATATACACTGAATGCTTACACAGTGTTGGGCGCAATTAATTCAAGTGAAACAATAGCTTTAATCCTGAATACAATGTAAAGTGTTGAACAGAAATATTAGAGTTCTTTGGCAAAATGTTCAACCATAGGTCCTAAAAAGTTGAAGCACCCCTAGTGTTCTCTGAAATTTAAGGTAAAAGTTAAATATTTTGATAACCTCAAAATATGTACCTGCTGCTGGAGAATAGGAATTCTAGAAGTTGAAGAGTTAGAACCCAATCAAATAAAAAACAGATACATTAACATTCACATTTCTCCAAGCCTCAGTGATGTCTCTGGGGCAGGATGTCTGCTCTCATCTGGTCATCTGGAATAGAGGATGGACAGTGCTGTTCCTGGGGAAACCATCTGCAGGCACCTCACATTCCATGGCCAAGAGTAGCCAGGAAAGCTTGGAGCAAGAATTCACACGGGCTCTTTATACTATTGTAGGGTGTTTAGGTTGTACTTACATTTGTAGCACCCTCAGCTGGTTGGCTGGATTTAGGGCTGGGTAGTTGGGCTTTGAAATGCCAGGTCATTCTAAAGGAATGCCAGGGGTGCATCTTTGTGCACAGAGGTTAAACAGGGGGAAAGTGGATAAGTAATCGGCTATCTCTCAGCTAATGGCTAGCTAAAAGTTAACATTTCACTACCTCCTGCAGAGAAGCTAATGAGCCAGCTATATACACAGTTTTACTTAGACGAAAAGACAGTGGTGACTGGGGGAAGATGAATTTATCATTACTGCACACACACCAGTTTTGTTGTTTTTTTCAAACAGCTCCACGTTTCATTCTTGGAACAGGCACAACGATGTTGGAGGGTCCGTGCAAAATCCTCCTTGTGATATTAATTAGTAAATGTCAGTGTAATGACATTTTCCAGTGTCCTTCAATCTATCACGGGCCTGTTATATGAAGGAAACTGTAGTAAAGCTTATGGTAGATTCGAAGAAGAGCCAAGAGTGACCCCTAGCCTCAAGGGGTTTACGGTATATTAAAATACCTAAGACATGTATAGCAGTGTTTCTCCACTGCTTTTCAAAATCACATTTGGGTCATGTGGCTGGCTCTGTTGGTAGAGCATGTGACTCTTGATCTTAGGGTTGTAAGTTTGAGCCCCATGTTGGGTGTGGAGATTACTTAAAAAAAAATAAAATCTTAAAAAAAAAATCAGGTCTGTTACAAAAGAAGATTCCCAGGAACCCATGAATCTGCGTTTAACCCTGACCTCCATAATTCTGATAAACACTGAGGTTAAGAGTGGCTTTGGTCTGGAATAAATGTAGGCTCTAAGCCTGGGGAATAAAGCCTTCATTTTCTGTGTCTGTACAATTAGCACAGCCATATCTTATAGGGGGATGTCAAAAGATATTGAAAGAAGTATGCAGCTTATAGACCTCAAGATGAGAAAGACATGCCAGGGGTGTTTGAAAAGTAGAGGAATTGGCTTTGGGAGGTAAGCAGTGGCTTCACTTCCATGGCAATGAGAGAAATAAGTGAATAGAATCCCAATGTTTATGATAAGTCCTATTGAGTGACTGATGTGCCCATCATCAGGGCTTAGGCCTAATGCTTTTTAGTAAGCTGTCAGAGGGAAATCCAGAGATGTGGTTCTCCACAAATAATTATCAATGGATATTTTGGGAATGAAAACATACCGGGAAATAGGTTTCATTTATACCTATTTGTGTCTTTGTGTGGATGGGTTGGAGAGATTGGGTCTAACTATTGAGTACAATAGGCAGTGATGCCTGGTAGGTTTGGGGTGTTTCTGGTTGGGATATTAAAGGTTTATACCTGGGGAAATAAACTGTAAGAAAGTCTGAACATTAGAAAGGAGAATCTTTAGAGTGGGCAGAAAGAGCGATGCATACATGTGCTGGGAGGAAGAGGCAGTTCAGGGAAGCTCAGAAGCTGTTCTTTTCCTTGGCAGTCTCCCTGTGGCAGGAATTTCTGTGGCAGAGCTCAGAGTACATTGTCCAGCCTGGGCTGAAGAGGCTGAGTGGGAGATGCAGGACTGTAAAGTTGAGAAGTGGATTATGGTTGGGCAGAAAGGGCCTTCCTGCCTTGTGACCACAAAAGCAGAGAGAGCTAAGTGTAGGCCTGGAGTAGAAGTAGGAGAACTTGCCAGAAAAGAGTGTGATGCTCCGGGTGGGGGCAGAATAGGAAATATGTGGAAGAGATGGTTAATGCTAGAAGCCTAAGTCCAGTTATCTGAATTAGAGGAAAGTGTCTTTCAGCTTAGCTCTTGACCTTGACCTTGAGATGCTCTCCCAATGCACCCAAAATGGGGGTGGGGGGGAGGTTTCATTTACCTATGTTATAATGGGATGGAGGAGAAATGGACTCCTAGATGGAGGAGTGGTAGACTGGGTGGAAGTCTTTGGACAAATCCTTTTATAATCCTCAGGGAAGTAATGGGCCAGGAGCTGAGGAATCCACAAGAACCTGGTAGGGGAAAACTTGGTTCAAGGCCTGCCTCTGGGATTTTGTCTTTGGGATTCTTCTATCCTGAGACGAAAAGCAGTTTTGTATGGAAGCATTGTTTATCCTGTGAACTGATCCCGCTTACCCAGGCCTTGGAAACAGTTGTAAATTAACTGCTACCTTGGCTTGAAAACAAAAGAAACCAATTTTGTCACTTTCCTGACCCCAGATAGGAAATTTGGGCTCGAGGTGGAACAAGCTGTTCTTGTTCAGTAGCTCCTCCAGGCTTCTCTTTTTACTGTTATAATAACCAATTGAAGATGGGGAAGCAAGATCTCTAACTGCATGATAGCCCTTGATCCACCTGCCCCCAGGGCACTGGGTAACCTGAGGGGATGCTGGGCTCCATCAGGCTGGGGGCTCAACTTTCAATGGGGAGTAAATAAGTTGAGAAGGACTAGAAGGGCCCCTTTGTAGGGAACACCCCAAAGGTTGTTTGGAAGCAGGCCCGAGACCCCAGAAACCTGTAGCTCAGCTCCACAATGGCAAGATCCCCTGCAGGAAGCCGTATGGTGCCTGTAACACCTTAGGTCTGCAGTCCTCGGACAGGGCAGTCCTGTGGGACAGATTCTGCTTGGCATGGGGACGAGGGACCCCGTGCATTTTCAATAAGCACAAAACCCAGGACGTGCTCAGCCAAGTGAGTGAGTGTTAGCTTTTTCAAAGTAGCTTCAAAGCATGCTCAAAGTTCTCTTGGTCCTTTGGCATTTTCTCTGGATACTCGGTGGTGGTAAATCTCTATCCTTGGAAGATAAATGGATTCTTGCAAATTATCCAAATCCTTAGGAGTCAGATCCAGGGAATAAAATAGGAGATCAAACAAGCTCAATTACAGTATCATGATATTCTTCTCTTCGTGGGAAATGGCCCTAAAAACAACTATAACAGGAATTTCAATATTATCCTAAGCAATGGCAGCCCATTTGGAATCATCCTCCACGGTGAGCCATTGTTTTAAAAAACAATGTTTTAAAAAACAGATAAGTATCATCACTTTTTCACTCCTATGTAAAATTCATATGCCTACTATCACTTATCAACTAATACTAAATTTAGAGTTTCCAGTGAGAATTGCTGTTTTTCTAAAACAAATCTTGTTTCCTCTTTAAAATATTCTTCGTACATACATGTAACATGATGGAAAAGACTGGTTTTGAGGAAACAAAGCTGCATGATGATTTTGCCTGATTTAATGATTTTATCAGTACAAGTCTGATGCACTAACGGCTCAGATACAGTGAGAAGATTTAAAAAGCAAACACAGCCTGTGTCAGAGCTGAGACACTAACTGTATTGGTAACAGATATGAACCACCCAAAACTTAATTCTGAAAAATTGTTTCAGTGTTTGATGGAACTTCTAGTTGCCTAAGCATTTGAGCACTTTAAAAAGATGACTCTTACTTCTATCAAGAACATTCTAAATTTTTTCCTTGGCATTTGAAAATTTCAAGCTAAGTAAGCATGTCTGTCCTCGTTCATGTTACACACTCTTCAACTTGGGCTGTTCAGCAAAATCTCAAAGATAAGATTTTGAGCAGATCTATCTGTTCATGTCATCACACAGAGAAGCTAAATTGCTGGGGAATGATGAAAGGGCAGCTCAGTTCTCCCCAAATTGCAAGTGGGTTTGGCAGATCTTTCATTGAAAATTGCTGAGACTCACTCCTTCTGCGCACTGCATCTTGAAAACTGATTAAGCATTTCTTCAATTTACAATGCAGATATATTTTTAAAAAAATTCTAAGAGTTTCAAGGTTCCAATTCCCTTTTTACATCTGGTGTCTTTTGAGAAGCTGATTCATGGTATAAATATAAGAAATTAACCTGGATCATAATAACTGAAGGCTACTGGTGAATCTGAAAAATCTAGACAATTGGTCCTCAGGTAATAGAGACAAAGTCAAAGTAATAGTTTTTGCTTTAGCCATTTAAGTAAAGGTGAAAATTCTTAATTTAAAAAAAAATTTTTTTTTTTGAGACAGAGAGACAAAGTGCAAGTAGGGAAGAGGCAGAGAGAGAGGGAGACACACAATATGAAACAAGCACCAGGCTCTGAGCTGTCAGCACAGAACCCAATGTGGGGCTTGAACCCATAAACTGTGAGGTCATGACCTGGACCGAAGTTGGATGCTTAACATACCGAGCCACCTAGGTGCACTGAAAAGGTGAAAACTGTACTCAAAAACTCTTAAGTAATTTTAATTTTCTTTGGTATCTTGAAATTTCAAGTGAAATTTTAGAAATGGGAGGGAAAGCATTACTAGGAAGGTGATATTCAGTAGCTACTCTTGAAGCAAAACGCATAGCTAAATGTGTTGCCTAAAAATTGTGGTATAAAATAGGTAAAGAACCTGGATGGTTAAAGCCTTTTCTTAGGGTAACAAGTGGTTTAGGGTTCGTGTGTTTCTCTAGGAGTTCAGGTTACTTCATCAACCCCCTTAAACTTTAGATAGGCTTTGTAGCTAGCTATTTCCCATCCTAAATTCTTGGTCAAAAAGCAGCCTTTCATGGCATATATGGACTGTCAACTTAAAAATAATGTATCTTACTGGAAATATTATACAAACAATATTAAAGAGAGTTTTGAAGGAAAAGCATGGTTATCACTATGCTATCACATAGTTTTTCAATTTTTATATAGTATCTTCCAATTGTTATCCATGTACATGCATATCTTTAGGTACCTATAAGCATTGTATATATTGTTTGTAGTCTACATTGAATTTAGGATATCGGTAATAGGAGTTATCTTTATTATTTGAGAATATTCAAATAATACAAGAAAAACAAATGGGATGTTTGAGACTCCTATGATGTGCTAAACATCCATTGTCATTTAAGTAGTAGCTCATGAGATCTAGGCAAAAGGAACTGGATGTGTTAGGCATGTGGAGAATGAGGGACCAAACAGCTCTGTAAGTAGCTTTCGTAAGATATGCTAAATATACTTAGTAAGGAAGTTAGTAACTCATAAGACATGTTAAAAATAGAATGGAATATAGAATGGAACAAATAAGGGAATTACTTTTGGATAAAGAATGAATAGAAAGATTAAGTCTTAATGTTTGATCACTTCTGCACTGACCACTATGTCACCCCGAAATTGGCACCCATTACTGATATCCTTTATAGTTCCACTCTGGACCCACCTGTGCTCAGCCCAAGAAAGGCAAATCAGATCCATGGTTGTTCAGCATGCTATTTGGTGAGTTAGAGCTATTGGCCAGATGTACTTGCCCGTGCATCTCTGATAGAGCAAGACTGCACTTTGGCCCACCTCACTGTGGTCCTTGGAACCACACCAGCGGCAGAGAAGTCTCATGCAGAGAAGAGAGAGTGAGACAGAGGCAGAGAGGAAGAAAGAACATAAAATCACTGTGTAACTAGAATTCAGGTAGTACAGCCCTCCCACCCTGCTTTTATCTAATCCTGAGTATGTTAACTCATGGAGTTGCACTTGATCTTGCCATGTGATTAAGTGAATTTAATATACTGGGGGAGTATGAGCATGTTTCTTTGTGAGCCTTTCTTTTCCATGACCTTGGAAGAGCTTGCTTGGTGGTGGATGTGAAGTCTACCGTAAGATAATCACTGAGATTTTAAAAGTATTTAATCTCCACAAGGAAAGGATTATGACTCCACTTGTCTCTAGCAAATGATGAAAGAATCGGTGGATCAGAAGAAAAGCTGATTGTGTAGCAATAAGGGTCTTCAGCCAGCATGGTATGTATAGCTATTTAAATAGATATCTCGTGAATGAAAAGAAAGAAAAGAATGAAAAGAAAGAAAAGAATGAAAAGAAAGAAAAGAATGAAAAGAAAGAAAAGAAAGAAAAGAAAAGAAAGAAAGAAAAGAAAGAAAGAAAAGAAAGAAAGAAAAGAAAGAAAGAAAAGAAAGAAAGAAAGAAAAGAAAGAAAGAAAAAGAAAAAAGAAAAAAGAAAAAAAAAAAAGAAAGAAAGAAAGAAAGAAAGAAAGAAAGAAAGAAAGAAAGAAGAAAGGAAGAAGAAGAAAGGAAGGAAGGGAAGGAAAGGAAAGGAAAGGAAAGGAAGGAAAGGAAAGGAAAGGAAAGGAAGAAAGAAAGAAAGAAAGAAAGAAAGAAAGAAAGAAAGAAAGAAAGAAAGAAAGAAAGAAAGAAAGCGTGCCAAGAGTTGGGGCTAGCAAAGGAGCTAGGCAACCTGAAGGGATGAGAAAGAAGATGAGGCATTAGGGGATTAAGCTGTGTTTAAGGGGTGTTATAGGCCATTTGTGCCAAAGATCCCTGGCTCTATGAGCCACAGAGCCAAGCAAATAATCTTGTGGTAGAGAGGAGGGAAAGTGGGACGAGATGTGTGTTCTAGAAGCTGTATTTTCAAAAACCAAAAAACACCTCCATTGAAGTGTTCGAATTTACTTGAACAGACTTCAGAACAGAACAGATAGTGTGAACTGTGAGTGATTTGCTGGTTTAAATCAAATCCTGGAGTAGATTAAACATCTGAAGTATCTCCCAATCAGGGATTTGTACTCCAAGGGTAGTAAATTAGCATTTGAAGGCCCTAATTGGAAATTCATACCCTGAGGCTGTTACTAGAAACCCACTTTGACTAGGCCCCACTAGATCTGCCAAAGATGATCCGTCAGTTGTTCTAAAGGAGTGTTAGAAATTATTTATTGGAGAGATGACTGCCATTTGATTTGTGTACATTGGGTGGAAATATACACTTGCATGAATAGAATATAAGACTAGGGGAATCAGAAGCGTAATGCCTTTTGGAGTGGCGTTCTTGACATAGAGCTCCAATCTAGTCCTATGTCCTGTCAGTTGATGGGGGATTCTGTCACTTAATCCAAGTAGAGTATGAGTTGAATCTCCCCACTAGAATTTTGCCACATCTATCTCAAGGAATCCAGGTAGTTGGTGTGCCTGAGGGATAGAGAGGCGGGGCCACAAGTCATTTAAAGAACAGATTATGGGACTCTTTTGGGGCCTGCTTACTAATCAATGTTTTCATGTGTGCTAAAACGTGGCCTGATGGCTTGCTATCATTATAACATGTTGTCCAGCTCTGCAAAGAGCCTGGGACTTTACCCTACTTTGAAGCTACCAAGTTAACCTGCCATGGTTTCATAGATGCTGGTAGGAGACGTGAGACTCTTACTTCAGAGATGAACAGTATATCAGTCACAGCATACACGGCAGCCAAAGTATTGGCATTTTTGAACTGGCTCCTTAAGCTTCAATCCTTATATGGTGAGAAGAGGGCCAGCTGATAGCTACACAGGGGAGTGGTCGTGTTACAGCAGATGGCACGTGAGTTTAGGGAAATGAAACAACGGGAACTAAGCTCTGGACAGAGACACGATCTCTTTTTTTCCATACTATTCACAATTTCTTAAGGCTATTGTACAAACATGCTTGAAAAGGTAGTCCAGGACAAAGGGCAGTCAATGGCTTGCTAATAAGACATGCAAAATGTGAGAAAACCATGGAGAATTGCTTCCCAACACATGAAACCCTTGGAATCAGGTATGGAAGAGGAGTCCCAATGTCTTCACCATCTTAGGTTATTGGAAACAACCAATAATCAACAAAGAGACCATGGAAACGGAACAGCCAAATGGTCCCAGGCCCGTGGTGGTCCCTGTGCAAAGCCAGCTGAAGTCTTCCATTTGAAGTGGTGGGAATAGCGGGCTGGGAACTTTCTTTTTTGCTTTGTTCCTCTGCCCATTTGGACATAACCCCTTCCAACGCAGCAGATGCGGTTATGAGGTTCATAGTCAGTTCGCTTTCCTTCTCTGAAGAAAGCTGCAGGGTCAAGGCTGGGCCATCAGTAAAGCTGCCTGTGTTCCATGCTGTCTGTCAGTGGTTAAGAAGGCCATTCGCTAGGGAGTAGACTTCCATCCTGTATGTACCGAATTTTCTGGATTCTGTTTGGTAAACTAGATAAAACCATATGATTAGGCCCTAAAAAGATTTTAGGCGCTAAAAAGATTTACTGAGGGGCACCTGCGTGGCTCAGTCGGTTAAGGGTCTAATTTTGTCTCAGGTCATGATTTCATGGTTTGTGAGATCAAGTCCCACATAGGGATCTGTGCTGACAGTGCAGAACTTGCTTGGGATTCTCTCTCTCTCTCTCTCTGCCCTTTCTCTCTTTCTTTCAAAAAAAAAAGTTTGAAAAAAATAACGTTTTATTGAAAGGGATACAAAGTATGAAAGGGGTCTTAGTAACTAGTACACAGAATGAACAGATGTGAAAAGAGCTGGGTGGGGTAGATGGGAAAAGGAGATTGTAGAAAAATTAATGAGCAAAACAAAATCCCTTTCATGTCCGGTCTTATGAATTCTCATGTCCTAAGCAAAGGTGCATTGGAGCTATCAGTATTGTAAAAGACAGCAATCTTTTTGGTAAGCAGGGGTGCTGTTGTATATTCTTATTAAAAAAATTTTTTTTAAATATTTATTTATTTTAGAGAGAAAGAGACAAGAGTGTGAGTGGGGAGGGGCAGAGAAAGAGGGAGACACAGAATCCAAAGCAGGCTCCAGGCTCTGAGCTGTCAGCACAGAGCCCGACACGGGGCTCAAACATATGAACGGTGATTTCATGACATGAGCTGAAGTCAGACACCTACCAGACTGAGCCACCTGGGAGCCCCAGATATTTTCATCTTTTTTAAAGCTTTAGGTATTTACTTCTTTAAGTACTAGGTCCTTGGAAGACACTAGGTGGGCATTCACTGAAGCTATTGGTTTCTAGATATTTAAATACCTGGCCTTGTTAGAAGCATGAGCGAGAGAAACATTCCATCAAAGCACAACGGAGATTAAGACGTACACACCCGATAGAGTAGCAGATCAGTGTTAACAGTGTTCGCCAGTCAAGGGGAAACAAATGGATTCTCTACCTGCCCCATTAACCGCAAGTCCTCTGGCCAACCCAGGAGTAAACGACAGGAGGGAGAAGGGCTCCCTAGAACACTATTAAGCAGCTGCAAATGGAACCATTAATCTTTGTGCGAGCCGGAGAGGAAAATTGGTCCTCTAGCTACGGGCTTCACACTAGGAACGTTCTTCTGCTTAGAAGTGGGGCCCTCTCCTGGGGGAGCTCTGGGGATTGGTTTGGGGGATGGCAAGTCCCCTGGCATCACCCAAGCATTTTATTATAATCATAAAGGAGAGTGAATCGTGCCTTGTTCCTAACACTTCACTGGAATCTGCAAATAGTTTCAGCATCAGCGATTTGATAGTTTTTCTCAGAAGCACCAGATGAGAAGGGGCGTAATTCCACCATGAGACTGTTTCCAGTGCTGAACCCTAGGGAAGGGATTGGGATGCAGTCACAGAAAATGTGAGATGTGACACGGTCTGCAGGCTGCGGCTCCTGGATCACGGTCAGCCTGGGTTATAACGCCCTGTCAGAGCTGAGGCCACGTTGTGGGAGGGGCTGCCGAATATGTGGTTGTTGGGGGGGGCTTCGAGGCATCCCTCAGATGGCTCTGCCTCGCTGGAATTGAAAGAACTTTCTGGAGTTCGAGGTCTACTTCAGAATGTACTTAGTACATAATAATGTCTAACAATTATTTCCCATTCTATATCCCAGGTACTATTCCAAGTGCTTTCTACGTATTAAATCATTTAAATCTTCAAAACCTCTCAGTTTGGTATTGAATATTGATCGATTGAAGCAGAGAAGTTAAGTTGCTTGCTCAAAGTCACTTAGCTCATCAAGAGTAGAACCAGCCTTTGAATCAAGCAGCAAGGTCTTCACCTGTGGGGTGTGCACTCATGGTACGCGCTCAGTAACGAGGCTGCCGATGACAGGAACCCTCTTCTTCTCAGTAGAGATTTCCCATTTGCAGCTGGGCTGACTGGATATGGATTTCTGCACACTGCCTGCTCCTGGCCTCTTCCAGGCTGGCCTCTGCTGACTAGCCTGGATACCTTCTGTTGCTCGGTCCAGCTGCTTTACTGGAATGTTCTGATTGCTACAGCCTCAGGTCCTGTATTCTGTTGCCAGGGTTTGGCTGCTCCCTGTGGGAAGGGAGGACAGATTTTCGACAGCACTGCCCTTACTGCTGGCTGGGTATCTGCCGCCCAGCTGCCACACCTGCCTCTGGCTCCCAGAGCAACCGGGCTGCCCCGTGGTGGAGAGGGAAGAAGGAGGTTCTGGTACCTGTTGAAAATCATTTGTGTGACACTCACAAAGTCACTCATCTTTATTTATTATTATTTTTTGAATGTTTCTTTGGAGAGAGAGCAAGAAGGCGGGGCAGAGAGAGAGAGAGAGAGAGAGAGATTGAGAATCCCATGTGGACTTCTCACTGTCAGTGGGGAGCCTGAGGCAGGGCTCGAACTCAGGAACTCTGAGATCATGACCTGAGTGGAAATCAAGAGTCGGATGCTTAGCGGACAGACCAAGCCTCTCTGGCAGGCACCCTGGAAGGCATTCATTTTTAAACTGAGAGAAAAAGATGAGCTCACTTTTGTGAAGAGATCCTGAATCCTATGAATTTGGTTAAAAAATTCAGCTCCAACTTTTGCGAAAGGACGCACTGAACATAGAACTTAGCACCCAGTAGGCTGTTGACTGGGTTCTCTTTCCCTGCCTTTTCCATAGGAAATATAGCTACTCAGAATAAAGGAGTACTTCTTCCAGCCGTAGGCCCTAGGAATTTCACATGTTTGCTTAGTGCCCCAGAGGAGGAAGCGTGGGTGTATGTGGGTTAGCTGTGTGAGCAGGTGGGACCACGCAGTGTATACCCCAGACCATTAATAACCATGTGGCTTCTATGTTCGAAAGCCAAGGATATGTTCATACAAGGCCTGAGTATGTTTTACAGCTCCACAAAGCATCTATTTCGGCAGGACTTTTTTAAGGCCAGTTTTAGGATTTTTGATGTTTTCTCTTTTCTCCTAAAAAAGTGATTTACATCGCAAAGCAGTTTCTGGCCCTGGAAGGCTACAGAGTTGGTGCCTGGACATTTTTTTTTCCTTTAACAGTTTATTAAGGATGTAGGATCCAGTTTGGAGAGATCCTGAAACCCATGAATTTTGTTAAAAAATTCAGCTCCAACTACTTTTTGAGCATAAACAGAAAATAATTGGTTTAAAAATACATACACAAATTGATTTACCGCTCCCCGCTGAGACCTGGGAAGACTGTGGTAAGATGGGAGGCTGGAGAATACCAGGAAGGCTGCTGGGGGGCGCGGGGAGCCGGGCGTCGGGCACCTGCTGCTTCAGGGGTTCCCAGGAAGTGAAAGCTCTTAGTGCTGCCTTTGGTTGCCCCAATACGGTAAATTTTGAGGCACCTGTGTGGCTCAGTCAGTTGAGCATCCAACTCTTGATTTCAGCTCAGATCATGATCTCACAGTTCATGAGTTCAAGTCCCGCATCGGGCTCTGTGCTGACCGCGCAGAGCCTGCTTGGGTTGGTCTCTCTCTCCCTCACTCTCTGCCCCTTCACTGCTTGCTCACTCTCTTAAAATAAAAACTAAACCTAAAAAGAAGACAAAAAACCCCTGCTCTCCTTAACTGGGTCGAGGGTACATTTAACACACACACCACCTGCGGGATAGGAGCTGCCAAATTTGAGTCCTATTTCTGTGAAGTTGGTCACTATTGATTTCTCATTTTCCAAAACAAAAACAAAAACAAAGAGACATTCTTAACAGTGCCTTGAGCGATCTATAAATAAGAGGCTGACCTAGGACTTAGAACTTTTTACCTGTCAGTGCTTTGTTTGCGCAATTATTTGTTTCTTTCACTACTCTGTTCTCTGCAGCCCATCTGGTGCTGATTTGGTAGAGAAGCCACTGGTTTTACTACCGATGGCCTGCAGGACAAGCTTCATGGGTCTGTTACCTGTGCAGTCACACAAGGCCCTGCCCTTGGGAAGGGCCCCCCATTTAGTTTATGCTCCACTGTGGCTGTCTTGAAATTCTTGATACTTTTTGAAAGACAGGGCCCTACATTTTCTTTTTGTGCTGAGCTCTGCAAATTGTGAAGCCACTCTGGACAGCCAGACTTAGTCCTACTCACTGGTCTGGCTAGGTTGTAGGCCCTTTCTTTCTTCCCTCCCTCCTTGTCCATATGTCACCTTGGCGCCCCTCCCTCTGATGATGTGGACGGCTGCTTCATTTCTCACAGCCTCTGTGGGTTACCGTGGAGCTTTGGCCAACATGGCAAGAGTTGAGGGCTTTGAGTGTACAATTCAGATTTGACCAGACAGCAGAATGCTGTGATCCTAGGGCTCCAGGAACACACAGAACATCTGGAGGAGACCTGTGTGCCCTTTAGAGTGACTAAAAGTGACAATGTTACGCACATCCATGAGGATTTGTATGGCCATTGAAGAAGGTGCCAGTACTGCCCTGGGGATAGGCTGGCTAGGAGCATTATTTTGGAAATAAAAAGACATCTGACTGGATGTTGACGTTATTTTTTAAAATATTTTTTAAACATTTATTTATTTCGAGAGACAGAGACAGAGCATGAGCAGGGAAGGGGCAGAGAGAGAGGGAGACACAAGATCCGAAACAGGCTCCAGGCTCTGAGCTGTCAGCACAGAGCCTGATGCGGGGCTTAAACCCATAGACTGCGAGATCACGACCTGAGCTGAAGTGGGACGCTTAACCGACTGAGCCACCCAGGCGCCCCTGGATGTTGAAGTTTTAAAGCCCGGAAGCTGCAGTGACTAAAGGTCCAGCTCACTAAGCTGCACATGCAGAAAGGGGACATGAAATTGGGTGATTTTCTCCTAATTTGTCCCTAATCACCCTACCCTTTACTTACTTAGCAAAGTCCTTTCTGGTACTCCCTCATGCTGAACCATAGATCGCTCTGTTTCTCAGGGTGTAACTGTGTGGGGTGCCTTCTTAAGGCAGGGTTTTTGAGTAAAGTATCAAGGCCTGTTTAGATTCCCTAGGGCCAGAGAGCAAATTCCTGGCCACTGTGTGAAGATGGAGGGCCCTTGGTCATTTGCACAGCTCACACACAGGTGCAAATGAGACCAGAAGCCGGACTTGACATAATAGAAATGTGGAGCAGACAGAGTGGGGCGCAGGGCAGAGGGCTGTGGGGGTGGAAACGGTCTGGCTGTGTCAGCCCTAGGCCGTTGCCGTTTGGTAATTCACACAAAGGAAAGGAATGGGCTATCTCAGTCTTCAGACCTTGGATTTTTAATTTAAAGAAATATATGTATAAATTCTTTCTGATTTTAAAGGTTAAAGGTTAACCTTTAAAGGTTTTAAAGATTAAAGTGGGTCATTGTGTCAAAACTCGGAAAATATTAAAAAGAATCAAGAAAAAATATTCATAATCCTGTAACTCAGTGATGACCACGGTCCTTTTTTTTTTTTTTTAAATAAAGACTGTTTCTTTGTTTTTATTTTGATTTAAAATTTTTTTACCATTTATTTATTTTTTCAGAGACACGGAGAGGCAGAGCATGAGTGGAAGAGAGGCCCGGGGAGATGGAATCACAGGCTCTGAGCTGTCAGCACAGAGCCCTATGGGGCTCAAACCCATGAACTGTGAGATCATGAACTGAGCTGAAGTCAGATGCCCAACCGAATGAGTCACCCAGGCACCCCAAAAGATTGTTTCTTTGTAAACAAGTAAAGTCTTCTGCTGCATTTAAAGAATGACCATCTGCAGATCTCTTGTGCTCAGGAGTCTCCTGTGCATGTGAAGTCCTTAAAGGACGCATGTCTTTCTGAGAGGCTCCTCCCAAAAACTATTTTGTGTCTCTTCCAACTAGATTGTTAGGGTTGCTTATGGAATTTCTTTTCCATTGTGGTAGAGGAAGATGTTTATGCATTAACTTTGGGCTGATTGAAAAGTGAGAACTGACTTGGCTAAAAAGCCACTTTTTAGGAGTGGACTTATTTAAGTGTCGTAATGATTTAACTGCATTAGCAGAACCTCTTGTGCCATGAACCTTCCTGTGTTTGTCAAACTTAAATTTCTATGGATTGTTGAGAGTTTCCTGTGCTTCTCGTAGGAAAGGGTGAAAAAGGACTGGGAAAAGAACTCACAAGCCCTCTTGGAGTGGCCAGAGGATCGGTGTTACTGGGAGAAGTGATTTTCATCCTATGGCATGGTTTTTCTCTCGTTAGTTAAAAAAAAAAAAAAAAAATCATGGAAGCCCTTTGTGTTTGTGTGGCTTCAAAGATTAAGAGACCCGCAGTTATCTTGAGAGTTAAATTATAACTTAGTACCTTCTATGTAAATATTTCGTTTTAAAAAAGAGCAAAAAAGAAAAAAATCAATGTCCAAATTGGGTGAGGAACATTCTTTCTCATACATCTACATTGTTCTTCCTACTTTCATCTGATATCCTGGTCAACTTTTGAAGAAAATGATATGCTGTATGTACCTGAGTGAAACGATTGTTTTCTTTTGGACTTTTTTTGGTTAAAGTTTATTTATTTACTGAGAGAGAGAGAGAGAGACCAATGCAAGCTGGGGAGGGGCAGAGAGAGAGGAGAGAGAGAGAGCGAGTGAATCCCAAGCAGGTTCTACACTGCCATGATGGAGCCCTAAGCGGGACTCAAACTCACAAACTGTGAACTCATGACCTGAGCCCAAATCTAGAGTTGGACACTTAACTGATTGAGCCACCCAGCTGTGCCTTGTTTTATTTTGGAGTTTTATAGGTTTCACTGAAGTTATCCAATTTGATTCAACCAGCATTTCCACATTATAGGCACCTACCTTTGGGGGCTGAGGCTAGGAGAGGAAGAGTGAAAATGAAAGTGTGCTCCTCCCCGCCCTCCTGACACCCCCCACCTCAGGTATAACCCTAGCTAGCTGGCTGGGCAAATGGAATCTTACTGCTAGTCATAGACGATACACTGATTTTACTCTAATCAGAAAACCGTTTTACATTTTCATGACAGGGATGATACTTGTAAGCCTCTGACTTCACTAGAGCTTTCTGCAAGGACTGACGCGGGGCCGAGGCCCCTGTTCATTGGCTCCCGTGTACTGTAGCATCACCTCAGGTTCACTGGGGCAGCACCATTGGGTTTTCTTTGTTATTTGGGGATTGCGGAAGTCATTCAAGGGCCTTGATCAGGACGGGAGTCAGGAACATCTAGATTGATGTCCTCTCTCCCTCACTTCCCCTGGAACTTCCCTAAAGTTGTCAGAGGACTTGGAGGTCCGTGGTTGCTCATACTCCCTTCAGGGATTATACGGGTCTGGGTCTGGGTCTGAGGTGAGGGAGAGAACACAGTGGACTGGCTGGGGCCAGATCTCCTGCTGGGCACCTTGAGACCCCCGCAAAGGCAGGGCCAGATGCCCTGGCTATGGTTCTAGGTTTTTGGTGTTTTTTGGTCCTTGTAGTTGCTCAGTCTGACGTTGACCACAAAATTGTTGGAGAAGGCCCTGAAATTTCGGTAGCCCTCTCTGATCTTAGTGCGTCTGTAGCATCATCAAGTGTTTCAAGTGCTGCAAGGGAGAAGTGACTTTTGTCCGAAGCAGTTTTATTTTTATAGTCAACAGTAGTATTTTTTCTTTAAAAAAAGAAAATCGAGTTGCGCATTATTTTCCAACAAAAGCCACGAGCCTCCATTTTATCTTCTAGATTAAATCTTCAAGAAAACTTCTATACTTCTTGAAAATTAGGCTAACAAGGATCCACAAAAATGAAACTGTATCTGATAATTATGTGTGTTTCTAGAACCAGACCTGGAGAGTTCTTTTAAATGCCACATTTGCATCTCGAAAAGAGGCTATTATTTATGTGCTTTCTTTTTTCTTTCTTGGCCCTCTGCTCTTTGACAGACTGTTTTGCTGTGATTGGTAGAATTTTCCTCTCATGTTTCATTTTCAAATGTTAATCATTCGTCATTCCTCATGACCTCTCCCTGCCGCAACCCAGAATATAGGGCTTTTAAGGGCTGCCTACTCCAACAATGGTGGTGAGGGCCTCTGAGGGTTACAGGTGACCTGGGGTCACGTCCTGGGTCAAAAAAGATGAAAGGTTAGTCTAGCGGTCACAGCCCTCAGGTCCTGGGAAAGGTAGGTGTCTCCCAGCTGTGGAAACTGAGAAGGAAGACAGTCCATATGCAGCCCTGATTTGTTCCGTCAGGGAGACGGGCTTCGCAGGTCCCCAGAAACCCCTTTGATTCGCTGCCCATTCCACATGATGTTTAGTAATAAACAGAGTTCAATGACCAGTCTAGACAAACAAATCACAGCCCTGGCAAACCCTGTGTTCTGATGACATGTTATGTCTTTGCAACGCAGAGAGGAAGCAGATAGCTTAGAAACGAACGCAGGGCCTTTGTGAGCTAACAGCAAAGAGAGAGCCTGAGAGGGATTCAGACTGCAGACTCTGCTGTGGCCAAATTAGAAGGTATTCCCTGCTTTGTGGTTTGTGAGTTTCCTGCTCTGTCTTCCTCCAGGCATTAGGAAGCTGCCCTGAACTTGAGTGAAATGCGAGAGGTTTAAATATTAATATTTCTGAAGCCCCCAGGGTAGACTCAACCACCTGCTTACCCCGTAGCAGCTGTCCTACACGGTTTTCACTAGAGAGACACCATTTTTCTCTTTAGCAAAGTATTTCATCAAAGTTGGATTTTAATGGAGTCAGGAAGCCTTCCAAGAGATTTCATTTTCACGAGCACTGGCTAGCTTGAGCTGTCATTTGGAGGTGAAGAGAAATCTCAGAACTTCCTCGTTTGACTTGCTCTTTCTTCTTCCACCCTGTCATGGAAAATACGGTACCAAACCTTGGCAAGTTTGTGTGTTATCAGCATGTAACGCAAATAGTAAAATCCCGTTTCTGTTGGGACTAAAAGAGGAAAAAATGCTAAGAAAGAACTGAGCCTACTGAACTCTGTAAAATAATCCTGGGCGAAAACAGTAGGTTTTCTCTTGCTTATTTATTTTTTTGTTTTTATTTTTGTTTTTGTTTTTTTTTTAATTTGAACACGTGCTTCTTAGAAGTACAATCCTGAATGATAAGCTGCGTGTGCATATGACAAAGAATGCTTGGCAAATGTCATTGGTACTATTCTGTGGCTGTGTTTGGGCTGTTTTCATTTAGAAATAATTCATTTTCAGTATTTATCAGGGGAAGCTCTTTTACAATTATTTAAATACATTTTTTTTCCTTGCCGGCATTGAATTGTTTACTCACTGTTAATGGTTCTTCACAAATATTAACTAAATCTCTCTGTAAACCGTCATCTAAATTAGACCAGAGGGCTCAACACTCTGACTAACTCCCTTCTTTAGGTATCCAGCCTTTTAAGGTAATCTCTCTGCTGGTATCTGTGCAATTAACTGAGAGCATTTTAATAACAGGGAATAATAATTGCTGTTTGCCTATCACTGAGAGGAATTTCCCCCTGAATATCTATTTTTAGGGAGACCAGACTGTCATGTAGAACACGAGGAGGCTGATCAAGACTTCAATGACTATGTGAGCGAATTTGGTGGAACAAGGATTTGCCGTATTTTTGCTCATTTTTTGGGTCAAATTAAGAGTCTTCTATCCCTACCGTTGAAGCTGCTGGAGAAAAAGGTGTTTTATAGATAGCCATAAATCTATTAAAATATTTATGTGTGCATCAAAAGATGTGGAGAAGAACAACAATCAGGAAATGAAAACAAAAGCGTACCCATGTTTTTTCTATTTTTTTTAGGGAAAGGGTTTTGTCACGGACATAAATTAATTCCTCTACAGACCAATTTGGGAAAAATAAAGTGTGCTCATTTGCACTACTTATTCCAGTAGGATGTTCTTTTCATGTGTATTTTTTCTTACATGACCAGTTCTGTAAATATTAATTTTGATTGCAGTATGAAGGAATTATACCTCATGCTACCTAACATTGACCCCTGTCTAAATTCAAACTTAGAAATTTTTGATAAAGTGATGCCTGTGTTATTTAGATTTCAGGGATCAAGAACCGTATTAAATAAGCTTGATTAATATGTATGTAAATATGTGCTTGTGAGAGTAGATCTGCAATGCACGGAATGGAAATATATTAACCATTTGTCAGTTACCGCAAAGATTCATCAGTTCAAACAAGGCGTTCTTTGTCATTTTTGAACTGAGATAGGAAATGTGACTCAGGTAGTTTACGAATCTCAAAGCCAGAATGAGACAGAAATTCACCTGTCTCATCACAGTAATTAATTCACTTTGCATTCATGCGACGGAGGAGCGCCTACTATGTGCCAGCCTCCCCTGCTAGGTGTCAGGATTGAAGGTTCCCTGCTACCTGGAAGTAGAGTGTTCCTAGGAAACTATCATGAGCCAAAGGGGCATAGAGCGAAGAAGAAGCAATTATAATTATATGGAAAACTTTCTGAGGGTGCCCAGACCGCCGCCCTATGCCCCAAGAACCTCTCTTAGGCTTTCCTGATACCTTAGGACACGTCTTTCGAGCAGACACACAAAATAAGTGGGGATAAAGCACAGATGTGGATAGACACAGCTCAAAGCTCTGGCAGCCTGATGCTAGGATATGAGTATAGTTCCTCGGGGGAGGAGCTCGGCTGTGACTCTCTCGCTTCTTGGGGTGCGCGCTGCCTCTGCAAGGGCTCGCTGCAAAATAAATGCTAAACGCTATTTTCGATGTTCACCTTTTTTCCCATAAAGGTAAAAATCCATTTGCCTAGCAAAAACTAGTCCTAATATAGGTCCTTCATAAAAGCAAAGCAGTGTAACTTGAAATGGGGACACCTGTACCGCGGTGCACAAAAGCAGATCACGTCCTGCTCTCATGAGGTGGATATTGGGGAGAATTGATGTGATCCAATTTGCATTTTGAAATAATCAGCCTCATTTATTTTGAAATTTTTAAGATGATTATAATATTCAAGTCAACAAGTGGAACAGAACCTTAGAATACCAAGAAAATTTAAAAGGTGCTATGGATTCATTGGTTTAAAATACCAAGAGAGTTTCTAATACTATATAGTATTTTCTATGATAGAAGGTAAAAAAAAAAAATACCACAGGTACTAGGTGGTAATATCTGCGCCACCTGCCCCTCTCCACCATCAGTTTTCTGGATTTATCTTGTTCTGGTTAAGGCTAGAGTTTTTGCTGGCTTAATTGATAGTTACATAATGGGTAAAAAGTCACAAGCAGTTGAACTTAATCTCTACCTACACGCGATTCTCCTCGGGAGCTGAAAATTCAATCTTGCCACTTCAAGTAAAATAGCCCAGTTAGCAACCACCTGGTCATTTCCTGCCTAGGCCCAGTCATGTGCAAGGTTCTGCCTCCTCCCCCAGCTCTGCGGTTGGCATCTAAGTTCACCCATGGGAAGGGCTGGCTGTAATTGAGGGATGGGTTGGGGGAGATCCTCTGGCTTCTGGCTGGCCCTGGAGGAGATGTCCTTGGCCCCACGCTCTTTAAAGACTGGTGGCCTCAATCCCTCCTAGATTCTGCAGTAATGTCCACATGGCTTCTCCCTGCCAGCCCTCTACCGCCAACACAACTCCGTATTCCGTATCCTCCATGTTCCTTCCAGAAGACTCCTTCTGGTCTGTCAGTCCCTTTCTCTGCCCTTCCTTGCCTCACTGCAGGGGTGGGGCTCTTCACACTCACACACACACACACACACACTCCACTTGCTCTTTATCCCGTATGTCATTGGTGGATGAACCACCTGTAGAAGAACTTGCCTCACTAGGATTCAAGCACAGCCTCCTCTCTTCTGGGACCGCTTCCGGGTATTTAACTCAGGCAGGGCAGGTGGGCAGGGCTTGGGGAGGTGCTCGGAGCAGGTGTGAGGCAGGACTCGTGGACAGGGTGTGTAGGCGGGGCTTGGGACAGGTGTGAGGCAGGGTGTGTAAGCAAGACATGTGGGGCAGGTGTGGGGTGGGGCTGAACAGACCAGCAGTGAACACTCGCATTTTCTTATTTCTCCACTCTCCACTTTCAGCCATAAAGATTTTTAATCTCCTCTCGTTCCAGTGGGGAGAAAGTATTTTCCCCCAAACTATTTTTTTATGGATAAGCTTTAAATATAGGGCTCTAGCTTATGCTTTTGAGCCTCAGAAAAACTTTTATGTGTTCAATAGCCTTGATGTTGCACGTCAGAAGGATCTTGGTTTTCAAGACTATTGTCTAGATTTTAAGTTTAAAAAACTGATATTTAGAAACGTGCTCTATTTTCCCTTTCATGAGACCTCTCACGAGGCCATAAACCTCAGCCTTAAATTCAGTTTTATTTCTTAAAGTTGTTTATTATTATTACCATTATTATTATTATTTTAGTAATCTCTGCACTTAGTGTGGGGCTTGAACTCACAAGCCCAATATTAGGAGTTGCATGCTCTTCTGACTGAGCCAGCCAGGCACCCTTCAGATTCAGTTTTAACGGAGAAAAAACAGGGAGGCAGGTAGGGATGTTTGTAATGGCAGGAAAGGGAAAGAAAGGATTATTGATTGGAATAATTTACTGAGAACAAAACCCCTTCAGACATGCTTCAAAAATGTTGTCTGTGTGTATGTAGAATTGGAGCTACCTAGTAGAATCTTTGGTTTTCTTTATTCAGGGCAGAGAACACTCTTCAGAACCTCAGTAGGGTGCCATTTTCCTCTTGCATACAACTTTCTTTAGCAAAGGTCCTTATTAAGGCCAGTTCTGTATCTGCCCCCAATTTATGACCTAATTTGCCTTGGAAACTATTTTTGTTTCTGCTTTCTATGCCTGCATGGCGGTGTTTATTTGCTAAGTGTGAAATCTCACCCCAAATCCTTTTCTTGAAAGTGATTCCAAACATCGAGGAGTAGATGATTTAGGCCACTCTTCCAAAATCATTACAGAAAATACAGTGCGAAATGAGACATGAACTGCCATTCTCAAAGATGAGAACACAAGGCCGGAATATGTTTGTAAAAATGCGATCGCTGATTCAAATGGTATTACCACTACCAGATCACCACGGGGACCCAAGTATAACCGTATTTCAACCGACTGAAGGCTTAGCTCGGGTTCCCTACTAGTTCAGTTGTAAGGAGAAACTAAATAGCAACATAGGTCTGCAACATGCCTGGTACATAGAAGTATAGGTTGACCTTCCGGCTTCTCACAGGCCGATCAGCAAGAAAGACTAATCTGCCTAATACCCATGAATCCAAGTCACAGTTTGTGTTTTAAATAATGTTTTCTTTTCTATTTTCCAAATATATAAAATAACAATATGTTTATGTTGAATATGTTCTTTCAAACTTCAAGCCCCCTCCCATATTTATGAGTTGCCCTCTTCCTTTGGTAGTCACTGAATTGGACATTTTATTTTATTTTATTTTATTTTATTTTATTTTATTTTATTTTTTTATTTATTTCTAGGATAGAGAGAGAGATAGAGAGCATGAGCAGGGGAGGGTCAGAGAGAGAGGGAGTCACAGACTGAAACAGGCTCCAGGCTCTGAGCTGGCAGTCAGCACAGAGCCCGACGCGGGGCCCGAACCCACGAATCGCGAGATCATGGCCTAAGCAAAAGTCGGACGCTTAACCGACTAAGCCACCCAGGCGCCCCTGAATTGGACATTTTAAATTGACCCTCGTGCTCATCTGTCTAAAACATCAACTGCAGAAAGTGATAAGATAATCAATCTGATTGTCCTTACCATTCATTACCTTTAAAAGCATTTATGAGGCAGCTGTATGCTTGGGGCACCGTCTAGATGGATCTGTAGCCCTTGATTTCTGGCACCTTGCAAGCCAAGATGGCTCTGCAATAATCAGGCTTGGAGGCTTGAAAATAGAAAGACTGGCAGGATTGGGTCACAGTTATGGCCTTTTCTTTTTGCTTTTTAAAAAATGTTTTTATTTATTTCTGAGAGAGAGACAGAGAGAGCAGGAGAGGGTCAGAGAGAGAGGTGAGGGGGAGATACAGAATCTGAAACAGGGCTCTGAGCTAGCTGTCAGCACAGAGTCCGATGTGGAGCTGGAACTCACAAAGCACGAGATCATGACCTGAGCTGAAGTCGGACGCTTAACCAACTGAGCCCCCCAGGTGCCCCTGTTAAAGCCTTTTCAAAGGACACAAGCAAAGGGAAGGAATGCCTGAGATCATATGGCATATAGTGAGTAATACAGAGGAATCTGAAATGGGGATGAAGATGGGAAGAGGGTCATTAGTCTAGAAAATCTCAGAGGTGGAGACTGGGTTTTGCGAGGTGTTCCAGGGAAGGGAAGGACACAGAAAGCGGTTGGTTCAGCCAGTTAGGGATAAATCTAGATAAATCCTGTGATTTCAAAGATTAGAGACCTATGGAGACCTTCTGATCCCACCAATGAATAAAATAGTCTATACCCATCGCGTCCTGGCCCAAGGCTACAGGAGAAATTTCTGCTTTCCAGAAGCTACTAACTACTCCAGTATCTGATGCTTCAGGGTAAATGCAGGGCAGTCTGTCGTGAGTATTTGGAAAGAAGTGTCTAATTCAGTTGCAGGGCGGGTACGTGCTTGGGGAAAGCTTCACAGAGAACATGACATTCTACAGATGAGGAAGTTGAGGCCCAGAGACAAAACAAATTGTTCAAGAACACACAACAGAGAGTTAACAGAGTTAGATTACAACCCGAGCTCTCAACTGTGACTCATTCTTGTCCATTTCGCTAATAGCTATTTGTCTGCCTGAGGAAAGTGAGGAATCACGTGGGGCTAAAGGAGTGACGGAAAAGAAAGGGGGCTGGATCCCCGGTTTCCTGATGAAAACCTTTGAGACCAGGCCTTGGTTTATTGTACAAAAGACCTGTATCCTGGGGACCCCTAAGATGAAGGTGAGAATGAAGACCACACAGTAGAGAGCTGAGATTTCAAATGTCAATAACATCATTTGACCTCTAAAGTTCTACCCATGAACTTTAGCGGCATCCAGTTTGAGTTATGATGTGCCACCCAAGAATCTTCACTGGTGCAACTCAACCAGAGCATTGAGAGGGTCTCTTCCAGGTCTTTATCATGGACTTACATAAAGGACACTGTAGTAAGTTAGCAGGACTCTTATCAAGACTGTAGATGTAGAGATGGGAAAGGATGAAGAGTGCAAAAAGCAGGAGAATTGGATGGATAACTGGGTGGATAGATGAAAGGCTGAAACTCCTATCACTGTATGGCTTTCAGTTTTACAGTTGCTGGTGAGATGCAGGGTGGATGAGGGTGTCTAAGAGCCAGCATTTTGGGGAGACTCAAGACACTCTATAATTTCCTGTCTAACCTTTCTCTTCCCAGCTGTAGTTAATTTTAGTTGCTCTATCTGGATTCACTAAGTGATGAAAATCTTGGAGTTCTCAAAGCAGTGGGGACAACAGTCATTTGAATGTGGTTTTTGAAGACTCGCTGGCTACCAGAGGTAGCCTTAAGGCAGTCTGCTGGCAGAACAGCCCTTAGGGAAACTTGAAAAGAGTATTTCACCAGAGCAGTGGAAAATAACTACCCTGTGGTTTTAGGGTTTGATGTTCAAATTGTATAACAGCGAAAGATTCAGAGAGTGAATTAGCTGGAGTTAGGCTGCTCATAAATGCTATTCATGTAATTAGATGATGAGATGAAAATTCTAAAAGCTTCCAACTCAATTTCCTTCATTTACAATATTTCTGCTTATTAAGTGTGGCCCCAAGAAAGCAGCCTGAGACAATGTTGAAAATATAGAGGAACAAAACAAAGAAACAAGAAGACCCGAGACCGATTGTAGTTAACCTAATACGTGTAATTTGGGATTCTAGCCAAGGAGATTCACAGCCCACTGCATCCTGTCACAGTTCCTTGGTACACTAATGTAAAACTGATTTCCAAGTTTCGGAATGGGAAATTCAGTGAAATATAAGAAACACATATGTTTGGAGAAGCTAGAATGTGGCTGAGTGTGAGCTGACTGCCCTGCTGACAGGTAGAAAGATGAACCCATGTGATTCTTGAGGCACAGCAGGTTGGAAGGGCCAGGAAGAACACTGTTTTGGAAGGTGGCCGCCTTAGATGTAACGAGGAAAAAAAATGTGCTCTGATTTCTTTTGTGTGAGACTCAAGATGCTTTATTTGTTTAGTATAACAGATGCTTTTAATGAATCTCAGTAGTTTTATTATCTCATTTCCTGGGTGATCTAACAGCAGAGTGTGAGTAAGCAGAACAGGATGCCGTTTCTGAGAAGAACATTATTCATGTCGTTGGAGAGACGAGTTTAGGGAAAGGAATGCCTGGAACCGCTTCTTGAGACCAGAACCATGATCAGTCGGAGAAAGAAGTCAACAAATCTCTAAGTCAGGGGACCTCTCTTGTTTAGTCGAAGAGAAACTTAGTTTCCAGTGTTGCCAGTGTGCTGATGGCACTGGAAGAGAAGGGTCTTTGATCCTAGCGCCAGTGAGCTGCTTCTCTGGACCGGAGTAGGAAGTTCCATTATATTGACCAGCTTTGGAGTAAACGACTCCTGAATGAATATTAACTTGACATTCTCCTCCTCTTCTAGCCTTTTGAGCTATACGAAAGTGGGGATAGGAAAGGCAAGGCAATAACTGAATGATGGTCACTCAGTTTGTAGAGCAAACGGGCAATTCCCCATAAAGTTGGAGATACATCACCTCTATGAATCAGTTATTTCACTTCTATGTGTTTACTCTAAAACTCTCTTATAAATGTGCAAGGAGCACTGTACTAGCAAAAAAGTAGAGGGGTGCTTGGGTGGCTCAGTTGGTTGAGCGTCCGGCTTTGGCTCAGGTCATGATCTCATGGTTCATAGGTTCGAGCCCTGCGTCGGGCTCTGTGCTGATAGCTCAGAGCCTGGAGCCTGTTTCAGATTCTGTATCTCCCCCTCTCTCTGACCCCTGCTCATGCTATCTTTCTCTCTCTCAAAAATAAACATTAAAAAAATTAAAAAAAAAAAAAAGAAGAAATGACCCAACTCTGTACTGACTAGGACTGGGCCTTGTCCAGTTACAGCCTCCTGGGATAAAGCCTCCTTCTTGTCTATTTCTGTATCATGTGCAAGCAGTTTTTACATTTTTAGATGCTTAACAATAACTATGATACATAATGTTTTATGTCATGTAAAAATTATATGAAATTTGAATGTTAGTGTCCACAGTAAAATTTTCTGGAACAGAGGCATATTCATTCATGTAAGCATTGCACTGTGGGACTTCTGTGTGATTCTGATGTACACTGACATCTGAGGAACTGTGGAAGAAAGGAAGGAGTAGATTGTGGTGGATTCAGATAATGGATAGTGTACAGTAGTTAGGATCAATAAATTAGATCTATGTATAAACACAGTGAGACCTTAAAGGGAAAAAAATACAAAAGGATATGTATAGTACTGTTTGGCACATTAAAATATAGTAAATGTGGCTTATACATACATATCTAAGTGGCAAAAGTTCTACAACATGCGTATAAATAATACTAATTACAGAATGGTGGTTACCGCAACCAAAGAGGGGGAATTAAGGAGGGATTCGAGTTTAGCTATATTTATATTTTACTACATAAAAATAAAGAGACTGGAATTAAATATGACAAATCTTAATTCCATTGAGTGTAAATAATGACTATGTAAGTGTGATAGTTTTTTAAATTTATTTTTATTAAAAAGTCTTTTAAATGTTATTTATTTTTGAGAGAGAGAGAGAGAGAGAGAGAGAGAGGATGTGTGAACGAATCGGGGAGGGGTAGAGAGAGAAGGGGAGACACAGAAGCAGGCTCCAGGCTCTGAGCTGCCAGCACAGAGCCCGATGCAGGGCTTGAACCCACAAGCTGTAAGATCATGACCTGACCTGAAGTCAGACACTTAAACTGAGCCACCCAGGAGCCATTTGATAGTTTTTATGTGCTTGAAAATTTAAAGCCATACCTACTCATTAAAAAAAATTGGAATATAAAGAATATTAAATAACAAGATATTAAAAGTGATCACCCACCACCTGAAGATACTTACTAAAATATATTTTGGTATTTTTCCTTCTACTCCTCTTTTTTTCTGACTATAGTAAAATACTTTTAATTATATGATATTTATAATTGTATATTCTTTTATTTCCTGTTTAATATTGGCTGGTTTAATAAGAATTTTCCATGCAATTATTCTAATTTGTATAATAACCACATTTACTCCATCTCTGTTTAACAGTTTTTCTGATTTTTAACATCATAGATGTTTGCTATACAAATTTGGAAAATAAATACAGTGTAAAGAAAATAAAAACCATCTGTTACCACAGCACTTTGATGCAATAATGTTTTGCATACATTTCTCCAGTCTTTATTGTTGTTTTGCATCTTTAATATTTTTACTTTAACCTTGTATCATGAGCATTTTGCTGTGATATTAGTATTCTAAAACATGATTTGAAATGGCTCTGTGTTATTCTATTACATACAGATAAAGAAACACAAATACTCATTTAGCTCATCTTCCCGTCTTTGTAAAAAATTTTTTAAATTATTTTTAAAAATTTACATCCAAGTTAGTTAGCATATAGTGCCACAATGATTTCAAGAGTAGATTCCTTAATACTCTTTACCCATTTAGCCCATCCCCCCTCCCACGACCCTTCCAGCAACCCTCTGTTTGTTCTCCATATTAAAGAGTCTCTTATGTTTTTGTTTCCTCTCCTTATTTTTGCTCTCCTTCCCTTAGGTTCATCTCTTTTGTATCTTAGAGTCTTCATGTGAGTGAAGTCATATGATATCTTTCTTTGACTAATTTCACTTAGCATCATACCCTCTAGATCCATCCACATGGTTGCGAATGGCAATATTTCATTCTTTTTGATTGCTGAGTAATGCTGCATTGTATGTATGTATGTGTATGTATCTATATATACCACATCTTCTTTAGCCATTCACCCGTCAATAGAAATTTGGGTTCTTTTCATACTTTGGCTATTGTTGATAGTGATGCTATAAACATTTACCCCATCTTCTCCTCTTACTCTCTGTCCACATTTGTTAGTACGAGATAGAATACTGCATAATCTATTGCTGATCTCTGCAGGACCAGGGAGGGAGGAGCAGATAATGGAGGATGTTGAACTCTGAGAAATGGCTAGGAAGGAAGGTGGCGGGGTCACTCTTGATTCTCACCCTGAACGGGCTTTACATGACTTGAAAGAATCTTATCATCTTTCATCTCTCCCTCTGGACTGCTGGCTTATAACTGGCTGACTGGCAGGGCAAATTTTGGGGGTAGGGTGGGTAATGTGTTATATGGTTCTCACCTTCTATATTAAGGAGAGAAGCAATAACCGTTGGGTGCAAATAGAAAATAATCAAACCACAAAGCCTGACATAAAAAAAGATACTCTCGAGGTCATTTTATTCTAACTTGTTCGTTTTATGTATTTGAGTAGCCCAAGAGCATGTCTTACTTTTTCTTCTTCTTATGTGGCAAACTCCTTACCAATACATTTGTTCATATTTTAACATCTCTGAAACTGAGATGGGTCTCACAATTCCTGGTGTCTTCTTATCACTTTTAGCCTTTGTTTCCATTTTAATATCTCAGGACCTGACTTACGGTCTATGACTTCCTAGGTTCAATGCAACATGGTATTTTAAAGCTGTGGTTTTCAATCCTGGCTACACATTAGAATCATCCGGAGCATTTAAAACTATATATAAGATGCTTAGGCCTCACCCAAGAGATTCTGTTAAATTGGTTGGAGTGGGGTCCTACGAGCTGTATTATAAAAGCTCCCTAGAGTTGGAACCATTGTCATACTTTAATGGAGTTAAAAATAATGTATTGCCATAGTGATCAAAGACCAAGGGAGGGTGTCTCTTAATCAAGTTGCTAGAAAACATGGCTTTCAACTGTTACAGTTCAGTTAGATACCCTGATGCTAGAAGAAGGACCCCTTGGTTGGGAATCAAAAGATTGATCCTGGTTTCTAGTAGTTTTTAGTTCTAGGGTCTTGGATAGATGAGTTAGCCTCTTTCAGCCTTGGTGTCTCCCTTTGTAAAACAGCAACCTATCTACTTCATGGGGTTGTCTTGAGGATTGAGCAAGGTAATGTGTTAAAGTGCCTACCACGTTGTAGGACTCATTGTAAGTATCTGAAAATGGAGGTTTTATTGGAAATTCTGTTAATTTAAATTGAAAGTAGATTTCATGAGCCTGGATGAAAAAAATGGCAGTATGTCTGATTTATTTAAACCTTTTAAGTGAATTCCTTGTTTTAGGGTCGCTAACTCATTTAACATGGTAAATATAGAAAGCAACGGAAGTTTAAAAGGCAAGTGTTGGCATTTTTGTTTTTTTGGTAAAATAATTAAAAGAACTGTGTGGGAAGGTCTTATAGTAACAAACTTAAATTTACGTATTCAAAAGAATTCACAATTCATCTAGCTACACGTGTAGAAAAAGGGACCACTTTTTGCGATAGCCAGTAATCACAAATGACCACGCGAAAGATGATGAATTCATGTGTTGGTAGTAACATGGACCTTACTTCCCGCTTTGGGTTTGGTAACTTGTATGTTTTACACTGAATTAAAGTCAATTTCTATACGTATCTTAATGGTTTCCTGCGTTTGTTGAAGAGATACAGAACAGTGGAGGCTTTTTCCACTATGAGAAAAAATATTTTCCAGCTGCGTTGCATTTCTGGAAATGGAATCAACCGTAACCACTGGCACCAAATATTTAACAGTCTGGACGCTGGTGGGGAAGACAAGCAGTTTACACCGCTCTCAAGTCGCTTTTGCTGCAGGGTGGATATTATGCTGTGATATTTCTGTGCTCTGAATGGTTGAGCTTGTGGGGAAAGCCAGCATTGCCAGTGCTCAGTGTCAAACCACAGCTTGGAATTATTGTGCCCACCAGCGCCTTTATCTTGGATGGATGGGGGAAGCTCTTTCCCATGCGTAGCCAGTGCTTGATTATCTGCTTGTGTGGATAACTTACTTTACAGATTATTCACAGAAAAATTTTTTTTAAATTTTTTTTTTAATTTCTAGGAGAGAGAGAGAGAGACAGTGTGAGCAGGGGAGGGTCAGAGAGAGAGGGGGAGATACAGACTCTGAAATAGGCTCCAGGATCGGAGATGGCAGTCAGCACAGAGCCCGACGCGGGGCTCAAACCCACAAACCGCGAGATCATGACCTAAGCGAAAGTCGGACGCTTAATCGACTAAGCCACCCAGGCGCCCCTATTCACAGAAATTTTTAAGCCAAGCCTGGATCCTTCTCTCCCAATGGTCTTGCCACCCACTAGGATTCCTTAAACTATCTCCATTCGGTTGGTGTGTGCTGAGGAAATCCGTTGTAACGCCTCCATGCTAGCATTTATCCAATGCCTAGGGTGTGACAAACTTTTTACTAGATCAAATATTTAGACAACTCTGTCACCTAAGAGGTATCATCTTATTTTCCGGAGGCGGGAACAAAGGTTTAGAGTCTAAGATACTTGTGTAGGGTCACACACACATGTCAAAGCAGAGTATAAGGAGTTCTAGGTTAGCTACTGTTTGTGAAAACTTGAGTTATGGAAACTTCTTTATGAGTGTGAAGAATCTGAAATGGTGTGTACCAATTTAGCATGGCAAATTTTAAGTAGATCTCTCTTTATACATTCTATACATAAAAAATATGATATATAAATATATAATTCAAAAAATGTATGTTATATATATTTTTAAAATGTTAATTTATTTTTGAGAGAGAGACAGAGAGAGAGAGAGAGAGAGAGACTGAGCACACAAGTGGAAGGGGAGAGAGAGAGGGAGAGACAGAATCCCAAGCAGGCTCTGTGGTTGTCAGCAGGCTCTGGGGTTTGAACACACTAACCGTAAGATTGTGACCTGAGCTGAAATCAAGAGCCGGATGCTTAACTGACTGAGTCACCCAGGTGCCCCTTCTCTCTTTTTCTCTCTTTTTTTAAAGTAAACTCTACGCCTAATAGAGGGCTTGAACTCATGGTCAAGAATTGCATGCTCTTCTGAATTAGCCAGCCAGGCACCTCTAAACCAGTCTTGTCTTCTATAAAAAAAACCTTAAAGGTATTTGAGAGGGCAAGCACGTAAATAAAATTCAAGCTTTAGCATATTATGTTATTTAGGTTTTAAAAATAAAATCAACTGAACAAAGATCGTTTAAGTGCCTTTATTGCTAGACAATTATTCATTTAGGGGAGCTTATAAATGTAGGTAATTTTTTCAAGGCATTTTGCCTGATGAAGAGCAATTTCCACATTCTTTCTAGAAGATTCCTTTGTTCATATTCCTGTTTAAAGCCTTGTTACCTTTGCTCTGTGTCCTTCTGTACACCATTGTTTCCATAGCAACAAGATAGATCGAGGAGGGGGTTGCAACTGGCTGTTGAAAGAATGAAAATGCAATGGAAAGTTCCACCTGAAACAACAACATGCAAATCACTGTAGCATATGATAAACAACAAAGAAAGAGATGCTTTTTTGGGGAGATAGCTTATTTGGTTTTTGGAATGTGCTCATTTTTCTGACAGCTTCTCTTTCTTGTGTTATCTTTCTTGCCTTTTTTTTTCTTTTTTGAGACCAAAATAAAATCATTAAAAAACAAATATTCAACCTGACATTGCATGTGACTCAATGGCAGATGTAGTGATTTGTGCTTCCATAGATAGTTCTTGAGCAGAACATTTAGAAAAGCTTTTCATTTTGAAACGAGTTTGACTCTTGATTAAGCTACCTTTCATTGCCAGGGTATTGCTGAAGTGTGAGATATTCCTCTGAAGTGAGATTTCTCCAACCATTTTGCTATCAAGGACTTCTGGTATTATTTTTCCTTGCATCTTTCCAGAAGATTTTTAACATACTCAAATAATTAAAAGTACTTGATAGTGAACTATGTGGTCTTAGAGAAATAAAAGATTTCCTTTTTGGAATATTGACAATAACTTTCAAAGTGGAGATCCTCTGAAACAAAATCATTGCTGAAATACCATCTGGAGATTGCCAGTAGAATAGAGTGGGCAGTATAGATATTAATTCTATTAACAAAAACTGTGAGGCGGTTTTAAGTATCCCTTCCTTGTAAAACACAAAGCACACTGTAAATACTGTTTATATGTGGGAGTAAAAAAAATATATGGAAATGGTGTTCCTGTAAAATTGAGGAGGTGCCTGTATCCTTTCTCTTTGAGGCCAGCTAAAGTCATTTTTCATTGCTGTTTATTGCTATTATTAATGGATATTGCTCTTCCCTCCCCCCCCCCCAGATATTAAAGCAATCAATATTACAGAACACATTTTTAAATCCTGGGAAAGTAATGATTAAGCACTATAATGGCTTTTATGCACATATGTAGTGTGGCGCTCACATGTCTGCTGAATTCTCTCAAGCTGCATCCTTCTCTTTGCGTGTCTTTGAATATCTTCACACAAACCTTCTCCTGGGATCACGCCTGTATGCTGGAGCCCCATTCATAAAACCCAGGGCCTTCACTTGAACGTTGCTCATTTATAGTTTGCTCTGTTTCATTAAGTAATGAAGTCAATAGCTAGAAGATTTCAAGAGGAGGTCCTCTGGCCACCTCTGGCCACCCTAGCCCCTGAACTTGAGTCTGTCATCTCCCTCCTCATCAGTCCCTATACCCTTCGGGTTACACCTTCTTGTATGTTCCTTAATTCTTTTGGAAAATGATGTCATTTGCAAACTATGGATTAGGAAAATGGTTATATGCGTGGTGTAAGTATGGCTGATGTGGGGAGTCGAAAAGTTTTGTATTTTTGTCCCAAGCACTCTGCCCTCGTAGAATGACTTTGATCACACCGATTCTTCCTGGCGGGTGTGGAGTGAGGGATAGGAATGGGGTGGGCGATAGGGGGATAGGGATATTCCATGTAGGACCTTATATGAAAACATTTGCATTTAGTGAGATGGACACTATCTTGAGATGATTGGGATGGGGAAGCATAGTTATCTAATAGTTTGGTTCAGGGGACCATGTGAATGTTAGCTTGCATTTCCTGACAATAAACCAAATTGTGGCCACAGGAAAGTGACCTGGAAACACTGATCTATGGAGAAATCTATTTGAGTAATCTGATATATCTGGGGTAAGATGAGAGGAGCAGAAGGAGTAACAATCCATTTGGTGCTGATAGGAAGTTCAAAAGTCAGGCCTGTCTCTTGGAATCACAGGTGAAAAGTGTCATCTATAGAGTTTTTTATGATTTGGGGATTTAGAGAAGTCACATGAATTTGGGATATGGATACAGTCACTATCCTTGTTTCCTCCAGGCTGGCCCTGGATTTCCTGGGCTTGGTGCCGAGCATGTGAGTAAATCACCATGCCCTCTTCTAGGTTTGAAAATTGATAGGGGCACCTGGGTGGCTCAGTTGGTTGAGCGTCCGACTTCGGCTCAGGTCATGATCTCACGGTTCATGGGTTCAGGCCCTGTGTCGGGCTCTGTGCTGGCAGCCAGCTCGGAGCCTAGAGCCTGCTTCGGATTCTGTGTCTCCCTCTCTCTCTGACCCTCCCCTGTTCATGCTGTCTCTCTCTGTCTCTCAGAAATAAATTAAAAAAAAAAAAATTAAAAAAAGAAAATTGATAAAAGTTTTATCTTCATCTCCTGAGAGGTCCTAATATCCTGTGCCAATATTGAGATTGCTCTGGACAATTCAGGGTCTCTAGTAAGAGCTCAGCAGGGCAGCACTTTCTCTGATTGCACAGGGAGTAGCAGGTTCTCTGCTTGACTATTTGGCATCTAGCAGGGATCACACCTTGTGGGAAATCGACAGGGACATATTACAGGGAGACAGGGGTCAGTAAGGCTCAGGGTTTAGTATTGATAATAGCCTGGTCTGGGTAGAAGCAAGGGACAGGAGGGCACTGGGCTTTTGTAAATGGAGGGGGCATTTGGAGAATGTAAGAAGAAATGAAGGAAACACGAGGGCACAAAGTGACAGTAGTAGTCACCCTATCGTTTGGAAATCATTTACAGCTTTCAGAGCCATGAGCTCTTTTGATCCTTCCAAGAGCACTCAAGATATAGTGGTGGTTCTCATCCCCGTTTTACAGGTGAACATCCTGACCCACAGAAACGTCACAGCTTGCTCAAGGCTGGCCATGTCTTTTTGTCCCTTGTTGCACTTTTGTAGTTCTTTCATTCCCCACTGACTAATAGACTGAGAGTCACCTCGTTCTAACTGCCCGTGTCATAGTTTTGCCCGGGGTCAGCCTGAGCAGGCAATCAGTGATCAATGACAGAGGCATATCCAGGAGACTGGACTTTTCCCCAAGGTTGACTTGTACTAAATGAATGCCCATGACCAATGGTGTTTCTTTAGGCTAAACTGCATAATGGGTCTCTAATGTGGGTAAGAGAAGACCACCCAACTCACTCTTAACTGATGAAGCTGAAACCAGATCTCTAGAGGTGAAGCGCCTGTGCATTAGCGCTGTGATAATAGATTTCCAGATGGCTGGAGTCGGACCTCTGTCTCTGGCCTTGGCTAGTGATATTGACCAATAAACTGCTTTATGTCAATCGATCAAGAGATATGGGGCAGGTGAATGTTACATGTGGATAATAGCCTTTATTCAGAGTCTTTTATAAAACCATTTAATGTACAATCTTTACTCAAGACTCTCAGAGGGGAAATGTCCTGAGAAAGCTCTTTAGGATGAAAGTTATCCACATGATCTATTTTTATTGAGGGTAACATACTAAAATTAAGCAAGGTGTACTCCTAAGAAGGAAAAAGGGGAAGACACTTGTGAATGGTTTGAACAGCGCTTGTAACAAACAGTATTGTCTTTCCAAGTGTCCTTCCCACAGATGTAATTTTAAAAGCAGTTTTATGACTGACACACAGAACGGTAGAAGACCATCTTTTTTCTCATGGAGAAACATAGTTATTTTCCACTCTATCTTATGTAAATGTAACCATGTATCTCTGCAAAGGCTGTTCTCCCCTGTGAATTAATGTAGTCCATCTGAAAAGGGGAGATGAGTGGGCTTCATGTAAATTATGACTTCCCCGGATGTTTCTTTGACATTCAATTTAAGGAGATTGATCTGTTTGAAGCTGGTAATTGTGCCTCTTTCCATGTGGGCTGGGTGCATATTTGCATGGAAAGGAAATGAATGCAAAGGCGTATTTGGGCATGTCCTCCGTCTGTACTTGGGAGTCGGCAGGTGACCTCTTTTTTAGTGATCCATCTTTAAAGCATTGTTAGGGGTGGTCTGGGGAGTAAATGATTTAAAAATCCATGGTGGAGTTTAGATTTTGAATTAAATTTCTTATTCAGGGTGAGAATACAGCATATTACTGCGAAAAATCAAACCCCAAGGAGAACCAGGTGGAAAGGGGAGCTAGTGCTCTGCGAATGAAGCCAGCAACCTGCATGGTGCTGCGGTAACCCTATTGGCAGGGACATGCAGTGGGTGCCCTACATATTTGTGTGTCTGTCACCTGGGTGCTAGGGGGGCTGCAGAGATGTAAGGATCCTGTAACAGCTGCGTCTGCAGCAAGAATCAGAATGAAGGGGGAACGTGAGAAATCAAACACAGCTCTTAGGTTTCTCAGAAAGATGGAGGGTGACCGAATTGCCCGTCTCTCTCTTCAGTGTTTGCCGCCCTGCTCTGAATAGCATCATCGATCTAAAATTAGGGCAAAATGAAAGGCTGCAGTCCGTGTGGTTCTTGATTTCATAGTCTTTCGTCTCGCACGGTTTACAGCAAGAACCACATGTGATGAAGTTTTCTGGTTATAGAAAGTCATGTTGTTAAAATAGTACAAATAACCTTGCCTACTCTTTTTAATTTTGTTCTCAGTATAATTTAGACATAGATCCATTTATGCAGTAATGTTCTCTGAAGTTCTCTTGTTTTCTATTTCTGTTTACAAAACGGGCAAAATGTGGTTCCTTTCTTCAACCCAACAAATACTTATTGAATTGCTTACCATGAGCCCTGCTCTTTTCTGAGTGCTTTACGAGGCTTATCTCCTTGAATCCTCACAAGCCCATGGGATTGTGCCTTCGGTCAGATTCTCCCAGAATCAGACTTGAGATGGAGAGGTATGTCAGGAAGTTTATGAGGGAATGCTTTTGAGATTGGCCCCTGTGGGGTTTGAAGGGCAAGGGGCCAGGGGGACAGAGGGTGGGGGAAGGGTTATGTCGCCAGGTAGCTGCAGCAAAGGTCGCTGCTGATCTGCAAGAGCTCTCTGGAGCAGGTAAGGCACTTTAGGTTTCCAATTTGAGGCGAGCGAACAAGGTTTTTACATCCTCCATGCCTCTCAATGGTCAGTGGATGTCAGGAGGGGGTATGACCCTGACCAAGGTCAACTCTTGACTCTGAGAGCCATGAGCTGTTGATATTCCTAGGAGCTGAGGACAGATGCAGAAATAGAGGCCCCACGAATGTAACAACTTGTCCAAGGTCATACAGCTACGTGCGGGTCCCAGATAGACCTCATGCGGTCTGATCCAGAGCCCATACTCTGAACCGTCATTTTGTCTTCCCACTGCAAACCAGATAAGTCAACTATCAAATGAATAAGATCATTTAGAAGGGAAGTAAATGCTCTGAGGAAAAATTGGAGTTAATATACTGAGGACACTTCTGCTTTCAGTGCGTGTGTGGCAGAGGCCACTAGGCATCGTGTTTTTTCTTTTTTTCTTTTTTGTAAATGTTTTTTATTTATTTCTAGGAGAGAGAGAGAGAGAGAGAGAGAGAGAGACAGCGTGAGCAGGGGAGGGTCAGAGAGAGGGAGTCACAGACTCTGAAACAGGCTCCAGGCTCTGAGCTGGCAGTCAGCACAGAGCCCGACGCGGGGCTCGAACCCACGAACCGTGAGATCATGACCTAAGCAAAAGTTGGACGCCTAACAGACTAAGCCATCTAGGTGCCCCAGGCATCGTGTTTTTTCTGATTGCACGCCCAGATGGCACTCTCCAGTTTCTCTTGTGGTGACATGGGCCGCTTCCCAGTCTGACCAGTAGAACCCCGGTCCACCATGCCCCTTTTCCAGACCTCTGGGCTTCAGTGACTAGAGTAGCCTTGGAAGCTGGTGCTAAAGACAGCTGAGCCACCATGGAAGAGGATGTCTCAGAGATGCCATGCAGCAGAGAGCAGCTAGCCTGGAGCTCTCAGGCAGGGCTTTTTGTGACGAGAGAAAGGATTGTTTAATTATCCTTTAAAGCTCCAGATTTTTAGGGGGTCAGCATTTAAAAATTTTTTAAATGTTTATTTTTGAGAGAGAGAGAGAGAGAGAGAGACAGATAATGAGCAGGGGAGGGGCAGACAGAGAGGGAAACCCAGAATGTGAAGCAGACTCCAGGCTCTGAGCTGTCAGCACAGAGCCCGATGCAGGGGCTCGAACTCACGGACCGCGAGATCATGACCTGAGCCAAAGTCAGACACTTAACCAACTAAGACACCCAGGCACCTCAGGGGGTCAATATTTTTAACAGAAGCTTAGTATATCTGCTGCCGAAGCGAGCACTAACAGAAGCTTAATATCAAGAGTACTTTAAGATACTTAAGTATAATAGTTTAACATATGGGTAGTTATTATTGGGATAGGATGATGGTTAATTTTATTTGTCCAGGGCGGCTGGGACACATTGTCCAGATATTTGGCCAAGCATTATTCTGGATGTTTCTGTGAAGGTAGTTTTTGAATGAGATTATCACTCAAATAGGTGGAGTTTAAGTCAAGTTGAATACTTTCCATGGTGTGAGTGGGCCTCATCGAAGTGATTGAATGCCTTCATAGAACTGAGACTGACCTCCCTAAAGCAAGAAGGAATTCCACCAGCAGTCTGCCTTCTAGCTTCTTCTGCAACATTGGCCCTTACTGGTTCCCGACAGATTGCCTTTGGACCCAAACTCTGATTTTCCTGACTCTCCAGCCTGCCCACCTCTCCCCGTCAGATTCTGGGCTCCTCAAGCCTCCACAATCATTCGTTAAAATCGATTTCTTTATAGAGACATATCTTGTTGGTTCTGTTTGGACAAGCCTGGCTGATACAAGTACTCATTAGCATTTGAAGCACCCAGATGAGGAATCCCAGGTTCAGAGATGGCAATCGCATCTGCATGTATCTTTATAGAAATCTTCTCCAGAAAGCTTGTTAATTAAGAATGTTAGAAATACATTGTTTTTTTGTTTTTTGTTTTTTTAAATTGCTGGTATGGATTGTACTGAAGATGTAGGGTTGTATGGCTGGCTAAAAAGATGTTTCTGTCCCCATTACCCTGGCCAGAATGAGATGTAAGGAACTGTCAAGGCCAATAGCCTGAGGCCTAGAACGCTCCTGGGCCTGGACATGTGATCCACAGAGACTGCCACAGACTGATGCACCCAGGGGTCTGAGTCTGCTGCTAGACTATCTTATGTTTCCCTCCTAGTGAGCCTCTCAGGCGAAGCGTTTGCTCACGAGCTGATGAGCCTGAGAACAGAGACAAGGGATTCACCCAGCTTCCAGGGACAGGTTATAAGAGTGTTTTTTGTGTGTGTGTTTCTTTATCAATAATATATAGGTGGCAATAAATAAAAAACCACACATTAAAAAGGGGTGCCTGGGTGGCTCAGTTAGTTAAGGGTCCTGACCTTCAGCTCAGGTCATCACCTCATGGTTGGTGGGTTCTAGCCCTGCATCAGGTTCCACACTGACAGGTTCGAGCCTGGAGCCCACTTCAAGTTCTAGGTCTCCCGCTCTCTCTGCCCTTTCCCTGCTTACACACTCTGTCTCGGGCTCTCTCAAAATCAATCAATCAATCAAGTACAGGGGGCACAATTTGATATGTGATATCTCACCTTTAATCTCCAAAGGAGGTCATTATTTACCCTAAGAACTAACCACTTCTGAGCCACCAGTTTGACTTAGATCAGCTCCCCAAGAAAGGAAACCAGGCAACGTGGAGGAGTAGGTGGGTGAATGTGGATGGTGTCTTCCAAGGATCTGGATTTAAATCCCGTATCTGTCGCTTGCTAGTTGTGTGGCCTTGGTCAACACGTTCTTCTTTTTCAGTGTTTTATCAAGTATGTGCCAGGCACATGCGAAGAGCCCATGAGCTAAAGCCTGTTCCAGGCTTAGTTCACTGCCTACGTAAGTGTCTAGAATAAGTGCTAACATACATCACCATTGATAATGAGCGGTGCTGTGTAATGGAGGGTTTCAGATAAGTGAAGGTTAATCTTTTCAGCACTGTTACAAATGCAAACAATTTTGACAGTTCTTACTGGCCTTCTTAATAAAGAGAATGAATGCTTAGAAAACAACCCAGGGATCCCCGGATTTTTGAAAGTTTATATTATGCCACTTTGCTTTTACAAAAGGGGTACATTAGGACTGGTCCTGTTGTACCAACTGAAAGGAATCCAAAGGGAATTTTCGCTTTTATGAAAAAAGGTGAAAAGCAAGAGTAGCATTGGTTTTGCAGCCGACAATTACAGATGCATCCCGAGCAGCGAAAGTGGCGCCACCAAGCTCCTTCCCCCGGAACTACACTCAGCGTCTCAGCCGCAGGCCGCCAGGTCTGGGAATGCTCAAAAAATTTCCCATGTAAAGGAACGGTAATTGCTTCTTTGCTTTATGCCATTTCTGCTTACCAAAGGTTTCACAGGAATGTTCTACTTTCGGAGAGCAGGGGAAATTCCTACTCCCCTATGCTGCTCAACAGTGAACACCGAAGTGTTTACTAGCAAGGTAGGTAGAGAGAGCTGTAACTTAAGTCTCTGAAGTATCCTGGGCAGTATTTTCTGAGCCATTTTGCGAGATGTTGCTATGAACTTTGGGACCTGAGTGTTCTGTGTTCAAGTGAGTTAGGGAAATCCTGGTATATTGTCTGTTTGGGCTGCTGAAATGGAACACTACAGGCTGGGTGGCTTAAGTAACAGAAATTCCTTTTCTCACAGTTCTGGAAGTCTAAGATCAAAACGTTGGCCAGGTTGGTTGGCTGTGAGGCCTCTATTCCTGGTTTGTGGGTGGTTTCTTGCACTCTCCTCACCATGACCTTTACTCTGTGTGTGGGCTCTCCTGGCATCTCTTCCTCTTACAAGGATACCCGTCCCATTGGATGAATACCTCACCCTTATAACCTCACTTAACCTTAATTACCTCCTTAATTCTCTATCTCCAATTACCCCCAAAGTTTCATTGGAGGTTAGGGCTTCAACATATGAATTTCGGGGGAAACACAATTCAGTCCGTAACAATGGAGTCTGAAACGTTAACTATGTTTCTTTGTTATGGACGTTATGAGCCTAAAGAGACACTCCAAAAGGACATTTAATAATAGAGTGTTTCCTAACTTCTTATTCTAGAAGATTCCGTTTTGATTGTGAAGATATCATTTATTAAGGATTTGGGAAAAATGACTCAGAAGAAACCATTGTGCTCATCTGTACGTGCATTGGTGTTTACTCAGGGAAAGCTCAGACAGGTAGGACTGTAGGCTTTTATATTAAGTAATCTGGTTTGTTCTTGCCTTTTGTGAATTGGGTTGGATACTGGCTTTTGTAACCATCCCAACCAGGCCAGTGTGAGGACTCCTTTCTTTGCGACAGTGGGTTTGTTGATCACAACATGCCTCCTGTCATATCTACTATTTTGGTTGCTATTCATGCTCAGATACTCGTTCACAGTTTCCCTGGAAAGCTGAGGTGGTGCAGCATCTAAATATTAGTAAGTGGTATGTCACTGTATTTAGAATGCAACTCCCTCTCTCCCGAAAAAAAAAAAAAAAAAAGGAAATACTAAAATATTATGCTGTTGGATTGACATTGCTGTAATGTGATGTGCTCATTTGTATTCATGCAGAGCTTCAAAATAAATATCCTAGTCTGCAGATTTTTCTAATTAAATAGCTGGAAAAACCATCTACCATTATCTCATTTGAACTCTCTGTAATAGCTCATTTCCTCTTCTCCTTTTTAATGTACAAATAAAGCATTTAGATCTTAATTTCCCTGGGACTTTTCTTTCCTCCTAAATACTACCTTTCTGGATATTCTTTTCCATTGGTTGATTTTAAATAAAATTTTATTACATTATCTTTCTGATGCAAAGTTAAAAGGCAAATTGCTGTCATTCTTCATTAGTAAGGAATTATTATTAATAACTATTGTGATTACTGCTACAAAACGTTAAAGCATATAATTTTCTTCCCTGTGTCAAGTCCCATTATTTAACAAATGTGAAGCTTCATTGTTGCTCAGTGATTGTGTTTAGGAATAACATTCTCCTCAAGGCAGGATATGTTGTAGAAATGTGGCCTCCAAGCATCACTCTGATTCCCAAGCCAGACAGAGATCCAGCAAAAAAAGAGAACTACAGGCCAATATCCTTGATGAATACGGATGCAAAAATTCTCAACAAGATCCTTTCAAATCGAATCCAGCAGCATAGAAAAAGAATCATCCACCAAGATCAAGTGGGATTCATTCCTGGGTTACAGGGCTGGTTCAACATTAGCAAATCAATGTGATACATCATATCAATAAAAGAAAAGATAAAAACCACATGATCCTGTCAATAGATGCAGAAAAAGCATTTGACAAAATACAGCATCCTTTCTTAATAAAGACTCTCGAGAAAGTTGGGATAGAAGGAACCTACTTAAACATCATCAAAGCCATCTATGAGAAGCCTTCAGCTAACATCATCCTCAACGGGGAAAAACTCAGAGCTTTCCCCTGAGATCAGGAACACGACAGGGATGCCCACTCTCACCACTGCTGTTTAACATAGTGCTGGAAGTCCTAGCATCAGCCATCAGACACCGAAAGGAAATCAAAGGCATCAGAATTGGCAAAGAGGAAGTCAAACTTTCACTCTTCGCAGATGACATGATACTCTACATCGAAAACCTGACAGACTCCACCAGAAGCCTACTAGAACTGATCCAAGAATTCAGCCAAGTTGCAGGGTACAAAATCAATTTACAGAAATCGGTTGCATTTTTATACACCAACAATGAAGCAACAGAAAGAGAAATCAAGAAACTGACCCCATTCACAATTGCACAAAAAACCATAAAATACCTCGGAATAAACCTAACCTAGGATACAAGAGATCTGTACGATGAAAACTATAGAAAACTTATGAAGGAAATGGAAGAAGACGCAAAGAAATGGAAAAGCATTCCATGCTCATGGATAGGAAGAATAAATATAGTTAAGATGTCATTACTACCTAAAGCAATCTACACATTCAATGCAATTCCAATCAAAATTGCACCAGCATACTTCTCAAAACTAGAACAAACTATCCAAAAATTTGTATGGAACCACAAAAGACCCGAATAGCCAAAGTAATCCTGAAAAATAAAACCAAAACGGGAGGGATCACCATCCCAGACTTTAGCCTCTACTACAAAGCTGTCATCATCAAGACAGTATGGTATTGGCACAAAAGCAGACACATAGACCAATGGAACAGAATTGAGAACGCAGAAGTGGACCCAAAAGTATACAGCCAACTCATCTTTGACAAAGCAGGAAAGAATATCCGATGGAAAAAGGACAGCCTTTTTAACAGATGGTGTTGGGAGAACTGGACAGCAACATGCAGAAGAATGAAACTAGATCATTTTCTCACACCATGCACAAAAATCAACTCAAAATGGATAAAGGACCTGAACGTGAGACAGGAAACTATCAACACCCTAGAGGAGAAAGCAGGAAACAACCTCCTTGACCTCCACCGTAGCAACTTCTTACTTGACACATCCCCAAAAGCAAGGGAATCAAGAGCAAAAATAAACAATTGGGACCTCATCAAGATTAAAGGCTTCTGCATGGCAAAGGAAACAACCCACAAAACTAACAGGCAACCAACGGAATGGGAAAAGATAGTTGCAAATGACATATCAGATAAAGGGTTGATATCCAGAAGCTACAAGGAACTCACCAAACTACACACCCGGAAAACAAACAACCCAGTGAAGAAATGGGCAGAAGATATGAACAGACACTTCTCCAAAGAGGACATCCAGATGGCCAACAGACACATGAAACGATGCTCAGCATCGCTCCTCATCCGGGAAATACAAATCAAAACCACACTGAGATACCACCTCACGCCAGTCAGAGTGGCTAAAATGAGCCAATCAGAGAACTCTAGATGCTGGCGAGGATGTGGATAAACGGGCACCCTCCTACACTGTTGGTGGGAATGTAAACTGGTACAGCCCCTCTGGAAAACAGTGTGGAGGTTCCTAAGGAAACTATCAATAGAACTCCTCTATGACCCAGCAATAGCACTGCTAGGAATTTACCCAAAAGATACAGAAATGCTGAGGCATAGGAGCACATGTACCCCAATGTTCATAGCAGCACTCTCCACAATAGCTAAAACATGGAAAGAGCCTAAGTGTCCATCAACAGATGAGTGGATCAAGAAGATGTGGTTTATCTATACCGTGGAATACTCCATGGCAATGAGAAACCATGAAATCTGGCCATGTGTAGCAACATGGATGGACCTTGAGGGTGTTAATGCTGAGCGAAATAAGTCAGGCAGAGAAGCACAAATATCATATGTCTGCACGTATAGGAGGATTAGGAGGAACTTGATGGAGGAACAAGGGGGAGAAGGGTGGAAATGGTCGGGGAAAGGGAGAAAGGCAAACCATGAGAGACTCTTGAATGCTGACAAAAACTGAGGACTGATGGATGTGGCGGGGAGGAGGGGTGGGCATGGAGGAGGGCACTTGTGGGGATGAGCACTGAGTGTTATGTGGAAATTAATTTGACAATAAACTATTTGTAAAAAAAAAATAAATTAAAAAAAGTAAAAGATTAAAAAAAAAAAGAAAAAAAAAGAAATGTGATCTCCAGTATCACTGAAGCAATTTATTAGCTTTACAGACCCTGGAAAGGGGATGGGAGGGGTGTCTCATTTTTAAAGTTTGTAAAATAAGGCTATCTTTTTCTTTTTAAATTTGTATGGTTGCAAGGATGATAAACCCATTCAAGGAAGCTGCGAAAAAAGTATAGTTTTCCTCTAAAAACATATTATCAATTGATCATTAGTTGACTTACTGACTTGAAAATCTTTGGCACCCAATAGAATCCAAGCAGGCAGGCACACACCCATACACACTAACATGTCTATAGCTTACTGCTCTGAACTGTATTTAACCATTTCTCTATTTGGGGTGTTTAAATTGTTTTCAATGTTTACAATGACAAATAAGGTTACAATGACTTTTTTGTACTTAAGTCCTCCCAAGTCAGTGATGATTTTGTTAGAGAAGTTTCTTGGAAGTAAAATTAAGTGGGTCAACGTATATATACTTAAATATTTTATGCATATATTTCAAAATTGCTTTCCTGAAAACAACTCAATTTACTTTTCTGTCTAGGGGTATACGAAGCAGCTACCTCTCTACACTCTTACTAGTGCTTAAAAGTAGTATCTCATTTTCTTAACTGGCATACCTATGGCTACTAGTAATTAGTAACTAGTAAGACTAAACGTTTTCTAATATATATTTTTAAATGTTTATTTCTGGGAGAGAAAGATAGAGTGTGAGTGGGGGAGGGGCAGAAAGAGTGAGACCTAGAATCCAAAGCAGGATCCAGGCTCTGAGCTGTCAGCACAGAGTCTGATGTGGGGCTTGAACCCACAAACTGTGAGATCATGACCTGAGTTGAAGTCAGATGCTCAACTGAATGACCCACCCAGGTGCCCCAATTCTCTAATATTTTTATTAGCCAGTTCCCTTTTTTTCCTGAGAATTGTCTAATTGCACAAGCCTACCTTTATATTAGATAGTACTGTTTTTCTTATTTATTTCTGATAATTCTTTACATATTAAACATATTAAACTTTTATTATATTATTTGCAAATATATTTTCCTATTTATCATTTGATATTAATTTTATTTATACCATTTTCTAGTGGGCAGATACTTAAATTGTTTTGTGTGGACAAATACAAATATCTATTAAATATGAGTGGTGGAATTATGGGCATTTATATATTTTTTCTAGTCTAAAATGATTCATAGATAAACCCATTTTAAGTCATACTTGCTTATTAAAAATTTCTTCCATTTTATTTATACATGTAAAGCCCTCCTATTTTTTCCTAGCATTATTTTATAAAGAATTCAGTTCTTCCCCCTTAGTTTACTTCATAGAGTGTGGTCATTGTTAACTTCTTATTTTCCTACTTGACTGTGAAGTAGGACCTTGTATCTCTGAGTCCACAATGTCAGTTAGGTCTCATTAAATGTTTACTGAAGAAAGGAAAGAGCAATGTCTAGGGGGGTTGGGGGGGGGGGAAGACCATAGGGAGGATGTGTGAGTTTGCAACCTGAGTGGTGGCTACATCATTGCGGGAATGATTTGACTTCAAAATAGGAAGTTCTCAGCAACGTGATTTGATACAGATTTTATGGTATGGACTATCAGAGTATTTTAGACACCACCATGAATACATGCCAACCTCCTCCCCAAACTCATCCCTTTTCCCAGGGTCTAAGTAGGGACATACCACACTGGACACCCATCACCAAACTCTCTTAGCACTTAGGAGCAGGAGCTGAACCCTACAATGGAACATAGCACCTCAGTGTAACAGTAAAGCTTGGGGGTTGGTCTTGACTTGAAAAGAAGGCAAACTTCTTAACTGAGCTGGCAGTGTTACTTGCACCTTCTTTCCTACAGTGCCTGGAAAATTGTTCAATGTACAGGAGATGCTCAGGGAATACCTAAAAGATTATAATTTTCTTTTCTTTCACATATTGGTATTTTTAGCAATTTTGTATCCAACAGGATGATATTTATTTATTTATTTAGTCAGTCTTCTATGATTTTTGTTTCCAACCAGACGCCATTTTGTTTTTTAATACTCAGGCCTGGGAACAAGTATTCTAAATATTACGTTAAGTCTCAACTGAATACTCAGGCTGTTTTTCAAAGGCTCATTTTGGATTCTTGTTTCAGCTCATGATTACCTGGTCATACTTGGTGTCACAGGAAGGTGGGAGCTGTCCACAAGATTTCTTCCCTCATCTAAATGCAGCCCTGGTTCTCCCTTAAATCTGTAAAGGAACCTTCTGGAAAAGCATGCATCTTGTCGTGTTTTTCCTCTCCAGATTGGCAGCAGATAGTAGAACATCTATGACATACTAGAAAACCAAGCAACACAGCATGAATAAAGCAACTTGGTAAAGAGTAGTAAAATCAAGAGGAGCTGTGGGTTCTGATGCTGTGGAGCTGAGTAGGAATTCTGAGGTACATGGGTCAGATGGTACCAGCAGCAGAGTGTGATTGTTTGAAAACCAGGTTTTACTAGGAAATCAACAGCCGGCTCTGTTGGCTGCATATAAGAAAAAAAGGAAAAGCAGGGGCGCCTGGGTGGCTTAGTCGGTCAAGCGTCCGACTTTCGCTTAGGTCATGATCTCGCGGTTCGTGTGTTCGAGCCCCGCATCGGGCTCTGTGCTGACAGCCAGCTCAGAGTCTGGAGCCTATTTCAGAATCTGTATCTCCCTCTCTCTCTGACCCAACCCTGCTCACGCTGTCTCTCTCTCTCTCCTAGAAATAAATAAAACATTTAAAAAAAAAAAAAAGGAAAAGCAGAAAGATGCTAGAACGTGAGGTCCCCGTGAGACCTAGGAGTTATCACTACTTTTCCACACCCTGTGCAGCCATTTGCTTCTTCTACCCACTGTGGTTTTTGCTTTCTTCATTGTCAGCCTCAGGTATAAGTTTTCTTGAGTTTGCTGGAAGGTTCTTTTGTTTTTCCAATTTTTAAAAATTGTGGTAAAATACACATAAAATTTCCTGTCTTGACCATTTCTAGGTGTACAGTTTAGTGGTATTAAGTACATTCATGGTTTTGCTGTATTTTTGACACCAAAGTTTTCTCTTCTAGGTTTCCTGCCTCAGCCCCAGGAGGCGGCTGAAAGACACACAGAGTGGCATCCAGCATTGCACCAATTAGCCTGAAATTTTTATTTGTGCTTTAAAAATTCAGACTAACATCACTGGGATTTTTATTTTAAAGAGTATTATTATTGTTGGTACTGGTGGTAGTTACAGGGGAGATTGAAAATAAAACCTGGCCTTGTTATCAAATATGACATGAAAGGGAACTTCACTGGTATGATAATTCAGATGGAAAAGTCTCTGGGACCTCAGGAATCCATTATTTGTCACAACAGAGCTGGTTTTCTAGACTGGTGGTCATTCCAGTGCTGATGCTGGGTTTAAATTTCAACTCTTCTGAGGTGTCTTTTTTTTTAAGTTTATTTTATTTTTGAGAGAGAGAAAGAGAATGTGGGCATGAGAGGGGGAGGGGCATAGAAAGAGGGAGAGAGGATCCCAATTAGGCTCTGCACTGACAGCGTGGAGCCTGATGTGGGGCTTAGACTCACGAGTCATGAGACCATGACCTGAGCCTAGATCAAGAGTCAGATGCTTAACTGACAGAGCCACCCAGACACGCATCTTCTGAGGTGTTTTTTTTTTTTTTAATATTTTAAAAAATTTATTTCTGAGAGAGAGAGAGAGACAGGCAGTGTGAGCAGAGTAGGGTCAGAGAGAGAGGGAGACACAGAATCTGAAGCAGGCTCTAGGCTCTGAGCTAGCTGTCAGCACAGAGCCCGATGTGCGGCCCGAACCCACGAACCGTGAGATCATGACCTGAGCCAAAGTCAGACGCTTACCCGACTGAGCCACCCAGGTGCCCCTTCTGAGGTGTCTTCTAAAGGTATTGAGTGAAAACACTCCAGCATTGCTGTTGTACACCCTCCACGGTGCTCCTGGAGACCAACCACGCAATTTTAGGAAAGTCACCTTTCTGTTTCTGTGCTGTGATTTGTCTTGCAGATAACAGAAGAGTTTTATACGTTACCAAAGAACTGAAAGAAGGATATATTTGAGCAGTGTGATAAAATCATGTTGTCCTCACTGCCATTGTCACATGGCCCAACCCTGCTTTGTAAAAACAAAGCATCTTGTGTACCAGGAGTTGTCAATACTCTCTGGATGGTGTGTGTGCACACACACACGCGCATGTGTGTAGGAGGTAACTGAATGTATGTTGTTCCTTCCACTAGTTATTCAACTCCTAACTGAAGAGAGGTAGTGAAATAAATGATGCTCACATTCTTTACTACTCACTTGGCAGGAGCCTACCTTGTGCTGTGTGCTTATTTGCAAATTGAGAAATAAAAAGAAGAGCCAGGTAAAGGCCTGGGCAGAGGTGTTTCAGCAGGTGTAGAGTTCTAGTTCCTTATCCCCATTCTTATTAATTTTAGCTTCCCTCTCCCTTCTTCCTTCCTTCCTTTCTCAGGTATAGAGCATACTACTTATTCATTATGGTCTTTCTAGGGTACCTATCACGCTTTTCTATAACACCCATCACACATGTAACTGTTTCTTTGCAGGCGCATTTTATTGTGAAGATGTGGGGAAGGCTATTCTAAAGTTGCTCTGTTTATTAGACTTGGTGTGCTGTAGCTAAGAAAGACAATTCTGGTTTTTGCATTTTTTTTTTTTAATACTGCAGTTTGTACCTCATAATATCCTACACGTAAAGAACATGATTACTGCTAATTATCATTTAGAAAATTGTTTTTTGCTTGATTAGAGATTTTTGCTATGTGTACTCAAATCTAGTGGGTCTTCATTATGTGCATTACTTTCTATTCTATACTGGCTTAAATATTAATATATGGAAATTTAGCCTCATCTGCCATACCTTTTGATATCAGAAGCATAATCAGTGTAATTGGCTTAGATGGTTTTTTCTCCTGTTTGTATTTCATATTATCTAATGTCATTAGTGAGTTGACTGCTGAGTGGGTAATCTGCATTTCAGAACTGCTTCTTGAGCACATTATTACCATTGATTTTGATTATTTTAATTTCCATTCACCCCAGGCAGGCCCTCAAGCTGTGTCATATTATTCAAAGAACTGCTTTCTTCTATTCACAGAGCAAATCTTTCTGTTTCTGAAAACCCATCAGCATTCTGACAAATCTTGATGTTTTTACTTAGTCTGGGGAGCAACTTGATTTTTGTAGCATAGGGAAGGGGGTAGGTAGCTCAAGACTCATGTGTCTTCGCGCCGAATGGTGGTTAGCAGAGTAGCGTCTGGTGCCCAGAGGGAAGCTGGGTGCCTGGTGTGGCCTGCTTTCAGAGACTGAGCTGGGTAATCACCCTGCTTCTCAGAGCCTGGAGCCAGGGCTCCCCATCCATAGGATTCCTGTGCAGTTTACTGCGCACAGCAGCCCTACTTCTTGCTCTCTCCAAGGCTTGCAGGTTTATCTTTTGCCCTTGGAGAATGATTGCTGGCCTGACTGAGGGATTGGAATCCAACTTCCTTTTGGTTTTTGAGTGGATTCCAAAACTAACTGTAAAAAGAACCCCACATTAAGGTCTAAGTTTGGCTACGGTCAGCAACAGATTCTGCTTAACCTCTGGCTTGGATGCATGCACTCTGTTTAGCTGCTGGTGGTTATTAAGTCATTTGTAGTTGCACAGGATCTTGAATGTGGAGGCTGCGAAAGAAATGACCAGCGCCAGGAAACTGCTTCTGTCTTTTTATAGACAAGAAAACAGAGGCCTAGAGAGGCAAATGACTAGCTTGAGGTCACATAGCTACTGAGTGTCAGAGCTAAGTGGTACAGTCCCCTTTATACAGACAGGGCTCTTGATTTCTTAATGGCACCTTGTTATTGGATGGGCTAGTGTAGCAGCATTTGGCACACACCTGCTAACCACCAGTCAGTGTGGGTGATTGGCAGCTATATATGTATACATGGAGTTCAATGTGGGGCAGAGGGTTTTAGAAGGGAAATGAGAATATACAAGCAATGTAATTAAAAGCAGGCATGTATGTGTCTCTACACATGTACATGTTAGAGGTCTAGCAGGGTGATTCTGCCTGAACATGACCTAAGTTAGCTTGGATGAAAGATCATCTCTCTCCTTTCTCCCATCCGGGCAAGCTCCTTGCTCCTATAGTGCTGGGGCAGCACAGTAGTTGGATGCTAGAAGTTCGGTACTCCTTGGAAGGCACAGCCTGTGACTGCAACCTACTTAGCCCTTTTCTTCACTGTCTGGTTTGACCTGAGGATGTAGAAGCAGAGAGAGGTAGCTTCCTTTGGGAGACTGGAGGTGCAGGATTTTCTGTTCGAAGTTTCTGATTCTCATTACTTGAGGACCTACCAGACTGGAATTCTTAATTAATTTAATTATTATAGGAATTCTTAATTATCAGAAGGATATTTCAATGTTTTAACCAACAAGCCTTGAGGGTGAATATTTTAGAATGTGACATTGGTACCCGGAAATGACAGTTCTTTTAACCGTTAATTTGGCTTCATCAGAGGATGCAAATAAAATTGATCCAGGCATTATTTTGCCATACATGCCTAGAAATGAGAATCTTAATCCTAAATAATCACTTCCTGCTGTCTTCCTTGGGCCAAGCCTCTCCTCGTTTTCATTCTCTTCTTTCTGATGCAGGGATGTGAACTAATCCCTCCTCTCCCCCCGCCCCCCCACTTCTCAGTCGTGTGTGAGGACCTGGTCTTCTGACTGACCTAGAACGTGCCTGCATTGTACCACCTTTCTTTTCACTTGAGTTAAAAACATAAGGCAAGTGGGCTGCTTGGCAGTGAGTAAATCTTGGACAGGCCAGAACTTCTGGAGACTGACTGAATTTTTGTCTGAGTTGCCAGGAACTTTCAAATTGAATGGACCTGGGAACTTAGCTGAATTTACTTAATGAAAGGGATAAAAGGGTGGACTAAGCCAGTGGTTTCTAGACTCTTGGATCTCACTGACCAATACAATTTCTAACATGATTGTAAAGACTGACATAGAATCATTAACATTTCTTTTTGCTAAGTGAGGGCAATAAAAAATACCAAGGTATCCCCCACTATGATACCACACGTGTGTGTGTGTGTGACAGAGAGGGAGTGAGAGAGATTAATGTGAAGGACAGTCCTTGCATTCAATTAAAATACTCTATGAAAACCTTAATATGGCATTTTGATTTTTTTCCATTTTGCTAAAGAGTGGTCAAATTGACTTTTAACAGCTAGTGAGCCAAGTGACCTTTCAGAGTCCCTTTCGGTTATCACATTGACTTATATTTAACTTATACCGCTATGACCCAAAGATCCTTTTCTTCCGTACTCATTTTTTCCCTTCCCAGTAACTCTTTCATTGCTTGTGATTATCCTTCTTCCCTGATATACCTCCCTGCTTGCTCCCCTTTCCGTCCCCTCCTCCTCTTTTGTTCTCCAGTGTTTTCCAGGTGATCTCTCAATGGTACAAAGTCCGGGTGTCACCACTCTCGGGTACCCCTTCCAACGGGCTGGTTTTGTTATTGAATGGGGCAGTGTTCTCAAACCCGAGGAGAGTGCCATCACACAAAACCCTCATGCCATAGATCTAAGTGTAAAACATCTTTGTTTGGCTGACATCCATCTATTCATGGCTACTTCATGGCTATAATCCCCCAACTGTGCACCTCCTGAGTGGTTTTGTGTTGCGAATATTTTTATAATTAGTTAGTCCCTGTTGTAGGAAACCAAGTTAACGAAAAAAAAGGTTCTTAAATCAAGATATATTATGTTGTTTGCTTCTCTTCAATCTACTGGGCCATTACTGTCATAGAAATAGATTAATGGGCTGAAAATTTCGCTAGAGCTGGTTTTCTCAGGAGTTTTGCTGATCTAACTGCTTTTGTTTGGGCCAGAATTTACAGTAACCGTAAATCTGAGTATGCAAGAGCAAAGGGAAATTAAAAGGTTTTTTAAATAAATTTTACATATAAGCCTAGTTTGGATACCCACAAGATCAGCTGGTTTGGCTTTTCAACAGTGAAGTCAAATGACTTCTGGGGAACTATTTTATCAGTTGATTTGAAAAAAAAAACACCACTTTTCTTTAATGAATTACAGTGTTGTATTCTAATTATCATGAAATAAAGTATAGCAGCTGGCTAGTGGCATCTTAATTTATTGAGAGTTTGAATTCAAGGACTAGGTAACATCTTTTAATAAATGAAAGAGAATGCTGCACAAATTCTTTAACACTTCAGATAGCTATTCCTTTTGTTCTGTCTGTTTAAAAAAATGCAATCAATCCTCAGTTTTAATCAGGTACCATGATTCCTTAAAACATGTTGGCAGATTTCTTTGTTCAGAGATGGTTTTGATATCTATGGGGTATTTAGGATCTTCTGTGGTGGGAAAAAGAATTAAACATGCAGGAGAGTCTAACTTCTTCACATAAAAACATTGTGGTCCATAGAGTCCAAGAGTTAAAATACCAACAAATTCATGGTAATACTGAGATGCTGGCTTAGCAATTTAAATCTGAGAAGCTAAGTTCCAGGAGAGCATGAGGTGTTTTAAGCTTATAAAAGTTCTCTGTTTAAAGTATTGGATATGAATGAAGGTCACCTACCAGCTCTGGAGCCTTCTGAATGGCTCCACCTTACCTCAGCAGTGATACTGTGGATCAGGCACTGAACTTGGGCAGAGAATCCCTAGACTCCAGTCCTGACAAACTCTTCTCTAGTGACTGACTGAGTCCTGGTCTTCTCATCTGGGAATGGCAGTACTTCACTCAGAGGGTCGTTGCGAAAATTAATAGAATGTGGAGGAAAAGATCCTACAAATTGTGGAGCCCTTTCAAGTATTTGCAGTTGTGTTAACCCTGCCAGAAGCCAATGTGGTTAAGAATTGAAAGGGGTCAGGACACCTGAGTCGCTCAGTTGGTTGAGCATCTGACTCGATTTTTGGCTCAGGTGATGATCCTAGAGTCATGGGATCAAGTGCCGCATTGGATTTTGCACCGGCACCTCAGAGCCTGCTTGCGATTCTCTCTCCCTCTCCCCACCCGCTCACATTCTCTCTTTCTCAAAACAAATAAAGAAAAAAAAGAATTGATAGGGGTTGACCAAGTACATTCCTATCCTGTACACTTTCCAGGTGGTGGGGAGCCTGTCTGCTGTCCCTCTAATCTCTCCTGTATGTTGAATTGGTAGCAGTTATGGGGCATCAGTCCTATCACATAATTTTATTTGTTCTCATAACGTCACCAAAGGGACTCCATGTCAGGATATATACAATCCTAGAGTTCTAGAGGCTTGATGGTAATCATTTCCATCTCAGAGTGTGGGCTGATATATCCTTCAAGAACTGGAGGAAAGATGGTAAGTATTAAAAGCAAGTAAGACTTCTGCCTAAACATGTCGTCTGGTTGGAGGTGGAGGGGAGAAAATTCTGCCCTGGTGGCATCTAAGCCCTGACAGAATGGGGGGCATGTGGAGACCCGTGCTTTGCTCTTGGCATCAAGAGCCAGCCTACCGGGCTCCTTGGCAGCAGTGAACTGTAGCATCTGCTGGGAGTAGAGAGTATATTTAAGTGGAGTTAGTTTCAATATTTCAGTTTCTTGTCACTAAGGATGAGCAAACCCAGTACTGCTCTATGTTTTCTGAAAGCCTGACTTATTTTTCAAGCATTTTGGGTTTGGCTAAATTTTGTATGTGTTTTGCCAGCTTTCCTTCTTTAATTATTAGTATTAAACCCGTGTGTATGAATTTGAATGAAAATTTCATAGTCATTTTAATATTTATTTACACTTTAATTCATCCAGAAGCTGTGTTGAGTAAGAGCTGTTATATCTTGTAGAATCTTTGAAGACAGTTTATAAACATTTCTCTTCATGAGATGTAACATCAATTTCAAGCTTTCTTTTCTCACAAAGAAATATGGATTTGGGGATAGTTAGGATGGGATTCCAATTCCAAATCTGTGATGCTTATGGCGCGGTTTGAACAACACAAAGTAAATTCTCACTGTCTTAATTGCATTTGACTTGGAGGCAGTCATTTTGGTAAAATCCCCAAAAGGATTTTCGAGAAAGCACATGCTCTTTTAGAAAACATTATTCTCCATCCCTAGATCTTGCATACAGTTGCCAGAGCATGGAAAAACAATTTCCGTGGCCCATTATTTATTTATTTATTTATTTAGCCAAGTACGACACAGAGATTGGTTCTGGGCAGTTGGAGATGAGTAAGAAGAGAAATAGTAATTTCTAAATACTTCTTGCCTTCTCATTGCCCGGTAACCCATCTGTGTCTGTTTCAGGCTTTATGCAACACTAACTACATCATTAATACTGATTTAAAGGAAAAGGCATTGTTAATGACAAAGTAATGGTGTTATTTTGCTCCGATCACAAGGTACTATTCTATTCATGATAGTTTGTTCTGAGATAACAGCAGTTGTGGGAAGTGGAGCTATAGATGTTAGAGTGGGGGCAGGGGATAGGGTGGGGACTTAGTGACTGTGCAGTCAAACTCCCTTGTTATCAAAAGGTTTGAAACATTAAATGAATATAAACCTGTGTGCATGGTAGGCATTTGATGGTTTTGAATTCATGCAGTAATGAAAGACTAAGCTTTTTTTCATGTCTACGAAATTATAAGTATTAAATTGAATGGAATGTCCAGAAAAGAAGTGCAGCTGTTACTCTTACGTCTTTGTCTTTGGTCCTTTGTCTACAGAACTGAGCTGTGTTTCCTTGAATTGAGAATGAATTTTGTACTCCATTGCCAATAGAATTTCATAAATGTAAATGTGGTACTTTAATGAGTATTAGACTGCAGAGTAGAAAATGGATTCAAAATCACCAGGTTTTGGTCCTAATTTATGAACTTGTTTACCAAAAAGCTGCACTGTTCACATTTTTTTTTTATATATTTTTTTTATTTATTTGTAGGAGAGACAGAGAGAGAGACAGCGTGAGCAGGGGAGGGCCAGAGAGAAAGGGAGACGCAGACTCCGAAACAGGCTCCAGGCTCCGAGCTGGCAGTCAGCACAGAGCCTGACGCGGGGCTCGAACCCACGAACCGCGAGATCATGACCTAAGCGAAAGTCGGTCGCTTAACCGACTAAGCCACCCAGGCGCCCTTGTTCACATTTTTTATATTAAACTTTATATTTGGAGATAATTATAGATTTACCTGCCATTGTAAGATATAATACAGAGATAGCCCACATACTCTCTACCCAGGGGTTACTAAAACTATAGTACGATATTGTAAAATATTGGCATTAATATAATCAGGATTTAGAGCATTTAAAAAACCTGGTGAACAATTGGCATAACCCAAGTTTCAGGTGTGCAACATAATGATGTGGTATTTGCATACATTGCAGAATGATCACCACATGAAATCTAGTTAACATCCATCACCATGCACAGTGAACAAATTTTTTTTGATGTGGATTTTTAAGATTTGCTTTTTTATCAGCTTTCAAGTACGCAAATACAGTATTATTAACTACAGTCACCATGCTGTACATTACATTCCCAGGACTTATTTTTATCAATGGGAGTTTGTACCTTTTGACCTCCTTCACCCCTTTTGCCCCACACCCACCCTGTACCTCTAGCAACTACCAGTCTGTTCTCTGCGCCTACGAGTGAGCATTTTTGTTTCATTTTTAAGGTTCCACATGTAAGTGAGATCCTACAGGATTTGTCTTTCTCTGTCTGACTTATTTCACTTAGCACAATGCCCTTAGCACAATGCTGTATTTAGTGGCAAGATTTATTCTCTTCCATGGCTGAATATATTCCACTGTACATATATACCACATCTTTATTATCCATTCATCCATCGATGGACAAGAAGTTGTTTCTCTACCTTGGCTGTTGTAAATAATGTTGCAATGAACATGGGGGTGGGTGTATCTTTTTAAATTAGTGTTTTCATTTTCTTAGGGTAAACACCTTACATGGAATTTCAGGATCATTTGATAGTTCTAATTTTTTTAGGAAGCTCCACGCGGTTTTATGTGGTGGTTGCACCAATTTACATTTTCACGAATAGGGCACAAGCATTCCCTTTTCTCCAAATCCTTACGAACGCTTGTTATTTCTTGTCTTTTTGAGAATAGCCATTTTAACAGGTGCGAAGTGTTAGCTCATTCTGGTTTTGATTTGCATTTCCCTGATGAGTGAGTGGTATTGTGCATCTTTTCTTGTACCAATTTGCCATCTGTAGGCTTTCTGGAAAAATGTCTCTTCAAATCCTCTTCCCATTTTATAATTGGATTTTTTTCTTTGCTATTGAGTTGTAGGCATTCTTTATACATTTTGATATTAACCCTGTATCAGATATAGGAGTTGTAATTACTTTATCCCATTTGGTAGGTTGTCTTTTCATTTTGTTGATGGTTTTCTTTGCTGGGCAGAGGCTGTTTAATTTCTGTAGTTCCACTTATTTAGTTTTGGCTTTATTACTTTTGCCGTCAGATCCAAAAAATCATCAAGGGTAAGGTCAAGGAGCTTACTGTCTGTATTTTCTTCCAGGAGTTTTATGGTTTTGGGTCTGACTTTCAACTCTTTAATCCATTTGGAGTTAATTTTTATGTATGCTCTAAGAGCAGTTTAGTTTCAAGATATAGAACATTTCTAACACACGGTGATCCCTCAAATTACTTTTTCTCTCCCATCCTAGCCCTTTCTGTAACTCTTGACAACCATGAATCTGTCCTCCATTTCCATAATTTTTTCAGTCCAAGAATGTTATAAATGGAATCATATAGTATGTAACATTTTGGGATGGACTTTTTCTTCATTCAGCATAATTCTGCGAGATTCATCCAGGTTGCTGCATGTATCAATAATACATTCCTTTTTATTCGTAAGGAACATTCCATATTATGAATACAACACAGGTTGAAGAGTATCCGGGCTTCTAAATTTTGGTGTATTCTAGTATTCTCTATTTCTTTAAAGAGCCTGTTTCTTTGTTAAGACTTATTTTTTCATTTGTTTTGAGCATGTTTATTTATTTATTTATTATTAAATGTTTATTTTGAGAGAGAGAAAGGGAGAGACAGAGCATGAGTGGGGGAGGGGCAGAGAGCGAGAATCCCCAGCAAGCTCCATGCTGTCAGTACAGAGCCTGATGAGGGGCTCTCTCTCTCAAATGGAAATCAAGAGATGGATGCTTAACTAACTGATCCACCCAGGCATCCTGGTTTCAGGCAGGTTTATAATTGTTTGTGGAAGCATGTTACGATTGTCACTTTAAAATCTTTGTCATTTTATTTATTTATTTATTTTAATGTTTTATTTATTTCTAGGAGAGAGAGAGAGAAAGCGTGATCAGGGGAGGGTCAGAGAGAGAGGGAGTCACAGACTGAAACAGGCTCCAGGCTCTGAGCTGGGAGTCAGCACAGAGCCCGACGTGGGGCTCGAACCCACCAACCGTGACATCATGACCTAAGTGAAAGTCGGCCGCTTAACTGACTAAGCCACCCAGGCGCCCCAAAATCTTTGTCATTTTAAACATCTCTTTCATCTCAGTGTTGGCATCCATTGTCTTTTTTCATTCAATTTGAAAACTCCCTGGTTCTTGGTATGACGGGTGGTTTTCGACTGAAACCTGGACATCTTGGATGTAGGGTTAGGAGATTCGGAATCTTATTTCAACCTTCTGTTCTCCTTGGTTTCCTCTGTCATCACTGCAGGGGGGGGGAGGGGGGGAGGGGGAAAGCAGCTCAGTATTAGCTGGTAGGAGTCCTGGTTCTCCGCTCCGCCTCTTCTCACACTCAAGGGCTCTCCATATAATTGCAGGGCAGGCGTGGGAGTTCTGATATCCTGCCTTCACGAATACCTCCCTGGGTTGGAGGGGTAGTGGGGAAGCCTTGTTACTGCTCCCCACATGGTCTCCACTGACAGTATGGGAGAAGAAACTCTCTTCTTACTGCAAGTGACAATGGCAGTGATGAACTTCCTGGCTCTCAACGAGGTCTCCTACGCTCACTCTAGCAGGGGAGGGAGGAACACCTCAATGCTGCGGCATGGGGGTGGAAGTCCAGGCTCTCCTTGTGGCGTTTCTGGGCGTGAGGAGGGGCTTGTTATCATTTTCAGCAGGGACAAAAGTCCTTACTGCCTGCTTGGCACCTCATTACACCGTCTGGAAGGTGAAAGTCTCTGCCTTTGTTGGTGTGGGTAGGGGCGGGGCCATAGATTCTTCTCTGGTGTTTGGTTAGATTACTCTCTACAAGCTTTCCGTCTTACCAGGCTGTTCTTTCCTGGCCTTTTGGCGAAAGGGAGCAGGCTTTGATGTTGCTGCTTTTCGCCTGCACTAGCTGATGTTTCTAGGTGGCTAGCTTCTTTAGCTCCCAGTTTTGAGGTATAGGGGACAAAAAGGCAACCCAAAAAACTTACCACAATTTGTTTCTTGGGTCTTGAGCTCCCTAACAGTCTGCTTTCTCCCCACTTTCAAAGTCTTACATGTTTATTTTATATGTAATGTCCAGGGTTTTCGTTGTTACAGTTAGTGGGAAGAATAGGGAAAAGTAATGTTCTCTACTTTCCCATGTTTTTGTTTGAAATAGGAGAAGAAGGGGCACCTGGGTGGCTCAGTCGGTTGAGTGTCTGACTCTTGATTTCAGGTTGTGATCCCAGGATCATGGGATTGATCCCCACGTCGGTTCTGTGCTGTGTGTGGAGCCTTCTTGAGATTCTTTCTCTCTTCCTCCCTCCCCCTCCCTCTGTTCCTCCTTGCCCCTCTCTCTCCCTCTGACCCTCTTCCTTGCTTGTGCTATTTCTAAAATTAAAAGAAAAATTGAAAAACAAATGAACAGTAAATAAACAGGAGGGAAAGAGATGAAATTGATGTCAGATAATAAAAGGTTTTTTTTTTAATGATTCCAATTGATTGGGAAAGGCAACATTTTTGTTGTTTTTTTCTTTTTAAAAAAATTTTTTTTAAATGTTTTCATTTATTTCTAGGAGAGAGAGAGAGACAGCGCGAGCAGGGGAGGGTCAGAGAGAGAGGGAGTCACAGACTGAAACGGGCTCCAGGCTCTGAGCTGGCAGTCAGCACAGAGCCCGACGCGGGGCTCGAACCCATGAACCGCGAGATCATGACCTAAGTGAAAGTTGGACGCTTAACCGACTAAGCCACGCAGGCGCCCCACATTTTTGTTGTTTTTAATGTGGTGCTCACCTTGAGTCATACATTTGGTATAGCTGTTACTGCTTTGTACACCCCCTGCATACCTACAAAGCTCATGGTGTTTCCCTTTTCATTAAAGCCAGTCAGCTGTGGCTTGGCATGCTCCAGCCAGTCCTTCAGGAGGGACACCCTGGGAGGTGATGTCACTTTGGGAAGGCTTCTATTTTCTGACAGGTCCAATCTCTCCTCCTGTCCGTGTCTTCACTCCTCATAGACATGGTGGTTAGTTAGCAGTTTTTACCTTATCACTCAACCCGGAGAAGGGTTTTGTGTGGTAACACATTCATTAGGAATAACATCGTGAGCCTATTAAAAATGATCATTGTCACCAAAGCTCTATTTGGAAGACCTGTTTTTTTAACTCTGCTAGTAACTTGGTCATGAAAAACTGGATTTACACATCCATACATACACACATGCAGAAACTCCCAACTTAAAAATTGGCTGTTAGCTTTCATAGTTTATTGAACCAATAAATTATGAGTTTAACATTTTAGTCAAATTGAATGCCAAGTGTTTCATTTCAGGCCCTAGTGTCCATATTGACAGGACTTTAAATCTACTACTTGTGCATCTGGAGCTTATTAGATGTTTATAGTTTGAAGGGAGCCAAACGTCAATGGCACCTTTGGTCTATGGGGAGATCCAGTGGAGCAAGAAGTTACTCTGCCTCTATGAGGCAGAAACAGGCACCAGAAGGCCAGGTTTCCATTGCTCTGCATTGTGTAAGAAAGGTCTTGGCCAGTGGGGAGATGGGTTGTGCTTATAGTTACAAGTTTTGTCATAATTCGTCTCCAAGAAACAAGGAATATGTTCACAGAAACGTGTATAAGTGCTATGGTTGTGGCGGGGGGCGTTGGACAGTACAGTCCCTCTGGAGTAGTACTGTCCAATAGAACTTTCTGTGGTGATGGAATGTTTTGTATCTGTGTCATCTAACATGTAGCCATTCCCCACCTGTGACTACTGAGCATTCCAAATGTGGCTAGGGTGATGGAGATTGCACTTTGATTTAATATTAATTAAACGTTTTAATTTTAATAGGCATATGTAGCTAAGGATTACTGTGTTGAACAGCCCAGCTCTAGAGCCAAACCAGATGTGAAAAATTAGGAAGAATCAGTTCCTTTTTTGCAGCCATAATTACCCAGTGATGACCTTTTATTTCATTTATCCATCCACTCATCCACCACTGACCTCTGAAGTGTATGTTAAGCATTTCTATGGCCAGGCATTGTGACAAGTATAGAAGATTCATAGGCATGTGCTATTCCCACCCCTTCTTTTGGTCCAGGATGTCTATCAAAATGAATTTCTCTATAGACACAGCACAGAACATTATGAGGAGATACGGATTGTGGATTCAGACAGGTTTCAATTCCTGGGTTTCAAATCTACCTCAGCTCTTCTATCTCCTTAAGCATGTTACTCAATCTCTCTGAGCCTCAGTGGCTTCATCATAAACTAAGATTAAAATCCACTTGTGATGGTTAATTTTGTGTTCCAACTTGACTGGACTATGATACCCAGATATCTGATCAAATACCCTCTGGTTGTTTCTGTGAGAGCATTTTTGGGTGAGATGTACATTTAAAGTGGTAGACTTTGAGTAAAACAGCTTTCTTTCTATAATGTGGGTGGGCCCCATTCAATCAGTTGAAGGCCTAGAGAACAAAAGGCTGATCATCCCTGAGCAAGAGGAATTCTCCAGCAGACTGCCTTTGGATGTTATCTTCAACATTGGCTTTTCCTGATTTTCTAGTTGACTGCCTTTGGATTGGAACTGCAACTTTTTTCCTGTGGGTCTTCTCCATCACATTTTCAACTCACCAAGGGCTATCTATCTATCTATCTCTATCTATCCACACACACACACCCTTATTATGGGTGGGATGTTTGGGCATCCCCCAAATTCATATGTTGAAGCCTTAACTGCCAGTGCAGTGATATTTAGAGATGAGGCCTTTGGAAGATAATTAGGGTTGGATTGGGTAGTGAGTGTGGAGCTCTCATGATGGGATTACTGGCCTTATTAAAAGGAGAAAGGAGAGAGGGAGAGAGACATTGATTTCTCTCCTTGTCTCTTTCTGTCTCCTTCTCTCTCTGCCATGTGAGGACAGTTAGGAGGCAGTCCAGGAAGAGACCACTCACTCGAACCCAACTGCCCTGGCACCCTGACCTCAGGCTCGCAGCCTCCAGAATTCAGAGAAATAAGTTTCTGTTGTTTGAGCCACCCAGCCAATGGCATTTTGTTAGGTCAGTCTGACCTGACTAACATGACAACCTGGAGAGCCCCGACTAATACACTACCTCACAAGGTTGCTGAGGAACTTGAATGGGGCAAAGTACCTGTCACAGCGGTTGGCATGAAGTGAGTACTTGCTGGGTATCCGTACCTTTGTCCTTCCCACAGCATGAACATGGCCCTCTCTTCCAGGCCATTCCATCCCCTTCATGCTGTTTGTTCTACCTGAATGACTTCCCATCTCTTTGCCATGATTCAAATTCTAACCATCCTTCCTGGCCAGCTCGCATCCTGCTTCCAGTCTGGCTTTTCCAGAAGACTTCAATGGAAAGCAATGTCTTCTTTTTTCAAATGCTAGTATGCTTCAAAATCCAGGCCTTCAATATTGAATCCTTTTGAATATCCTTCCTTGTTTTAAATTGTAAAACATAGCCACTATTTAGTGACTACTTACTACAGGTACTACCAGGTACCGTAACAAGCATTTCCCATGTATATCTTGTTTAATTCTCAGAATAACATTATGTTGTAAGCATTAGCAGGGTCACTGTGCAATTCATAGATGAAGGAGTAAAACTCTGGAGAGTTTCGATATGTGTGTGATTGTGCTCTAACAGAAAAGATATTTGGAATACTTTGATGCTTTCCCCCTCAGTATTCTGATAGCCCTCCTTCCCCTACAGCCCTTCTGCTATTGAAGCTGAGCAAAGAGTTTTGTTTGCCTCAGAAGGGGAGAGTTGGGACGGCCTGGCATGCAAAGTGACAGTGTGTCCCTCTGACTTCTCTCTGGCAGCACTACCTTCCATGATAATGGTGGATCATGCTGGGAACTCATTTTCCCAGCCTCCTTTGTTGCTAGTCATGGGCAGGAGAGTCTTCTCAGACCAAAGTAAATGAGGAGGAGTTGCCAAGAGCTTCTGGAAAAGAGTTCATCCCTGATGAAAAGAGGGTCTCACTGCTCTCCCTCTTCTTCCTATCCTTCTGTTGATACTGATGAGCAAGTCCTTGCCACTTGCAAACATCTTACAACCACGAAGGGAGGGTTGCCAGCCCACTGGGAATGGCTGAACAGAAACAGGGATGTGTTTCTGACACCACGCCACGGGTATCCTCAATGCCACTGTGGAGCTACTTTAAAACCCTCAAACTTACCTACATGCCCCCCTTTTTGCTATGAGAGACAATAAAAGTGTTTAAGGCAGTTATATGTTGTGTTACTCAGAGATAAAAGGTACATGATGAATCTCAAATTACACTTTGAAAAGTTTTTGGGTCTCTATTGAGGCAATAATCTTGAGAGTTAGGGTTCCATCACTCAAAAAAGAGTCAGCACATACTGATGTGGAAAACCAAGTGGAGGGAAGTTGTTCGTATGGCCTGGGGATCCCTAGGAAAGGAGTCTTCCCTCCTCTAGTAAGGGAAGGGAATAGATCTCCATGAGTAGACCATACAGATGTCACAGGTATGGAAGTATGTAGAAATAAGGGAGCTGCAGAGGTCAAGACAGAGAAAACCAAAACAAGACCCATGTATGCACGTGTTTGCGTTGGACATAATGGTGGGCATGGAATAGGATGGCTATTATCTCCTGTCTCTGCCATGTTACATGAGGGTAGTGTCCAGGGCCTAGATGGGGGAGAACTGGGCTTGGATTATAGTGCTGCTGGACTGTATGCAGTGTAGAGGTAATTGCTCATAAGGAAACTGTAGTGTTGTTAGAAGGTTGATGGAGAGGCACCTGGGTGGTTTAGTCAGTTAAGCTTCTGACTCTTGCTTTTGGCTCAGGTCATAAACTCGCAGTTTTTGAGTTCAGGCCCTGTATCGGGACAGTGCAGAGCCTGCTTGGGACTCTTTCTCTCTCCCACTCCCCACCCTCTTTCTCAAAAAAAAAAAATATATATATATATCAATAAAAATTTAAAAAGGAGGTGTAAATGGATTTGAAGAAGACCGTCAACAAATGTCCTCTACAACGGCACTGTTCAAAGTGCAGTCTGCAGATTGAAACAGATCTGCAAACTGTTATTCAGTCTGTGCCCAAGTAAGTTCATAACTTGAGAAATCAGTGTTTAGAAATGACATTGACAGGGGCACCTGAGTGGCTTAGTTGATTAAGCATCCGATTTTTGATTGAGGCTCAGGTCATGACTTCATGGTTTGTGGGTTAAGCCCCTCTTACAGGGGTGATCCTGCTTGGGATTCTCTCTCTTCTTCTTCTTCTGCTCATCTCCTGCTTGTGCTTTCTTTCTCTCAAAATAAATAAACTTTTAAAAAATGAAAAGAAAAGAAATGGCACTGACAATAATATTTTATGTTCACTGACTCTAATAATAAAGAATTTGGACTGGTATTATATAGGGTTTTTTTGGTATCCTTTTTCTAAAAGTTAGTATTAGAAAATACGATAAAAACTATCAGCCTATGAAGGATTTTACCTCCCATTTTAAGAATGAAACTGTAATCTACATACAACATGTAGCCTTTTTCAGTATGAGTTTTGGCAAATATATATAGTTGAGTACCCACTACCACATTGAAGTCATAAAAGAGTTCTATCACCTCCGAGATTTCCTCTTGTTTTTCATAGTCAATACTTCCCCAAATTCTCAGCCCCAGATAGATATCTGGCAACCACCTATCTGTTCTGTCTGGGGATGACCTGAGGGTCCCTAGGAAATGAGTCCTCCCTTTTCTAGTAAAGGGAGGGAATATATCTACATGAGTAGACCACTGAGATATCAAAGGCATGGAAATATATAGAAACAAGGGAGCTGCTGAGGTCAAGATGGAGAAAACCAAAATACCATATAGATATCATCCACCATGTAGTCTTTACCAAAAATTGATTTTCTTTAAAAAAAATTTATTTTTTTGAATGGAGATATAATGGACATATAATCTCATTTTCAGGTGTAATAAAATGATTTAGTATTTGTATACCTCATGCGGTCTTTTGACTCTGGACTATCTTACTTGCATGTTATTGTGCGTATTATTGTTTCTTTTTATTGCTGAGTAGTAGCCCAGGGATACCCATAGCCTATTCATCAATTCTCCACTTGAGATACCAGTTGTTTCTAGTTTTTGGCAATTTTGAATAAAGCCACTATAAACATTTGGTTACAGTTTTTTTGTGGAAACTTAGGATTTTACTTCATTGAGTAAATATGTAAGAGGAGATTGCTGGGTCACATGACAAGTTTATGTTTAAATTTATAAAAAACTGAAAAACTATTTTTCCACACAGCTGTACCACCTTGCCATCCAATTAGCAATGCCATCAGAATTCCAGTTGCTCCATATTCTTATGAGCATGGGATACTGTTAGTGTTTAAAATTTCAGCCTTTGTAGAGGATTTCATTATGGTTTTAATTTGTATTTGACTAATGACATTGAACATCTTTTTATGTGGTTACTTGCCATCTGTGTATCTTATTTTTTAAATATATATTTTAAGTTTATTTATTATTAAAAAATTTTTTTAGCATTTCTTTATTTTTGAAAGAGAGAAACAGAGCACTAGTCAGGGAGGGGCAGAGAGATAGAGGCACACACACAGAATCTGAAGCAGGGTCCAAGCTCTGAGTTGTCAGCGCAGAGCCCAACGTGGGGCTTAAACCCACAAACCGTGAGATCATAGCCTGAGCCGAAGTCGGATGCTTAACTGACTGAGCCATCCAGGAGCCCCATGTTTGTTTATTTATTTTGAGAGAGAGAGAGAGAGAGAGAAAGAGAGAGAGAGAGAAGGTCCCAAGCAGGCTCTGCACTGTCAGCACAGAGCCTGATACAGAGCTCGAACTCATCAACCATGAGATCATGACCTGAGTTGAGATCAAGAGTCAAATGCTCAGCCAACTGAGTCACTAAGGTACCCATCTGTAGTTGATCTTTAGTGAAATGTCTGTTCAAATCTTTGGCCAATTAAAAAAAAAAAGTAGTTTTTTCCCCTTATTATGGAGTTGTGAGAGTTCTTTATATATTCTGGATATGAAGTTTTATTACAGAAGTGCTTTGCACACATTTTATTGCAGGCTGTCTTTTTATTCTCTTAACAGTGTCATTTGAAGAGAAATTCTTTTTTTTTTTTTTTTTTTTTACAAATAGTTTATTGTCAAATTAGTTTCCACATAACACCCAGTGCTCATCCCCACAAGTGCCCTCCTCCATGCCCACTCCTCCCTCCCACATCCACCAGTCCTCAGTTTTTGTCAGCATTCAAGAGTCTCTCATGGTTTGCCTCTCCCCCTTTCCCCCACCACTTCTGCCCTTCTTCTCCCCCTTGGTCCTCTGTTAAGCTCCTCCTAATCCTCCTATACGTGCACACATATGATATTTGTCTTTTGAAGAGAAATTCTTAATTTTGATGAGTTCCAGTTTATCAGTTTTTCTCTTTATGCATCATGCTTTTTGTATCGTAGTCAATAATGCTTTCTAAGTTTTCAATTTTGAATTTAGGTTTATGATTCACTTTAAATTAGTTTTGGTAAAGGGTGGGAAGTGTGGATATTTCCATTTTTTTGTATATGTGTATCTAATTGAGCACTATTTGTTGAAAATATTTTGTGAAAAATTGTAAATTGGCAAAGAGAGTGATCCTTCAGCAAGAGTGGTTTGAAGACCAATGACTTTACCCAACAGTCTCATTTAGTTGCTGCACTGAGATCCATTCTCAGATTGTTGTCAAGATGTCCAAATGTCCTTCGATGAGCCACAGCTGCTCACCTTTTGCTAAAATTATTCATAGGCTGGATCAGGAAGGCAGAATGAACTCATACCTGATTAATCAAAGAATAGCTTTTTAGCTTTCTCTGTTTGGTAAATAAAAGACATTCTCAGAAGTTTAAAACAAAGCATTCTTTCTTCTTTTTAATCTTTGAACAATTGAGTTTGCAATTTTTCTTCCCAACATGTTCCAAATCTCTCTGGCTGCTGGAGAATTTGGGTAAAGATTCCCTTCTATTCTCATTTTATCACACATCGCTCTGTTCCAAATAGTTGGAAACAGCTGGATTTTTCATTAATCTGTGGGAAACTTGGAAATCGCCAAAGGCTGGCAAATAACTCAAATCTATGTGTGAAATCCTACATCAAATTCCAGGAGGGAAAGCAGTACAGCTCAAATGGCACTGGGTAGTGGTCTCCTGTGGAGGGATATTTGGCAGAAGGAGGGATCTTGTTGATCAGGGTGGTCATGCCCTCACTTCTGGAGGAGAAACTGAGGACTCTGCTCTCATGTTGGCACTTGCATAATTAGGCGAACCTTCATGTTGGCAAGAGAGTAACTAAACCATGTTGACATCGTAACCCAGTACTGGTGGGAAGGATTCAATATTGCTGGAAAGTACATTTCATCACAGGGAGAATAATCAGTTATTCTTGGCACTACCAAGTTAGTTCTGAAATTTAGGCTAATGCAAAAGGGAGATAAGCATATTATACCTCCTCTCTCATCTGCAATGTTTTAGGCTCTGTAAATTTATCAGTTCATGACATGGTGCAGTAACAGTTGCTAGATACGTTGATTTGGGAGTCTATGTGACCCTGTTGAGTTGTCTGGAAAATAAGGAGTTCTGTTATCTAATCCAAGAATATTTCCTAAAATGACAAGATGCTGCCAAATCTATTTTAAATGTAGGTGACCTTTACCCTGATCTACAAAAAGAGGATAAAGAGTAATGCTGAGAAGTCGGAAAATCAACGGTTAACAGAATGTTCTCTCATCTCAGAGGTGGTATGCAAAAAACTAAAACCAAGTTCCATTACTTTCCTATTCCCATCTTCGGACTTCTTTTCTTGTTTCCTTTCTGCAATCAAACTTGCTCAACTCGACCCAACAAAGAAGGGAATTTGTCAGAAGGATATGGAGCATGCCATGGGACCCGAGGGCAGGAATTTTAGGCAGATATCTGGAGAGACTGGTACCGCTGGAGGACTGCTCCATCCTACTGCGGCCATGTTCTTGCTCCTCTCTGCATGCTTGTTTCCTGTTTCCATCACTAGCATGCTCCCTTTATCTTCTTGTGAGCGAACACAGTTGCCCCAGCTTAACTTTATATCACTTCTCAGGCTAAGTGCCCAACAGAGACGAACTAGAGCCCCAAGAACTCCCATATTTCCAAGTCTTGTTTGCCAGCCAAGGCCTGTCTTGACTTGGGTCCTCACTTCTGATTTAATTGGCATGGCCTGGGTCCAGAGTCTGGGGCCCGTTTTCCAACCGCGCAGGGGGAGGAATCACACTTTCAATAGAGACATGGCCAGTAGGTCAACTGGCTACATTTCTCTACGAATGTCACCACTACGAATATAAAGTGGAAGAAGTGTCAAATGATGCAAATATTGAACACTGTTCAGAAAGAAACACAGATTTCAGTAAAGCTTTGCTCTCTATCCTTGGAGCCAAAACAGACAGATGGGATCCAGGAGGATCTGCCTGACTGCATCAGGTGACCCTGGAAAGAATGATCCCATAGCTGTTTGCATCCATGGTGACTTTGCAGTGACTTACCGAGCTGAATTATTCAAATAGCCCTCTAAGCCACCATCTTCCTGGAGATTAGGGCTCCTACAGTTCAGGGGCAATTATTGTCCCGGTTCAGGTGACTACATTGCAGTCACAGTGTTGCCACCTAGAGTTTGCCTGGGTGGATTTACCCCTTTCAATAAATAAGAGTTGAGATAGTCTTATCACACTTTCTCATTCCTTAACATTAGCCTTTCCATTTGTAACTTTTCTTTCTCATTTGTACTTTTTCTCTGTTTGGATGCTTTCTCATGCATCTGACACAATAGGATGTGCCCTTCTTAACAGGTAAGTTACCTTTGCCCTTTCTTAACAGGTGCCCTATTTGTCTGCTATCTGCTCATAGAGGCAGGTGAGCCACCTTGAACTACAGTCAATTCTCCTACCTTTCACTAGATACTGAATGGCACAAAGACTCAGCCCTTCCTGAGAAGCTGATTCCATCCAGTGAGCCCAGGAGGTTTGATGGTGGTAGGAAAGAACATTATGGGCAGAAGGAGAAGTCACAGTTCAGGGGTAGTAATACATGTTTAGGAAGCAGCGAATGGTTGGGTTTGGAGGAGGATAACTAGAAATGGAGATTTTGGGGAGATTGACTGACCAGGACCTATGTTCACTGATGAAGGAAGGAGAAGAGGCGAGCCAGCATTTCTAGGAAATCGGACAGTCTATGTGTAGATCTCCCAACACAGAATCCCTCCTTTTAGCCCAACTTGCTTGTCCCTCAGGTGTTACTAATTCATTAAGGAGGTGTTTCCAGAAGAAACTGGCATGGGAGTGGTAGAAGCATGATAGGGAAGAAAGGTGTGATTTCCACAAGGGTCTCTTAGATGGTGGGTGTGGCATGATTCCAAAAAGAGCTCTGGAGATAAGTGGTTCTGTCCTCAGAGCAGGTCCCAATCCAAGGTGAGGAATTTGGGCTTTCACACTCCTAAGCCCTTTAGTCATTGCTTAAGCCCTGCCGCCAGGGGTTCCTAGCTGGGTTGTAATTCAGTCCTAGAATCAGAGAGATCTTTCAGTCTGTCTATGAAAAGACCTCCTTGTACAAGTAAGTGCTTGGACCTTAAAAAAATGTTGGTTCATTTTTGGTTATTTCCAACGGTATATCAGTTCCTTCGTTCGTCAAACCTTTTCTGAATGCCTCCTATGCATGAGAATTTTGCCAGGTACTGGGGATGCAAAATCAACCCCATGTAGTCCTGTTTTCCAAGTAGTTGAGGAGACAAAGAAATCATTAATTCTTATAATTACAGAGCTATAAATGGGTGCTGCCCATCTAATTATGGATGGTACAGCTTTGGTGCCCACTGGTTCAATTTCCACGTATCATTATCAGGGAATGGAATGGTCTCTTTCCTAGATTTTCATGACCTATTGTGTCTCCTTAGTGAATTGATGAATACACGAATATAATAATATACTGCCATATTTAATAGTACACTAAAGAGTCTAAAGTAATATTCTCTTTTCAGTTTTTTAAGTGCTTATTTTTGAGAGAGAGAGAGAAAAAGAGCATGAGTGGGGGAGGGCCAGACAGAAAAAGAGAGAGGGAGACAGAGGATCCAAAGCTGGCCCTCCACTGAGAACAGTGAGCCCGATGTAGTGATCAAATGCATGAGCCGTGAGATCATGACTTGAGCCAAAGTCAGACGCTTCACTGAGTCATCCAGGTGCCCCTCTTTTGATTTTTTTTATAAGTGACATCTTTCTGCTGGTTATTTTTTAATTGGCCTTGGGTCCCATACAAAGAGGTAAATAGATAAAAGCATAGATACTTATTGAGTACTAGTTAGAAGTCAGGTACTGTACTAGATACTGGGAACATACGTAACCCTGTGGAACATCCCCTAGAGAGTTCTTGTTAAGATTAGATTTGGAAAATGTAAAAACTTTTCAGGCTGACTGAAAGAAATGGTGTGTGCACATGTATGCATGAGTGTGCGCGCACACACACACACAAACATGCATGTGAAAAAACTATCAGTGAAGCTGCCTTTGATGCATGAGCAGTGCCTTTCCTGCAGAAGGCTGCTGGTCAGTGAGAAAGCTGTGCCAGCAGGGTTTGCGTCTTACCAGCGCTGAGGCACAGGGAACCCAGCATTCCTGTCACAGCACTCCGATCTTCACTAAGCAGAGAGGATGCTTAGAGAGCAGTTAACTGATGGGGCAGTCGACTCCTTGCTTCTGGGCTCCAGAGGAACATTCTGGGTAATACTGGGTAATTCTGGGTAACACTGGGGTGGTGAAGGGAGAGAATTGTGGAAAATACTAGCAGAGTCATAAAAAATAGAGAAAGCAGAAATGTTGCTTTGGATAAGAGACAGAAATTAGGTCACCAAAAGCTAGTCTGCACTCTCCCTCCCCTTGGGTTTTGGGGTACAAGAGAGATTGTGAAAAACTGTTGCTAAGTGATTTTAATTTTTATGTATGTAGCCAGCCCTTCAATTTTTACAAAAAGTTTAATAGGGGGGCGCCTGGGTGGCTTAGTCGGTTAAGCTTTGCTTAGGTCATGATCTCGCAGCTCGTGGGCTCGAGCCCCGTGCCGGGCTCTGTGCTGACTGCCAGCTCAGAGCCTGGAGCCTATTTCAGAGTCTGTGTCTCCCTCTCTCTCTGACTCTCCCCTGCTCACGCTGTCTCTCTCTCTCCTAGAAATAAATAAAAATATTTTTTAAAATGTGTAAAAAAAATCTCTAAACATAAAAAAAAAGTTTAATAGGCACAGAAATGCCAAGAACAGCCATGATGAAAATGCTGACCCATAGGCCCAGGGTCTGGTCCCTTTCAAACCAAGCCTGAAGGAACTGGACTGGGCTTGCGTGGGGGGTAGGAGGGGCACCTGAAACTATTATCCTGGACTTGGGGCCCTCAGATCGAACAAAGATGAGTACAGCAAGGGAAGAAACAATTAGATTAGTCATGCAGCCTGAATAAGGTCTTTGCCTCTGTCTATGAGACATGGGAACTTCCATGTATTGTGGATGAAATTAATCAGAGTCTGGTGGCATTGTCAGCTGGAGTCAGCTCTGTGTCCAAAGTTAAGACTGTATGTCTAGAATCTGTGTCTTAATGTAAATTGGCTTATGGCTATGTCTTCCCTGGGGCATCAGCTTCCACCATCCAGATGGCAGAGTGACCCCAGTGGAAAGCAACATATGGTACATTATATGTGTTGTGCAAAGAAGAAGGACGCTGTTCTAAGAGCCAGCGTGGTCGATGCCACAAACAGTGGACATCTCTGACAACAGATTGCCAGGAAAATGCAACTTTGGGGTGAGGAGTATTGAAAAGTAGGGAAAGGCACCTATCATTATTACGCTGACCAGAAGATGGGGAAAAGGAGGGATATAAGGAGAGGAAGCGAAAAATTAAGGCCTGGATATATATATTGTGCTTTGAAGTTCTTCTATGGGGGAGTTAACAACAAGGACAGCAGGACAGCTATTTGTCTTGTGGCTTTTGGCCAACTTCCATATTCTTTGGAGAGTGACTGCATTCATTTGGACATCCTCAGGAGAAGACACTAAGGCAAGGATTGAAGTGCAAGTAGTTAACGTAGGGGACATCACTAGGGGCCGGGGGACGTGAGAGAGCATGAGAAGGCAACCAGTTAAGGGTGTTTCTCAAACCAGCCACCACTCTGTTGACTAGTATTCAGTTCCTCTGGTGAAGCGGCAGCAGCAAGTGTCAAATATACTTTCTCAAAGTCATCCCACCCCAAGGGCAAGGGAGTTGGGGTACTTGGGTTGTGGACTGCTCCTGGGGACATTCCTCCTGCGATACTTGGCCTGTCTGCAGGGAGCAGCACAGTGGGTTTGGGCAAAATGAAAGCGCTCTTTGACCAAGACTGATGGTGCACTTGGAAGCTGGGCAGGTGTATACGGATGAGGCCGAAGGGACGCAGGAGGTGCCCTGATAACGTTCCAACTATGATTCACAACTGAATGAAATTCAGTGGGGACGGGATGGCAGAGGACGCACACGTACATATATACACACGCAGGGACATATTTACACTTACATAAATATATAAATATGACTTTCATTTATTGAGGGAAGAATGCCTGTTGATGGTTGGAAATCAGCACTGAGAAGTATAGGGAAAGATCACAGATCTCTTACAGAAAAATATAGAGTGCCTATGATTAAATAAAAGCTTTCTTTTTTCCTATTTTATCGCTGGTGTTTCACCTCTATGGAAATGGGGCATAGCAAATGGAATATATATTTTTTTCTTAAATTTTTTTAATGTTTATTTTTGAGAGAAAGAAACACAGAGTGAGAGCTGGGGAGGGGCAGAGAGACAGGGAGACACAGAATCTGAAGCAGGCTCTAGGCTGAGCTGTCAGCACAGAGCCTGATGCAGGGCTCGAACCCACAGACTGCAAGATCATGACCTGAGCTGAAGTCAACCGCTTAACCAACTTAGCCACCCAGGAGCCCCAGAAGATCTCGTTCTTATAACTAAAAACTATTTGAAGATAAAAATACTAAAACTGATTTATAAATAAAAGCATTTATTTATTGGATTTTTTAAATGAGGCATTTGCTATAAAGGGACATCTAATGGGTGTTGCACCTTGGTGTTGACAGAGCTCCTGTCCTTAGGAGATAAATGAACACATTCTTACATTTCACAGAGGAGAGAAAATGAGGCACAGAAGACTATATGGGGTAGAGTATCTTTAACTTTTTTTCATAGGGGCTGTAGAAGTATCCATTCCCTTAGGAGACACATTTGATTCAATGTCTCGTTTCCCTCCTGTGAAGGAAAGAAATAGGACAGTGAGGAAACATCATGGAGGGCCTCAGTCAGTGGCTAATGGTGTCTCCTTGCCATATGGAAGATGAACTCTTACCAGCATATGTCAGATAGATCTACTCCACGTTAAAATCCTCATGCACACGTAGGAGAAAGGGAAGCATCTAACAGATAAAAACCTAACAAACTGGGGCCACATAGGCTGTGGTCATTCAAAGGTCTACTTGAATGACCAAGACTTCTGTGAAGACCAAAGCTGGTAGAACAGCATTGCCTGCAAAGATGAGAGCTCAGCTCAGGAATCAGCTTCTCTTGGGCTAGTTCTATGCATTATGCAACTAAGAAGAGGACATAATCCTGTGAGGCTGTAATACACAGAAAATGCAATTGGATACTTGAGCACTAAATATTTTGAATGGAGAAGATCTTAAATTTTCTGCAGGTGGAATCTTGAAGAGGCATCACAACAAAGTGGCTAAGAGCATGAACCCTGGAGCCTTACGCTTGGGCTCAACTCTTGGTTACACTTCTCATTGGCTGCGTGACTTTGGGTGGGACACATAGCCTTTCCGTCCTTCAGTTCCCTTCTCTGTAAAGTGGGGATATTCATAGCATCTATTTCATAGAGCTATTTGCAAATATTTACAATAATGTTTGGCACACAATAAGCCCCATGTTTTAAAAATAAACCTTAGCAAAAGCACTTTCATTGTGTTCCTTCTGTATCTCAGAGAGCTTTCTGAACATTTAAATCCAGCAAATATTTATTGAGTACTCACCTGGACTGGGCATGTTCTGAGTGCTGGGTAAAAATGAATTTCTTAAAGTCTTTGCCTTTCCAGGTGTTCATGAGGTAACTTTTATTTAAAAGCTAAGTTTTGAAAAAATACTTTGAAACAATGGTAAACTTCTAAAATAGTTGGAAATGTAGTATAAATAGTTTGTCCCCTTACCTATGTGAGAATAAGATATCACCTAATGCCCATCACTCCTGATTAGACTGTTTTTCCTACAAAAATAAAGACATTCTTCTCTATAAGCACAATGTAACCACCGCTGTCAGGAAGTAGGAGTTACACATTGTGCGACCATCTAATCCTCAGACCCCATTCAAGTGCTGTCATTGGCTCTAGTAAGGTTTTCCAGGTTGAAATTACATGTTGCATTTGGTTACATCTCTTCAGTTTGCTTCAGACTAGAACATCATCTTTCTTGCCTCAGCTTTCATGACCTTGACACTTTTGAAGATGACTAGCTGGTCATCTTGTAGAATGTCCTCCTATTTAGATCTATTTGATGATCATGCATGATTAGATTTAGGATGTGTCTTTTTGGGAAAGATAACATAGAAATGATTCTGTGTTTCTTTCCATTGGGCCTTGTTGAGTAGCACACAAGTCCAAGTTGCTCTATCCTGTGACGTCCATTCTGATCACTTGATTAAGATGGTATCTACCAGGTGTCCCCACTATAAAGTTACCTTTGCTCCTTTGTAAGTTATAAGCATTTTATCGGGAGGTACTTTGAAACTATGTAAAAATTCTCTTCCTCATTAAGGTTTCAGAGTGTTTATTTCAGAATAGACTCATAGTTTTCTGTTTTATTCAATGGGTTATACTCTGTTGCTATCATCATCTCTCAGTGTTTAAATTGTCCCTGACTCAGCCAGTATGAGTCGATTGAGGCTGGCTTCTGTGTCCTTTTGATATTTTACCTTAACCTGTGAGCTCAGGCTTTCTGTCATGACAAGATATTCCATGCATCTTGTACATTCCCCGTTCCAGCTTTGGAAACGGATGTGTCTCTGGTGAGGAGCCCTGGTTTCTTTTTGTGGAAGATGGTAGTTAGAAGCGAGTATCTAAGTACACTAGGTGTGCTCATTGTTCTTGTGGTGTCATCGCTCCTGAGCCCACCGAGTGGACACAGCTATGTTTCTTTCTTTTAATGTTTATTTTATTTTTGAGAAAGAGAGAGAGAGAGACAGAGCATGCATGGGGGAGGGGCAGAGAGAAAGGGAGACACAGAATCTGAAGCAGGTTCTAGGCTCTGGGCAGTCAGCACAGAGCCCAATGTGGGGCTCAAACCCACGAACTCTGAGCTCATGACCTGAGCTGAAGTTGGACACTTAGCTGACTAAGCCACCCACATGCCCTGAGCTATATTTATTTCTATATTTACATATATTGAAAACCATTCATTCACATTAATATATCCCATTCCAATCCACTATGATACAGGACCAATTCTAGTTTTCTGTCTTTCTGCTATACTTCAAAAGTTTACTTACCTGGTCCTTCTCTGTGTAACCAGTCTCTCATCTCCATTGCTCTGAAGTCTCTTTCCTTTGGATGGTGAGGCTCTGAGCCCCGTTCTCACTATGATTCCATTCGGCCACATCAACGCCTCTCTCACCCTGCCGGGACTCTCACTCCCTAGGCCTGGCTAACCCTCCTGTCCTCCATATGAATGACAGCTTCCTTCACGGGCCTGAGCTCCAGCACCCAAAGCCAGGCCACCCCTCCCACGTAGATGTCTTCTACACCTTGCTCGGCCTTTCTGTCAGTCGTGTACAGTGTGACTCAGGGCAGATTTTTAAACACTACTCTGGGGTATGTTGAACTGAATTGAAGAAACCAAGCTAAAAAAAAAAAAAAAAAAAACCAAAGCAAAACAAACAACCAAACCAAAAAGCAAAAAACAGCTTGATGTAATAACCTGTATTACACTTTAAAATGTGTAGCTAAGAGTATGAAGATGAAATTTGTGGCTTCTCCTCCTCTCTTCCATTTTTAAACTTTAAATTAAAATGAATGATAGCACTTGGCTGTGAATTTCAATAGCTGATTGATGGAAAAGCAAATGAAATCAAGTTTAGCTGGGTTCACACCTGAGTCGAGTGAACGCAAGTCTAGGGGATGAAGAGGCAACATGGACCAGGATCAAAGGGGCAGACTCTTTTGCTTTTATGACTTTTGATCTTGACTCCAAAGACAGATATCCTGATTAGGGAATAAACGAAGACAGGGAAATAGCCAAGGGTTTAGGAAGGGGCAACTGACAGAAGATGCTTCCGGTAGACCCAGGTGACTTCCGTGGGCGAAAAACAATTTTTTTAAATCCAATTTATGTAAGTGAATTTCCTCTCAACCCAGAACAGCAGGGCATGTAATCTCCCAGGAAAGATAGTGTTGAAGATTCCATTTTCTAGTTATCACTTCTCCTATGCTAGAGAAACAACTTTACTTCAAAGGTATAGACTAAGGGATGCTCCCTGTGCGTGTGAACGGATTTGAACAACCGGCTGGTGCTCCGCTCCTTTCCGGTAGAATGCCCATGGGGCCGGGGGCAGCCCTTCTAGGGAGCACTGCTTCCCTGGGCCCCACCCTGTCTGCCCCCTGCCCTGTGATGGGGGAAGGGAGGAGTGCTGTCCACTGTAGGAAGCCAATTGTTCTGGTTTTATCTTCTTCCTAAATGTGTGCATTCCAGGGTAGGAAGGCAGCGGAAGCAGACTCCCACCGCCCCACCCCTCTCTTCCCTAATCTGAAAGTCCAAGAGATTCCCCTCAGACCGAGTCATGTCCCAGGTATTTCGTTGGAGTTTTGAAGGAGGAAAGAGATCCTCCATTTTACCCCATTCCTGGTCAATCCAGCAAGCTCGTAAAGGTCCACAAGGAACCAGGGAAATGCTATTTTGTGAAGTGCTAATTTTTATCGGACATGGCTTAACTCAAACTGCACCGCCTTCTTTTTGCTTTGTTTTTCTTTTTAAGAATAATCACTTCAAAATGATTAACGATGCCTGAAGCCACCAGTCTCGCTTCCTGTGGTGAAACGCAGAACTTTTGTGCATGTCTGGGTTTGTAGGAGGGTGTGCTCCAAACGGCAGCAACAGATAGTTTCCCATACTGCACAGACAGTTGGGTCTTTGTTCAGAAAAGCTGACTCTCTGGAGGAAATGTGCTACAGAATGGGACCCTATCCCCTGCAGGGAGGAAGGGAAGTGAAATCCTTTACTTCTTAAGGTGCCAGAACAAACTGTTGCTGCGTTAGCTGGAGCCTAATCTCTCCCCCACCCCACCTTTTTATGGTGGGAGCTATGAACAATGAGGAGGGTGTCTTTGAAAATCGGTGGGATTACTGAAGGATTACAAGAGAGGAATAGTTGAAACCAATACAATACAATACTGTTGATAGATTCTTTCACAGAATTTTCGAAGTCTAAAATTTTGTCATGCCAATCCCCCCATCCCGAAGCTGGCCTTTATATTACTGCCCTGGAAAATGTGATACGGTGACGTGAAGAAGAAATTCCCTTTTTTGGAGCTCAAAGCAACCTCCACCATGGTCCCTTCTTTCAATAAAGTGATTTATAGAGGAGCCGAACTTTCCATTCCGAAAGGCAGCAGATAGCACGGTAAGGATGCAGGAGGGGATCACAGTGGAGGTCTGAACGCTAAGGGAGCATAGGTGTGCACATGTGAATGCGCGACATACACGTGCAGACCTTCTCCTTTCTGCACAAATTAATGCCAGCGGGTCTGTTTCCTCAGGACCCACATTTCCCACTTACAGGAGGAATCGGAAGCATAGCAGCAGATCACAGTGAGGAAATGTGAAAGCATGAAGTACTGCTGCAGGGTTATCTTGTATTAACTAGAAAAGTCAGATGGAAGAAAACACAAAGCCAAAAAATCTCGCCCAAACTCAAAGCTCCTCCTGGCTCCTCCTGAGGGAGCTGTTCTTAGGTTACATTGTATAAACCGGGCTCTATTTTGCATAACTATCTTAGCATCAACTGTGTGAGAAATTGTAAGTAATTTTGGGCAGTGTGCCCAAAGGATTGGAGCCATGAAGACTGATCTTTATGTTAACAGGCCGAGCACCTGCCCGAGAAATCTGGGAACACACGTTTTCTTCCCACGACGCCTTCTCCATGTGAATTAATCTATTAGCTGGTATGTGTGCCGGTTTATTTAGGAGCATGTGTGGTGACAATTGGCTTCTGACTGTAAAATATGGTCTTCGGGGAGAAAATGATTAATTGCCTGCTTTAACGTGTGTGTGTGTGTGTGTGTGTGTGTGTGTGTGTGTGTGTGTGTTTGATGACAGTCACTATTAGTATGTGTGTGTCTATAAAACTAAAGGCAAATAATCGTTAAGAAACTAAAAGGTGTGAATAAATAAAAAGGCTCTTCCTATGTGGGCATTTGTGCCCTCTTGATGGACAGGAGAGTCACAGAAATCTCATTTACTGAATGCATTATTTCCAACTATAAAACAGGAGGCAATTCATGGTGAGAAAAAAAATCCAACCATTTAAGCTTTCAGTATTAAGATGAAGCCGACCTTGTTGGGAAGAAACTGAGGGCTGTAGACATTTGAAGTAGGTGTTTACTATGATAAACATCTTTTTGTCTCTGTCAGTATTTTTACTTTTTTTTTACTTTTTTTTAAAAATTTATTTCTAGGAGAGAGAGAGAGAGAGACAGCGTGAGCAGGGAGGGTCAGAGAGAGAGGGAGACACAGACTCTGAAATAGGCTCCAGGCTCTGAGCTGGCAGTCAGCACAGAGACTGACACAGGGCTCGAACCCACGAACCGCGAGATCATGACCTAAGCGAAAGTCAGACGCTTAACCGACTAAGCCACCCAGGCGCCCCAGTATTTTTACTTTTAAAATGCTCTAAGTGATAGTAAACTCTTCATACCACCTGGTAAGAATGCAGAGGCCACAGATAGAAATCCAGAAGAACAGGCTAGCTAATCTAATTTCCAAAATACAAAAGTTATGTCAATTACTGTTCATGAACTCTGTATTTTCCCAAATAAGGATACTGAAATAAAGGAAAATGACCACTGATTCATTATGGAGAGGACATTTGCATATAGAATGCAGGAATATAGAGTTTCCTACATTGAAGAAACGTAATACGGTGGAAAGCTTACAACACTGGCTTCATCTTTCTCATTTTGCCTTCATGGACATTTAGGAAATCTTTTTCTTTTTTCTTTTTATTTATTTTTTAAACCGCCTTTTCTATTAACTGTTGGAGGCAGCACATTGGAGGCTTTTGGCACGGCATTAAAAATATCCTGACGGCAGTGGTGCTCAGAGGGAATTAAAGGGAAGAGAAGAGGGAGCAGGGTGGCCAGTTTGGAGGCCAGCTAGTCCAGGGGGGAAGAGGACAAGGCTCGCTAAGTGTCTAAGGCCCTCTGCTAAGTGCACACACACGCAATTACCTCATTTAATGACCATGTAGCTTCCAGAGTCTGTTGACGGGGAGGCTGGTTTCAATTCACATATGTTCCCAGGCAGTCTACACTGGGGTTCCGGAGAGTGGTGGCGCCGAGAGCTTTATAAAGTCGGCCTTGGGAGACTTGGAAAGGAGAATGTTGCTCAAAGAGGCTATATGGGGAGCTGGAAAGGTGTGGGGGTGAACTTGAGACTTAAACTCGTAGAAGGCGGTGACACAAAATGCAAGAGTGGGGAGTGGGAATGAATCGTGGCCTGTATTGACTGTGCTTATTGACTAGGTGATTGGGAAATACTCTAACATCAGGAAAGCAATCCGGTTGGCACCAGAAATCCACTTCGGAGGGGTGGGGGCCGGGTAAGGAGAAGTTTAGGGAGAAGGGAAGCGGAGATGCAGGCGTAGATAGCGGTTCCAGAAAATAAGCAGCATGATAGTTGCTGTTTTCTTTTTTTTAATGAGAAGATTTGAGCATTCTTTCAATCTCTCAACATTCATTGGCTCTGTGTTACGTATCAAGGATTGTGGTAAGTGCTGGAGACTTCGAGATAAAAGGAGCAGTCTCTGCCCTTCGAAAGCTCTCAGTCTGGGAACTTTCTGAGGCAGACAGAGAGGTGGACAGATAATGCATCTTTACCGGAAAGGGCCAGTGGTTGGGAACAGCACCACAGGGTTGACACTGAGGTGGGCTTTGAAGGATGATTAGGAGTTCTCTAGGCCGAGAATGGAGGTATGCCTTGCAGTCAGGGAAAACAGAGGGTACAAAAGGAATGGAGAGATCTTAGTGAGTGGTAACATCGGCGTGGAGAGCACAATGAGAATGGTGTTGAGGCGGAAGACACCCCAGGAGTTTTCCTACTATGCCGTCGACTTGGGATTTTAAGGTGTCAGTAGATCAATTGGGAAGCAGCCGGTTGAACACAGATGGGGGATGATAGCTGAGGGGGAAGAAGAGAAGCTGAGTGAAGGTAAGAGTGGTTTTGAGATAGTGAGGAAGAATGTCAAGGTTGCGGGTAGGGGCTGGCCTTGACCGACTCTACACGATATTGGCTTTGGCCATCTGGCACTGAGGGCAAGACGGAGGGGGAGGGGGCCTGGCAGAGCCGCTCTGGGGAATTCTAGAGAGTAACAAAAGGTCGCCATATTGTCATTATTTGAGATTCACAAAGACTTTCATCAGATATGTAACTGATTCTCACTGACACTATCACCCCTACATCTGTTGTTCTGCTTTTAAATGAAGTGCGATCTTACTTTCCAATATCCATTTTCTGTGAAGATATCAAGTGCCAGATGCATGGCCGTTCTGAACAGGAGACAAGGGATATTGATTACATATTCTCTGTCTTCTTGTTGAAACTTGTTTATATTTCACAGAGTCAAACATCAACCGACAGGAAAGACTCTTTATGGAACACCAATTATTCCTATCGGTGGGAAGTTTTCAATGAAGAAGAAAAGCAGGACAAGAATTTAACGTCAGTTTTATCTGAAAGTGAATTCCAACCAAATTTTTTATCTCAGAGGGAAGAATGACATAGGAAAGATAGTGTGTCTAGTATGAAGAGCACTGGGTCTAGAGTCCAGAGGCTGAGGTTTTTGTCTGGGTTGTACCATTAACAACTCTGTGACCATAGGCAAAGTTTATTCTTGGTTCCATTAGCGACTGGGACACAATTTTTCTCCCCCTGCCCTTCCTCCCCACCAGCCGAATTATAGAAATATAATGATAAATAGATTAGAAATGTAAGGCTTCCAATTTATGATTTTATAGGTTCAAAGAAACAACTTCAAGAAACCATTCTAAGTTCTAGCCTTGTGCCCAATTTATAGAATGAAATTGACTAACGTCTGTTTCCCCAGTTCATGAAAAGTTCAGTCGGCTCAGGGGAGTCACTAGTCTGTACCTTAAGGGAAAAGGCTGGGGAGACCAGACAATGACAAAAGCAGCATGCAGAGAATCAGAGTTGGAAGGGCAGGTTGGAGAAACTGTAGGTGGTCAAAGAAACACGGGCTCTGCAGATGTCTGATGTTTGCGGGCATTAGCCACAAAGATTTTATCATGAAATTTAGGTAATTTGTGGCAAGTTTTCAAAATGAAGAACATTTGTGTGTGAGGATACAACCTGCTCACCCAAAGGACTCTTAGCTTTTTAAGAACTAACTCTGTGGGAGGCAGAATAATGTCCCCTGCCCTCCAAAAGAGATCCACGTCCTCATGTCTGGAACCCGAGGCTGTGCGGTTTCCCACGGCCAGTGGGCTTTACAGATCTGCTGGAGTGCAGGGTCTGAGATTACAGACAAGCCTGAATTGTCCAGGTGCGCTCAGTGTAATCACAGGTTCTTGTCAGAGAAACGCAGGGGTGTCAGAGTCAGAGAGGCGGAGATGTGACGAAAGAAGACAGCACAGGTCAGAGGTATGGGCACCTGAGCCAGAGAAGCCCATGGCCTCCAGAAACTGAAAACGGCAGGGAATGGGGGCGCCTGGGTGGCTGAGTCGGTTAAGCATCCGACTTCGGTTCAGGTCATGATCTCACAGTTCGTGGGTTCGAGCCCCATGTCGGGCTCTGTGCTGACAGCCAGCTCAGAGCCTGGAGCCTGCTTCAGATTCTGTATCTCCCTCTCTCTCTGACCCTCCCCTGCTCACACTGTCTCTGTCTCTCAGATATAAATAAAACATTAAAAAATTAAAAAAAAAAAAAAAAAGAAAAAGGCAAGGAATGGATCCTGTGCTAGAGCCTCCAGAAAGACTGTAGCCTTACTGATACCTGCATTTTAGCCCCTTGAGGCCCATTTTGGACTGCTGATCTCAGAGGTGCTAATGCAATTAAGTTGTGTTATTTAAGCCACTAAGTTTGTGGTAACTTGTTAGAGCAGCAATGGGCAACTAATACAAAGCTGGCGAGTGGTCCTGGTGCTCTGGGTTCGATGCTCCTGGGTTATAAAACTCCTTCTGTATGCCCTTCATTCACCCCAAATTCCTTTCCTTCATGGTCTTGGTCATGGTCATGGTCACTCTCTTGTAATCGCCCTTTGAATTATTTGTCTCCTCATTAGATTAGAGCTATCTGAGGGCAGGGAATGGTGCGCCTCAGCTGTTGGGTACAGTGTCAAGCATGGGAGTAAGAACACAACCACTCGTCGAGTGAACTGGTGAAATCAGTGCCAGGTAAGAAATTTTCAAGTGGATCAAAGGGGAAGATGGATCAAAGGAAGTACATCTGCCACTGCCAGCCTGGTAAAATTGGGAGGTCACGCTCTGGTGATACCAAATGAAGGTGAAAAAGGATTGTGAGGGAATGTGAGGAAGCATCTTTTTATCCCCAGATTCCTTGGGCACAGCCATTTTCCTCTCTTATACTGTGGTCGGCTCACGTCTGGCATGAATAGTTGGCTTGTGTCAATGACTCAACCAAAGTGGGCTGTGAGGCCTTCTGAGGGGACCCATCCAAGAAAGATCTTTCTCAGCTCTTGTTTTAACTCACACGGCCTGATTATGTGTTGGAAGTATTATATAATCCCTATGTATAATCATTCCTCTTTCATGCTCTGTGCTGGGTGTCTTGGGGTCAGACCTTCTGGAGGCTGCCCTTAACGTCTACTCTTCAGCCTGGGCCTGCACACAGCCTTCAGACCTTGGATCTCTGGAGCAAGTAGAGTCGTTTCTGTTCAGACCCCAGCTGCACCTTCTTTGAGCCTTTGGTTGAGGCTCCTGTGAGAGTTATCGTCTCCATCACTGGGGTCTCACCAGGTATCTGGCTTCCTATCTTCTATCTCTGCACTTGACAATGCTTGAGAGGCTGGATGTGAATTTCATATTTTTGCTTATTCTAAAGCTGCCTTTCTTGAATTCCTGTGCCTCTGGATGCTGCCGAGGGCCTGTTCCTCACTCCTGCGCTAATCCCGTTTCCCCTCCATCTGGGAGCCACCATCGTTGCTTCTCTTTTTCCTCTCCTCTCTGTCCTAGATGAAACTCCATTCAGCTTTTTCTAGCACTTTCCCTTTTAGCACCAACGACCCACGTGGCCCACCTGAGACTTCCTTGTCTACCCAGCCTGGCCTTTTTTTCTCCTGCTACCAGATTACTGTTTGGTAGGTCACACCGTACACGTTCATGGTGAAGACAACTTCCATCTTTGTAAAGAAGTTCCTAGGGGGTTAAACATTGTAACATTTAAAAGTACTAAGGAAAGAACATGGGGGTGGTTGGGCTGCAAGTTCTATCACTCTGCTACTCACAAGGGTGGGTGGAGTTGACTGATGGTGATAGCTTCCCATGTCCTCTCTCACCAAGCTAATGACAGCTCTCTCAAAGACACACAGTAGGTTGAAGGAATGGTCTCTGATAGAGGAAGACATTTTTGGTAAAGATAATTAAAATCAAATGGAGGGCATATAACCCTAAGAACTGAAAATAGGGACTTGAACAGGTATTTGTATACCTATGTTCACAGCAGATTTCTTCACAATAGCCAAATGTGCAAACCACCAACATATTTATTGGTAGATGGATAAACAAAATGTGCTGTATACATACAATGGATTATTCTTCCTTAAAAAATGAATTCTGAATACATGCTCTGATGTGGTTCAACCTTAAAGATCTTCTGCTAAGTCAAATAAGGCAGAAAGAAAAGGGTAATTATTGCAGGATTCCCTTTCTATGAGATACTTAAAGGAGTCACATTCATAGAAAGTAGGATGGTGGTTATCAGGGGCTTGGGGGTGAGTGAGGGTAATGGGGAGCTATTGTTTCAAGGATATAGAGTTTCAGTTTGGGAAAGTGAAAAATCTCTGGAGATGGAATATGGTGGTGGTTATACAATATTAACGTATTAATGCCACTGTATTAATTTGAATGCACACTTCAAAATGGTTAAAATGGTAAAATTAGTATATATTTTTATCACCATAAAAGTACTTTAAAAATGATATGGTGCCTGGGTGGCTCAGTTGGTTAAGCATCTGACTTTGGCTCAGGTCATGACTTCATGGTTCATGGGTTCAAGCCCCATGTCGAGCTCCATGCTGACAGCTCAGAGACTCTCCAGTCTCTGCTTTGGATTCTGTGTCTCCCTCTCTCTCTGCCCCTCCCCTGCTCATGCTGTGTCTCTGTCTCTCCAAAATAAACAAACATTAAAAAATATTTTTTTAAAACATGGAAATTAAGGCCTGGTGGTCTTCCCACAATTCACATTCACTTTTTGGTCAAGGATACACATAAAAGTGTCAAATAGGTAATCTCAACAATTTTTTTGCACTATCAGTGTGGTCCCTTATTTTGTGTACTTTCTTCTTTCTAAGTAATGGTGAGAAAAATCTTCAGATAGTGCTGAAGTACACACTCCTACTGAGTAATTTTTTCTTGTGCCTGTAGCACACTAATCTAGGAAAGAAAACATATTCAATGAGTTGAATGTGTATTTAAAAAAGGTACCAAATAAACTTGCTGACCGTGGCAATTCCATGGAGGTGTGCTGGGTAACCTGGGTTTTGTATTTCATGCCCACACATGATAGAACACTTTTGTCCTGGGCTCCTTTACTTCCCATAGGAAGTGTGTGCCCTCCAGGTAGCCACACTCTGAAAGAGGTTTGATTGAAACAAAGCAGACAGTCGGATTCCTCTCGGTTTAGGTAATTTTTGTGGCTGATTGTCATGTGGAACTTTTGGAAGAGAAATACCATCTGCCTGCCCTGGGAATGGGAGTTTGTTGTTTGGGTAGAATCAACACCGATTTGGTGGCCAGATGCCCAGAGCACTTGGTGAGCTTTTTGGGTGATTTCTACCAAGTCACCTTGCTGTTCCATACCTACATGCAGTGGGGTTGTTACATCACATCTAACCAGCATCTCCCAGGGCAACCCAGGTTGCCTTTCTTGTCATAATTTGGGGTGAAGACACGACGAGAATAGAAGCATCTCTTTAATACAGTTTAAAATAAAAGTATCACCATATCGAGATACCACCTTACACCAATCGGAGTGGCTAAAATTTTTTTTAATGTTTTTTATTTATTTCTAGGAGAGAGAGAGAGAGAGAGAGACAGTGTGAGCAGGGGAGGGTCAGAGAGAGAGGGAGTTACAGACTGAAACAGGCTCCAGGTTCTGAGCTGGCTGTCAGCACAGAGCCCGACGTGGGGCTCGAACCCACGAACCGTGAGATCATGACCTAAGCGAAAGTCGGACGCTTAACCGACTAAGCCACCCAGGCGCCCCAGGAGTGGCTAAAATTAACAACTCAGGAAACAGCAGATGTTGGTGAAGATGTGGATGAACGGGAACCCTCTTACACTGCTGGTGGGAATGCAAACTGGTGTAGCTGCTCTGGAAAACAGTGTGGAGGTTCCTCAAAAAATTTAAAGAAAGAACTACCCTACAATCCAGCAAAAGCATTAATAGGAATTTATCCAAAGGATACAGGTGTGCTGATTCATAGGGGCACATGTATGCCAATATTTAAAGCAGTGCTTTAAACACTTGCATAAAATAGCCAGATTATGCAAAGAGCCCAAAGGTCCATCAACTGATGAATGGATAAAGAAGATGTGGTTTATATATACAATGGAATACTACTTGGCAATGAGTAAGAATGAAATCCTGCCATTTGCAACAATGTGGATGGAACTAGAGAGTATTACACTAAGTGAAATAAGTCAGAGAAAGACTGGTATCATGTTTTCACTCATATGTGGAACTTGAGAAACTTAACAGAAGACCATGGGGGAAGGGAAGGGGAAAAATAGTTTCATACAGAGAGAGAGGCAAAGCATAAGAGATTCTTAAATACAGAGAACCAACTGAGGGTTGATGGTGGGTGGGGGGAATGGGTGATGGGCATGGAGCAGGGCACTTATCGGGAAGAGTACTGGGTATTGTATGTAGACGATGAATCATGGGACTCTACCCCCAAATCCAAGAGCACACAGTATACACTGTATTAGCTAACTTGATATGTATAACTTTATAATGAAAATATCATGAAGTAGGTATAAGGAACCCCACTAATATTCTACATTTCACCCTAATGACTAATTCAGAACTATATGAAATATCAAATAGTAACTATTTCATCATTTCCTTCCTATCTCTTTCCTTTCCTCCCTCCCTCCTTCCATTCTTCTTCCCTTCTCTTTTCTTTGTTTTGTAATACATACACCCTGAGCGCTGCTTTGCCTGCCTTTTGTGTCATCCAAAGGTGTCCCAACAAAATGCCAAATAAAATTATCTGTTCTAGATTACTGTCATGTCTTTAGGCGAGGATTATAGATGGCTACAATAATATATAATGGGAGACATAGAGGGTGGTGTAAAGATTGGCCTAATGATTGGGAAGAGTTATTTGAATATAATAGAAAACACAGGGAGGGTGTGAAGGCATCCTCCATAACCACCATTTTCTTTTCTATCAACACTTCTCAACTCCTGTACACAAAAGACTTTCGTAGCAGAAAATGGATGGGACCCAAAATGAAAACAGGAAGTACGGTAGTGCTTCTCTCTGAGATGGCCCAAGTGGCCTCGGTGGGGACTGAGCATTGTGCTTCTACCTGGCAGATATCTTGCCTCTGAAGAGCCAGTGGATCCGTTGAGGCTGGAAGGCTAGGACAAGTGACATCCCTCTCCAGGGCTCTTGTTACCACCTCCAGGAGACAGGAAGAGGGTCCTCTGGTTTTTTTTCACAGTTGTCCATATGATTCTGATTGGTGTGACAGTAAAAGGTGTAGATACACTGTCCCTGAGTAAAGACTACATATTTGGCCCTTTCTCAATGACCCAAGCACAGAGTGCATTTGGGTGATGAAAAACTCTTCTAGCACCATTTGAGATGTTGCTCAATAGTGGGACTAATAATAATTAGAGCTAATAGGGCAGCTAAGTGCGTTTTCTGCATCATCTCATTTCAACTGTATGATGCGCTGCTATTATTTTCAAACACGTATGATAGTTACTATCATTATCTGCCATATACATAGTATCTCCATTTTACATATTCAAACTCAAATAAATTATTTGCCTAAGGACAGGGTGACTAAGAGGCAGATCTTCATTGTAAGTCTGTTTATTGCCTCCTTCTTTTACTCTTTTCAACACTATTAATTCTTATGTTTTGCTAAGAAATAATGAGATCCACGGTGTATGTCAAGAAACAAAGTGAAGTCTTGTTTGAAAACTATCTCTGAGAATTTGCTGCAGGTAGGAGAGGGGAACTAGCTTCTCTGAGCCAAACTTCATGTCAGCTAAAGCAGGAAGTATTTCCCATAATCTGGCATAAAACATTTTATTTAATTTTACTGGGATGTGAGGGTGACAGTGAAAAAGAAACAATTTTGAGGTATAGTTTTCTTGAGGTGATATAAAGTTTTTAAAAGTCATATTTTAGTTTCAGCAATAATAGAATTCTATATAGTACAATTTTGAATTCTCAATGAAAGGAAAAGCCAATATTACAGTGTTAACTAAGGACACAGACCTACCAATGAGGCAGGCAATGGCGGATGGTAGCCACTAGCCGGAGCGAAGCCAGCTTAGAACCCCAGGGGGAAAGTGAACCCCATCGGAAGTGCTCTCTGGCTGTGCTGATTATTCTCTGCTAACTTCCCTCATTCTCAGCTCTGTGCCCTGGGAGCCTGGCCTTGAGGATCACTCCTTCTGGGCTCCCTTGCACTCCATATTCTGCTTGGGTTTGGTCAAGAACAGGAGGAAAGGCTGGAGTATTTCTTCCTTGCTCTCTCCTTGCTTTGGTGAGGTCTCCCGAGTTGCTGCTTCCTTTAAAGCCAGTTCCCCTAGACAGTGTCTCCTCAATGGTTCTAGTCCAGAATGGACTCAAATATCACTACTTCTTCTTCATGTTCCCTCAGCCTCAGGGATTGTAGCAGTGACAGCTGCCAAAATTTCCTCTCCGTCCCTGTGAGTTCTTCTCTCTGGCCCCACTTTCCCAGGCAGTCCCTTCACTGTACCACTCCTTTTGGTCCACCCATGGTGTTTGATGTCTATTGGCAGGACCCTGACCGAGACACCCCCAGTGGCAGTGCTTCTCAAATGGAATGTTCCTATGAGTCACCTAGGGTCTGGTCAAATGCAGATTCTGATTCAGCAGATCTGGAGTGGGGCCCCAGAGTTGGGGTCTCTAACAAGTTCGCAAATGATGCGGAAGCTGCCGGTTTGGGGGCTGCACTTTGAGAAGGAGGAAACAATAACACTTCCTTTATTAACTGTATTAGTATAGCTGTTGGCAAATATAGCCCAAGAGATGAAAAAAAAAATTGAGTCTCATTACAAAACATGGTAAACAAAAATGTAGGCTTCCACTTACCCTGAAAGCCAGAAAAAGGTTGATATAAAAGCAAAACAGAAGACATTTTGCTTTTCAGGTTTGGCTCCCTGCCCCCACCTCTGTGTGTGTGTGTGTGTGTGTGTGTGTGTGTGTGTGTGTGTCTGTGTATTATATACATAGGCAACAGAGAAATTCCTAGGTCTACTGATAGTTGAATGGTTGTGAGTCATTTCACAAAATCAGCCTGGACATGAGGACAGGTAGGGTGGCATGGTGATATAGAATAAAGTTTTGTTTTCTTTGACCAAAGATTGGCAAATAATGACCCAAAAGCCAAATTTAGCACACCACCCAAATTTGTAAATGAAGCTTAATCGGCCATATTCATTTGCTTCTGTATTTTCTATGGTGGCTTTTGCCTTACAATGGCCCTGTTGAGTTGTTACTACAGAGATCCTATGGCCACATAGCCTAAAATATTTAATGTCTAGCCATTCACAGAAAAATTTGAAGATCCCTGCTTTAGACTACTGTGCAGAGTTACTCAAGAATTTAGATCCTTGGGCAATAGGATTCACACAAGTCATCTTGTCTCATTTTATGAATGGGAAGAAATGATGGGAGAAATAGATACCCACGTTCTCCCAGGTAACTTAAATGTGTAGTTTTAAAAAGACACATGGGAAAAACTGGAGGGAATTTGGAGAAGAAAAAATCAACAATTATTAAACATCCTTTGAGGAAAGCTGAACTTGAATGATAGAGGTTGAAAAGTTGAAGGTGAGACAGTAATTTTCTCTACCTGAAAGCAAGTTGAATTGCTACTTTCTCTTTCTACCTAGGAAAGGCTTTCCCCGCAAGTAAATGAGGCAGGTGTTGGAATTAGGATTCCAAGGGAGGTAGGCACTTGGTGATCTTGAAAAAAAAAAAAAAAAATGTTGGGGAGCTGCCTCAAAAGCAAGGGGCTAAAACTGAGGAGCTTTCTGAGGCAACACCTGAACCTGCCATTCACTTGTTCACTAGCAAACAGTCAGGAGGAAGGCAGGGACCCAAGGCAGGGGAAGGGCAATTGGCATGCCATCACTGTTGTGTGCATATACATACACACGCATAGGCACACACACGCATGTGCATGCACAGATTGTGTCGTCTCTATCTCTGGCCAGGCTGAAAATCACCCTGAGGCTAGTCAGCTGCCAAATGTTGCTATAATCGTGTGTCATCAGGGTTGAAAGAACCCTTCGAGCTTACTGATTCTGAAAGCCAAGTGATAGAGCTTAGCCCCTTTAAAAATATAATAAATATAGGGGCACCTGGGTGGCTCAGTTGATTAAGTGTTCGACTTCAGCTCAGGTCATCATCTCATGGTTCATGGGTTTGAGCTCCATGTTGGGCTCTGTGCTGATAGCTCAGAGCCTGGAGCCTGCCTCGGATTCTGTGTCTCCCTCTCTCTCTCTGCCCCTCCTCTGATCACATGGTCTCTCAAAAACAAATGTTTAAATTAAAAAATAGATAAACACATAAAATATAAGTATATAAATAAGCAAAATGTATTTTCAATATTTTTATACATTTATAATCAGTAATCATTCGAGCACTTGTAGATTCAAATAGCATTAACATACTTTGCATCTGAAAACAGAAACCATGTGCAAAATTTGAATTTGTCATAGTACATGGCATGATTCGTCGATGACTAATACAGTCATTGCTAATGGGGAAATCAGCTTCAAAAGGTTTAGGAAATGTTTTGGAGGAAGGACTTTCTCTCGGATGCTCTAAGCTTCTGACAGACTCCCCTCTCTCTAGACTGTATATAGAACGAACATGTCTCCTGTTTTAAGGCTGAGCTCTGCGGCAGTAAGAACACTCCATTATTTAATTTCTGCATTTCCAATGCTTAATGCAGTCTTGCATATTGTAGCTGCGAGATAAATGTTTATTCCTTGGTGGGGTTGGGGAGAGTGGCAAGTATGCATTAAATTGTAGCGGTCAGTCTTTGTGGCGAGGCGCTCAGAAGGGACAATTAAGCGGTATGATGACAAGGATGGGCTCGGAGATAATGTGCTTCCCAGTCCGAGGCACTCCCGCCCTTCCCTCTGCGTATCAAGGTCATCCTAGCTTAGATCTGCTGACAGGTGGGAATTGCTTCCACAGTGCGTATCTGTCAGTTCACACTGAGGTCTTGAACAATAATGCTGGAATTTATATTGAGCCTTTCATCTTTGAAGTTCAATGTTCTTACTCTAATCTTTATGACTTCCTTGTGAAGTCAGAGTTTGTTTTAATTTCTTTCTTTTTTTTTTTTCCAGGTAGAGGAGGAATGTGATGGAGACATAGGCTCAAGGATCTGCTGGGGACCTCTGAATGGATCAAGGCCAAGGTGGGAAGGAGCCGGACATTTTGCAGCTCAGTATTAATCTTTATTTTCTTTTTCCCCCATGAAAAATTGAGTAAATGAATCATGCCTTTTTAAAAATTATTCTTAAATAATATACTTAACATGCATTGTTGAATTAGTTTCAGTGGTATGCAGCATGCCTCTTTTAATTCTTAGGACAGAGATGCTTGCAATGATTTTTTCTAGTGTGTTCCAAGTATGTTTAGAATCACAGAGATGGAAAGCAAAGAAATGGCAGAGTCTATATTTTTAAAAGCCTCTTCTAAAGTGCTTATAACACCTTTGGCCCAACTGCTGGATTTAATTTGGACTTAGGATATAGTCATCATCTCTACATTCCCATCAGCCTGGCTTTTCTTCTCAGCTTCCCATCTGATCTTCTTTCCTTAAAGTCACTATTAAAATGCCTCTGTCATAGCTCACAGGCTTATGATGCCTTGTTGATTACTGGCCCAACTCAAGGCTTTAGGCAGATTACCTCTCTCAGATCACAACACAGACCCTAAAGTTTGACTCAGCAGCTACTGTTGAAAATGCAGGACTTTATCATTAAAACATGATGGTTATCTGGAGGACAACGGGGAACTGCAATACAATTTACAAATTGGTCTCAGTACGTAGGAGATCTGTGGTGGTTTCATTTACAGAGCAGATGTAAAAATGTGTGTACGGTGAACAAATAATACCAGCTTCTCGAAATACTTGACATTTAGTCCATAGAACATCTTTGGTAAATAATTAAATATCCTGATTTGAGCTTTGCAGGAGACATGCCCCAGGAAGTTATGACTTGGCTACAAGCCATGGTTGCAGTGGACATTCCATGAAAGCCTGTTCTTCCAGGCAGGTAACTCTCATTGTACTGTTTCTCAAACTTCCCACTCTTTCACAGTTACAAAATAAAACATAAGAAAATTTAATGTTTTTTTTAAAATTTACTTCTAACAGAAAGAGAGACAGAGGTGTGAGCAGGGGAGGGGGAGGGAGAGAGAGGGAGACACAGAATCTGAAGCAGGCTCCAGGCTCCAGCTCAGAGCCTGACGCAGGGCTCAAACTCATGGCCCGTAAGATCATGGCCTGAGCCGAGGTTAGGCACTTAACCAACTGAGCCACTGAGGCAGCCCAAGAAAATTTATTTTAACCGTAACAAGTATATTTTTGATGGAAAATAATGCATAGTTTACATCAGAATTAATCCTTGCCTCTTGCCAGCCTACTCAGTGAAGACAAAGCTGAAGGCAATGCCACTTACACCGGGAGATTGTAATAGTATTGGAGTTTCTCTGCTCCCTCACATTTATTTATTTAAAAAAGTTTTCTTAACTTTATTTATGAGAGAGACAGCATAAGTGGGGAAGGGGTGGAGAGGGAGACACAGAATCTGAAGGAGGCCCCAGGTTCCGAGCCATCAGCACAGAGCCCGATGTGGGGCTCGAACCTGCAAACTACGAGTTCATGATCCGGGCCGAGGTCGAAGGCGAAACCAACTGAGCCACCCAGGCGCCTCACTACCCTATAAATACATTGGTTTGAGGCAAGGCTTTGCTACCAAAATGACTCTTATTAAATTGCCTAGAGTAAAAATAGTACTTGAAAATATAGGACACAACTTGCCAAAGCCAGAATACCTTGTCTAATAGACATGGTTTCCTTCCCTTGTGGCCACTGTGCTGTGTTGGGGCTGTGAAATGTCAACATTTTAAGATGAAGTCAATGATTTTACCCTTTGCTAACTCATTGAATGGCATTCCTTCCCTTCAGAAAACTTCCTAGCCAATAGCATTTTAAATTAACAGAGATTGAAACAGATTCTGTGGAAACGAAGGCATGTATTGAATCAAGATATGCTAAGTATACTATGGTTAGATTACCAAAAATATGTGATTATTGCCTAGATTAGAAAAAATGAAAACTTCAGGGACTTTCATTCTACATAAAGATTCTTTAAAATACGATGCTTTTAAAAAATGTGACTAATATAGTCTTGCATGATATAAAATGATCACGAAGACAGAATTCTATAAAAAGATGCTGACCTTAAGAAATAAGAGATTAAATTATTTATTACTTTATGCTGATCCGGTTGCTTTAAAATTTTCATTTCTTTAATATCAAGGAAAATATGTTCACATTAATAATTTCTAACGATATTGAAATTATCGTTAGATAACATGAAAGTAATAACACTAGCCAATCCTCCAAGAGTTAGGCATTGTTCCAAGAGCTTTACATTTACTACAGAGCTCTTCATAATAATCCTATGAAGAAGGTAGTGCTACCGTCTTCATTTTGTGGATGAGGAAACTGAGGTTCAGGCTAAAAAACACTGACAAGGGCATAAAGTAGTATGTGGGGAAGTCGAGATTTAAACCTGGGCATCCCAGCCCTGGAATATTAGCCACCATTTGTACTGATCCCCTAAGCAAACCCCAACATGGAGGCATTTGGTCCAGGGTTGAGGTGAGGTGAGGTGAGGTGAGGTGGGGAGTATTGAAGATATGTTACACAGGAATAGGAAAATTTAAGGAAGAAATTCCCAGTGAGAAAATCACACGGAACTGACTTCGAGTGTAAAGTAATTACATGAGAATAATGACTTACAGTCTGAGATGATTTTTTAAAAAGAGAGAAAGAGAGAGATTGAGAGACAGACAGTGTATGAGCAGGGGAAGGACAGAGAGAGAGGGAGAGAGAGAATCCCAAGCTCCACTAACAGCTAATGGCACAGAGTCTATTGCTGGGCTCCATCTCAAATGGGGAGATCATGACCTGAGCTGAAATCAAGAGTGGGACACTTTAATCAACTGAGCAACCCCCCCTCCGACACCCCAGAGATATTTTCACTTAAGTTTATTATGAGCTATACATGATTGGTTTTAGATTCTGCCATCAAACCTGGGTTTGACGAGGAGAGAGGGAAGAAGGAAGAACGGTGGGCACTAGGAGAATGATGAAGGCAGTACCGCCAGGGTTTTCAATCGCTTAAAGATCGTTCCTAGACCTGGGCCTGATGCTGTTTTACTCCACCTAAGATACATCTAAGTACGCGTTTCTACCTTTAACCTATGTGCGCTATATACACATGTGCAATATAGGTACTGAAGGTAATTTCAAATTCTCACATCCTATACATCTCTAATGTAATGATTATAGCGTCTGCAGTGAGTTGTCATCATTTATTAAGAGCTTATTTTAATCATCCCTTTCTGAAAATGCACAGAGAGGGTTTTTCAAAGGGAAAAGCTACCCTGGAGTAGAAGCTGGGTAGAATTTGACACTGAGCCCAGCTGATGTCTTGCTGCTTAAGTCTTATCTATCAGGGCCAGGGATGAAAGGCAGAAAGACCAGCCTCCTTCCTGTTTATTTCTTGGCCGCCTTGTCTTGTCTGATGCTTTGCCCCCAGAGCTCTGCAACTGTATTTATTTTCCATCTGCTTCCGGCTCTCTAGACAGTCCGAGACAGGCTGCTCACCCGCCAGCAGTCACAGACAGAAGTCAATGGCGTAGTGTGCGTAAAACCTAGGGTAGCAGGCAGGGCTGACTGGCATGACGGGCAGATTCAGGTATGGTTGGGATTAAGAAACCACGTTCCCTGGAGTGAGGCTGGGCTGCCTGTTCAGGAGGAATTTTTCAAAAAATCAGGTCTCTTGTTCTGTTCCCTCACCAGGTATTGGTTAGCGTCTTTGGCAGTAGACAGTATCATCCAAACCATTTCTTAAGGTTTATTTTCTTTTTTGGTCATTTCAACCAGTGCCTCCAGATTTCTGGATGTCGCAGCCTCATTAAAACAAAGTCAAAGTAAATGATGTGTGTGTGTAAAGGGATGGGGCAGATTTCTTTAGGAGTGCTAGGTTGTTTTTTTTGTTTGTTTTTTGTTTTTTTTGTTTTTTTTTGCCAAGTAAAGACATTAAAAATCTCATGTCAAGGCACCTGGGTGGGCTCAGTTGGTTAAGCATCCGACTTTGGCTCAGGTCACGATCTCACGGTCTGTGAGTCTGAGCTCCTCTTCAGGCTCTGTGCTGACAGCTCAGATCCCAGAGCCTGCTTCAGATTCTGTGTCTCCCTCTGTCTCTGCCCCTTCCACACTCATGCTCTGTCTCTCTCTGTCTCTCAAAAAATGAATAAAGAAAATATTTTAAAGAAATAAAATAAAAATCTCCTCATGGTTTCAAATATGAAAGGATAACTTAATCCCGAAGAGCACAGCTTAGGCCCATCATTGCTAAGAAACACAGGCAACAACTCTAAATGCATATAGGTGTTTAGAAAAATTTTGGAACGTAGACTGATGAGTGACCGGTTCAGTTAATCATAGCAGCTGTTAGAACACGGGTTTACCTGTTACAGGTTTGTTGCTTTGGAGATCTGTGTTTTATAGCATGAAACGGAGCCCAAATAGCCAGTTTCTAGGAGCAACTTTGACAAACCATATTCAGTGCCCCCTGTGTCAATGCAAATAAAATCTTCATTCCTGGTGTCATTTCAATGAACTTGGAAGGTTCTGGGCAGGGTAGTACCTGTGGGTGGCTACGGCCGTGATGTAGTTTGCAACTACCTCCCCACTGGTAAGATTTCCACTCAGCCCTCATTAAGGTGGAAGGTAAGACAGTGGTGTTCATGGAATAGAGGAAGGGCAGAGAAGGAAAACTGGTGGCAGAACTCAGTCTTGCTTTGATTGATTTGAGCAAGTAAACGCTGCCCCTACCCTTGAAAATTCCACTCAACCAAACCAAATCCTTTTTTTTTTTTTTAAATGTTTTATTTATTTCTAGGAGAGAGAGAGACAGCATGAGCAGGGGAGGGTCAGAGAGAGAGGGAGTCACAGGCTGAAACAGGCTCCAGGCTCTGAGCTGGCAGTCAGCACAGAGCCCGATGCGGGGCTCGAACCCACGAACTGCGAGATCATGACCTAAGCAAAAGTCGGACGCTTAACCGGCTAAGCCACCCAGGCGCCCCCCAAACCAAATCCTTTAGTTCGCAGGATCTGTTGTTCTCCTGGGGAGACAGCTGTTGTGATTTGCACGTGCTCTCAGAGTGCTGCACAATTCCATTCATCCTGATAAAATCAATACAAAGAAAATTCTACTTAAGTGACTTTAAGAGCTCCTGTGGTATAAGAGGTTGACAGCCAGGAAGGATGTTCTGCTGGCCAGACTCCTTAGCAGGATCCAAATTCTGTGTGAGCCTCCCCCACCCCGCCAAAAAAATCAAGAAACAAGTACCACTTGACCAGTGGCTTCTCCTGCCCTCTCTCTGGGTTGGGAGGAGAGCAGGCAGTGGCCACCCAGGTGATGGCCAGTGAAAAGTAGATAAAGGGGAGGTAGGGAGGTCTGTCTCTAAGGGACAGGGGGACATAGTGAGGCCTAAAGCACAGCCGGCAAGACTATATAGGAGAAACCTATCTGATATAGATAGAGGTTGCATTTTTCATCTAGCTCAGCCCTGGACCAGGATTTGAGAATTAATGATTTAGATGTTGGTATGGGTTGATAGTCTACCCACCTCCCCAATTTCATATACCAAAGTCTTCACCCTCAGTTCCTCAGAATGTGATCTGATGTAGAAAGAATCATTGCAGATACAATTAGTTAAGATGAGGTCTTGCCTTTGACCTGGTTTTTGGGCAATCCATGGCCACACCCTTCATTCGCCATCATCTGTAGGGGCCCTGCTGGCATGGCTACAAAATGCCTTTAGACCAGAGAGACTCGGGGAATTGGCATGAGAGATGACCACATCTCTTTGTACTTTCCATTAGAATTCCCCTAACTCCCACAGCTGTGCCAAAATGCACTCTGATTGGACTAAGGGTTACCCAGGCCAAATGTAGAATGCTGGAAATGGACCTTGAGGTCTCTTGGTAGTCGATCCTGGGAGAATATTCCGAGTATGGTATGATTAACTGGCTTCAAGTTCTCACGAGTCTAACAGCAGAGATTTGAATGAATGGGAAGAAGAAAGCACTCCCAGAGTTGCACCTTGCTCCTAGGAAAGGGTTACCTATGGATGCATTTATTGGACTTAACCCGGATGCAGAGCTTAGAAACTTCAAGGAGGTGGGCAAACATTTGTCAATTTCCTGAACATGTTTGCAAAAGGTATCCTTGTTACCCTTGTATCCCAAAAGGGCGCCTTGGGCAGGGGAATAGATGTTTTATTGCTGCAGTGTGGGATGCTGCCAGAGTCAAGTTTCCTAAGCTTCCATTCTTCCATTCTTCAGGCTTTCAGCAGTTTTTCCCAGTGGAACACATACCAAATACAGAGAGAGGAGCAGTGAAGGGAACTGGAGTTAGATAGCAGATTGTCAGACTGCGATGCCAGCTTCTGAAACATCCAAGGGTTCCTGACAACGTCCCTTCTCTCTGAGGCTAGCATCTCAAATTATTAGGGATAGAAGTTTCATCTACATTTGGACTCTTTGGAGACAACCAGTAATTACTATAAATTCTGTTCCCACTGCTACCCCTCCCCAACTTCAAAGGAAACTCATTACCAGTCTCCGAATTCTTGAAATGACTTTCCCATCATCTCAAGTGATGTACCTAAGTAGTTCATAATGAGGGTCTAACCTCACCCTTTAGATTACTCAAGAGGCTCACAGAAGATGGACCGTGATAAAATTATTCCAAAGCAAGGTGATTATTTTTGGATTATTCTTCACAAGAAGATTTCAGTCACTGATTTGCTAAAATTTTAGATGATATTTTATGTACCTATATTTACAGAAATCATTTATACAAACTTCTTCCTGACCTTTATATGCAAGTTAACACCTAAATTTGACTTCTTCTCATAATGAACTACTTTATGTCTTGCGGATGAATAATTAAGGAACACATTTTAAACAGGACTGAATCTAATGAGCATATCTGAAGTTGCCAGTAAAATCTAGTTGCCTTTGTTTCCTAGAAGAGTCTATCTTATAGGAGAGCCATCAGGAGGTGCCTGAGACTGAAAGACTGTGTGCAAAGGAAGACAGCCTAGTTCATCAATTTGAGCAGTGTTCCTGTTTAGATTTACCCTTGACGTCAATAAAAGTAAGAAAGAAGGAAATAGACAAGAGGCTTGTAGAAATAGGCACCAAACTGTCAGATATCCTGTATTTTAAAACTAGGGCGTTTTTTGATGGTTATTTACATTATTATTTCTTCCTTAGAAATTTAAATAGAAAACTAGATGGTTAAAGTTGATGGGAAGATTTTTCTGGAGACCAACTTTATACTGAACAAACACAAGTGCACCAGATTGCCCCTGTCCTCTTTCAGTCTTCATTCTTCTCCATCTCGTAGGCTCACCCCTGTAGTAGTGGGGTATCCATTGGTAGTTACTCACTGTGTACTTTGAGGTTACAAACGGAGAGGGAGAGGTTGGAGCGCAGGGGTGTGAGAGAAAGAGCAAGGGTCTGCCTTTAAGAATCCTAAGGTCTGTAGGGACAGTGGCTCCTTAGTAGCAATTACAATACAAAAAGGGAGCATTTGCCGAGGTCACAGGGGCAACATGGAGAAGAAGAATCTGATACAACCACGGAGGACCAAGCATATGAACCTGTGTCACTACTACCGGCCAACGGCAGGAATTCCTGTTCTTTGTGTGACAAAAATAGAGATGGGTAAATGGGCAGAGAGATGGATTAACAGGTAGATGGAATCTCCAACTCGGCTTTTAGTAGATCCCATTCTCAGGGGATTCTTGGATCTTAACTTGGTTCCTTTTTACTCACAGTGAATCCCTCACGGTCTGCGTCTTGCTCCAGTTTCTGCATGCATGATGGGAAGTCATTTGGGGGCACAGAACCAAAGGAAGACAGATGACAGTTCATACAACTGTGGAAGAACTCAGAGCATGGAGAAGTTAAACATGTAGCGTTACCCACGATATCTGCATTTCTTTTTTTTTTTTAAATGTTTTATTTATTTCTAGGGGAGAGGAAGAGGGGGAGACAGCGTGAGCAGGGGAGGGTCAGAGAGAGAGGGAGTCACAGACCCTGAAATAGGCTCCAGGCTCTGAGCTGGCAGTCAGCACAGAGCCTGACGCGGGGCTCTAACCCACAAACCGTGAGATCATGACCCAAGCGAAAGTTGGATGCTTAACCAACTAAGCCACACAGGCGCCCCTATCTGTGCATTTCTGAACAGATCTTATTACCTGTTCAGGAAAAGGCGACATAATCAAAATGGAAACTTTACCACATGAGCACATTAATTTTTAACCTCAAATTCACGGTGCTGAAAGCTAACTAACTCTTTGGATACAGATAAGGAAGGTGGAAGTGCTTTGAAAACAAACTCTTCCCTGGGAGGAAGTCAAGAGACATAAAGAGAGGGAGGGAGAGAGTTCAGGCAATGTAGTCAAAAGGCAGGTGGAAGTTTCTCCATCGTTTCTTCGTTTCCTGTGTGCCCCAGTTTGGCAGCACTTGCTGTGGGTCCTGGGCAGCCTTGAAGGAAAAGCAGGACAGTCATAAACAGAGAAGCAGGGCCCAAACATGGAAATGAACTAGAAAGTAGTAGTAAAGAGAATGAAAAGCAAAACCTGATTTAGCTGATAAATTGTTTGTAAAATGGCTGATTTATTTCTCTTTCACTGGCGTTACGCATTTAATGAAGGTAAGCCTGCTGTGGTTTCTGCTGTGCCGGGGACCCCATTCCCAAATAGAGAACAGCAGCCCATCCCAGAGCACTGCACAGACTTGCCAAAAACTCAGCCAGAAAATCTGGAGCTATAAGACATAGGCAAGGAGAATAAGGTGCATTTGCATGAATCATAAACACTATCCTCACCATGAATATTATTGTTCAAGGAAAATCAAACCAGGCAAGAAGGGGTGATCTTTTTTCTTTTTTTAATTTAAAAAAATTTTTTAATGTGTTTTTATTTTTGAGAGAGAGAGAGAGAGAGAGAGACAAAGTGCAAGTGGGGGAAGGACAGAGACAGAGGGAGACACAGACTCTGAAGCAGGCTCTGAGCTGAGCTGTCAGCACACAGCCCGATGCAGGGCTCAAACCCATGAACCGTGAGATCATGACCCAAGTCAAAGTCAGTCGCTTAACTGACTGAGCCACCCAAGCGCCCTATCTCCCAACTCAATGTTTAAAACATTTCTGTTACTATTCTTAGCAAGTCGTTTTAGGGCTCTTGAGAGTTTGCAGACTTTATTCTTTTGCTTAAAGTAGAACCTAAAATCTTTGCCTGTTCCCCGTTTTTCCACCAACAATTCACTGCATTCCTTTGTTCTGCTCCTCCCAATATGGTTTGTGAAGTCAGTCTTGGTCATAATTATCTATTCCTCACATTCTCCCAAGAAATATATGCAATCCCTTGTCATTGATTGGTTTTAAAACAGATGATAGCGAAACTTGCAAAAGTGGAGAAGTTATAAATGTTCCGAAACAGAGTTGTTTGAATCATAACCTAAAATACTCTCTTCTCAAACAGCTCTCATGAGCACTCTAATAATGCTACATTGTCTCTCTCAAATAATTCTGGAGCGTCCCCAGGGAGAGGTTCACTCCCAGGGCTTCCCTGTTCCCCGGGGCCCTGGAGCCTCTCCTGCTGACCCTGGCTGGCAGAGCAGGGCTCAAAGGGTACTCAACGATCTCTGATACAGCTGGAGAGAAGGCTCCCTTCCTTGTGTGACACGGTGGTAAATGTGAGGCATGGGCTCTGCTGAGCAAAAGCATTTATTGAAACAGCTGTTTTAGAGTTTGGTCATATCATTCCCTTTCCCGAGGAGCCATCTAAACCTGTGGTCGGTGGAGGGGGGCCAAGCGTGGGGGTGGGCACGATGCTGAAAGTGGACTCCTCCCCCACCCTCTGAACACTACGACTCTGCTTTCTTCAGCGCTATTCTTGGCTCCTTTCTTGCAGAAAGAGCTGCTTCCCGGAGCTCCTGAGTCCTGCCCCAGAGTGGAATTTTTCCTGGTCCTGTACCAGGTTGCCGTGAACCCAGAGCATCTACCCTCTAGCACTGTTCCCAGGAGGCAGCTCAGCCCCCAGGCAATAGACACCAGCCCAGGTCTAGAGAGCTCTGAACCCCGGCAGTGGATGGCAGGGTCTCAGGCTAAAGCAGAGATCCAGCCGTGCTCTCTGGTTCCTAGTTCTGAAATAACTAGTAAATAGTCACTGGAAGACTTGTCTGTGGGGCTTTCTGCCCTCTATTTTATTTCTGAGCATTGGCCTCACCAAACTTTCTCCAAGAGAAATCAGGCCTGTGTGAGGACCCTTTCCATGAAGGTCTATGGAGGCAGTGTGTCTCCCAAGTCAGGGCCCCCTAGCTGGCTGCTGCCCATTGCCTTTAGTCTCTGCTCTATCATGGGCACAGCCCCCTCAGAGCCTTCCCTGACAAACCTCACAAGCATAACCTTCTGCCGATTTCTGCTTCTCTTTCCGCAAATTCAGACGTTAGGAGATTGGAGTTGATGAGGTTTAAGTGATTTCAATTTTCACATCCAGGTGATGTGTGGCAAATTGTATCTGCTTATTATTTAAGATAGAGCACATTTTAATTTTGTGATTATAAAAATGCAATCTAGGCTATAAATATCTAGACAAAATTTAGAAGAAATTTCTCCTATGCAGGAAAAACAGCTCCAGATGTCATGAATGTGTTAGACCCAGGTAAGAGCCAAGTTTAAGAGAAGTAAAACATTCACTCTGACAGCTGTTAAGTATGCATTTGATTTGGAATCCAGAATTATCTGTCAGTTGTCTATGAAATTCACCACTCTAGCTTTCAGTGCTCTCCTGTCTCTTCTATTTGCTACTTTTTTCCCCTTGCTTTTCTTCGAAACTCAGTATCTTTCTTAAATCCACCCCTATTTCGGTTTCACCTTTCCTCAGAGACCCAGTGAGTTAGTTAATACAGTGCTTGGTAGCATAGAGATTCCATAGAATTGGCTACAAATTTAAAGCAACATTTGCATTCTCCCTGAAGTGGGTTGATTAATGAGTCAGTATTTAGTTAATGCTCTGAGATCTTCACAGTGAATGTGAGATCCAAGTACACTGTAGGATTGTTTCACTTTATTTGTCTTTTGTAAAGCACCTGGTACCATGACGATATTCACTAGGTAAATAACAAATGAAATGAAATATACTTCCTCCTCTATTTTAATAATGTACTATTCATGTATTTTTTTCCTCCTGGAACAAAGAATCATTGTAGTAAGTTGCTCTGCCAATATTAGGCTGATATCTTGTTGCAGGCAGAAAAGAGATAAAATGGCATGCCACAGGAAAACTGATAAAGTTTCTTTTCAAAATAAAGGAGAACAAGGCAATAACACAAAATATGAAAAGCCAGGAAATGGTTCAATGGAATTAATACAAATATCAACACAGGCCCTTTGATTTTCTCTCACTAGCCTTGTTATAAAGTAATACCTACATGTTCAGAGCAAAGTTCACATTAGGTTCTTCATCAATTCCACTTTTTAAAAACGATCTATTGTTCTCGGAATAATCTTGTCCTGAAGAAAGCGGTCAGAGAGATTTAATTTAATAGAGCAGAAGCGTCTCCAGTGGGCATTGAGCTACCAAATATTTTCCTCAAATTATAGAAAATTACCATTTGTAGAGGCCACATTATACTTAGCTTCTTAATTTAGGATTAAACATCTGTAACTTATTTTTAGGACATCTGGAGTTTTAAAAACTCTATAAATTTTACCTCTCTCTTTAGTCTCCATGGGGTCTCTGAAGAAAGTTGTTTTGGTCCCATTTGTGAAGATTTGCTAATGGCCTAAAGAACCAGTATATAATTCCAGATTGAAAAAACTGAGGTCTTCTGCAATGCCATGTTGACAGGTTTCTACCCAGAATTTGCCACCAGTTGACTAAGGATCCAGACGGTGGTTACCCTTGTGACTGCCTCACATACCCCAAGGCACTCAATGGAACAGAGAAAAATGGCAACTTCATCTCTCACTCCTCTAGCTTTGGCTAAAGAGCAAGATGCTATGATAACGCAAGCTTTGGAAGAATTCAGGAATGGCCATAATTCTCCCTGCTAGACTTCCCTAGTAACACTCAAGTAGCATAGAGGGTCTTATTTTTAAAACATTAAAGGATGGGCATAGTGGACATTGAGATCTTTAAATACAGTGGAGGAGCTTAGGGTTTCTGAAAGATCAAGGGAAATGTAACAGAACTTGAATCTCGTGTTTAGAATCTCTAAGTTATTTTAAGAAATAGAAGTGAAACTAAGTTCAAAGAAGGCTTCCTAGCAAAGGCAACATTAAAGTTGAGGCTTGATGGATGAAAAAGATGGCAGTGGAATAAAAATCAAGAGAAGGTATTCTGGCTAAGGCAATCATGTAGGTAAAACACAAGAGTGAAAAGGACATGGTGTGTTTAAGTGTTGGCTGGTGCTGTCCAGGGGTCCTAGAGGTATAGACAAATTTTAGAAAAGTTCTCAAAAATCCTACTCTTCCAAATTATTGGCATTAATGCTATTCCTCCTGGAAGGCTTTCTCTCACCACCAGTCCTGAATTGAATGCCATTTCCCTGTGCTTTCAGAACCTTCTGCCTTTGTCCCAATGTAGTTCTTTGTACGAAATATGTATTTACTTGTTCTTATTTGACTTTTCTCCGTTTTAAACTCCTTACAGAACGGACCTTGTCTTGACCACTTTTGTCTTAATTCCCTGGACAGTGCTTGGTAGGCACGCGATAATTATTTTTGGAACTGCATGAAGAAAGCAAGCTTTTCCTTAAATGAGGACTTCCAAGTGTTTTAAATGTTTTCAAAGGCCTTAGATAAAGCTTGGTAATTGTTCTAAAGGCATAAATTAACATATTAATAGATGTGGCTATATTTTATAATTAAGCTACTAAAAATAAAACTTCCTCTCAACTGTTAAACAGAGAACAGAATACAATCCCAAATGAGTACCTTTTAGATCCACCCTAAGGATTTATCTATCAAATTGCTGAAAGGTCCTCTTTATAAAAGGAGTTTCACTGATAAGATGCCTCGCCAGTGTAAGGGACCACTTGAGCAGCAATGTAAGAGTGGGCAAAGCCCTAACAACCTGCTACGGAAAGACTATGTTGGAAAGAATCCTAAATTCGAAGCCAGGGAACTTGGGTCCGGCTTTAGAAATTGCTAGGTGAAGCTAGGCGATCCACTCAGGCTCTGATCTCCAATTTCATATCTGTACCCTCAGAACCATAATACTAGTTTTGTTTACCTCAGGAGTTGTGAAGATAAGATAATGTAGAAATGAGATGATCGACTACAAAGAATTATCCTTCTTATCACGGTGTTGTAAGAAATAAGTTGAATTGACCTCCTGAACACTCAGTTGTCTTTTGTCTACCAGTTAAACAGATACTAGACCTTAGGACTTTTGATTTGACATTTGATCCATCGATTGTACTCTGCCGCCTTGTTGTAATCTAACAAGGAAAAGAATACAAATCACTAGGAGAGGAATGTAGGGTTGTAAAAGTTTGTCCTTGGCAAGATACTTTATACCTCCTGGAATTTAACACCAAATCCCAGAGTCAGATTCAGCCTCTAGGTAGTTTTCGTGTACAGCTTATCGAGAGCTGTGTGAAAATCTCCCACGACAGATTCGGGCCACAGCAATGTTGAATCTTGGCAGGACGGATGAGCACTGTTCTCTGGCACATCTCTCCCATTCTCTGCTTGTTTCCAGGCTGTCAGGGGTTGGGTCTGGCCAGCATGTTGAAAGATCTGGCCAGTCTTCCTTCAAGGCTGCTCAGTCTAGGTTAGAGGGAGACTTGGCGTGTTTACCAGTCTTGTATCTACACCGACTGTTCTGACAGCATTTAAACCTGAGACGGCTTTGTCTCTCCCTGGTGGCCCTTTGTCTTGGTTTATGATGGATTTGTTATCTTTAACCTACCAAACCCAGAGAGTAGAGAATGGGTGTTTGATTTTATATGCCAGGTACCATGGACTTTAATTATCTTCTTGAAGTCAGTCCAGCACTCAGGGATGAGGGCCTAAAGTCTCAAACTGCTCCGTAGTTTGGATAGTTTCTAAAACCACAATGTGTATGTATTCTTTACTCAGTATTTGTTGAGAAAATGACACAATTTGCTTATCTGTGGTTTTTTTTTTTTTTTAATTTTTTAAAATGTTTTTATTTCTAGGAGAGAGAGAGAGAGAGACAGCGTGAGCAGGGGAGGGTCAGAGAGAGAGAAGGAGTTACAGACTCTGAAACAGGCTCCAGGCTCTGAGCTGGCAGTCAGCACAGAGCCCGACGCGGGGCTCATACCCACAAACCGAGAGATCATGACCTAAGTGAAAGTCGGACGCTTAACCGGCTAATCCACCTAGGCGCCCCTCATCTGTGATTTTCTGATATGCTTCAATTAAAATTAATTTTTGGTAGATGTCTAATTCTGACAGTGCAATAGCTATAAAATGTAAAATGTATAACCAGTCAGGGCTGGAACGCACGCCATCTAATATCTCCGTCCACTCTGCTGAGTTTGGGGATATGGAAGTCCTCTTCTTTGCTCGGTGGTAGAGTAAGTGGATGGGAAGAATGAAAGAACAAAGTAGGGGTGAGTCAGTCGGATCGTATTGAATAGCATGGAGAGTCTTTTTTTTTTTTTTTTTTCCATTTCAAGTATCTCTTCCTAAAATTCTGTCCCATTTCTTGGATCCTATTTAGTGTCATTTAGTTTGTGTAATAGTTCAGTCAATTGTGGAACCAGAGCTTTACAAAAAGCACAGAGCTGTGCTCACATGCATCCATCCAGGCTGCCAGCACGTGGTACAGGAAAGGCCCTGTGGTAAGACTAGGCCTACCACTCTTGAGTGCACAGAGCAAAGCAGTGGTTTTTAACCTCTTTCCTACTCCTTAGAGAATCTGATCAAAACTATGGCCCTCTTCTCTGAGGGGGAAAAGACACCTTCAATTGCAGGGTATTCATCAACCAACAATGGACATGTTTAAAGACTTCTATTCCTTTGGGAGGTACAGATTAGACGTACATCACAGTAGAATAGTAGGATCTATGTCTGAGACACATGCAAGTGATAGGAGATTAAAGGAGAGGAAGTGCCACACTTTTAGTCCAGAAGTAGGATCCTACTACCTCATCAATAGTCCAGCATATGCTCTGAGTTGTGTTTGTCAATGGTGACAGATTTTCCCTGTGTTATCAGAGTCTTTTGCGGTGGTGTGGGAGAGGGCAGAAAAATCAATAGGCAGACTGGACAGCATTCTGGACTTGGGATTAGAAGTTTAGGATTTAGTGGTTCTTGGTTCACCACTTTCTACTTGTATTAAATGGACACGTTACTTAATCTGTTTTTGTTCCAGGTCTCAATCTGTGAAATTAAAATAGAGATAGGTGCTCCATCAAACTAATGGCCCCGAGGGGTGGGGGGGGGTATCTTTTGATGAGAGGGAGTTGGGGGTAGGTGTGTGAAACAGTAAAGTTCTTCATAAACTTTAATGTCCTAGAAACATAATGTGCTGTCATCACTAGGCCCACAAATACAGATATCTGAGAAATAGATAGAACTTGGTTGAAAAGGAGACAACCAGTTGCATCCAGGGGCTTCCTATGGCCCATGGGGACAGGAAGGCACCCACAGGCTGCCATGCAGAACTAAACTTACAGGTCCCCGTAGGACAGATACCAGAATCTCAATTCTTTTTTTTTTTTAACATGATTTTTTTTTTTTTATTTCTAGGAGAGAGAGAGAGAGACAGCGTGAGCAGGGGAGGGTCAGAGAGAGAGGGAGTCACAGACTGAAGCAGGCTCCAGGCTCTGAGCTGGCGGTCAGCACAGAGCCTGACGCGGGGCTCGAACCCACGAACCGTGAGATCACGACCTAAGTGAAAGTCGGACGCTTAACCGACTAAGCCACCCAGGCGCCCCCCACAATCTCAATTCTTAGGATTGATCCACTTAAGGAACCACGTTCAAAAGTCCTGACTGCATTGGCAAAAGATCCAAATTTATACACTTAGAGAAAATGGTGAGTAAAATAGTTTTGAGCAGTGGTTTGATTAGTAGACATCCATTTATTTTCTTTACTCTAATGTGGGGCTTTAAAAAACCAGGAGACCATAAAAACTTTGTCAGAATGCCCACCCTTACACAAGCCATCCATCTCTTCTTTCTCGATCTCTTATGCTCCAATGGAGAGAAGCCTGTGGCTTAGCTGGCAGCCAAGCATGGCATGAGGTGGAGGATGTGGGCATCCTGGTCTTGGAAACTGAAGTCCTGGGTGTGAGTCTTGGCATTATCCCCACTGATAGCTCTCGGACTATCCAGTCAATGCCCCAGTTTTTTCATCAGGAAACAAAATGATAATATCCAGTTTACCTATCTTATCGGGTTGTTGAAAGCTCTCAGCAAATTTTTTTTATAAAGTGTAATGAACCAGCCTTATAAAGAACTATTATTATTGTGTGAATAAATGTACATGTTTTTTGATGAAACAATCAAAAGAGAGGAAAAGATTGCATATTCTATGTTTATAGATTGGATGCTTAATTTGCCTTGGTTAAGCAAGCATCAGGATGCATGGCTGCCTGGTTCTGTTTGTGAAGAATGGGTCTAGAAGCTTCTGCCCCAAATATCCAGGAGCTCTGTCCTGGATGCATAAAGGAAGGCAATCTTCCACTGGTGTTTTTCACATTTTCTATTTAGCGAAAAGAATTTAACAAGTTCGATTCTCGAGAAGCTATCAAATACATTCTATCTCCTGTGGGAACAAAACCCAAACCCTCCTCCTTCCACACTTTTGCCCATATGCTCCCTCTCAATTCTTACTGCCCTCCCCCCACTTGCCCACTTGCCCTTTCAATTCCCTTCCTCCCTCCACTTCCCCCGCCGCCATCCCGTCCTGTTGGCTGTATATTTGCAGCCCAGAAGTGGTGGCTGCCCACGCAGATGAATCCAAGTGGATCATGGTGACAGTGTCTCCATAGGAACCTGAAAAGAACCAGGCAGGCGCTGCTTTCCAACCCACGTGTTTGTGGTGTGGCCAGACTGGCTGCTGAACGAGTTTCACTCCAGCCATGATACTTAGAATAGACAGAGCAGAAACTCCCAGCTTTGATCCAGACACTGGGATGTAAAACAATGCCCAGCAGGGACCATTATGGGCAGTTGTAGCTCTCCTCCTATTAACCTGCTTTTGGGATCCTGCCTCTTCCTTCTTCCAGGCTGAATATTCCCAGCTCCCAGCCATGCTGGGTATGTTCGGTAAACCAGAAAGAGAATCTTTGAACTGGGAGCTTCTTCTTTCATTCAATGCTCCTCAAGCATGTACTATACGCCAGAGATTCTGCAAAGGATTAGAAGAAAGCCCAAATGAGATAGGGTTCCTATTTTTTTTTTTTAAATGTTTTATTTATTTCTAGGAGAAAGAGAGAGAGACAGCGTGAGCAGGGGAGGGTCAGAGAGAGAGGGAGTCACAGACTGAAACAGGCTCCAGGCTCTGAGCTGGCAGTCAGCACAGAGCCCGACGCGGGGCTCGAACCCACGAACCGCGAGATCATGACCTAAGCGAAAGTCGGACGCTCAACCGACTAAGCCACCCAGGCGCCCCTGTAGGGTTCCTATTTTTAAGAAGTTGACAGTCTAGTGAGAAAAACAAAAATGTAATGAAATAATTATGATATGTGACAAGTGATATTTCATGGCCAAGCACTATGGGGATCATGGGAGGAAGTAAGGAGTTCTGCTTAGGTTTGCGAAAATCGAAGAGAGGAGGGGAGTTTGATGTGCATCATAAAAAAGGACTCTTTCCATATAGAAGAGATAAGAATGGCATTGCTGGCATAGGAATTGGCAAGAAGACAGGCAGAGTAGCATGAGGATGTTCAAGGAACGGTGAGTGTCCATATGTGGAATTTAAGAAACAACAGATGAACACAGGGGAAGCGAAGGAAAAAGTAAGATAAAATAGAGAGGTAAGCAAACACTAAGACGCTTAAATACAGAGAACAAACTGAGGATTGTTGGAGGGGAGCTGGGTGGGGGCATGGGATAAATGGGTGATGAGTATTAATGATGGGCATGGAGGAGGGCACTTGTGGGGATGAGCATAGAGTATGCTTTTCCTTAAATATTTTATTGTCAAGTTGGTTTCCATGGAACACCCAGTGCTCATCCCCACAAGTGCCCTCCTCCATGCCCATCACCCCCCTTCCCCTCTCCCTCATGAGCATTGGGTATTGTGGGTAAGTGATCAATCACTAGGCTCTATTCCTGAAACCAATGTTTCTATGTTAACTAACTTGAATTTAAATAAAGAAAAAGGAATGGTGAAGGTCTAAAATGGCTGGAGCACAGTATTCTGTGGGGGCACGTAGGGGCAAATGAAGGCAGAGGTAGGCATGGACCAGGTTGTGAAAAGAACACTGCCAAGGAGACTGGATGCAAAAAGGAACCAAGGAAGATATTGTCCAGATACTATTTATTTTCAAAAACTCTCAACCTGTACAAAGTCCACTGCAAGTGCTTATGCTGGTGAGCAATACCATTAAAACAGATCTTTTGGGGGGCGCCTGGGTGGCTTAGTCGGTTGAGCATCCGACTTTTGCTCGGGTCATGATCTCGCGGTTCGTGGGTTCGAGCCCCGCCTCGGGCTCTGTGCTGACTGCCAGCTCAGAGCCTGGAGCCTGTTTCAGTCTGTGTCTCCCTCTCTCTCTGACCCTCCCCTGCTCACGCGGTCTCTCTCTGTCTCCTAGAAATAAAAAATATTAAAAAAAAATAGATCTTTTGGATGCAAACTCTGGGGCAGTGAGAAATGGGCTGGTGGATGAGGACAGAGAGACCATGGGAGGCAGGGAGGCCCATTAAGCAGCTGTTGCAAACTATAGGCAGGAAGTGAAAAAGACTCTGGAGGGTGGGGCAGGATGACAGGAGAGCAGGTTAGTTGGACATAGATTTGGTAGGGCTCCAGGGACTCGCTGGGTAGAATGGTTTGGGAAGGCAGGGATGATGCTAACTCAGTGGATGGGATGGGGAGACAGTGAGGTGGAGAACCAATATGGAGAGTCCAGGAGGAAGTTCCCAGGGCAATGGAGAACACAGGACTTGTTTCCACTTCAGATAGAAGTTCTCAGCCAGAATTTGCATTCCAACAGTTGGAGTTGGGAAGGGCCATGGCCAGAGTTCAGCAGTCTGGGGTGCTGGGACAGACTTTTTTTTTTTTAATATTTTATTTATTTCTAGGAGAGAGAGAGAGAGAGAGAGAGACAGCATGAGCAGGGGAGGGTCAGAGAGAGAGGGAGTCACAGACTGAAACAGGCTCCAGGCTCTGAGCTGGCAGTCAGCACAGAGCCCAACATGGGGCTCAAACTCACAAACCGCGAGATCATGACCTAAGCAAAAGTCAGACGCTTAACCGACTAAGCCACCCAGGCGCCCCATACTTCTAAAACAATTGAAAATAGGTATGTAGCTCTCCCTTTGTTTCATAATGAGAAGAGTGAACCATCTCCATTCTTTTAATCTTCCCTAAAGTGTCTTGAATAACGTGGGCTGGTCTGTACGGTCTCCTCTTTTCCCACATCCCACTTAGAATGCAAAGCCCCAGGCTAGAGATAACACATGAATCTTTCTCAGGCTATACATATAATTACATATTTGTATGTGCTGTGCACACTTTCTTAAAGATTACTTAATTCCCACATTTAACACTTTATAGTTATTAAATGCCTACTTTTCCTTGATGATTTTTTACTTCATTAGTTTTCATCTCCTCACTACATATTTACTTCCTACGATGTGTTTGACCAACCTGTGCACAGTTACCAGTCCCTGTCTTTAGGAATCTTTATAACACAAGTCCTCTTCTCATGGCCCTTAGTACAGAACTGCTGTTTGGATAAAGTTCCAGAATTGGATTACATTAAGGGAAGAGATTCCTCTGGCAGAACATAAAACGAAGGAACAGCCACATCCTATCAGGAGGACACTGGTGGTCCGGCAAGATCTTCTAGGAGGTCCAAGGGCTGATTTTGCACTTGAAGGATTGTGCTAGCATCTTGGAGAGTTTCTCTGTCAATGTAGGGAGAAGATGGCTTGGGAAAGGGGCTGTTTCCTCTCAAGACGTTGCCATCAGGAAGGATCAACTGAACAGTACCTCACTTAACCGTTTTAGACCTTCTGAATATCTGTCTGACAGGCAAAGGGCAAAGGCCTAGACTTTTAGGAAGTATTTGAGCTCTATTCAAAGGTGTCCACAGAGATGTTCATTGACCCAGAGAATCCTTAGTTGGTCCTGCTGGTTTACTGTTTGGAGGACCCTCTTTCTGCCAGCCTCACTCCTTCAACAAGGCCTCTCTCATTGCCTCAGAGCCTCTGAGGGTCAGAGTCTGTGAAGGTACCTGCGACTTGCCATGCTGCTATTCCTCTACTGGGCACTGCCACCTCCCTGGACTCTACTTGCTCCACAAGGTCAGGTTCCCTTGTCACATCCACCTGGCATTCTGCTGGCTCCCTGGCACCTTTCCCCACTCACCAAGACCCTTCAATGCCTCCACTCTCCTATCCTTTCCTCTAGGCAGCCTTTCTTGAGTGGAGTTTCTCATCCAAACTACAATACTGAGGGGCAAACTTTAAAATTCTCCCAAGGACAATAAATAACTAGTATTATTTTGATGCACAGGAGATAGGTTAATGCATTAGATACAGTGGACCTCTTAGGGCATTGAGGCTTATTTCTGCTGTGGAGGGAAAGAGAGGCTTAGGGCTTGTTGAATATTTTTCTAGCTTGGAGGTGGAGAAGCTCTAGTTCTCTCAATCACCCCCCCACCCCCCCCGATGACATTTCTCCTCAATATGCTGTTTATGTTGGGACTCTTCTCGTATCTACCAAGAGCTTAGGCTTTTAGAAACTTTTGCCAGAAAAAAGCTTCTCAGTGAGTTCTTCCGTGCAAAACCCAGTCCTGATGTAATGCATTCAGTATAGCATATCAACACAAGGCTCACATCGGGGTAAGTCAGGAGGAAGCAAATACTAAAAGAGAAGATAAAATTTTTATTCTGTAACCTTTAGATGAGAGCTATTCTCACCTATTTCAGGGTCTGGCAAGTAGGCAAGAAGTAGGTTTGCCAGGTGCTTTAAAGGATGCATGTATTAAAGAAGCAATGCTAGCGGCTGAATCCCAGGGACTAAGCAGAATACAAATTTAGCTCTTGCCCATATCACAGGCCAGTGAGGGTACAGGTAGAGTATGTCTCTGACACATACAGTCAGTCAGGGACCAACGCTCCCTTATCTTGGGCCTAGCCCTCCACTCTGTCTCCAGAGCCCTTTCCATTTCACTGTGGTATGAGGAAGGAATGGGGGTCTCATATGGGAGGTTTTCATGGACTGGGCCTGGAAAAGACACAAAACACCTGGCTTAGATTCCCTTGGCCAGAACTCAGTTCTCTGGCCGCAGCTAACTGCAGGGAGGCTGGAAAATGTCATCTAGCTGTACATCTGTGAAGAAGAAGAGAACATGGGTGTCAGTGGTAGCCAAAGTTTAGATGTTTAGGACCATAGGTTTTGGCTCAAAATGCTGTAAGTTACTTGTGTGAATTAGCATGGCTCATGATGGACAAACTTATGAAGTAAGAAGTTCATTGACCCTGAAATGTTGGTTGGAGCACAAATTCCTGCCATTTCTACTCTGGAGCTCTGTAATTACAGTTCCCAAACAGCATAGCCATTCCTCCCACACTCCTGTTCCTACTTTTCCTGTGGTGCAAAATGCTTGGTTCCCATTACTGAGAAAAGAGTAGGTCACATGGTGCTGCCTCTTCCGCCAAATACCCTCTTTGCTTTTGCTCTTTTTTTTATGATGGCAAGATGGAAGTTGAGGTGATCTTGGTGGCCAGCAAACAAGATCTGAGGGCCTCTCTGCAGGGAGCTCAGTGTATGGGAAAGGAAAGCCTGCCCATCTCTGGAAATCTGCATCTGGGGCAAGAATTAACACAGAGTTCTTTTGTGCAAATAGATGAAAAGTAAAGCTGAACAGAATTACTCTAACATTCTGCGATCCTAGGGTTTTGGCATCAGAAAGGATGTTAAATCCCTTGAGTCTGGTCCTATGGTGTTGTACATGAAGAACAGGGGGCCAAACCCTTTGTCTTTTGGGTTGTAGAGCTAGTACTGGCTAAGCACAGTTAGAACCTGGGCCTCCTAAATCCTAGACCTGGGCTCCTCCACCAATAAAATCAGAATTTTCATGGCCCTAGAATATATTTACATTAGTTTTGGCCAGTTCCACTGATGTTCTGACCTGTTAATAGTCATAGAGAGAGAAGGAACTATGGAAAGCAGAAGACATTAGTGCTCTGCTCGGAGCTCTGTGTGCCTTTGGGCATGTGGATGGACCTTCGGTTTCTCATGCATACACTGAAGAATTTGGATTAGGTCATGGTCTTCAAATCATATTTCATCTGGGGAGGCCCAGTATCTTAACTTTTGTTAGAAGATTCTATGGCTTAACATGGTATGAAAACCATTCCTTCCACTGGAGGAAATGGTCTTTGAGTGTCACTGCTTGTCAGAGCTGCAGATTTAAATGCCTTGGGAGTCAAACAGGTAATATAACAAGAGGCAGGAATACATTATGGGTTGTGTCCCCCTCCCTAATTCCTATGTTGAAGTACTTACCCCCAATACCTTAGAATGTGACTGTATTTAGAGATAGGGTCTTTCTTTTTTTTTTTTTTAATGTTTTATTTATTTCGAGGAGAAAGAGAGAGAACGTGAGCAGGGGAGGGTCAGAGAGAGAGGGAGTCACAGATTCAAACAGGCTCCAGGCTCTGAGCTGGCAGTCAGCACAGAGCCCGACGTGGGGCTCGAACCCACGAACCGCGAGATCATGACCTAAGCGAAAGTCAGACGCTTAACCGACTAAGCCACCCAGGCGCCCCGAGATAGGGTCTTTCAAGAGGAAATGGAGTTAATATGAGGTCATCAGGGTGGGATCTCATCTACGAAGACTGGCAGTCTTGTAAGATGCAGGCACAGATAGAAGAGAGATCATGTGAACACAAAGGGAGAAGGCAGCCATCCCTAAGCCTACAAGAGAGGTCCTGAAAGAAACCAACAGTGCTGGCCTTGGACTTGATCTTGGACTCCTGGCTTTTAGAACTGTGAGAAAATACATTTGTGTTGTTTAAGCCACCCAGACTGTGGTACTTTGTTATAGAAGTACTAGCAGACTAATGCAGAACGTTGTGTGTGCTTTTGTGTGGGTAGGTGCCTGCGTGCATGTGTGCATGCGTGTGTGTGTGTGTATGTGTGTGTGTATAAAATAAGTTTTGAGTGCATTTGTCTTGGAGGAAAAGGGAGGCCAGCCTTCAGCTCCTGCTTATCCCTACATCCATGTGGATATTAGCTCTGTGATGCCAGATGTTCTAAATGCTTCGTTCAAGCTGGACTTTATAATTGTGAAATTTCCCAGTTTTTGAGATACTGCATGGGCAAACAAAGCAGGTCTGTAGGCTGAATTTGACCTACAGCCAGTTTTTACCAGTGACCCCATGTCTAAGGAAATGATTTAGACTGGACCTCATAAGGCAGAGTGTGACTGGAGAGCACACATTAGGAGACAGAATACTGGTGAGGAGCCAGGACACCTGGTGAGCTCTCACGGCCAGACTATCGTGCTGTTAACCTGGAGCCAGATCTCAGTTCCCATTCTCATCAGATGAGGAGACTGAACTAGTCTCTGCCAGCAAAGGTGATTGGAAATTTCAAGTCCGAGTGCCATATTCTGTAAACAGAATTATGGCCAAGATAATTGCTTTCTGCTTGGCTATTTCTAAGAATAAGTGCCTGATCTTCTATAGTCACAGAGTAAGAGATTGACTGTAATTAAGGAGTTGAGTGCATAGAAGTAGATAAAATAGCCTCAGGTCTTAGAAAAAGCTGCTCAAACTGGAAAAAGAAAAATGAGAAGAAAGCAGAGAAGTTGCTCCAAATGAATGGCATTACACATATTGGCCCAAGAGGGTAAGAACTTAACTGTTTCATTATGAAAATTATCAGGTGCTCCTTCTCTTTGCATTGGAATGGTCACTGCAGGGTTTTCTTGGCTCCTTTTTTGTCAGTATTTCAAGAACGGAGTATGGTAGATGCGGACTGATAAAATAATTGTTGAGGGGCTCCTGGATGGCTCAGTCAGTTAAGCATCTAACTCTTGATCTTGGCTCAGGTCATGATCTCAGTTTGTGAGATCAAGTCCCATGTCAGGCTCTGGGCTGACAGCCGGGCCCTGCTTGGGATTCTCTCCATCTCTCTTTGCCCCTCCCCTGCTCATGCTCTTTTTCTCGCTCTCAAATAAATAAACTTAAAAAAAATTAAAAAAGAACAATTGAGCCCTTACCATGTGCCAGGGACTTTACACATACATGCATTTCTTGCCATAACACAAAATAACACTTCACAGAATATTTTGTCATCTGCAAAATTTAATATAAAGATAATTGGATTTATGGGGAAAAAATAGGAGCAAAGCAGACCTTTCAAATTTTGTCCAACTCTGATGAACGAAAACAATCACTGCTATCTGAGGAGCTCACTTGGACTACTTTGGCAGCAGCTGAGTGACTGCAAGCTGCTGTAAGAGTCTTAAAATGCACAAAAGCAGGGGCATCTGGTTGGCTTAGGCAGTTGAGTGTCCAACTTCGGCTCAGATCATGATCTCCTGGTTTGCGAGTTTGAGCCCCACCTCAAGCTCTGTGCTGACAGCTCAGAGCCTGGAGCCTGCTTCAGATTCTGTGTGTCTCTCTCTCTGCCCCTCCCCTGCCCATGCTCTAGCTCTCTCTCTCTCAAAAATAAATAGACTTCTTAAAAAAATGTACAAAAACAATAGAGATGAGAAGCTGGCAACTCTAACTACACTGTTGCTGGCAGGGATGGAGGTGGAGAAATGGAAATGTACTCTGACTCAGAGGGGCTACAGTCAAGGTGTGCACAGGAGGCAGGACAGCTCCACACAAGCTAAGAACCCATGAGGCTGGGGGTGACTATTGGAGAAGGTAGAACCTTGGATGCAGGTGATCATTTTAAAATTCCCCAGAACACAGCTTCTTGCTTCTCAGAAAGAGTTCCTGCTGGTAAAGCAGCAGTGGTGCCTTGGCCCTTCTCCATTCCCACTGAAGGTTATGGTTCTTCTCTTGCGGTTTCAGTCCCTCTTGCTCAGGAGAGCCCACCCAGGGTATGGTGAAAACCAACATGCAATTTCCACACAGCAGTGTGAAATTTTAATGTGCAATTATGTGCTATATAACGTGCAATTTTCACATTTCACTGACACCATGCATCAGTAACCAATCACCGATGGGGTCATTCATGCTATGGAAACACACATGGTAGAAGAACAGAACGTATTATCCTAGGTAATTCTCACACCTCTGTGAGGTATTGGAGCAGTTCTCACATTCACGTGCATCAGAATTACTTGGAGGCTTGTTAAAACAGATCTCTGGGTTTCATCTCCAGAGTTTCTGATTCAGCAGGCCTGGGGTGGAGCTGAAGATTTTGCATTTCTAATGAGGTTCCAGATGATACTGATGTTGCTGGCCTGGGAACCACTTTTGAGAACTACTAAGCTACAGGAAATTGATAACTGGAAAGATTTCTTGATTAACCCAAGATTTCTGCAGGAATGGGCTAAAGGGAAGCCTAAATCTTGGGCCTAATGAGACTAGCATGCCTCAGAAATTGACCTTTGTTGATCTATAAACACTTAAGAATGTGCTGGGGTTGGGACACCTGGATGGCTCAGTCACTTAAGCTTCTGGCTTTGGCTCAGGTCGTGTTGTCGCAGTTGGTGGGTTTGAGCCTCACGTAGGGCTCTCTGTTGTCAGTGCAGAGCCTGCCTCAGATCCTCTGTCTCCCTCCCTCTGCACATGTGTGCGCTCTCTCTCCTTCTCTCAAAAATAGATGAACATTGAAAAAAAAAAAAAAGAATGTGCTGGGGTTGGGTTTTCTACTGGAGGAGTCTGCACTTCCACCTGAGGGCATGCTGTGTAGCCTCCAATTTTGTAAGACACCTCCCAGATTTTTTAGATCATTTGCTCTTGAAGAATTTACATCTGGTGGGTGTCCTTTACAGTCCCACCATCCCGTGCATAACCTTCCTGCTAAGGCAGCTGACAAGTAACGGGCTAAGATTTGAACCCAGGGACTCAAATTCCAGTATCCATGTCCTTCCCCATCTGCCTGCACTGCCCCTCTAGACAGTTTCCTAATGAAAGCCAAGTATGGAGGTAGGGGGGAGTCTCCCTGTGACAAGCTTATGTTCCCATTTTGTGTGGTTTGTTTCAGGGCAATGCGAGACAAGGTATCCAAGTTGTGACTGAAGAGGAAAGCCCAACTGTGAGCTGCTCTGAATGACTGTCAAATCCCTTAATAGTTGACTTGCTTTGGTTTTGAGGATTTAAAATTTGTGGCAAAGGTGATGCGGTATCGTCAGAGAAATGAGAACTTTGTTCATTTTTATCATGAACAACTCCCGATTGCACAGAGTTGTAGTTGATTGCTTTATTGACTATTATTAAATGCCTCTCACCATTTCAGGAGCTATGTCCCTGCCCTGGGAGCATGATGTGACAGGAAGAGCTGTGGGGTCAGGCAGAGTGGAATTGAATCCATGTTCTGTTATTTACTGATTGTGTGACATTGGAAAAGTAATTAGTCTAGTCAAAGCCTCCATTTCCTCTTCTATTACAGTGGTCTCATATTTACTTCACTAGATTATCATGAGGCCAAAATAGCCAACAGCAATGCAGATATATTTCTGATATCCACAGCTCCCTGAGGCATAGACCAGATCCCTCTTTGGTTTCCCTGTGGTATTATAGTGGATCCAAGGAGCATCCTGTCAAATGCGTGTATTCAACCTTGCACTTGCTCTGTAAGGGCCAGAAACCAGGAAGCAATGCCGTCTCAAGAAGACAGAAGTGGATGCCTGCTGAAAATTTGCTTGGCTGAGATGTCTGGTTCAAAGCGTCAGGAAGCTAACAGCTTTCTCTAATTTCATACTAACATCTATGCAAAGACATGGGGGAAGAAAAAAAGACAACACTGAAAGATAACATTGGTATCACCGAATTCCAAAATTTTTAAAGAACGAATGATAATTATAAGGCAGATGGAGACGACCAAGAATAACCAGTATCACTTTCAGCTTATGTCCTACGGCTACTCTGCCTCCATGATTTGGAGACACGGTGCCTGTATCAAACAGCGAACTTCCCAGTGCCATGAGGAAAGCAGAGTGCCTCTCTGTTTCTCCCTGTCCTTCCTCCCACCACGACCTGTCCCTCCACCTCTTATTCCCACTTAGGTTTCCATCTTGTTAGAATTTTGGCCAACACCCCAAATCTCAGCAATGTAGTATCCAGGAAATAACGGAGTGCTGGCAATGGCCCGAGACCTGTGGATGACGTACTGTAAGGTCACCCCAAAGATTCACGCTCTTGAATCATCCTGTCCCCTTGAACGCAGGCGGTACTTGGGACTGGCTCTTAGCCAGTGGAGTACGGCAAAGGTGATGGAGGTCACCCCCGGGAGGATATTACAGAGCGAGAGTCTCCTGCTGGCCTTGAAGAAGGAAGTCGGCATGTTGTGAGAAAGCCTGAGAAGGGCCACACGCAAGGACAGCCCCCAGCGGAAAGCCGGCGACAAAGTGTGGCCTCACTTCCACAGTTACCTAGAGCCCAAGGCAGCCCGCAACCCTGTGAGCTTGGAAAAGGGCTTCAAGCGCCCGGAAAGAAATGCAGCCCACCAACACCCTGACTCCAGCTTGTGAGGCCCTGGGCACGGGACACGGGAAGCCAGGCCCAGACTTCCAGCCCAGGGAAACTGTGAGGTAATAAATGGATGTTGTTTTAAGTTCCTAAGTTTGTGATTGTGTAGTGAAAGAGGAGTAATAAAGTTACAGTGTCTGTAATGTAGGCATTGTGTGGGGAATAAAGAAGAAGCCTGTGAGGAAAGGCTGGGAATCAGTGTGATTAAGTGGGTCCTCAGAAACCAGCAGCCAGATAGTGGAGGTCAAAGGAAGGTGCCACCTCAAGATGACAGAGGTAAAGTCTGTGGGAAGTGGAACTTTGCCTGGGAGCTTTAAATATGAAAACCTGTCCTGCAACTGTCAATCTGATAAGGAGATTCCATTACGGTCCATGTGATCCAAATGGGGGTGGGGTGGGGGAGGGAAAGAACTTGAACTTTTCATCAACTTACCAGGAAATGTCTAGAAACAATATGAAGAAGTTAAAAAAAAAACCTTAACGGGAGACTAAAAAGTCTTTCCACTGAAAATATTAAATTCTGTTTCTATAGATTAAATCAAGAAGTTTTATGTAATTTCAATACAAGCTTAATGGAGACTTATTCAGAATTTAACAAAATAATTCTAAATTATTTAGAACAATGATCACTTCAGGGTAGCTAATACGCTTTTTGAAAATGAAGGAGGGAGGCTTTGTCTTATCAGAAAATAAAATCTTAAAACTATAATAATTCCAATAGGCAGATGATGGAACAGAAGTCCAAAAGAGACCCAAGTATTTGTAGACCCTTGTGCATTTATTTTTGTTTTGGTATAAGAGACACATTTTATTTCTAATCACTGGGGGAAGGCCGAATAGTTTATAAAGGCTGTCGGGGGAAATGACTAACCCATTGGAGCAGACTAGATCATCACCTCACATAAAATAAATTCTGATTCATTCAAATTGTAAAAAGTGAGCATGTATAGGTTAAATAAAATATGGGTGACTATTTCGGGTGTCTTTGGGGGTAGAAAAGCCATTTCCCAGTGTGATACCAAAGCCAAGAATCATAAAAGAAAGGACTGTTACAATTAATCAGAGTGAGAAATTCTGTAGGATATAAAATTACACACAAAACTCGAAAGGCAAACAAATAGAGAAAAACTATGTAACACAAATGCCAGACATTGTTAAGCTTTCAGCTTTTATAAATCAATTAGAAAAAGATAAACAACCAATTGGAAAACTGGGGCAAGGCTATAAGGAGGTGCTCACAAAACACACCAGCCTTGTTTGCTTTGTCCCACGGACCTTTTTTCCTTCCAGAAACCTTGATTGCTCAGGCCTCTGGAAGCAGCAGTGTTGGGCGTACGACAATGATGGCCATTGTGACCTATTTTGGGGGAGATGTACCGTATTCTTCATCCTTCTGTCAAGGTTCTTTTTCTTGCACATCACTCAGGAATTTCCAGTAAGTGATCAGACCTTCCTTTTATTAGATAATATCACAAAACGGACATTTTATACTCGCCCACACTTTCACCCTAAAGAATGCATCCTTTATTAAAGTCTGTTTTATTAAAAACATTTTCCAAAATGGATATGGCTTTATTGTTTTATGTTTGTGAAAACAGTTCATGCTTCTTGTGAAAACGTTCATGCTGTTCAGAAGAATGTTTAGAAGACAGTAAAAATATGCTAATCTTGCTGCCCAAAGATAACTTATAGTTTCTCTGTGTGAGTGTGTGCATACATTAATGCACATACATTCACACAGGCAAGTGTTGATTTATATTTTTACAAAAGTGAGATCATACTTTTTCCCAGTTCAACTATACATCATGAACATCTTTCCATGTTAATACATGTAGATCTACCTCATTTTAAATGGACGCAGATTATTCTTCAAAATGAATGTGTTATAATTAATGTAACCAATCTCCTGATAAAATTTAAGATTTTTTTCTTCACCACTATAAAGAACTCTGTAATTGATTCCTTGTGCATATATTTGGCCATGGGTCTGGTTATTTTCTAAGAATAAATTCCTAGAACAGAGATAACTAGTCAGCTGTCCTAAGGGAAGAAAGCCAGACAAGATGATCTGATGCAATAACAAGCTATAGTATCTGAGGAAGAGAAAAGACCGGGAATTTATCACAGTCCCTATCGCTTGAATCTGTGCCCAGCCCAGCCCTATGGATATATGTCTGAGTTCCAGGGAGAGAGAAGATAGAAGCAACACTGCTTCCAAATCCTTCTAACAGTCGGGCCAGGGAAGGAGGAGAGGCGAGAGTGGCTTCTCCTTGCTCTGCTTCAGGCTGAGATGTAACACTGCAGAGGTGCCAGAGGTGGCGATCTGAGCAGGGCACACCCATGGAAGGAGTTGGGCCAGTCTGTATGCAAATATAAGAATCCCATTGGGAATTCCAGGAACACAAAACAGGGTATTTTCACAGATTGGTAGGGGTGGGGTTGGGACTGGGGGCCAGTGAGGTTGGAGTCTTTAGTATTGTCCAATCCTATCCATACCCAGTGGCAGGTGAGGCTAGGAGAGACATGTACCCTCGCATTCACTTTCCCTTGGTGACCTACTCCCCCATCGTCTCAGCCGAGAAGGCCTACCATGAGCAGCTGTCCGTGGCAGAGATCACCAACGCCTGCTTTGAACCCTCCAATCAGATGGTCAAGTGTGACCCCCGCCATGGCAAATACATGGCCTGCTGCATGCTCTGCCGTGGAGAAGTGGTGCCCAAGGATGTGAATGCTATTGCCACAATCAAGACCAAGCGCACCATCCAGTTCGTGGACTGGTGTCGCACGGGTTTCAAGGTTGGCATTAACTACCAGCCACCCACAGTGGTGCCCGGGGGAGACCTGGCCGAGGTCCAGCGGGCAGTCTGCATGCTAAGCAACACCACAGCCATCGCTGAGGCCTGGGCCCGCCTCAACCACAAGTTTGACCTGATGTATGCCAAGCGGGCATTTGTGCACTGGTACGTGGGCGAGGGCATGGAGGAAGGGGAGTTCTCTGAGGCCCGAGAAGACCTGGCTGCCCTGGAGAAGGATTATGAAGAAGTGGGAACAGAGTCCATGGATGGCGAGGATGAGAGTGAGGAGTTCTAGGGGTCCCAGCACCTGCAGCGCCTGGGCTCTGTCCCCGGGTTTGTGTCTCACATTCCACTGTTTCCCTAACCCCCTACAAGTACAGTTGATGTCTCAAGTGGAAAAAAAAAAAAAGCCTTGCACTATACAGTTTTATAGTCTCAATTTTTAAAAATATTTTTGGGGGGGCAAAGAGACAGAGTGGAAGCAGTCAAGGGGTACAGAGAGAGGGAGACAGAATCCAAAGCAGACTCCAGGCTCCAAGCTGTCAGCACAGAGTCCAATATGGGACTCAAACCCATGAACTATGAGATCCTGACCTGAACCAAAGTTGGATGCTCAACTGAGTCACCCAAGAGACCCTTTAGTTTTATAGTCTATGAGTGGTACCCTTGGGGCTTGTTCTTTCCCACCTGCTGTGTACACATGGCCTAGGTAAGGTCTCTTGGATTCTATTGACAGTCATTTTCCACCTCAGCCATTCGGGATTCAAATTTTTTTAACTCTTTATTTAAAATCCAATGGGAGACTGGTTCTCTCAAAGAAAGCCTTCACCTAACTGATAATTATGTAGAGATCATGTCTTTTAACTTCATCCCCTAGTTTCTGGAATAGTTTTTCCACAATTCCAGTAAGTTCAACAATGAGGAACAATCCAAACTCCAAAGGAAGAGAGTTTGGCAGGGATTGTTCTCACCCAACACTCATGCCCTTCCTGCCCACACTTCTTCTGCACCCACAGAAGTCTAGTTTATACAGGAGGCAGCTAGAGACCAATCAGTTCAGCCTCTCTTGCCGTCCCAAAACATAAATCGTGATTACTCAAGACAGGTCACAATCATCTCATTTTGCTCAGCCTTTGGTTGAAGGATAGCACGTGATCCTGTTTTGACTAGTGAGATACAAGGGGGAGTTTCCTGAACAAGTTCAGTTTCCCAAATGAAAAGATAAAGTCTCCCCATAAGCTGTTATACTAGCCTTTCTACTTTCCTAAAATGGGGAGATCGTGCCTTGAAGAGCAGTGACCACGAGATGGTAAATAGGAGGATGCTAAGAAGATAGATCAGCAAAACGGAGAGTGCCTGGGTCCCTGAGGGCATCGTGAGCAACTGAACCGCTCTGGCAATCACCGATTTCCATACTTACTGTTAAGTAACAGAGATGAATTCCTACTTTCAAGGCTACACTGAGTTTGGTTTTTGGTTACACCACCAAAGACATTCCTAAGTGGTACATGGAATAAACAAAAGTGACTTGATTATCCAGGGCAATGAACTCTCGAGCCAGATTGCCTGGATTTAAGTCTACGCTCATCTATTGCTAGTTTTGCAACTTTGGCTGGGTTCAATTTTCTGTACCTCAGTTTCTTTATTTGTAAGATGGAGACCATAGTTCCTACTTCATAGGTTGTGCACTGTAGTCTGGAAGAAATAGCAAAACATCAGCTTGACTTTTTTGTGGGGTTCTATCAATATACAGGTGTCCAGAGTTAGAAAATTGTGCCTAGGTTATTTTTAATAAAAGAATGCAGGGTCGCCTGGGTGGCTCAGTTGGTTGAACATCCAACTCTTGGTATGGGCCCAGGTCATGATCTCATGGTTGTGAAATTGAGCCCCGCATCTGGCTCTGCACAGTCAGTACAGAGCCTGATTGAGATTCTCTCTCTTCTTCTCCCTCTGCCCCCCTCCCTCCTCACACGCTGTCAGAACGCTCTGGCAACACATCATTTTAAGGACACTTAGATTGAGAAATGGTAAGTTTTCTTCAACTCTTCTCATATTTATTATGGCCAAACATAGAATCATTAGTCTCAAAGATGGTCTAGAATAAATGTTTGGGATTTTCCACTCTCATTAAACAAAATCTAGAGTTATTCCACATGGAAGTCTTAGCCTTCATCTGCTCTAAGGAGCGGAGCCTGGGTGTTTAACAGCTATAGTTCTGAGCAAGTTCATATTCATGTGGCCACCTTTTTTCTCAATATAGTATTCCCTCCTAAGTTTCTTTTCTTTCCCCAGGAACTTCTTTAACTCTGGAAGAGTTTCTATTTCTGCCTCTTTGTTTCTTCTGGCTATAGCTTTTGGAAAAGATTAATCACCAAACAGCAGAAATGCAAAGGAAGTAGGGAAGAGGTCTTTGCTCTCCTGCTCTTAGTTTTGTACATAGGGATAGGAGGTCACCTGAGGTTCTCCTTTTACAGGCGGGTTTATGAAGCAAGAGGCATTGCACATTCTTATCTCAGTTGGCCCAAGAACTCAGAGGTCTTCCCATGCCATTTCTGATGAGCAGGTGGTTACCTGAAGACAACAAGGTGAAGACCTATTTAAATTTGGTCCTCATGAATACCCTGGGAATGTCTCTTATGGGGTATCCAGCCCTCTGACTCTAAGTGAGTTGTGCTTGTCTGCTAAGTTATCCTACGGCATTGGAGTGCTGGAAGGTAAATCCAACATTCTCTCTGGGATCGCTTCCTTTCTGACTCAAAGGAGAAAGGTAGATGAGAGTTTTGGCACAGTTGGTTCTATGGGATTAACCACAGACCAACTCCTCCAGGCTGCTAATCACAGCTTGGATGTCGTTTGCCTCAGGACCCACAGGGATTCATTAAGGCCCCATGTGGTGCATGCCATTGGATTAAGAACTCAGCTCATTCTGAGGCTCTCAATGTGGACTTCCAGCTTATACTTTTGCTTGAGGTAACAAAACATTTAGAATGACATTCCATTTAGATTCAGGACTCCTTTCTGCCTTCTAATTTCATAATGCTCTCATGATGACTCAGGAAATGATCAGCTCAGGGAGCCTACATTAAGGTATCTATCCCATTCTCTGGCAACAGAGGCCCAATGTCTGATGAATCAGGGAAGAGGAATTTAAATAGAATAAAACCACCTCAATTTTAAACCCGACAACCTGAAATCAGACATTTATGGACAGAATCATAGCATGTGAGTATCCAAAGGTAATTTAATGATCATTTTGGTCAAAGTTCTCCAACTTCAATGTCCATTGGGATCACTGGGAAGGCATGTCCAAACACAGGCGAAGGCTCATAGTTTCTGATTCGGTGAGTCTGGGATGGGGCCCAAGAATTTGCATTGCTAACATGTTCCCAGGCACAGTCAATACTACTGGCCTCCTATACCACACCTTGAGAGCACTGATTTAGACAGCTCTTGCCCTTTACAATTAAGCAAACTGGAATGGAGAAACTTCTTTTGTTTCAGGTTATTTCCATTCCACCATTAATGCCACAAATTAAATGCGTTCATAATCTTTGCTTGGGAACAAGAGGACGGGTAACCTCTTTATGGTCTCCATTCCTGTAAAATAAGATAATAATAGTAATAGAACTACAGGACCTGCCTCATAGTGTTTTGAGGATTAAAATATACTACTTTATAAAGTCCTTAGGATCATGCCTTGCAAACTGCTAGAATTCCTGTTCTTAAATATTAGCTATTTCTAATTAATTTGGAAATAGTTTATATTCTGAATGTTTCACTTTATGTGGCCAAACCGGTTGGTACAAGAATAGTAAAGGTGACTAAAAGGAAAACTTCAGACTGTGTTAACAAAGCTGGTCATTTAAAATAGTTAGACTTTAGATTTTAGGGGTTAGATCTAAATTATCTGCTCGGTCCCTCTCTTCCTATGTGGGGAATGGAAAAGTTAGAGAGGAACTTTTACACCTAGTTCGCAGCACTGGCGGTTCTAGAAGTTTAATTCATTACTTCTTGGTTGATGCAGTCTTTTTGCAGGTGGCATTATAGTGTCCCCTGACAGATTTGTCTCTATTTCCTACTGGTAGGAATTCAGCTCAATCATATAGGTGACAAGGGACCATTGATTCAATATCACTTTTTCCTTGCTCTGAATGCCTTTTTTCTGGAAACTTTTTGTTGTCATTGTCGTCCCTACATGCAGTAAAACGAGAAGACCTTATTTCCAAATACTCAGGAGAGTAAACCCACCCCGGGTATTCTACACTTTCTTTCCCAGTCTTCCTTGTATGGAGGGGAGTCAAAGCCATGAAAAGCCAGCATTACTCAGCTTAAACATAGGGACTCATTTTAAGTATCTAAATGGCAACTTGGACAGCAAAAGGTTAATAGTGCATTGAAAAAAATTCCAGCAGTCCACAAATCTAAGCATAATTATGTATGAACATGAGGCTTTTATTGCTGTCAAAATTAATCACTTTTCAACTTCCAGCTGTTAAAACCCTTCTGGCGGTTCTCCAAGCAATTCCCCTACAGTTACTTTTCCTTCAATTAAATTCTGGTGCAGTTCACAGGCTCCTGTTACATAAGCAGCAATTTAAAAATGGACTTCTCGGGGTTTTCTTCCTGTCTTTTTTTGTCTTTTCATAACACTAGAAAGTGACAGAAAGTAAAGTTTGCTTTTCTTACTCTTTCAGTTCAACTTGTACTTAAGCTTCAGGCCTACAAAACAAGCAATATGGGATTAAAGCATTAGTGTTTATTATGAAGGCACTTTATATGTGTGTAGTGATTTGTAATAATTTTTATTAGCCATTTCTCTCAGCTGTCCTCTGAGGTAAGGGAACGTTGTTGGGTTTGCTCTCTGCAATCCCACCCACTTTCCTTTCCCCCATGGCAACTTTGCAGGAAATGTAGTTTACAAACCTTCCTTGGTAGGGTTAGAGTCCCTCTGTTAGGCTACTGCTTATTTCTAGGACAGTGGTAACACTTGCCCTTCGTTAAAAGTGTACAGGTTTGTCGTGGTGGGAATGATTCTGGAAAGAAGCCCTCTGAAGTGTCTGAAGCTGCCCGGCTTCCTGGTAGCTCCGGTGGTGGACCCCGCCCACTGATTCCAGAAACAGCTGCAGAGACGCTGAGTGAACAGTCAAGGGCAGAGGCTCATGGCAGGCTAAGCCCACTGTGACGAGTACGGATCCTCAGTGCGATTCAGAAATGGCCCCATTACACTATTTTGGTTTACGGATGGAAAGGAGTCCCCATCTCTTGGCACAGAACTGAGCGCTTGCACACATGGATAGTGTATTGGGATTGCAGCCTTTCCACTTTTCTTTCCTGGGAATCTCAAAGAATAGACCTTGTCCTTTTTAAAAATCTGTATTTTTGAAAGACAGAGCATGAGTGGGAAGGGGCAGAGAGAGAGAGGGAGACACAGAATCCAAAGCAGGCTCCAGGCTCTGAGCTGTCAACACAGAGACCGATGCAGGGCTCGAACCCAAGAACATTGCTATCATAACCTGAGCTGATTTTATTTTTTATTTTTATTTTACAAATAGTTTACTGTCAGATTGGTTTCCATATAACACCCAGTGCTCATCCCCACAAGTGCCCTCCTCCATGCCCATCTCCCCCCCCCCCACATCCATCAGTCCTCAGTTTGTTCTCAGCATTCAAGAGTCTCTCATGGTTTGCCTCTCTCCCTGTCCCCCACCATTTCCCCCCTTCTTCTCCCCGATGGTCCTCCAGTAAGTTCCTCCTAATCCTCCTATACGTGCACACATATGATATTTGTCCTTCTCTGCCTGACTTATTTCGCTCAGTATAACACCCTCAAGGTCCATCCATGTTGCTACACATGGCCAGATTTCATTCTTTCTCATTGCCATGTAGTATTCCATGGTATAGATAAACCACATCTTCTTGATCCATTCATCCGTTGACCGACACTTAGTGACCTGAGCCGATTCTTAATGACTGAGGCACTCAGGTGCCCCTCCCCACCTTTTGTCCTTTTTCAGAGCTGTCCAGGGGTGAATGAGGACTGAAGCTTTGCTCTACAGGGACTGGAGATGCTGATCCCTCTCACCTTCCCTGTGGCATCAGGGCACACGCCCTTCAACATTGGAGTTCATTCAGCCACTATCACTTCCCTGCTTGTCTCTCCCATTTCCCTCTGATGGCGCCTGATTTGTTTGAGTCTGGGCTGGAAAAGCACCTTCCCTGGTCACTCCTGTGGGTGTCTGAGCCTTCTTCCTCACTCATGCCCTATCATGCTGTTGCTGTGTTAAATGCTGTAATGAGCAGATGTTTCCAGTCGGCAGCCTCTAATTTCTGCTATCATGCAGAATTAATATATTTCTAGATACTAATTTCTTCCTGAGCTTTTCTACCTGATAGCGGCAGCTGGCATGAGATTGGAGACTGGGCAAGGGGTATGAAGAGGGCTTTGTGGCAGAGATAAAGGAGTATAGAGGTCTTGTGTGTCAAAAATAAGAACGCAGCAGACACCTTATAGTGCTTCCACTGTATCATGAACATGAAGTTCTATGCTATATGGTTGGGAAAGGAGACTGCAGGTACAGGGGATATCTTCATTCCATGCTTATCATCCATACTCTAAAGTGGCTTGTTGTTAAAAACTTGGGCTTTGACAACCTCAGCCAGTGGTGGTTTAGGATTCTCAGCAAAATTCCTTGCCCAAATAGAAATCTTGTTGGTCAGTGGCCCGGGGAGTCCTCTGTATGTATTTACTGTAGCATTATTTGTCCGAGGCTGCCCTGGTTGATGACAGCTGCTGGTCAATTCATATCCATGCTCAGGAAAATAGCTCCAGGCCTGGGCACCTTGGAAGGAATTTGGAGAAGGGACATATTCATTGAGAAGTGATCAGATTCTCTGTGCTACAGTGAAAATTCTGTCAATCCCTCCCTCATTCCTTCATACATTAATTATCTCCTTGGTGTGCTCTACTATGACAGAGTTGATTTACTCCAGCCAGGGTAATTTGGAGAAATCTTCCTGAGCCTGACTTGATGGTATAGAGGAAGGGAGTCAAGATTAAGACTGGCTTGGACTTGACACCCAGAAGGCAAGACCGCTCCACTGGGAAGATGCCAAGATGTCCAAGAGAGAAGATGGAGGGCATGTTGAGAGATCCAAGGCCGGGAAGCACCGGTTATGAAGTTTTGCCCTTCCCTTCACTATGAATATGCTTTCCCTTTGCAGGGCATTTCTTAACAACTGTCACATGCATAGTTTTTGTTAATTGACTTATATACCATATTACTATATACTATGAATATTATTTCCAACGTAAATATTTTGCATGTATTTTGTTTGCTTATTTTCTTAGTTTGATACTCCATGGGTTGTTTGGCCACACCTGGTGTCCCTTAGACCTTTAGATTCTATGATTCTAATTCCAAACATCTCACCACATTCTATCCAGTGGTAATTAAAAACAAATATATAGGCAATCAACAAGCTGGGGAGAAAAAGTTCTGTTTGGAGTTAGAGTCCTTTTGCATTTGGCAAAATACAGTCACACTAATTTATATTGCTCTTATTCCATCTGCTTTCTGCTTTAAAATGTCCTGGATTGCTTCAGACTCTGTATATGCAATATTTTCCATTTACAAAATTTTCCTGCCTAATCCATTTTATTTTCCTGAGAGCTTTTAAAAAACGATATTGGTTAGTTTCAAATTTGCAGAGTTCAGTTTTATGTGATTTGATTCTTGGTCTTTTAAATGGGTGATAAAGCCTAAAGATATAACCAAGTGAAACTTTGGGAGCTAAAATGTTTGTGCCAGGAGCTCAATGCAACTTCTGCCAACCAATGGATGGCTTGGAGCAGCTGGTCTTTGTAGAGGCAGAACACAAGCATTCTCAAGTTCTTCTAGTGCCTAGAATTTTCTACCACCACTCCCTGGTGTGCTTAAATATATGCTGCCTACATGCCTTTGCGGAACTTTTTTTCCCAGATCCACTAAGGCATGAATGTGTATAAATCTTTTCTTCACTAATTATGGAAGAGGAGTAGAAATGAATAAAAATGTTGATCACAGGAAAACAGTATTAAAAAATTGTGTTTGATATCGTAACACTGCTTCACAACGCAAGTTACAGTAGTCTCTCGGATTCTGGGCTTGGAGTAGTGGGTGAGAGGTTGGTAGTTGCCTACCAGAATCTGGTCCTTCTCTCTGTTCATTTGCCAGCAGTTACACTCACACACTTCTGTTTACAGCACTGGGGAGGGAGGGCTGGGCTGGGAACCCCAGAGTCAAGGGACTCATCCACTCCAGCCTTATGGTCCGAGTTTCAAGTGGTGAATAGGGTTGTTTTGAAGACAAATTGGCAAGGCTCTTTTCAACGTGATAGGTGTGGTTTTAAAGGCAAACGATTTGAATGTTTTGTCTGGAAACGTTAGCAAGGATTTTGTTTTGCCTCCGAGCACAGAACACCATTATTTAGTTTACTTTTTAAAAAAATTTTTAACGTTTATTATTGGCAGAGAGACAGAACATGAGCATAGGAAGGGGTAGAGAGAGAGAGACAGAAGACAGACAGACCTCTGAAGCAGGCTCCAGGCTCTGAGCTGTCAGCACAGAGCCTGATGCTGGGCTCGAACTCACAAGCCATGAGATCATGACCTGAGCCGAAGTCAGACACTTAACTGACTGAGCCACCCAGGTGTGCCTTATTTAGTTTACTTTTATCCTACAAAACTGCCTTCAGATAAATTCTAACAGTGCCTTACATTTGAATTTTACTTTCTTCATCCACAATCTTTGAAGCTGTGATCTCATTCAATACTCAAATACTCCTGTGTGCACGACTTAATTGGAACTGGAAAGGAAGGTGTGATTTTATTGATGCAGGCAAGTAAATTAAGAGAAGTGTAGTGGGGGGGGTGTGTGTCATAAGGCAAGTTCATGGCCAAGTAGGTACTAGAGCCAAAATCTCCTGACTCCTACTATGGTGTTCTTTGTACCAGAGAGGCCAGTATTTAATGATGCTCTCTAACTGCTGGTATTCTCTATAAAGATAGTTCCATCTGTGGTTGGTGAAGTGGGTACACTGAGCTTGCCTAAGAAGACACTCACGTGTAGGTGGTTATTCAGTTTGTCAGAACGGCATATGTTTGCAACAGCGTGTCACGACAGGCTATTTCCACCCTGCCTACTGGAGTTTCTGGATAACCCACAGCCCTTGCTAGAAAGGAGCCTATACTGATCTGTTTCTGGAACTTTCTGCTGGTCTGCCCAGGACGCTCAGGTTCCAGGGTATCTGGCTACTTTGAGCTGCATGAAGCTGTGCTTCCAGCACCTGGGAAGGGCAGCTTTGGTTTGCCACATGTTATGTGCCCCAGCGCTCTCCTTCGGTTACTGCTGTCCTCTCTCCTCCTCAGGGCAGCTCTTGGGGGCTGTTCAGGGATGGACATTATTCTGCAACTGAGAGTTTGGCTTCGTTGCAGGAACTTCTGGTGTTGCTGTCTTATTGGCTGACATTTTAAAAGCTTTGGATAGGAAGGTGGTTTAACTGGTCAAGGGTGACTGTGGAATAGCTTATATGAGTTTTGCTCATTTGTCGTTTCTCTGCTTTTGATTCTGGTGAGGACCTTGAGGAGGATTGAGATTACAATCACTCAAAAAAAAAAAAAAAAGTGCCATTTTTCTTAAAGTTGCAAAGATAGAGGACACCATCATTAGCTTTTAGACAACTTGCACATTTTATTCTCCCCAGCTTCGCAATTGCTAGAGCTTAATAACATCCAACAACATCTCCACTTTCCTTGCAATTTAAGCTTGTTAATGTACACACATGCCTTTCTGGAAAGAGCTCATCTTAGTTTCCAGAAATGTGACCTGGTTCTCTGCTTAGGTAAAGCAGGATCTTGGTTCCCTCTAGATTTTCCAAGCTTCAGGCAGAATTTGTAACTGGGTAGAACTTGTCTTTGGTTCTGTTCAGTCTCCACTTCAGAGCCTTCTCCACTTTCTAGATACTTCCCCTTCCCGTCATGGGCCCAGTACCTCCCACCTGCTCACTAGTTTTGCTGTGCTGCCCCAGCTTGGTCTTGTCTTTGATAGCATCTTTGAGTTACTAGTAGACTTCCTCCTCCCTCAAAATTTACCTCCTTCGCTTGGCAGCCCTTCTCTTTCTGTTAACAGCAAACAATAACCTCCCTTAAAAAAATAGCCATTGTCATTATTACTATCATCACTACATCACCATTCCTCCTAACATGTACTGAGCTAAGCCCCGAGGACACACAAGATAAAGAATTCCTGCTCTAGGAGGGTTTATAGTCTAATGGTAGAAATGTAAACATTATTGATAGCTCATAGATGCCTGTCTTACTTCTAGAATAAAACATTTCTGCATTCCCATAGACTACAGAAATAGGAGGAATTAGTCCAGTGGTATTTTTGGTAGGCCGATGGGGATATTCAGAAGAGGGAGAAATCCTTAAAAATCAGAGGACATCAATCGGGGTCTATGACAGCCTACCCTGTACCTCTTCTCTCACACCTTTCCAACCGAAGACCCTGTAGTCACGACAGACAATAGGCCACGTGGAATCAGCTTGTGAGTGGGTTTATCTGTTGCTGGAGGGATTCGATGGGTGTTGCCAGAACTCATTCTAAATTACTTTTGCGGAGCCCGGAGCACAGCGGAAGTGATGTACAGGACTGTCAGACCAGAGCTCTTGCCAAACAGAGGCAGGATACAACATGACACACCAAAGCAGGAGCCTTCCTGTTTCTGTAACATTTCCAGCTGGAAAACAAATCAGAGCCGCACATTCCAGCTATGCTTAGGAAACCCTGAAATATCCAACTAGTAATCATGTAGGTATGCTAACTGCAGCTCGAAATAATTCTGGGGTTGCCAGTGCCCTGTGCTTTGTAGGCTTCCAATTAACTCTTTTCTCCACGGGCCAATTATCAGGCAAATTCTGCATTTCTACCTCCCAGCCCCACCCCCATCCTTTCAGAGAAAGATTGTTACACACACACCAGAATGTCTGACCATTACATTAAGCCATTAAAACATCGATGTTAGAAGAGTTTAGCCCTTAAAATATAAAGACTTCTGCATTAAATGAAATTCTACATTCATAAATCTTAGGAGTTAGAAGAAATCCAAGAGTAGCATCCTACACTTAATTAGCATGCCCTTGTATCAGTACTTATTAATACTGCCTCTTCTCTCTCAAACATGGTCAACTTGAACCCTAAGTTATATGGTTATTTTGCCTGAAATGTTATCCAGTTCAACCTTCAGCTTGATTCATATTTCATATAGATTTACTTTTCTGCTATTTCCTTTTTCCAAACAAGCAGTGGAAGGGCTCACTACCTTGCAAGGAAACCCTAACTTTTAAGGAATTCTTGGTTCTGCATCGAGATCTTCGTTCTCCCAGCCTGCACTCTTGGATTGTCATTCAACTATGTAGACCAAATTTCTTCTTTCTTCCATAAAATGTTTTTCCTGTTGGTCTGTTTTTTTAAAACATATCTTTACTTCTTTCACCATTTGAAATTCCAAGGAGCCTGGTGTGATTTTTGCAGTGATGCATCTTAAAGACAAAATGCGAGAATTCTGTTTGGTTTCCATTCAAGGGTTCTAGGATTAGAACCTAACACTTTTGTTTGGGGATGGTGGCTAAAACATAATGCGGGCGTTACAAAATAACCATGCCAGGATCCTGTAGTGACCGTTTCTTCATAATTTTTATTATTTCTTGAATGGAGGTGAAGGATACTATTTCTAGAACTTTATAGGCAGGAAACAAAGCAGAACATGAAGAAACAAGGCTTTATTTTCATTTTGTAATATTGGTTTGCTTTTGAGAGAGAGAGAGAGAGAGAGAGAGAGAAAGAGCACACGAGCAGGGGAGGGACAGAGAGAGGGAGACACAGAATCGAAAGCAGGCTCCAGACTCAGAGTTGTCAGCACATAGCTCAATGTGGGGCTCAGGCTCACAAACTAGGAGTTCATGATCTGAGCCGAAGTTACATGCTCAACCAACTGAGTCACCCAGGTGGCTCCAACAAAGCTTTCTGGAAAGGCTATTCTAAACTAACGGCAGAAGTACGACTCACATGCTTTGTTTTTTAAAGAATTTATTTTTTTATGATCGTAAAAATACAGATGTTTGTTGGAGATTTAGAACATTTTAAAAAATAAATTCCTATTTGTAATCCCACCTTCAGATAGTATATTACTGTTAATGTTTTTGGTGCAGATCTTTGGTGGGGTTTTTTTGTTAGTATATACTTGACTAATACCTAATTTGACAAAATAAGGATCAGATAATGTTTTCTCTACTGCTTTTCTAGGTGTACCATAGTCATTTTCCTACATCATTAAATAGGTTTAAAATCCTAGCTTTAGTTGTTGCAAAATATGCATTTTTCATTTTTTTATAAGATTCCTGTTAGACAGGTTGTTTTTAGCTATTCCAATAAGGCTGTAGGACACTTCCATAAATTCTTGTCACCCTCACTGATTATTTCCTTAGGATAGACTCCTAGAAATGGAAATTCTGCTCCAAGGATTGAATTAGCCTCTCTGCTAGGGCTGCCATGAGAGAATACCATGGATGGTGGCCTTACACCACAGAAATGTATTTTTTCCACAGTTCTGGAGGCTGGACCGCTCAGCTCAAAGTGCCGATTGATTGATTCAGTTGCTGGCGAGAGCTCACTTCTTGATTTGTAGATGGTAGGGTTTTCCATGTGTCCTCACGTGACAGAGCTCTTCTTCTTGTGAAAATACCATCCTATTGGACTGGGACCCCACCCCTGTAACCTCAGTCACCGCCTCACAGGCCCTATCTACAAATGCAGTTTTATGGCAGGGCAGTGGTTAAGGCTTCGATACATTGATTTTGGTGGTGGACACACAATTCAGTCCACACCAAGAGTATAACCCTTTTCATTTTTTTTTGATCAACTGTAAGGTTGAACCAATTTAGAGTGTCACCAGCAAGGTGAGGAGAGCTTTTAGCCTATCTTTACCAACACAGAGTATGATTAAAGAAAGAACTGCAGCTAAGATTCTATTAAAGAAGATGGTGCTTTAATTTGGATGTGATTCTTAATTCTTAGTTATTTGTTTACTTAACTCTGCTTATCAATTTGTAGGAGCTATTTATAGGATGATAGTAAGCAACAACTACTATTAGCATTTACTAGACACCGGTGTGGGAGCCAGGCACCTTGCATGCAGAATCCCCTTTACGATTCATGAAAAGTCTATTGTTATTTTCACACCCCATTTTACACTATTTTTAAAATATTTTACACACACACACACACACACACACACACACACACACACACACAGTGCGAGTGGGGGAGGGACAGAGAGAGGGAGACAGAATCTGAAGCAGGCTCCAGGCTCCGAGTTGTCAGCACAGAGCCTGATCCTGCGCTTGAACTCAAGAACCGTTGAGTTCATGATCTGAGCCAAAGTCGCATGCCTAAGTGACTGAGCCACCCAGGCGCCCCTTCACACTCCATTTTAGAGACAAGAACCCTGAGACATAGAGAAATGAAGCCGATTTCCCGTATGAGAAATTTACGTTTGCAGCCTCCCACTTATACCTGTGCTCACAGCTTCGGTCCTACAATGTTTGCATCCTGATTTTGTTGACACCTATCATTTGTCAATTGAATTTCCTGTCTTCATACCCTGCACGTACCATCTTTTTTTTTTGTCTTAAAATACCAGCACATTTTTTGCCACCCTCCTCCGCCGCCCCTCCCCCACCTCCATTCTCTGGGAGAGCTTCTCAAGTTCACTCTGCACGTGACCGACTTGATTTCCCAGTGTCTGTTTTATGGTCTTCAGGGTGACTTGATGGCTTGCATTTTTATTCCAGCCTCCAGCTCCCTTGGCTCCCCGCTTTGGGTTTGCGGTCTTTGCATCCTTTCCAGTTGCCTTTTCACCTAATGCTCTTGCAGTTCACCTGCTTTGCACTCTGCTCCTGTTTCTAAGAAGCCGTATAGTCTTAGATCCTATTGAAGGTAGAGAACACTTCATGATATTTTTTAGTGATAAATGATTTTCAAAGGCGTGTGCATCTTTTGCATCTTTAGGGTATCATTCTTTTCCTCTTGAGCTTGGCCCTTTATTCACAGGCCTTCCTGTTTAGGTTATTGTTTTCTAATCCCCAGATTAGACCCGTTCCCTCTGGATTCAACGTTTGCCAACAGGCAGATTTTTGTGGCTCTGCCATATAGAAAAGGGAACTTCTCACCTCGCTGCTGGAGTTCGCCAGCACTCTGAAGCCCAGCGGCTCTGTGAGGATGTAGAACTTAAGCACGCACTGCTGTTCGACTCCATATAGTCCTCTTTCTTGCTAATCTAGCTCAGGTTCAGGGCTCCGCTCCCTAGGACATGAAGCACCAGGATACAACTCTTCACCTCGCGGTGTTCATGAGTCCATAGACACGATAGACATTGGGGTGGGTTGGAATTAGAGGAAGACGACACGATGGGAAAGAGAAGGCCAGGCACCTTAGAAAGAAACACCTGCACAGCAGGGGAAAGTTTTCCCTTTGGCATTGGACCTGGGCCTGTGGGAAAGGGCGGACAGTGGGAAAGGACAAGGGCCCACCTCATCTTCTTTGCCAAGTGTGTGCTTCTTGGCTTCAGGAGAGCAACGACAGTGTGGTCGCTCACCATTTCTCCAACTCTACTTTCAGCCACATTGGAGCCAACGGAGAGTCTTTCCACCTCCTGGCAATTCATTTTTGTACTGTTTTCTCATTTCATTCTTTTAAACATGCAGTGGGAAAGTGGGAGAGTTTGAGGCAGGGGCTGTAAGCCAGGGATTTTTTTTAAATTAAAAAATTTTTGATGTTTATTTTTGAGAGAGAGTTAGAGTCTGTGGGGGAAGGGCAGAGAGAGGGAGACACAGAATCTGAAGCAGCCTCCAGGCTCTGAGCTGTCAGCACAGAGCCTGATGTGAGGGGCTCGAATTCATGAACTGTGAGAGCAGGACCTGAGCCAAAGTCAGACACTCAACCGACTGAGCCACCTAGGCACCTAGCCAGGCGTCATTTTAAATTGGAAAATCTTTACATTGTTATTTTTCTTGCTCACCGTTTTCTCCCTGAGCCTACCTTAATGCGTGTTGATGGCACTCAGGAGCCGAATCATTCCAGACACCTCATTCACACACTTACCAAGTACCAGGTCTATTTTGCCTTTTTTTTCCTGCTCCCCCACCCCGTATAGTCATCTTTCTATCCCCACTGTTTCCACCATGGGTGGTTTAGATCTTCCTATTTGCCATAGTGTCCTGCGGTTGCTGGTCTCCCAGCCACCGGTCTCTTCCCCCCACCCCACCCCTGCCCCCAATTACTTTAATAACACTTTAATTGAGGTCAGGAGTTTCTTAGCTTTCTAAGTGGCACAGTGGCTTCCCTTTGTGATACTCATGAATTCCAGATTTAGCCTGACCTTTAGGTCCTCCGTGACCCCTGCTCTACCTGACCCATCTCAATACCTTTACTCCTGTGCCTTATGCTCTAATTAAACTGGATGGCTCACCGTTTCCAAGGGGTTCCATGCTTTTCTTCTTTGATCTCTTAGGTTACGGATCACTTCTCCTTGGATTTCCTGCTCTGTTTTTTTGTTTTTGTTTTTTGGCTGCAGTCTTATCCAACTCCTAGACCCTCATTAAAAAGCAGTCTCCTCAGATCTGAATATAATTTTTTTATTGTTTTATTTATTTTTGAGAGAGACACAGCAGGAGCAGGGGAGGGACAGAGAGAGGGAGACAGAATCCGAAGACAGGCTCCAGGCTCTGAGCTGTCAGCACAGAGCCCAACGCGGGGCAGACCCACAAACCGTGAGATCATGACCTGAGCCGAAATCAGATGCTTAACCAACAGAGTCACCCAGGCACTCCTGTAGGATCTTAAATTGTGAATCTGAAGGCTTTATTTGTGGCATAAGTATTGACATGTTTTTAAAAATTTTATTTCTGAGAGAGAGAAGGTGAGAGAGAGCACATGAGCAGGGGAGGGTCAGAGAGAGAGGGAGACACAGAATCCTAAATGGGCTCCCAGCTCTGTGCTAGCTGTCAGCACGGAGCCTGACACAGGGCTTGGACCCAAGAACCATGAGATCATGACCTGAGCCGAAGTCGGATGCTCAACTGACTGAGTCACCCAGGTGCCCCTGAATGCAATCTTTTCTGAGCCCTGACATCTGGATCATCAAGTTAAATCTGCTTTGTGTTAGAGTTTGTAGGTGCATAGATGTGTGTGTGTTATCGGTTTTTTAGATTATAGGTTATTCTATTTTGCTAAGCCTTAGTTTCCTATCAATGAAATTAGTATACTATTAGTGCTTAACTCTTTTGTTTGAAGCACTGTGAAATGGGATGATGCATCAGAGTTTTAAGCACATAGCTTGCCACAGTGGGAGTGCTCAGTGAATACTGGTGTATCAAATGAACATAGGGTTCTTTGGGTCTCCTACCTTGATTCCGTATTCTTTCTAATGTAAAACATTTTCTTATTCCAAACCTTGCTAAGTTTGCAAGGCTCTCAGTACCAGTTGCCTTCTACATTTTTCTTGTGCACTGCCAGAAAGTTTAGGGGCAAGGAGGGAATGATCAAATATAATGACCATGAGTGAAAACCACAGGCACTGAACAGCTGGATAATGTGAACAGACAAGTTCAGCTGAATCTCCAGAAATGCATCAATCACAGGATGATGGCAGCTCTGGGGGAACGTTACGAGGGGTTTGAAGAGAAGCCAGAGCACAGAATAAAGGGATCCTTAGAGTTGGTTTTCAAAACCAAAGTCTCCATTGTGCCCAACATGCTTTGCAAAGATGGCAAATTACATGTAAACAGAACTCATTTTTCTTGAGATCCTTAGGAAATTGGAGAGTTTTGTTTTTTTTTGAGCAACTTAATAGAAACTACCTCAGGAATGGGGTCTTCCATTGCTTTTCCATGCAATACTGTTCTCCCTAAGGGACTGTGCCACAGACTTCCAGAGGGAGTATTGTAAAAGCCACTAATAAGGGTCCTTCTCAGGTAACATTTTCTGGGATGAAATATTTTGGATTAATATAGTCTAAGTACACTGAACTAATGTGGTCAACGTGATAGCTCTGACATACAATGCTATGGTCTTTACTGCTATCCTGGTTTCTGTAGCCTCAAAGGCCCACAAGGTGTCAAGATGACAAATTCTTAGCTAAGGCAACATGGAAGCCATCACCGTTCCATATAGGATTCGTAGTCCGTGGTTTTGCTCAGAAGAGAAAGCATGGACTCCCGTCAAGCATACATTAATGTGAAGAACCTTGGATAGGGAGTCAGGCTTCAGTCCTAGTACTACAGGAGGGTGAAGCCAGTAGGACCTGGACCCAGCACTTAACCACTGCAGGCTTTATCAATTCATTAAAAGGAAATGAGCAACAGCGTCCTTAATGGTTTTTCCAAATATAGACTTTTCAACTGTAAGATTTCTTTTGGCTGGAGAGTAGGGGGTCATGAACACTGGGAATCTGGAATCAGTAGGCTTGGTTTTGAATCCAGACGAAGTCTTTTTGTAGTTAAGATCTTAGATGGTTACTTGCTTATTCTGTGCGCCTTAGTTTCCTTAACTGTCAGATGGAGATAGTGTTAACTTCTTGCATCACTTTGGACATGCAGTGGGTATCAATTGATGGACTCAGACTTATTAGGGACCCAGGCTTTTTCTGACAAGTTGGCCATCTTAAATTTTTCCTTCATATTTGTTGCCACTAGGAGACAGTGGAGGGGTCTGTAGATAGTGTGTTCCTTAATACGAAGCAGGGGGCGGTGGTAGCAGGATTTAGGGGAAAAAATGGTATTCATAGAGGAAAGGTCCATGTTTCAGGACTACTTCCTCCTTTTCTGCAAAAGGAAGAAAACCTTCCCAAAAGTTCCCAAATGATTCCTCTATTTCCTATTTTCTATTTGTTTCATTGGCCCAAACAGGGCCTCAAGTCTCTCATCTGTGAGGGAGGTTGGCAAAGTCTTTCTCAGCTTCTGTAGTAGTGGTTGGGAGGGCTGTGGGTTTGGCCAGCAAACAGGTGTGACACACGGCTCCATAGTGATGGCAGGAGGTCAGAAGGGGATCACAGTGAATTCTAAAGGAGTACTTAGCACGGAAACTGACCCAGAGGTAGTGCTTGATAACTGTTAGCAGTTATGCTTTCCTTTGCACCTGATTCCACCTCACCGTACATGTAATTCCGGAGTCACTGATGTTTGGTACTACAATACTATTTGACTTCTTCCCCTTAGAGTAATAGCATTACTTTTCTGTTTATGCTTTGCTCACACTAGCTTTAAGGTGTTGTGAAAGAGCATTCACAGCCCGTATTTATGAGAGAAAAAAAAAAAAGTAGCAGAGTAGGCGGAGATGATCTTGGACAAGGTGCTTTGCCTGCCCAAAGCCCCCTTCTGACAAAGCTACACGAACTCCTCATGCATAGGTTACCATGCTTTGCACAATGCCCCCTTCTACCTTGGCTTTGTCAGTCTGGACCAGAGGATAGGGTCTCTCCCAAAGGCAGCAAGAGGCTGCAGGGACATCTGTCCTGTAAGAAAGCTCCACACAAGGTAGTAATTAACTGACCGAAATCAGCCCCTGTATCTTAAAATGGGTTTTTAATGTTCATCTTTGAGAGAGAGAGAGAGAGAGAGAGAGAGAGAGAGAGAGAGAGAGAGAGAGAGAGAGAATGAGTGGAAGAGGAGTATAGAGAGAGGGAAACACAGAACTCAAAGCAGACTCCAGGCTCCAAGTTGTCAGCACGGAGCCGGACACAGGGCTCAAACGCAAAAACTGAGATCATGACCAAAGCCGAAGTCAAATGCCCAAGCACCTGAGCCACCTAGGCATCCCAGGCCCTCTATCTTGGAGTCACTCCTTGAATGCAAGACTTTAGAGTTATGCAGCAAAGGGGTACAGAGAGAGGACAAATTAAGCAGAGGTCATGAGGAGCAGAAGCCATGAACAGGTGCAAGCCAGGAGGTAAAAGCCTGAGGGGATTGCAGAAGCGGTAGAAACAGAACTCAGTGGCTGAGTTACCGTGATGGGAACAGCAGCCCGTACTGCGAGGGATTGGACCTGATCCCTGGAGCTGCCGCTTTGCCCGAGGCTGCTGGAGCTACCCTGCGTCCTGAGCCATGATCCATCTGTACCCTGGCCGCCTACCACCTTCCTTGCTCCCCCGTGTCCCTATATCAGGCCCCCATTCTGGGGTAACTTGGGAGAGTCTCCCATCCTGGGAACTGCCGAGCCTGGCTCACAAAAGGGATTCAAGTAATTTAGACAGAGGAGCGTACTATTCTGCTCCTAATAGGGAATGAGTGGGGAGGCTCACGCACAGCTTCTGTATCCATCTCCCACACCTGTTGCCTGTTACGGACCAGCCACGGTCAAGTGCGAGAAACCTCTCCAAGCACGGGCGGAGATTCCGCTTTGAGCCCTCACCGAGGCTCATCAGCCTGGGCACCGGGGCCCCATGGCCCCCTGTTTACCCACCAGGAGTCTCATCAGAAGGGAATTCAAGAGACCTGCTTTGCCACCCGGAGCCGGCTCTATTTACATAATCCTCCCTAGGCTCTTGCTTGTGTAATTCAATTATTTGATTGACTTTATATTGTGTGATGCTGGAAGAGGTGAAGAAACAACAGGTTTTTGGCTGTACCCTCTGGCCTGTTCTGTTCCGTCTTGCTGGCTTTAAGGATTTCACGAAGCTTTGTGTCGCTGCCAACAGTCTACCCGGGTGTTTTTCCCAAGCAGCATCCTGCTTCCCATGCGCCTATCTCCAAAGGATCCCTCAGAAGTGGGACTGAGACCTAAACCTTCAGTTGCAGGCACGTGGGTGGGGTGTGCGGGCCACAAAGGATCCCGAGAAACCCCTTCAAGGGCCCCCCCAAGTTGCGGAATTTAGCGCTCGCACCCTGGCCTCTTCCTTTCCCCCCAGGAGAAATGGCGGTGTTTCTTTGATTGGGAAGATCTCCTTGCATCTGGCAGCTCTGACACAAGTTAACACAGCTTTAAGAGCTCGCTTCCCTGACATTTTGGCTGGGCCGATTTCCGAGTATGGAATTGTTAAGCCACATTTCAACTTCGTTTCCAGGCATGTGTCTTCTCTGCCATTTCTTATAGAGCTCCGTCCCCGTTATTGTTGACACGTCTTCCCCCTTTCTTCTCAGCTTGAACCCAACTCCAATAAAACCCCCTGACTTGTAAACAACTTATGAAATGTTTCCCATACGTGACTGAATGGCCTTGTACTGGGTCCCGGGAGGGAGTAGATTCCTCGGCCTATTTGTCCCCCACCTTCACTGGCTGAGGACGCTTTGTACTGTGCGGGTGGGTGCGACACGGGGGGTGGGGGCTGGCTTGTGTCTGACATCTGGAGTTAAAATCTAAATGCATTTTCCCATAGAACGAGATTATTTGTGAAGGCCGGCAAGCCCCCTTTACCTTCATAGAGCTAAGTGCTATTGTACAAACCACATTCGTGGTGTTAGAGCGTGGCTACACCTTAGAATCACCTGGGGTGGGGGTGTGTAGCCCTGCCTTCACCAGTCAGATTCAACTGCTCCAAGCAGAAGCCCTGGAATAGGGGCTTTTCACAAGTTTCCCTGGAAATTCTAGCCCAGACAGAGTGGGGAGCCCTGGGATTTGGCAGCCAGGCCAAGATTGGAGTGAGGCACAAGAGACATCTGGGGGCAAAATTTAAGGAGGTGTTCGCTTTAAGGGTGGTGCAAATCAGCCCTGTTTGGGGGTCACATTCATTAGTCAATCTGCGATTCCAGGTTTCGGACGGGCACAAGTTTTTAGTTTTAAACTCGCATAAGGAAAGCTTTTTATGGGGCTCAGCCTGTTTGGAAATTTCTCCCTCTTTGCCTGCTGCTCTTGATATCCCATCTCTTTACAATTCCGCTCCCCCCCCAAGTTTTCTTGGTTTTTTTTTTCTTCTTCCCTCATTACTAGAACGTTCTTCTTCCCCATCACCTTCTCCTCCTCCCTTCCCTCCCCCCCACCCCCTTTCTTCCAGGGGCATGCTCTCTTTGCTTTCTCTCTGCTTATGTTCTTTGGCCCTTTCCTTCCTGCTGCTCCCAGACCCATTCCCGTGTTTTGGAGCTCGGTATGGTTTCTCTCCCCGGCTGTTCCTTCCACCCCAGCACACCCACCATCGCCCAGGAGCCGGCCAACTGGCTCCCATTTAAATACCTCCCAAGGTTCTGTACGTTAAGCAAGCGTCAGCTGCGGCCAGAGCTCCAGCTGCTTTTCATGAACCACCACTTGGCCCCAGCTGACCCCAGGCGGCTCTTCTAGGCAGGGTGGGCAGCAGTGGGTGGTTTGGGAGGAAAGAAAGATTAGCAAGGATGGAAAGATCCAGCAGCCACGCACTCTTCCTTTCCCTGAAGCTCCTTTGAGGAGTAAAGACAAATGTCTATAAAAGTTTTACAGCCTTGGATCCTGGTGGCCGCTGGGGCAGGTCCCCCCCTGCCCTCCCGCCTCTGGCGGCACAGGGGCCCAGGCTAATCTTTTGACTGTTCCTGCCCTCTGGGTTTTCTTGAAAGATAAACAGCGCCATCATCTTTTTCTCAGGCCCTCTGGCACTGTTGGCACTTCCGCAGGTGGGAATCAATCTCTTTTTATACGACAACCGCGCCAGATCTTCAGAGCAGGGCCAGCAACCCCTTTCCTTGTGTGGGAAAGATGAGGATAAGGCAGAAAGCCCAGGGCCCAGAAGCATCAAGTTGGAACCTTCAAAAGGCTTCCTTCCTGCCAGGTGTTGAAAATGCAGGCAGAAAATGCAGTGGCCTTGGCAATCTGTCCCAGGCATGGCCCATGGGAGCCTTGTGGGAGAAGAATGAGGTGCCTGTCTAGGTTTGGCGCCCTGGTCTATATGTGGTCACGGTTGCTCTGGGGGCCTTGGCCTGTCCTCGTGGATTTGGTTCCCACCTGCCCCCCAGGAAGCAGGATTGGAAGGGGAGGTGGGGACACGATGTGGAGGAAGCCCTCTGCCTGGCTGGTGGGAGGCCCTGCCACGGCCTGACTGCTCACAAATGGCGTAGCTTGTCCCCGTGTGTGGGATCAGTCCCCAGCGCCCACCCCTTAGATCACCTCGTCCATGGTTGGCATTGGCAGGGTGTGGCCTTACAGGGATGCACAGCAAAAGGAATCGATGCCCTCTTGGGCTTTGAGTGGGGTGGCCCAGAGGGGATGCGCATATTTCAGCAGGGGAAGAGAATACAGAAGTGGTGTGAGGGCAGCTGTAATAATAATAATAATTATTCCATGGGGGCACCTGGGTGGCTTAGTCGGTTGAGCGTCTGACTTCAGCTCAGGTCACGATCTTGTGGTTGGTGAGTTTAAGCTCTGTGTCTGGCTCTGTGCTGACAGCTCAGAGCCTGGAGCCTGCTTTGGATTCTCTGTCTCCCTCTCTCTCTGTTTCTCTCCTGCTCATGTTCTCCCTCTCTCAAAAATAAGTAAAGATGAAAAATAATAATAAAAATAAAATAACTTAAAAAATAATTATTATTCCATGTTACGTGCCACAGTCTTCAATTCATTTTCACATATAGCCTATTTGAGTCAGAGGATAAGCCTGTGTAACAAGCACAGCAAATTCTCTTAACTCCATCTCGCAGGAATTCAGAGGGTAAGGGAGGCCCAGGGCTCCCAGGGCTAGCAAATTACACAGGTGAATCCTGGAGTTTCTTGTGGAAATGTCCTAGTATTGAGCAGTCTAGAGATTGGCCCACCTGCTTTGGCGAGACCCACATGGGGTGTCGTAAATGGAGTAGGATAAGTGGGTAAAACAAATAGCTCCATGCTGCCGTGGAAGGGGTCCAAGAGCCGAGGCTGCCATAAGGCTGGAGCTCTTAAGAAGTCATGGCCCAAAGGACCTTCCCTCCTGGGAGGGAGGAACGACACAGCTGACCACTCAAAGGCCATTGGCAGAGCCCAAAGTGCGTTTCCACTGGGATGGATGTTAGGAGGCATTAAGGGGCACAGGGGGAGTGGCAGTGGGCTCCCTCAGTTTGCCAGGTCTAGATTAGGAAGACACTGTGTGTGTTGTGGTCAGTGTGGCAATCATTGGGAAGGGGGCTCAGCTGGGACAGGCCAGAAGCAGCAGCAGCAGCAGCAATACCAGTGGTGGTTGTAGTTGTAGTAGTGTAGAGGGTTCTCGCACAGAGAGACGGGACACCAAGGCTTTTCTGTCCAGGAGGCTGCTTTATTCGTTGTGCTGTCACGGGCTCAGTGGGTTCTCACCCCAAAATATTGAACCCCGAGCACAGTGGGGTGTAGCCTTTTGTATGATGTTCGCTCCTTCGTCTCCCATATATGGTAACATGCAGTCTGCACAGGCCGTCTGTGTTACAGAGCTGCGAGGAATGTTGTGCGTGCACACGTAGCCAGGTTGCCTTCTCTTGTCTTGAGGTTCCTACCACATTCCTTAGGGAGGGGCTCTACCACCATAGCAGCCGAAGACCATCAGTAGCATTACAGATTTCTCCTTCCTCACGAGGTTCTTGCCATCATTGGGTCTGCCGGTTTAGGCCGAGCCATGGTTCTAAGAGACGAAGACCGTGATACTCCTACCCAAAGCACTATCCTGTACCTGTCTCCATTCAGAACGTATAGTTTCCAAAGGATCCTATTAGATCTTTCACCTTCCACTGAGGTAGGCAGGCAGATATTCTTCATAGCCTCAATTTCCAGATGGAGCCCAGAAAATTCACTGACATCTAAAAATCTTACCACCAACAGGTATAAGCAGACAGACAGGAACTTCAATCCGGGGCCTCCAATTCCTGATGGATTCTATTTTCTCTGCTCTCTTCTGTGTGTTGAGGTACTTACTAGATTAGTGTCCTCAACTCTCCCTTGACCAGAGGCCAGAGTCGGGTTGAGTCTTACAGAGAGCAGCAGGCCAGGTGGTCCTAACTGTGGGAAGCAGAGGCCAGGGAGGCTGGGGCCTGGAAGGAAGTGATGGTGCTTTCTTCTACCTCACTTCTCCCAAGAGAAAGTGAGGGTGACAGAGGGTGGGGACAGTAACCTAGTATTAGTGATATGACGTGAGGACAGTGATCTGACTAGGGGCCTGCGGACATCACCAGGCTCTCTGAGATGAAGAAAACAGCAAATTTCTCTCCCAAAGTCTTTATGGAGTTTCCTTCGGCAGCAACTTGGTGTCTCCTTCCTCACTGCAGAACATATTTCCATAAATTTATTTCTGTCACAGAAGAGAGCTTGGTTTTAAAGCTGCCCATATGCGAGCCATGCTTTCCTTTTTCCCCCCACCTCACATAGTGTTAAAACGTAGGCGTGTAAAACACTTCTGCTTAACTGAAAGTCTGTATCGCATGAGTACTATGTGTCTGTCCATTCTGGAACCTGATGGAACTGGATGTCTCAGGATTGTGGCTGAAACCCCAAAGCTGAGGACAGTAGGCAAAAACTTGTGTCTGTAGTCTACTGAAATCAGCCACGGAGCTGTGGAACAGCCCCCTCCAGCCTTTTATCAGAGGCGGCCAGACTGGCCGTGTGCCCTCCATCTGCACCATCCCATGCAATCTTATAAGCACATTCATGGAAAGGGGAGTCCTTGAGAGGTAGGCTCGGGGCTTTGGGGGATAAGGCTGTGGTATTCGCCGTCCCCTTGCCATGGCTTGCCCTCACGTCTGCTGAGGGATGGCCACAAAAAAACTTGTCAGAATCACCCTAAAGTGGGGTCCCTGCACTGCCCTCTACATTTTAGAGACAGTATCTCAGGAATTCCCCCTAGCACACTCCTTATGGAGCAGGAAATGTGTGGCATTAGGGAACATGTCCTCCTGAAGCCCCTCCCCACCACACTTCAGGTGTCCAGTGCTCCCAGAATGCCTTCCAGGGCCTGCTGAGGTCCATTGGCCCAAGATGGACAGTGCTCAGCCCCGGGCCTGAGCATGGCCGGAGGCAGCAGTTTAGGGGGATTGTGGGAGGTTCCTGGGTGTGCAGCCTGGTGGCCAGTGTGTGTGCTTGAGACGCTTCTGGTAAGGGATGCAGCTAAGGGTAGGAAGAGAAGCAGAGCAGGCTATTGGCCAGGGGCAGGGCCTTGGGATGGCAGGAACATCTCTCACAGATTTAAATTCCAAGGAGAGTGAGAATTCTAAATTCAAACTGATCTTCCAGGCCATCATGAAGGGGTATATATCAAGGCAGGAGGCTAGAAGGTTCTTAACAGTATTGTTTAGCTACCTTTGTAACTTTTTAAGACATTTGGATATCTGGTATGTGGGCCTCCATCCCGAATCTTGCCATAGGCCCTGCAACGCTAGGGGCGGGCCTGCCTCAAGGACATCAGGGGGCCTGCAGGAGGAGAGGCTGCCCCCTTGCCCTCTGGTTGGTCGACTTTAAGCTACAGAAGAACAGAGGTCCACCCAGCACCCTGGGAGAGGTTTGTACTTCCCCATGAATGTCTGTGGGGAGATGGGACCCTAAAGCCTGGAGCTTGTGTGGAGCACCCTGAAATCAGGAGGCTAGCTGGAATAACTCAGCACAGCAAGTGCAGTGAGAAGAGAAGAAGGCCACGAGCAGCCTGCCACCCTATGGTTGGTGTGGCAAGCATGTGTGAGCTTCTTCCGGGCCAAATGGATACGTCCGTGCCTTCAGGGGACACTGAGCAAGAGGTCTTCCTGTGAGGGCAAGCGGGGAAGGTGGCAAGCTGGGGGCAAGGATGGAGTTGGGCTGTGCCTAAAAAATCTGCCAGAGTGTTCTTTAGCCACATCACAGAACTGTGCAGGAAGGAGGTTTCCAGGATGGGTTCTCATAAGTGGCATTTGAATACCTGTGACACAGAGAACATTCAGAGTCAAGAGATTACTGCTGGGAGTACCACCAAGCAAAACCCCTGAGCACCTTCGAGGCCCCTCCCTCTGCTCTGACACAGAAAGACCCAGAAGTGGGGAGGAGAGGTGATGAGTAAAAAAGGGGAAGAACATTCTCACATTCCTCGCCATTAAAAATTATTTTTATTTATTTTTAAATGTTTTATTTATTTTTGAGGGAGAGGGTGCAAGTATAGGGGAGGAGCACAGAGAGAGATGGACAGAGGATCTGAAGTGGGCTCTGTGCTGAGAGCAGTGAGCCGAATGCAGAGCTTGAACTCACCAACTGTGAGATCATGATCTTGAGCCGGAGTCAGACGCTCAACGGACTGAGCCACCCAGGTGCCCCTCCTTTGCCATTTCTGACCGGAGTGGTGGCACTCTTCAGCTACAGGAAGAGGAAAACTTCCATATGGAGGGAGAGAGAAGTGTTGACTTAAACAAGACTTTTAATACCTGAGAAGCTTTTAAGTGCCACAGTGAGGCTGGTTCATATAGGTGGAAGCAGCCCAGAAAGCTCTCAGGTGAGCCCAGGATGCTGTATGGGGGTGAGGGGATCTCAGAGGGCTTTGATGGCATAAAGATAAACTGGATTTCCTTTCAATTCCAACAAGTTCATTCTGCGGGACATTCTGTGCTCACAACCACTAACACCAAACCACTAATCCTTTTCCTTGGCCTTGAATCTTACTTGAACATCCTTTTGCAAGGAAAATGGATGTTGACTTGGTAACGGGTCCTTGAGTATGAGTTGCTTGTCCTCTCTGAATGTCATCTGCAAGATGAGTCTGATGGTACCTGCATATGCAATTAGGAAATTGGGGTCAGTTGGGCAACTGAGTTGAGAAAGTTGCCCAACACACACTCCCTTCCCTGCCCTTTCTTTACTGGCCAATGAATGTAGAAACATGGCACAGTCAGAAAAAAAGTGAAAATTCTCAGTTTCGCATCTGTGGCTCAGTCTCCCAGCCTTTTCTGGAGTGGCTCCAGCCCCATGGCTGCTGGGCTGTGCTCTCAAGCCTGTGTCCACATGGCGAGTCCGGCCCTTTCCCATATCTTCCCTAATGTCTTATGCTCGTGCTGAAAAGGGCAAAGGTTGCTAGTTCAGCTTCTTCCTCCAACTGTCACATGTTTCGATAATAAATATCCTAATCGACATATGTTGATGTATTATTTCTTTTAGCAAGATGGCTGTGTGGCCAAAGATTACCCTTGATACTGGTTTCTCTTTTGTTCTGTACATATTACTTTTCAGCTCAAGATCGAGAACACTGGGCTCATGTATTCCACCCAAGTTATGAGGAAGGGTGAGGGTGAACTTTCCATCTAAGGCTCACTGGATGCCCACCTGGAAGTTCATGAATCCACTTTCAGGAGTAGGCTGTGCCTTTGGGTCTGAGTGTGGTGGGAAGGGAATGTGCTTCTATTTTCTTTGCTATTTATTGCTCTGCATTAAAAAAAAAAAAAAAAGGCTCCCGACTCCTTTGACCAGAGAGTGGTGTTTCATTAAGGAAGAGCACATATTGATTAGGCCAGCAACCAGCTTAGGCCACACCAAATCGAAAGCTGCTCCGTGAGGGGACAACTTGTGTTACATCCCTTCCCTCTGGATATTCTCTTCCTGCCTATTTTACTCACCACCTCTGCTTCTGTCCCCGTTTACTTGTTTGGTTCAGAAGAAGATGGCCACCTCACTTCTGTGAGACATGAACGTGAAGACCCTGGAGGTGCCCAGGGAGCTAAAAATCACAGGGTAGCAGTTGGCATAGGGAGAGAGTGATATCAGAGTGGCCCTGCGTCCCCACACGGAAGAGTGAGGTGTGAGGAAAGCTGACATAAATAAGTGCTGTGGTCCTTCCTTAGCTGAACTTTTGTCCTGTGACGAGTCTCTGGGTGGCATGGAAAGGCCCATTCTGGAGGTTCCTTGGTATTACTGGCCCACTGCCAGAGAGGGCACCTCAGCTTTGGGGGTGTGTCTGCTAAGGAGTCCCTATTCGGGGGATGCCCTCTTCGGTGGCCAGATGACAACAAGGCACTGGTGTATCAGCCATATTATCCTACTCTCCCCCAGCTCAGAAGGGCTGAAGGAAAACAGCTCCTCGGGGCGTTTAAGCTGGTCGGTTTCCATAAGGGTGGTGCTGGCCGTGCCTCAGACCCAGTCCTCTGGGAGCCAGAAGTCCTGAATGATGGTATTGTTACATCTGAATACCTCTGAGAAGCTGTCTGAAAGAAGAAGAGATAAAGTTGAAATGTTAAACGTTTCCAACAAAAGCTATTAGGGGAGAATTTCCTGACTCAGCACTTGTTGACATTTTTTGAGGCTTTTCACAGACAACATAAAGTTATGCTTTTTGTGTGTGTGTGTACGTGGGGGTTTTCTTGTTGTTTAGGATTTTTTTTCTTTTTTAAAGCTTATCGGTTTTCATTGATGAGAGGGTTGTGCAACCCAGGGCCGGAGACACTGCCAGGAAATGCCTGGTAACCAGTGGATGAGGGCTCCTGCTTAGTATGAGAGAAAGCCTGAGCTGGCCTTTCCCATCCCGGCCACTGCTGAAGTCTGACCCACCCTTACCTGAAGACGCCAGAGTTGTTGTAGCCCTGAGTCTCACCTCTCAGGAATTCACTTCCTCCCCACTCCTGCGGAGTTCTGGCTTAGTAACCTACATGCCATGTGGCCCTAAGCTTGTGGTATGGGTTGAATTATGTCCCCTTCCCGCATTCCTCTGCTGAAGTCCTAACTTGCCAGTATCTCAGATTGTGACTTTATTTGGACACAGGGTTTTGGGAAAGGAAAAAATTTTCCCTACCCTTCAAGGTTTTTCTGGCTGGTCCAAGAATTAAGTGGACACAAAACAGATGAACAGGAGAAAAATAAAATTTAAGTAGGCATGTACAGGGGCTCCATGAAAATATAAGGCCCACAGGCAGTCAGGCAATGAAGGCTTATAAGGAGAGAAGGGTGTAGGGGTGGGGGAAGGTAGACAATCCATAGAAAGATGAAAAAGAGTAAATGTTTGGTGAACAAATGTTGGCTGGGCCGTACAGAAACAATGGGACATAGGGAGGAATTTTCACAGAGACAGAGATTGCTATGTTCCTGCTTGTCTACTGTCCCTAGTTCATGTTACATTGTACTCATACCTGTGGTGATAGCCCTCTTCCTGGAGCAGGACTTCTATCTAAATTCTTTCAGGCAGCTAGGAGGAAAGTCAAATTTTCCTCCTGAGTATTTTGTTTCTTAAAAATAACCAGCCTGAAATAGTCCACATGACAAAGGGACGTATTCGGGGGTGACAAAGTTTGCTCCTCTACAGGGTCTTTATAGAGGTAACCAAGTTAAAATAAGGTCACGAGGGTGGGCCCTAATCCAGTATGATTGGTATCCTTATAAAAAGGGGAAGTTTGGAGACAGACCCATACACAGGAAGAAATCGATGTGAAAGATAAATCTAGAGATCGGGGTGACGGTTTTACATGCCGAGGAATGCCAAAGATTTCCAGCACACTGCTAGAAGTGGATGAGAGGCCTGGAATACTGGAAGAGGCTCTTCCTCACAGGCTGAGAAGAAAGTACTCTGCCATCTTTGACCTTGACCTTGGACCACTAACCTCCAGATCTGTGAGACAATAGATTTCCGTGGCTTAAACCACCCAATCTATGGTACTTGGATACAGCAGTCCTAGAAAACTAATGTAGCTTGGAATTCTCTGTTTTTCTTCATCTTCCTGTTTATGGTTTTTCCCTCTCGCCTTCCTTTTCCCTCCCTCTTCCCTATTATATCCCAAACTCCTATTATATCATAATAAAGTAGACCATGCTCTGGAATCATACTGTGTCCAATTCGAAACTCCACCATTTACTAGTGCAGTGCCCCATGACTCATGTCTGCCCGTGTTTCCTCATCTATAAAATGGAAATAATAGTAGCAATACTGACTTCACAGAATAAATGGAAGAATTGACGTAAAGCCTGCCTTAAACGTGAGAAGTATCCAACCACTGTGCACAATCCTAGTCTGAGGCCTTCACGCATATTGAATGTCTACTCTGTACATCCTATAGTGCTAGTACTTAAGGAGCAGATTCCCAGTTATTAGAAGACCTCGTTCCTATTCAACTTCATCACTCCTGGGACTTTATACTCTGATCAGAGACAGAAAACATTTGTGGGGGGAAAAAAACCAAAAACCAAAACCACATTTGTGGGGAACAGTTTACAAAGCAAGGCTCGATGTGATGATGGTAGGATCACAGGCTCTTTGCGTTGGCTCCCACAAGTAGGTCTTGATCACAAGACCCCACCAGCCTGGGCCCTTTCCTCGGACCAGCTACAGAGTTTCCGAACCTTGAGCTGTTATGCCCAGATCGCGATCTCCCCCAAATCCCAAGACCACCAAGGGGTCCGAGTCACGTATGCAAAGGCAAAGGGCTTTATTACAGGCTTAAGCTCGGGCTCCCACACCTCACCAACGCAATGAATCCATGCTGAGAGCCCCGAACAAAGAAGGAGTAGGGTTTTTATTAACTCTAGGGCAGGAAAGGGGTGATGGACAGGGACTACAACGTGATAGGACAAGGTGACGGCAGAGGTTGTTACGGTGCAGAGGGCTTGGTGAGTTTAGAGCAAGGTGGGCCAGAATAGTGGCCGCAACGTCCCGTACCTCCCAACCTCCAGTGATTGGTTCGGACACAGGGAAGGGCGGTGTCTCAAGCCTGCCGAGTCAGGCCTCAGAGACTTGAGTCTTCTAATTTCTGGGCCCTTCTGAGGCCTGTCATGGCGCTGGTTTGGTTCTTTAGAGAGAATTGAGGAACATTCTGAGCGTCAGTTTCCTCATCTGCGAAATTAGGGGGATACGTGTAGCCCCGTTTCGCAGGGCTGGGGTGGTGAGCAGTGAGCGCACGCATGTGCGGGTCGGAAGCCGCGCTCCCACAGGGCAAACAGTCACGTGAGCTGCCGTGGGTGAATGAATGTTCAAACACGATGCCCAGTAGACTCTGCCCCAGCTTTACGCCATGTTTGTTGATTCCCATCGGTTTGACACACTCTGGCACCTTTCTCACATAGAGGCTGTGGCCGGTTCAGAGTGCTTAACGCCAGAGCTTGTGGGTGAGGGGGCGCCCCATACTTCAGCACGTGCCAGGGCAGCACAGAGTACTTCCTGAGTCTTAATTTTAGGTCTTCTTCCACATCTTCCTTTTCCTCACTTCCGGGGCCTCCCTTTTGTCTCTCCTCATTCTCAAGCACAAAGTTTAGAGGCTAAGATTCTGACTCTGCTACCTACCAGCTGGCAGTGGAAGGCGAGGCTCCCAGTGCCGCACAGCTTCCCTGCCCTTATAAACGAGAAGTTTCAAGTCCCGTTTTCAGTGTCTCTCTTTGGATATTGAAATGAAAGGCTGAGTGGCCCATTCAGCCCAGTGGAAACTGCTCCATCAGTGTCATTTGCCAGCACTCATGTGGCCTAACTCTGGTGGGGACGTTGGAAGCCAAAAGTGCTGCTCTTGGCGGCTGGGTCTTGGAGCCTGTCTTAGATTAAGGTGGGTCAGCTCTGCTAAAGTGGCAACGATGGGCTGCGCCTTCAGGAGCCTGGCCTTTGTGAGACTCCAGCTGAGGAATCTCTTTCCCAAGAATCTGAAGCGCTCAGGCCAGCACGGCCTGTGTATTCATGCTCTGAAAAGGCAGCCGCCACAATAGCTGTTGGAGCCCACATGTTACCCCCTTACCTCCCACCGCTGGCCTGCGCCAGTGCAATCACTTGTTCCTCTGTCTCCTTTGGTAACTTGGAAACTGTTTGTGCTGGCGATCTATGATAACCATTTTGGCTGGAACGAATGTCCTTTTGGAGGTGAGGAGGGACAAAAGGAAAGCAATGTGACACAGACAAGGGACAGACGATTCTGTAAATGCCGGCAGAAGGGGACTACGTTTTAAAAAGCAAGCAGCTAGAAAGAGAATATTGTTCTACTTCGTTCCTCTTTCTTCATTCTCTGGGCTCACATTTCTAAGAGCTTTAATTTATAAAACTTGAACAAGAAAGTGTATTATTGTAAATGTCTCCCATTAATCACCAAGTCCAGCCCAGTGGCGAGAGACAGATGACTTATTTCCACAGTTGATTTCTTGGTAATGGCAGGTCAAGGCTTGCCCTTACATTTCCCCTCCTGTCTAGCTAATGGGGAAAGCTTCCCCTTAGGAAGTACCATCCTGGAGCAATTTTTCAAAGGAAAATTGCAGTCAGGAATAGCCATTGACATGAAAATATTTCTCATAGGGAAACAAGGTGAGTAGGGTAGCACAGTGATTATAAATACAGGCCTTACCTTTGAGAGTTGGAGGATTAAATTAGAGGCCCAAGTAAAGCGCAGAAAGTCTCATCGAGCAATGTGGGATACATTGTGTAGGTCTCAATAAGCAGTAAATATTTACCATTCCCCTTCTATGTGTCAGACCCTGTGTTAAACATGCGACTTTTGGCATTGTATGATTCTCATTTTATTTTATGTGACAAGAAAATAAAGATGTTGAGTGGGAAAGGAAGATACTAAGTGCGTTGTCTAAGGTCACATATCTAGTAAGCAATGGAACCAGGATACTGTCACAGTATGTTATTATAGAATTATGTACCTTCTTCTACTCAAGTGGCCATGGGGTTCCTGGGAGCAGAATAGCAGTGAGTGAGCAATGAGGAAACGACTTGATCCTCTCCTCCCCCACACTGCTTTTGCTGACCAATATGGAAGTCTTCTCTGGAAACTTAGAATTCTGCAGCATCCATGAGTAAGAATACAGGGGTTGCTGTTAGCCTCTTCCCCCCACCCCCCGGAAGCATTGCAGGCATTAAGATGCTCTTTAAAGGATTTTAAAGGGATGCCCTTTCTGGCCCTGGCAAATTTCATCTCATAAATGTCAGAGAAGGTGCTCTGTCACCCTGCAGGCTGTCCGTCCCGATTCCTTGTCAGTACAGGGGGATGTGGTGTGGGTTCTACAGAGTGGCTAGTCCAGATGTGCATGTCCTGGGGGACTGGGGGAGGGCTTCCCAAATGTGGGGGTAGGAGGTAGTGCTGAAGGGCTACTTCAAACTCTGGGAATACGATGAGCGGTGAAAAGGCAAGTGCATTTTCACATGGTTGAAGAGAGCCATACCTCTAAGAAGGTTTGCAGAGATGTGAGTCTGGCGGTTTCTATAACGTGACCGTGTTCCCAACTGGCAGAATCTAGAAAAACCCCACAGGGTTGGAATGACCCAATTTGGGGGCTCCTAAGCCAGGCTTTGGTCACCCTACAAGCCATTCTGTCTTCACGCGGTTGCGTGGGGCGGGGGGAGGCTGAGTGGAGGGCGTGTTCAGGAACACCTTAATGATGTCAGGATGCTTTTCATTGCTCATTTATCACTTAACAGCTCAGATTTGTAATGTGCTACCCGCATTCTCCCTTTAGCCCAGACAATGCATTCTTTCAACAGTGTGCAGCTCAGTGGGAAGAGCGCTGCTGAAAGCGAAGCGGTGGTGCCTGCAGCCTGCCCCTTCGGGGAGGAGGGGCATATGGGGGGCAGGTGGGGACCAGATGCCTGGCTGCAGCCGGGCTGGGGGATGAGCACATGGAATAGCCACTTCTGGTTCCACTTATTCATTTCTCTGTGCTGAAAGGTGTCATATAAATGCTAAATAGAACAGAGAGAGATGGGGCCTATCTATTTGCATTTTGTCTAATGTGAGCAGATGCAGATAGAAAAGCAGCTTAGCCACGGCTGTTCACCTGCCCCGCCAGGCTAAACGTCTTCAGTTCATTTCAATGCAGCCCTCGTCAGTTCCGCCCCAGTGCTGCGGCAGACGTGGCATGGGGTACAAAGGGATGCACCCCCTCTGTCCTCAGTGGGTTTCCAAGACTTGGAGGGGAGACAGGTTTAACCACAGGAACCATCCGAGGACAATACAAGTCAGCAGATGGTTCAGTGGGAAGTCCTGGGAAACAGATGAGGTGCTTGGAGGAGGCTATAGAAGAGAGAGGACCATGCTTGTTGGCCAGGCAGGAAGCCTTCCTAGGGTCAAAAGGACTAGACTTGCCCTGTGGCAGCTGGCCGGAGGGGAGATGGGCTGAGATGGCAGTGGAGACGGTCTAAGCCTTCTGCAGGATCTTGTCATCTGCTGTTCTTCTCCCAGTACTTCTCCTACAGCCACCTCTTCTCTTTCGAATGCTGGCTCCTCCTTATCTTTTAGGACTTGGTTCAAGTGTGGCGCTTCCAAGAGATCTACCTCAGCTATTCTGGCAAAGTAGCAGCCCTCTCAACTGCACATTCTCTCTCAGAGTCTCCTACTTTTTCCTACCCACGCTTAACACAAGGGACAATTAGGGATTTGCTTGTCACTGTCTCCCCATCGGATCGCACCCACCACACAGGAAGGGACTCTGCACATGAGTTTCATTCACTGTTGTATTCAGAGGCCAGCACAGAGCCTAGAGCCCAAGGTGCTCAGTAAATACCTGTTGAATGAAAGAGTGACATTTGAGAAAAGTCTCATTTAGCAAGTGTATTTGTTGGCCAATTTAATCAGAGCTCTTAGTTTACATACCAGGAAGAAAATCTATAGACTCCATAGGTTTGGCATGGAGCTGGATGTCTTTCAGGAGGAAAGGTTTTCATTAAAACATACAACCACAACAAAGCAAGAAAAACAGAGCAATTGATGTGAGCTTGCCAGTCAAGTCTGCGCGTTAAGAAATAGACTAAAAAGAAGTAAAAATTTATGAACGATTGTAGCAGGGCCCTGCATAAACATGACCCACTATTACGCATAATTCAATGTGTGGCATTTTAGTCTTGGACCCTGTCCAAGGTGGTTTATTACCGGAGGAAGCAGGAGAATCTTGTGAAAACACAGCTTTACCTAAAACACGGTCCCAGACATGGATCCAGGGAACAATGTTTCAGGGAGGCTCCAGTATAGTTGCAAGACAGGGATAGAGTTTTGATTTCATTCAACTTCTGGCATTGAACAGATAAGTAGCCTGGATTAGTCTCCTTTTTAAAAGTAATTGTTTTGTTTGGTGACGATGAAAAGAGCCATGTCAGCTCTGATACAGAACAAAAAAGTTTTTAAAGGTAAACATCCCTGGGAATGCAGTGGCTGTTCTTTTATTTAAGTTTAAACTAAGCACTGTATCATTTTATTTGTAGAAATTGAAGGCCACAAATTAAAAATATCCTCAATTTTCCTTGAATTATTAAAAATGATCTCTCTTCACTTTGGTAAAATTCGATTTGGGAAAACACAGGGGTGGGGAAAGGAAGAGGGGGAGGATGGAGAGAGTATGATCAGAAAATAGAAGGGTGTCTGGTTGGCTTAGTCGGTTAAGCGTCCGACTTTCGCTTAGGACATGATCTCGCGGTTTGTGGATTGGAGCCCCGCGTCGGGCTCTGTGCTGACTGCCTGCTCGGAGCCTGGAGCCTGTTTCAGTCTGTGACTCCCTCTCTCTCTGACCTTCCCCTGCTCACACTGTCTCTCTCTCTCTCTCTCCTAGAAATAAATAAAACATTAAAAAAAAGAAGAAAATAGAAAATAGAGAGGCTGAAGTTTGAATGTTGGCTCTGTGCAATGAACATCTTGCAACTTGAGCAGCAGAACCGGAAGGTTAGCATGTCTTTAGAAATTGCTCCTCTCCCCCACTCCACATTCCACTGGCCCATGAAAGTCAAATTGTTGGGGAAAATACTTTCTAATATTGAAAACAATATTCCGGTTGCACTGTGGCTGATTCTCGAAGCTGCCATCCCAGAGTCTCTTGCAGGAGCTTTAAAATTCTACAGATCAGGTACTTTATGGCTTACAGAATATGAAAAATAAAGCTGGGGGTTTCAGTTAAAAAAACATTTTTATCACGCCTGCCTATAAACTTCTTAACATTAACAAAGAATAGGACCATGTTTCTAACCATTATGGTTGGGTTGGGGTGATGATGAAAAGCTAGGGTCTGTGAGATGTGGGTTCTTGGACTGGCCCGGTCCTCCCCACTCTTACCCACAGCCCCCCAGGGCCTGAGTTGGGTTTCTCAGGCAGAGCTCTGCAAGATGCTACAGCCAATTTCAGGACGGCAATGAGGGACCTATTTCTTTTCTGCCTGTTTGTACTTCAGAATGTTATGTGCAGGACATCGATCCATCCTCATATTCTGTCTACAGTGTTTGTAACTGTGCTAGAGGGGAACTTTTCCCAAGTCAAATTCTATACCATAAATATATACAGACAGCTGAACCCTAGAGAGTACTATAAACTACAGGTCATTATAGAGTTTGTATAGTCATTTACAAAAAGCAATGCAATTTAAAAATTTGTTCTCTAAGCTCTGAAACTGATTCCCCCCGCCCCCCAGTCTTCTGTATATATTTGTCATTTCAAAAACTGGGTTATTCAGTCAATCTAAATGAATAAGAATGATGGTTATGAACGAACGATGTGTGATCACTGGGATTTCTTCAGAAGATGTGAGAGAATGGGTATCAACAGTGGGGTATCTCTGTGGATGCAGAAATCAAGACTCATTTCTTTTTTACTCACTATACTTAGAATTTATTTTTCCTTTGACTGTATTCCAAATACCTAGATCCGCCAGCAGGGCAAGTGGGATCTCCAGCATGGAAACCAAAGATACTATATGCCTTCTAGCCTACCTTACTAAAGAACTGTAGGTGCTTACTAAACTTTTAGGCTTGTGTTTAGTATCAGGACAATAAAAATTGTGTGAGTAGATAGAATGTACTAGGGTCAGACATGCATTTGCATTATTTTCAAGTCAGAGAATTAAAATGAAAGAAAATGGAGAATAGAGAAATTGATCAGTGCAGTGGTATAGAAACAAACAGATCAATGTATATGTGGAGCTTGGTTGTTTATGTTAGAGGTGGTACTAAAAAATCCGTGGGGAAAAGGTAACTTGCTAAATTAATGGTGTTGGTATGATTTCCAAGTAGGAAAAAAATTCAACTGGATTCCTTCCTTATACCACAACAGAAAAGTAAATTCAATTAATGAAATTTTTTAAACAATTAGAAGAAAACAGAATTTCTTTACTGCCTCAAAAGTGAGAAGGCTTTCTTTAAAGTACCGAAAGTGGGGGCACCTAGGTGGCTCAGTCAGTTAAGAGCCCAACTTCAGCTCAGGTCATGATTTCACACCTTGTGAATTTGACCCCTGCATCGGACTCTGTGCTGACAGCTCAAAGCCTGGAGCCTGCTTGAGGTCCTGTGTCTCCCTCTCTCTCTGCCAATCCCACTCTTGAACTCTGTGTCTCTCTCCTTCAAGAATAAATAAACATTAAAAAAGTAAAGTACCAAAACTGTATTCTATACAGAACCAGATTTATAGATTTGACTCCATTGAATTAAAAACTCAAAGAAGAAGACAAAGATGGGGCCAGAGGCAAGAAGTGATGGGGGACAGGAGGGTTTGCATCAGATACACTAGGCACAAGATCACTGTCCAAACTCTAGCCCCATCTTTGTCTTCTTCTTTGAGAAAGAAGAAAATGCATGCAAGAAAATGGAAGCCACTTTAAAAATGAGCAAAGAGGAAGGCAATTCAGATCAGACTAAACCTAATAAACATATTTAAAAAAAAAAAACAAATCCCTCTCTACCTTACTATCTTACTGGTAATTAGCAAAATGCAAGTAAGACAAGAAGATACCACTTCACACCCAACAAACTGGCAAAACTAAAAAGACTGACGATAGGCAGTATTCATGAAGAATACACAAATTACGTTCATGTGTTAGTATAATGTATTAATTAGTTATATTATATATATTATATATATAATTAGTTATATTAGTATAATGTATTAATTATAATACATTAATTAGTATAATGTATTAATTCATTAGTTTAACCAACTATCAAGAGCAATCAGTAGTTTTTAGTAAAACCTTTGGTGCATGGAACCTGTAACTTGGCATTTCTATTTCTAGGTTCTCTTATTTGTAGGGGTGAAGAACTGAAAACAACCTAAGTGTCCAGTCAATATAGAACAGATGCGATTTTCAAAATACTTAGCCATAAACTAGGTACAGGCACCAACCAGTCAGAACAGATGCTGGTCATAGACCCAAGCAGAGTCTTATCAGGTGACAGCAGGGCTCTGGGGACAATATTTGCACAATAGGTATGGCTGTATTGGTAAGGATGCCTGAGCATTAAGCTCAAGTAATGTAGAGTAGACGTCAAGGGTAGGGCTTCCAGAATCATTTCCTCTGGGATTGAAATCTGGATCTGCTGCTTATCGGCTGTGAAAACTTGGACAAATTTCTTATCTGTCCCTATAGTTCCCTCATTGTGTACAACAGGGTTTATAACAACCCCTTCCTCATGGATTTGTTACAAAGATTAAGGGAGCTAATACGTATAAAGCTCCTAGAATACTTCCCCGCATGCTTATGGAGTAAGCACTCAATATATATAGTAGGAAAATGAAAATGAATAAATAGAATGTACTCTGTGTCTATACAACAGAATATCACATAGCACTTAGAATGATTGAACTTTAGGCACTAACCTAGATAGAGCTCAAAAACCATGCTGAGTGAAAAAAAATCTGCAAAAACCAAGTATTTATGGATGCATACCAGAAGTTAAAATGGAAAGGTATGGGCCAGGAGGACAGCTACCGAATACATATTGATTATCTCTGGGGAATCCGTGGGGGCACAAAATGGCTTTCGACTTATATTTTTCATCTAAAAGAAAAATAATTTTTAAAAAAGACAAAAAATTCAACATTTTTAAATCCTGAGTTACGGCTAGACATTTGTAATATTCTCTGAACTTTTCTGTATTTTAAGCTTCTTTTTAAAAAGACACAAAAAATGTAAGGCCCGGTATCAGGAGACCTGAGTGCTAGTACCAATTTTTCTCTAATTGACTTGGAGCCAATCGACTTAAACCTTTCAAGATCTTAGTTTCCTCCTCTGAAAAATCAAGTTAAGAATACTATTTATTTCAAGGGGGAGGGGATTGAGAATTAAGCGGTATTAGGGGGACGTTCTATAAATGCTAAATTCACATGTTAATTAAAATAAAATGGAGTCATTGGCTTGATAATTCCTAAGACTTCCCTAACTCTAAGGTGTTTCTTGGAAGAAGCAGGGTGATGTATATAAAGCGATTAGCCCAGGAGCTGGCACCTAGCTTGGAGCAGAGACTGCTGGGTGCCTATCTAGCAAAGAGTGTCCCCTTTTTCTCAGCAGTAGAGTCTGAATTTATTCTGGGTGGTTATGTGCCTGGATCAAGAAATACATTGCCGAGTCTCTTATGAATAGGAGTTGTTGATTGGGCTTCTTGAGAGTTTTAAGAATGCTCCTGCAGCTGGGAGAAGTTTCTTTTTGCCTTTTTCCCACCTCCCTTTTCCATCTCAGGAAGTAAAGATGGCATTCCAATGGCCATCTTGAATCATGAAGTGACCTTGAAGATGTAAGACCTATACTAGGCCTGATGGAGAAGAAAGATAAAAGGTGTCTGAGTCCCTGATGACTGTGGAGCTGCCATTACAGCCTTGGGCTGTCCATTTCTGGACTTCTTTCACATGAGGGAAAAGAAATGCGTATATTATGAAGTCACTTACTTGCGTTTTTGTTAAATGCAGCTGAACCTAATCCTACCTGATATTTGTCATTCTAAAGCTTCTTGCTTTCCTCCAATGCATTTTTTTATTAAAAAATTTTTTAACATGTATTTATTTGGGGGAGACAGAGAACATGAGCAGGAGAGGGGCAGAGAGAGAGGGAGACAGAATTTGAAGTAGGCTCTGGGCTTTGAGTCATCAGCACAGAGCCCGATGTGAGGCTCAAACTCACAGATCTCAAGATCATCACCTGAGCCAAAGTTGGACACTTAACCTACTGAGCTACCAGGGGCCCCTCCAATGCATTTTGAATAGGTAGGCTAATAAAGAGGAAAGAAATGGTGCAGCACCTGTCCCTCGGCTATGTGGAAGTACAGGAAGTCCTCAGTTGCTCTCCCTGTTCTCTCACTTACCTGTCTCTGCAATGAAGGCTCTCAAGGCTGTATCTCCAGAGGAGACAAAGCTCAGGGAAGGCTCTGCTGTGTCAGGCCTTGTGTGTGTACCTTAAGCTGGGCTCATGAGCTCCCACTAGACCATCCTTGTCCTGTTGCTGAATGGGGAGGAGCCCTTCTCCCAGGAGTCTGAGGTGCTTTATTTGTTTCTCTCGGTCATACTCAAGGGTAACGCGATAGAAGACAAAATAGCTCTCCCTGGAAGTGGAAAGGGGAAGAGAGATTATGATTACAGGCCACCTTTGTCAAATCTTACACTTCTGCGATCCAAAGCTTTCCGTGACCTGCTTCTGGAAATGGCAATATGTACCCCGTAGGGAGCTATAAAGGAATACTAATCAATATTAACCAATAGGCAAGACCTCAGCTATACTCAGGACATAAGGAGAGCCAGATTATCATTTTTTTAATATAGTAGGAAGAAGAAAGAGAGACACAAGATGTTTCCCTAAGCGTTAGTAATAAAGAGGACATAAAAAAGATCCATCAGCTCTTTGGAGCTATGTGTAATATGCAAGGTCTCCTGTGAGCAATTCTCTGGAACTAAATGTGATAGCTCCAGCAATTTTTCCCAAGCTACAGAGGTTGGTAAGGAAGTAGATTTTAAAATGTAGGAAAAAAAGAAGGAAAGAAAGGCAAAGGGAGAGAGAAAGAGCGAGAATCAGTAAGGAAGAAAGGAAGAAGGAAAGAGATGACAAGAGACAAGAAGCAAAGCAAAGAAGAAAAGAAAAGGTCCAGAAACTCTGATAATCTTTCTCTATTTCCTTGAAGCAAATGGAAGCCCTTTGTTGGCATAGGCTTAGTGGTTCAATGATGTTCAAAGGGTGGTTTCCCGAATTGGGGAGAGAGTCCAGGAGAGGGTGAAGTTTATTCTAGCTAGAGCAGTGGGACTCTCTGCATGTCTTCTCTGCATCTGTACAGGGGGGATTCTAAGTCATGTTCTTAGGGGTGCCACAGAATCTGAGGTGCTCGCCTTTAGGAGATAACCTGAGCCTGGTTCTTAGTCTTATCTGGGGTTTAATCCAGATGCTGCCATTTGTGACATGGGCAGGCCTCTGGGCTTCTTGTCGTCTGTTTTTCCTCATTTTCAGATACTGAGATTAGAACCCCCTCATGTGGGGGGCACCTGGGTGGCTCAGTCGGTTAAGTGTCCAACTTCAGTTTGGGTCATGATCTCATGGTTCGTGAGTTCAAGCCCCACATTGGGCTGTGCTGACAGCTCAGAGCCTGGAGCCTGGATTCTGTGTCTCCCTCTCCCTCCCCATCCCACCCCCCAAATCGTGTTCTGTCTCTCTTTCTCTCAAAAATAAACAAACATTTAAAAAAATTAAAGAGAAAATGAACCTCTCATGTGAATGGTGGCTATGAAGTGTGAAGTCGCTGTTGTGAGTGGAAATGCCTTGACACAGAGCAGCTTCTCAATAATGTGACTCCTGCCCAGTACTTTTCGTCCTTACTCTGGTCCAGTATTAGTGCATATGCCCTGGGCTGCCCCCACTGACCTGATCCCTGAGTCTGGGCTCATGGGCAGAGAATAACAGGCTGAGGCATATAGGGGTGGGGCCATGGGAGTCCACCCTGACATCAGCAACAGGGGATGTAAATGTGTGAAGAATTTAAACACAATTCCTGAACCAGCTAAAATGGAAATTACTTTTCATTACCTCCTTGTGCTCCTGATTCTAAATAATGTCAGGATAAGATATCTTCCCTGGAAAAAACTTTTTCATGATCTAAATTTGAAGCAATAGCAGTGGTTATCATTGGTTAAGTTTTAATGCTATGTGTAAGCTTCAAATCAGCACATTTTTATTATGCATTCTTAAATGCACATTATAGTTTATATAAAAGTAAATTCAGAGAATGTCTGGTTTTGTGGGAATGAACTACATGCTTTTATTTCAAGAACCAGTTCATAATGGTTCGGAATTGGTTGAACTCACCTGTTGCCCCATACCATCATACCACACATTCCTGCATTAAAACACTAGATTTAGGGCACCTGGGTGGCTCAGTCAGTTGAGTGTCTGACTCTTGATTTCAGGTCAGGTCATGATCCCAGGGTCGTGGAATCAAGCCCTGAGTCATGCTCTGTGTTGAGCATTGAACCTGCTTAAGATTCTCTTTCTCTCGGGGCACCTGGATAGCTCACTTAAGTGTCTGCGACTCCTTATTTAGGCTCAGGTCATGATCTCTTGGTTTGTGAGATCCAGCCCCTTGTCAGGCCCTGCGCTATCAGCTTGAGATTCTCTCTGCCTCTCTCACTGCTCACATGCTCATGCTCGCTCTCTCTAAATACATACATACATACATACATAAACTTAAAAAAAAAAAAGATTCTCTCCCTCTGCCCCTTCCCCACTCACATGCAAGTGCTTGCTCTCCTTCTCTCTCAGAAAAATTGAATTAAATTAAATTTTTTAAAAAAGCACTAGATTTGAAATAAATAATGATTTCAGAAGATCAGAAAACAGATTTGAATCACCTCATTTCTGTCATTCTCTTTGAGCATTTTGAATGTCATTTCTGTTTGAAGTTTCAAACAATTACACTGATAAACCTGTGGGGTATAATGTTTTGTTAAGTGTAAGTTTTAGTTCATACATGAAATATCTTACTGAATGTGAACAATATCTTTAAAATTGAAATGTGCCCTTTTAAAATTATGAGTGTTTTTAAATGAAAGAGTGAACCCAGTAAATAAAATATCACCAAAATGATATTACTTCATGGTTATCCAACTTGTACTTTTTGCAAATATTTTGATTTCATTAAAATTTATTTAGATGTTAGTGAGTGATTCTTTATGTAAAGTAATATTATCGCATATTGTCAAGAAAGGCTCAAAGTTCAAACTGTAATCTGAATGTAACATTCTTGGATAAAAAGTGCTTTTTCCTTTTATGTACATACAGTAAACTTTTTTTTTTTACCGGCAAATTATACATACAAAGTTTAATAAAGGAAAATTTTCACTGCCTGTGAGATTTTCACTGGCTTTTCTGGCCATGCTATTTTTAATTTTATTTCAAGACTGTGATGAAACTAATTTGGTTGAATGGAGGAGGGGATGTTAACAGTTATCTGCTTGGGGGGTTAAATGGACAAGATAGGCCAGTGATCATGGTCTCCCTGTTCTGAGCATGGGGCACCCAAGGTGGCAAGTGGGAGCCAAATGCACAGGGCTTCCCAGCTGCTTGAAGAGAAAACTTCTTGGTTCAGGGCCCTGGTTTTTCACAGTCCTGTGGACTCTACCCTTAAGGAAAATAGCAGCACCAGTAGTCAAAACAAATAGCTTCTCCAGGCATCAGGCAGATATTTCCATCATTTTCTTTCCCAAATGGCCCAGACTCAGACTTCCTTTAGTCTACTTCAGACCATCTAACCGGCTCACCTTAAAACCCGCCCACTCAGCAATCTATGCTGAGGGAGTGGCCAATGCCTGACCCTTTGTCAGTGAAGTTTACTGATTGCTCTCTCTTGTCCTGTGATGGGCTTTTTTCCTAATGCCCCTTTGACACTGAATTAAACTTTAATTCTATCTGGGGAGGAAGCTGTGGGTTGGGTTGTACAGCCCTGCTGTACCATCGATGAGACCGTCTGGGAGTTAATTATGCTGTAACTCTTGCTGCTTGGAGCTCATTAATTCCCCACCTCCTCAACTCCTTCCCTTTAAGGCTGTTTAGTTATTTGCAGCTGAAGCTGCTCATCATCTGAAAAGTCCCCTAGGACTCAACTGCGCCTCCAACAATAACTGGAGCTCTTTCTGCCCCTGCTATAAATTCTCTGCTTTGCTGGAGATGGCTCTTTGGATGATAAAAGCCTGGGTCTGCATGGAGCCAGCCCTATGTCCTCTGTCCAGTTCTACTGGGCCAGGCTAAGGCAATGCATTGAGTCACTGGCAGACAGCAGCTAATCTACTTCCTGCATGCCATTAACATCAGTGAACACAAATCCACATCAAACCTGGCTCCTTTTTAAAAAGTCATGTTTACAGCCCATTAGTCGTTGGGCGAGTGAGAACAAGGTTTTTGGTGGCAAGTATGCAATGCATCATAGCAATTAAACGGGGTTAAGTACATACAGCACTAAACTGGAGAGACATAAAGGGTGCTATTTTGACATCCCAGTTTAAAAAACTGAATAATGGCAAGGAAAGTTCCCCTCCATGCCTTCCCCCAGCCCCTACCAGTCCCTCTTTGAGTCTGTCTCTGCTTCCAACACCTCTCTCCATCTCTGTTTTCTTCTGTGTTCTGGGTCTGTCTTGGAATCTCACTCTCTGCTTATCCCTGTCTATTTTTCCAGCAGATTCCTTTCTCTTTTTATAAGAGCGTTCTTCCTCAATATAACATTACAACATCTAATAACTAAAGTAACGTCTTCCAGAAATTAAAACAAAACAAAACAGAATTTCACCCCAGTGCCCCTGCTCTCAGCACCTTGCCCCTTATTTTTGGCATCCTGCCAATTCTAGCCAGAGTGATGCACCTGCCATATGGTTAGATTTTTCATCAAGATTTCAGAGAAGTCCTGGTACTGCCTTCTATCTCCCCTCCTTTGGTTCAGGTTCTTCGGTTCACAGGCCAAATTTCAAGCCACTCAGCTGATTATATTACCCACCCACCCCCAACTTGAACGTCCCCCCAAAATGCAGATCTCTGGTGCTTACAAAAGAAGTGACCGAAAGCACATCTCCAGCTTGGACCATGTAATTTCTACTTATATTCTGGAGCATGTGATAGATCCTAGCACTGATGTGCTGGGGTGCCAAGGGACATTAGACTGCTTTCACAGGGCCACAGGAAGCAGCTGCCTGAGGAGGACCCAGGCAGCTGTTTAATACACAGAGTAGCAATACACACCAATTTAGGACCAGAAGAGAAGAAGGGGACCATATCCAGTTGCAGCCATGGGTGTGGTGGTGGGGAACTGGAGTAGACGGGATGTCATCACCTTTGATGTACCTCTCTGCCCTCCAACATCAAGGAAGTTTATAAATTCCTCCCCATTAAAAAAATAAAGTGTATGTGGTCATAATGCCAAACAACATTGGATTACAAAACAGCTTTAAAATGTGCCTCTGTAGAAGAGATGACTCCAGAAAGGAGAAAGCAAACACTACAAACCACATTTCTGAAGATCCTGCTCCAGGCAGACAAAACAAGGCAAGAGTTTAGCAGCTTCAAAACAATATGTGCTGAATCAACTTACTTTCCATAACCATATATTTTATGCTACGGTCGTTATGGTATATCAGAGGAGGGGTATTTTTTTTTTCATCCTTCTTCTAAAACAGCAAGTTTTACATTGACTCAGGGGGCTTCCCTATTAATAAGTGACTGCATGGGGGCCCCTGTGTCTATGAAAATGGACTCTTTAATTAGGTTGAGGATGTCTGCATTTTTTATGACATTTCTTTTATTTCTTTAAGTTTATTTATTTTGAGAGAGAAAGGGGAGAGAGAGAGAGAGAGAGAGAGAGAGAGAGAGAGAGAGAGAGAATCCCAAGTAGGCTCTGCACTATCAGCCCAGAGCCTGATGTGCTGCTGGAACTCACGAACTGTGAGATCATGACCTGAACCTACATCAAGAGTTGGATGCTTAACCGACTGAGCCATCCAGGTGCCCCATAACATTTCTTAACCATGAATTTCTGTCCTCAGTTTTTTTTCCTTTTACCTTTTGTCCTTTTACCTGTTTAAAAAGTTACTAAATATAGATACTTAGAGAGAAGTGCATATACCATTAATACCCAGTCTAACAAAGATGGAAGAGGAAGCCATCTTGGTCCATTTCAAGGAATGGAGTATCATCACAATCCAGAAGCCCTCATGTTGCATTTTCCCTCAACCTTCTCATCTTTCTGTAGAGGCTTCTCTGTTCTGGCATTTATGGTGATCACAGCTGCCCTTTTCTTTATAGTTCAACCACCTATACATCCTTAAATACTATAGTTTAATGTTGCCTGCTTTGAATGCCATATAAAGAAAATCATAGAGCTTATATTATTTCATGCCTTGGCCTCTTTCACTCCACATTGTTTATAAGCTTCATTAATATTAAGTACATCTCTAGTTCAGTAATTTCCATTGTCATGTAATATCCCACTGTATGAATATACCACAATTTACCCACTCCCACTGGCTCTTTACCTCTATGGACATTTGTGTTTGTGTCCTGATACACATGTTTCTCTAGGATTTTTATCCAGTCTTGATGACACTTAATGTGGAAGTCTTAAAAGATCAGGAGGAATTTTTATGTCACCCACAAGAAAAAGGACGTTCCAGGCACAGGGAACAGGGTGTGTAAAAGCACAGAAGAATGAAAGCAAGTGATACATTAGGGTAATCACAGTCCTGTAATATCGGGGTGTGGCATGAGTAATTCTAAATAGAGTTCCCAATATGGACAGGGCAGTAAGTGTTACAGGCATGTATAGGGTAATAAACACATTTTGAGTCATCTTCACGGTGTTGGACATGCAGCCTAATTACAGTGGGACCATGACGTTTGATCCAATTGTTGTGGGACCAAGATCACTTCTGGGGAGTCTTGTATGATAGGGATCATCAAGTTTTAAGTGCCAAATGACATTCATCTTGGAGCCAGGTCTGGGCTGGTAAGTAGGTGCCCAGGATACTACATTTTGAAGAATCTGAGGCTATGGTGGACCATCAGCCGGGAAGCCTTGACTGATAGTGTGGAGAGCTCATGTCGGACTGCCTGACTATTATTCCAATGCCTCTATCTGCGATAGTTCAGGCAGAACCTTTCAAAACAGCTCCTGCTGTTTCACAAATTGTTTACTTTCTTGCATGTACAATGCTGCTCTAATCACCAGAGTTGCCATTATATCTGTGTGCCTAGGAAGAACAGCTCCTGGGGCAAACAAAATTTAACCCTCATGGACTTTCAAATGACAGGACAAGGAGGTAGTGAATGTCAAGGTCTTACTTAAGGAGTGAATTAGATAAAGGCTTTGCCTCAGGTAAGCTGGTTGCGGAGCCTGTATGTATCAGATTCAGTGACCAGGAAGAAACAGGTCTATATGCTAAAGGTGGGTTACTGGTGCCTCTACGGAAGACAAAGAAGTAGCAGCCACACCAGGTGGACAGACCACAATCACATGAGGCGGTGCATGGCACACCTAAGGGATCTTTGACTTAATAAAGATCGACAAGAAAGTAGGCACTTGAAATGCCATATGAGCACATCTAAGAGTAGCTCCTGTTTATGCCAGGAAAAAGGATCCTAAACATCTTTTTTTTAATGTTTTTTTAAAAATTTATTTCTAGGAGAGAGAGAGAGAGAGAGAGAGAGACAGCATGAGCAGGGGAGGGTCAGAGAGAGAGGGAGTTACAGACTCTGAAACAGGCTCCAGGCTCTGAGCTGGCAGTCAGCAGAGAACCTGACATGGGGCTCGAACCCACGAACCGCGAGATCATGACCTAAGCGAAAGTGGGACGCTCAACCGACTAAGCCACCCAGACGCCCCGGATCCTAAACATCTTAACACTGATATGGAAGCCCAAAATCCTAGTAGAAACCATTCTTTGTTGTGTGAACTTGGATGCATTCTTTGTCATTACTGACTTTCACCTTGCTCACCCATAAGATGAGAAAAATGTCTCATAGTGTTGTTAAGTGGATCTAATCAAAGGAAATTATGTATATAAAAGCCATCTTTAAATTATAGGGCACCAAACAATATTAGGTACTATTATTATTATTATTATCTCATAAGGCTATTGCAAAGTTCAAAAGAGATCATGTACAGGAAATCACTTGGAGAAATCTGTCTGGAAGAGTACAAATGTAAGGTGGTAGTTAAAGTAACAGTATCAGAGCTTTTAGTTACAGGTGGCTAGAGATACTAGAAGTATGTTAAAGAGGGCAGAAAAGCATTGTGGGAATGAAAAGAGCATCTTTTAAAATGGGCCATGAGCCCTGGAGTTTTCCAGAACAGAAGCATTGGTGGTGTCAGTGGAGCTGTGAACAAGTCATCATTCAGCTGAGTCCCTGTGGCATTTTATATTTAATAGGCACTTTTGACGATAAGAAAGGGACACGACTCAGGTTACATGAAGAAAAGGAGATTCACTGATGGATACATGGAGGCAGAAATCTACACCACACCTCATGGAAACTACAAAGAGCCAAGTTTCATGGCAAATGGAATGCATAGCAGGAACCGGGAGGTTATGTAGGAGGAAAAGCAACTCTAGGAAGTGGACTATCTTGTTGCCCAGAGCGGCAGGAATTCTCTACTTTTTGCTGTTTGTGTCACTACGCAACCAAGTAGCTCATCTTCTCTTCTGTACGTCACTTGGTTTCTGCTTTCTAGTACTCCAGACTTACCTTTGCTCCTGCCTACCCAGGATTTCTCTTGCTTGTGGCTTCTGCTATTCTAGGTTTCTGCTGACTGTCTCTCAGCTTCTGCTTTCCTTCCCACCTTCCAACTCATGAATCTCTCTCTCTCTTTTTCTAGTTCACAATTAGGCTCTTCAGGTATGAGAATCACAGAGGTTCCATCTGTCCCCATTGTCTTTACTGGATGTGACTTGTGTGTCAGGCCAACTCAGACTGACTGCTCGTAAGTCAGGCATCTGTCTGTACCTGGACCAGTTACCTGTGATCCAGGAGGTAGAGTCACATGATATGAATACAGTAACTTATGCTTCAAGAACCTGTTAGCTGGGGCTGTTAGTGGGACCCTCTTGGAGCAGTGTGAATCAGGGGTCTGTTGGTGGGCATGTATTCCAAAGCTTCAGTGCATATGTGAGGGAGCTAGGAGTTCTGCGGTTTACCTCTCATTACTAAGTCAAAAGGAGCAGTGTAAGGACCTTTCTGTAAAGACAAACAAATGAAACACCTTCTTCCCCCTACAAAAATATGATGATGAGAGTAAAGAAGGTGATGACGAAGGAGGAGGGAAAGAGAAGAAAGAACAGTGTGAGGATTCTGAGATATCTTGTGTGAAAGCCTGTCTTTGAAAGTCATTCTGAAAAGAGACAGGGAATGCATGCTCTAAAGTGTTACGAATAGTGTACTTGGCCAAAACTGCGCAATATTTTGGATTCCGGTTATTTTACCTAGAGTCAAAGTAGCTTCTTTGACATGATTAAGAATCCCAGAATTTTGGAACAGAAAGAAAGCTCAAGGTAACCCCCTTTTCATTTTGCATGGTCTATCCCCTTCATCTTAGAGAAGTGGAAGTGAGAGTCTTCAAGGCTGAGTGGCTTGAGCAGGCTGAGGGTGCCTCTCCTCTGTGAAGGCAGAACAAGGGGGTGATTTCAGCCAAGTGATTCTCTGCCCTAGAACTGCCAACTCTGGTCAGCTGGATTCCACTTGGACCCTTGTAGAGATGAAAACATTATGGGCTTGAAAACTTACCCCTGCCATTTGGGGTGGCTGGCCTGGAATTCTTGTCAATATTGTCTTTGCAGGGCGCCTGGGTGGCTTAGTCGGTTGAGCGTCCGACTTTCGCTTGGGTCATGATCTCACGGTTCGTGGGTTCGAGCCCCGCATCGGGCTCTGTGCTGACTGCCAGCTCAGAGCCTGGAGCCTGTTTCAGAGTCTGTGACTCCCTCTCTCTCTGACCCTCTCCTGCTCACGCTGTCTCTCTCTCTCCCTCCTAGAAATAAATAAAACATTAAAAAAATAAATAAATAAAAAACTAAAATAGAGATTTGCTTTTTCTGTAAGAGGGTAGTATATTTTGTATGATTTATCTTCAGCTCTTGAGTGTCTACATCCCATTTTTGTATGTCCCATTCCCACTTCCCATTTACTCAGCCTCAAAGATGTTACTGGAAGTCTAGAAAGGAAGCCATCTCAGTTTCTGGGTGCCTGTGGAGGCTGTGGCCACTCAGAGCAAAAACAAACAAAACAGCAACAGCAAAATGCCCCTGCCGGCTTAATCAAACTCTCAAATTTAATCACACAACAATGGCTATCCTGGGTGAAACTTGTTATAAGTTTTTCGTTCTGCCCCCAAAATGATATATATTATATTATTTATAATATAAATTATCATATACATTTAAATATTTATATATATGTAAAATTTCATATATTATAGCAGTAGCCAAGATTCTCATTATTCTAAAGTGATAAACAAAATAACCAAAATGTGTGTTAGGTGTCTGCTATTTTCACTGTGTGGCCTTGGGCAAGTTACCCAGTCTTCATGCTTCATTTTGTTTCTCATCTGAACACTGGGGTAGTGATTTTTTTTAGCACTGTGCCTGGCTTATAGGAAATGCTTAATAAACATCGCCTGGTAATATTGTATACCATTTTCATTAGTCATGGTAAGAAGTTTATGAGGAATAAAGCTCATAAGATGTGAAGTAATTTGCTTCATTTCTAGAACGTAGTAAGGATGGAGTTAAAATAGGGAACTAGGGGCGCCTGAGTGGCTTAGTCGGTTAAGTGTCCGACTTTCGCTTAGGTCATGATCTCGCGGTTCGTGGGTTCGAGCCCAGCGTCGGGCTCTGTGCTGACTGCCAGCTCAGAACCTGGAGCCTGTTTCAGTCTGTGACTCCCTCTCTCTCTGACCCTCCCCTGCTCACATTGTCTCTCTCTCTCTCCTAGAAATAAATAAAAAATATTAAAGAAAAAAAAATAATAAAATAAAATAGGGAACTAATCTTTTTACTTCAGTTAGATAGTCTTTTTGCTCCTTCAGAGCCACCTTGGACGATGCCTACAGTTGGGAGAATGTTCTGGCAAAGGTCCCAGAGCTGGAAGCTTGCATCCCAAAGAGGGCTGAGCAGGGGGAATGCCAGTGTACACTCTAGATCCGAGTCTCTTCATCCAGGATTCAGGAACCTCACTATAGTCCCTGCTCCAAGACCCCTCTCCTAGCCGGCACCCGAGGGCTCCCTGAATGCTCACCACCCCCCTACCCCACCCTGTCCTGACAGGTGGAAGCATCCGGGACTCTAGAGGTGTTTGAGGAGACTCTGCTCCTTTTCCACCCCTACTTGTGGTTTGGACCCTCTGCCATGCCCTAAGGGGCCTCAACACTTCTTGCCACGCAATCTAGGCTCCTCACGTTGGAAAATCAACATGATGCTCACCAAGTTTCTCTTTTTTTCTCAGGGTAGCTAATGTGCGTGGAATCACTCAATGAGATTTATTGAGGGTCCCACACAAAACTTGACAGCTTTCTCTTAGGCGTCGAAAAAGCTGGCCCTAACTGGGGAAAAGCCACACTGTTGGCCACACCTGACCCTCTGTGGACTAAAGTTCTGAAAAGTCCAAAGAATGGCATGGGTAGGATTTTATTCGCACCTGTAATCAGGCCAATTGGCAGCTTGTTCTCAAAAGCCAGAGGCTAATCTGACTGCATTTGGTGCCCTGGGAGAGAGAACTGAAAACCTAAGGGAAAGGAAAATTGGGATTCAGGGAAACCGGGAGGAGTTTGGAACAGGATTTTTGTGTCGGTCATCTGGAAACTGTGTCCCCCTAGGACTTAATGCTTAATAATAGCCTCAAGAAGAGAATAGGGGCGGGCTGGGGCGGAGACGTGTCTGTGTGCCCAGAAATCCACCCAAATGAACACATGGCCACATGCAAACACCTAAAACAAATGTGTCCCCTAGGACTTAGCCTCCAGCTTATTATGCAATCACTGAATATGTGGGCTTGCTTGTATTATTCAAGGAAAGATTTAGACTCTTTCCACTATCCTTCCACAGACCATTGCTAAATGACCAGATGGGAAAAAGACTCCTGCCTGACCTAACTGCCAGCAGCCCATGAGTGTTCCAGACGTCACAGACTTTGTAGCAAAAGAATTATTATTATTCCTTTCTCCCCATGAAGAAACAAAAGCCTCCATCCTTGACCTTGGCGTTCCCTTGCTGCTGTCTTCTCTTCCATGACACGTAGGCTTGATTTTCTTTATCTTAAGTATTCAGGTGAATATTTGCTGAATTTTAATTTAGATTGAATGCAATTCAGAAGGCTGAGGCTTTCCAAATTTCAGACCAGCTGAGAAAGGGCGTGCGTGTGTGTGTGTGTGTGTGTGTGTGTGTGTGTGTGTGTGAAAGAAAAGCTTTCAGCTTGTCTCATCACTGAAAGGCCTCCTGAGATCTCTGAGCTCAATCTGAAGAATAAAGCAGATTGGTTACCCTGTCTGACGGGTTTTATCAAAATGTGGTAAAACAGAGTAATGAAAAATGGTGGGCCGAATTCCTTATCATTCCGTGAGGGGCTCTGTACAGGTAAACCAGACCGTAACTCACTTGCCTCACGACAGTTTTTATTGCTCTGTTTCAGGGCAGTTTTAAGGAGTGAGTGGAATTGCCCGAGACAACAGATGTGGGACTCTTTTCTTTCTCCCTGTCCTGTGGGTAGGCCCAAGGCTCAGCCCAGTGACTCACTGTTGTGGTATTATATGGCTCAAGATTAAGTGTGTGCTGTGGAAAGTGTGGGGCAGGATTTATCAGTGAGAGTTCTTCCTTTGAAGTATCAGGGCAGGCTACTTTGCTGATGGTTTCTGGAACCTGGCCAGGCCCCAAGATGCTGTGAAAATAGCCGTCTTAGGTTTTCTTGGCACAAGAGCACATTTGCACTTGATTCTCAGACCTCCACTGCTTTCTGCGGCAAGCGTTCTTGGGAATTAGGGTCCCGGGGCCAGATTGTAACCCTGCCTGTTTGTGCCCCTTCAAATGCCCCATCCAATGGTTTTGATGGCTCCAGATATGGGCTGTAACATCAACTGGAATAAGAATATCCTGGAGTTCCAAAATGCAGGCTGGCTTTGAGTTGCTTTTAGGCATTTTTGCATAAATGTCTCGATAAGTCACATTTCCTGCAGCCCTGCCCCCACTAACAAAATGTTGATGCTTAAGGGGTTTTACTGCAACAGCGCTTTCCACAACAATGTGTCTTTGCATTTCCAGCTTGAAACTAATGCAATATGCATGTGGAGCGAAACCTCAGTGAAGCCATTACAGCTCTACCAGTAAATTAAGAAAAAAAAAAATCCATCATTCTCTAGTGAAAAATCCATCATCTATCTGCCTGCATCTTTCTCCTCCCACCTCTACTCATCATCATACTGTTATTAATTTTGAGAACAAAGGACATAAAAAGCTAATTATGTGAGATTCCCAGACACCCTTCCAGAGGTTAAAATATCAGCCACATTTCTCATCACCCAGCTATGTGTAATAAATAGCTTCCTTGTAAATGCAGATTTCCCAATAGATGCCCCACTTCAGGTTTCCCTCTAGCCTGGGAACCAGACTCTGTCCTTCATTTAAATCTTGCCAGGCTGTGTTGAAGAACCCACATGTAACCTTGCTGAGCGTCTTTCTTTCTCCCACCTTTCTGAGAGGACAGACCCTTGAATAAAAGCAACTTGATGTGACGGAGCTTGAATCCTAGAGAAGGCTCAGGAAGCTGTCGGGTCTGTGTCTGTTGACCTCCTGCTTGAAAACATAATTGAATGTAGTTTCAGGCTTCGTTCTGTTGTGAGCTGAGTTGTGTGCCCAGCCTCCAAATTCATATGTTCAAGTCCTGACCCCAGTACCTCAGAGTGTGACCTTATTTGGACATCGGATCTTTGCAGAAAAAAATCAAGTTAAAATGGAGTCATTAGGGCAGGTCCTAATCCAGTATGACTGGTATTCTTATTAAAAAGGGGAATTTGGGGGACATTTACACACAGGGAGGATGCCATGTGAACATAAACTGGTCATGTACAAGTCAAGGAGAGAGGGTTAGAACAGATCATTTCCTACACAGCCCTCAGAAGGAACCAACCCTGCTTATACCTTGACCTTGGACTCCTAGCTGCCAGAACTGAGAGACAATACATTTCTCTTTTCTAAGCCACTCAGTTGGTGGTACTTTGTTGCAGTGGCCCTAGAAAACTAAAAAAGGTCCCTTGGGCAGCAGACTCTGAGGAAGGGATTACCATGAAGGAAGTTTGTAAGGGAGAGCTTTGGGGATGAATTCTTGTGGAAGAGAAAGAAGCAGACTGGAAAGAGGGAGACATCAAACTGTGATGTAGTCCTGGGGAAGGCCTCAGCTGACTCCATGGGAAGTTCTGGATCTGGGATGGCCCTTCATAGTTGGGACATGGGTCTGGGCCTTTGTACACTCTGTTGATCTATCACTGGGTGTGTGCTTCCTCTGGAAGGAGGTATGACCTAAGCTAAGGCACTTTTCTTCCGCCAAGGTAGTCTGTGAAGAGGGCTGACAGTGGGGATGGTCTTTTGGGAGCAGGCCCAGCTGTCAGAGGCATGAGTCCTTCATTTCTCAGGAAGGACCTGGGTGGCACATCACAGCATCCACCACGGATGCCTATTATAATAGGTTCGTTGACTGAAGGGTGGCTTGTCAAATTTCATTACTTTCAAAATGGAGTTTACCTTTGTGAGCTGTGGTGCTTTGTTCAGTTCTCCTTTCCTCATCTACCTTAGAGATGAAGCAGGCTGTGACTCCCTGCCCGAGAGCCTCTTCTGGGAGAGAGGGGGGCTCAACATCTGGACAGAAGGACAGAAACAGCTCTGGATGCTTCAGACAGATAGGAATGGATAGAGAAAAAAGCTTACAAAGGTGCTGAAGGGAACACAAAAGGAGGGACATATTCCCCAGAGATCAGGATACTGGTTTTAGGGGAGTTGGAATCTCAAAGCTTACACTCTCTGTTGAGCTGCCGCCATCAGATCTTGCTGCTATTGAATTTTGCTGTTTCCTCCAAACAGGAACTCAGGACTCCACATTTTGATGCTGGTGACACAAGGGCTGATACTGCCAAAGCTGAGATTCACCTGGAAGCTTCTGGACCCCATCATTGCTCGTTCCATTACTACTGCTGTTAGTGGCACCACCAGTAGCAGACAAAAAAAAGCCTCTTCCCCCATCTGTCTTCTAGATTCCCTTCTAGCAAGGAGACTGGCTCCCAGTCCCTTGCCTTTGAGAGGAAAGCATGGAAGAAGAGGCAGGAGTCTGGAACAGCAGACCGTAGTCCAGACAATAGGCCTCTGACATTTGGTTAGTCGGAGAGACATTGGTCAATGGATGGTCCTGAGAGGGAAAACCAATGACTGGAGCATCACAGAAAAATGGCCAGGTAACCTCTCCCCAGGAGCAGTGTACAACTCTTGAATTTGAACTGATCATCCGTTGCTCTATACTTAAAGCTCCACATCTCTCTTCTCCCTCTGAGGAGAACAGAACTTTCCCAAGCCATCTCATGTCAAGGCCAGCTTGGTAAAAAGGAACTTTGTTTCTAGAGGAGATGTTAATTATGATCTTGTAGAAACCAAATCTACTAGCTCTCAGTCAATATTCTCTTGAACATACCATGTCACTGGGGCAGCCCTGCCTTCCTTTTCCTTTTTTTCTGGTTCCTGACAAGAATTCTGGGTCACCAAGAAGCACAATGGGACATTGATCACCAAAGGGCCAACTGGATCAACTAAACTACCCAAGCACTTAAATACCTGGGCAAGCTGATGTCTCAGTTGAATTTCTGGTTATTTGATTGAATTCACCAAATAAATGTTCTTTGGACATATTTATTTCTCTGGGACATTAATAAAATAATGTCTACCTTATCATGAATAAAACTTCTTGTGTTTATTATCTATTAACTTTTTCAAAATGATTTGGCACTATTTTCATCCTTCTTTCAGCAGCCTTATGATATATACTAAATTGTCCTTCTTCATTCGTCCATTTGTGCCTTTAGGAAATTCAGGAAATGGGTCCAACTATGGAAAGGAGTTTGTGTTATGTGAAGAAGAAGAAAAAGAAGAGGAGAGAAGAGAAGAAGAGGAGAAGAGGAAGAAGGAAGAAGAGGAGGAGGAGGAGAGAAGAAGAAGAAGAAGAAGAAGAAGAAGAAGAAGAAGAAGAAGAAGAAGAAGAAGAAGAAGAAGAAGAAGAAGAAGAAGAAGAAGAAGAAGAATATCTCTATTAAGGAATTTATCTTCACAAAGTAGGGGTCTGCTTTTGCAGATAAAGTAACTAAACTTCAGAAAGAAAACTAGTCAGTGATACCAAGACTTCAGATTAGTAAAACCAAGCCACTCCAAATAAACAACTCCCTTCTTATTGAAAACTCAGATGACACATTCAGTAGCTTTCAACTCTGAAGAGCCTACTTAATGTTTCTTATTATCTCAAATATCATCTGACTATAGATTGATATGTGTTTGGTATAAGGTTGCTGTGATGCAATTTCATTTGTCCTCATGGAAGGTGACTGAGCAGGCTTGGTGTTTTCCACATTGCTTAGCTTTGTAGATACAAAATAAGCAATATATTGTATTCCTTCTGCCTAAGCATGTGGTTGGTATAATTTTTTCCACAGACAGCTGAATTCAACAGCCTGTGCGTGGTGGTTCAACATGAGTACAAAATGGTAGGCGATAAAAGTTGTGAGAAAAGATCCCTGGGACTTCACTAGGCACTGCTACCAGAGCCAGAGAGTCAGATTACATGGCAAATTCAAAGGTTCTGCCAACTCTTACAGACCAGATTCTTCTCACCTGGGAATTTAACCCACCAGCCAGACCCCATGTCGCTCCTGAATTTGAGAGACTTGGTGAGAATTTTATCAAACCAACACTGTAGTTAGTGACCAATAACTGCCACCAAGCATATTGTTTTAGACACCTAGCAATTGCTTTGAATCATGGAATCTTTCAAATATCTCCTCAAATCATACTTCTGCTTTCAAATAATAAGCTGAACCTATTCTTCTCTCTTGTGAGCTGTTACTACGCTCAGCAGAAGCACTGTTGTTACCATGGTTTCCTTTTGATGCAGGTGTTACAAAGGGGAGAGAGAGTGTGGTTGGAGGAGGCAACGAAGAAGAAGAAGAAAAGGGACCTACCTTGATATTCTTTGTCTGTAGGGTGCCAGCAAGATTTCCACCTGTACGGTGGGGAGGAAGGCCCACTTGGTGAACGATCACCATTGGCAATAAAGGTTTTGTTCAACTCACTTAAAAATTGTGAAGTGTGTTCTGTGCACCAGGCATTTTTTCATTTTAACTCCCAGAATTATGGACTAATTTTTCCTGATATATCTGGGATGTTTCCCTAAGATAGCAAAGAAGAGAAGGCAGTTTTGTGGTACCACAGTTGTATATGGGCTTAATTTGAAAGTATTAGTTTCATTAGTCTTTATATTCTAACTATATCTCTACATTTCGCCCTGTAACACTTTATTGCTCCAACAAGTTGGCTCAGAAAGTAATTGCCACGTTCTTGCATAGTGACTATACAAAACAAAGGGCTATTGTGCCAGAGCTGGAAGGAGTGTTTTTTGATTGTTTCTCATTCCCTTCAGTGTTTTCAATAGCAGCCAGCCTTGAATGTTCAGTAAGGCTTCTGAGCAATTGGGAGCCATCAAGTAAACCGTGCCAGGCTGTGGGCTTACCTGCGCAGGTTTCTGACTAGTCATCTGCTTCTGTCAGGACTTAAGGACAACATTTATTAAGGTTGTCTTAGGCTGTTGGAAGTGGTGTTGTCTAATTCTCGGATGCTCTTTCCTCGGTAGAGGCACCTACGTGTTGCCACCAGGTCCATGAAGTGTCAGGGCCACCAGGACATTTGACCTCCTAACAGTCCCTTTTTATCTTATAAGTCAGAGTACCTCAGCGATAATGTCATATTTTGCATTTGCAAGGTGATGGAATTTTATAGGATAGTTCGTCTTTACTGAGCCCTAGACAAGTAGGGAACCTCCATTAGTACGACTTTGAAATGAAGGAAATATAATATGAGAAAAATAAAATACTAAATCTCTTGGAATCTCTCCATTATGATTCAGTTTTGATATGGCACTCAAGAATGATTAATTATCCCAGCCCACATTGGTCACTTCTCAAGGCTGAAAAGAGCAATCCTAGGGAAGTAGATGGCAGTAAAGTAGAAATGAGGTGGTTCACTGAAAGAGGCCACGCCACACTGGAAACACCTTCTCTCTATGAGGATCAACATAGGGCATCATCTCTCCATGCCCATCAGGTACTCTTTCGAGACCCTAGGGTACTGCTTCCAGACCAACAATCCATGATATTTCTTGAGCATCTGCAATGTGTCCAACTTTGTATTTGGTGATGTGGTGAAGACAAGAGAGAGAAAACATGGTTCTTAATCTTTAAAAACGTCTACAATCTGGATGGAGAGGTAAGGTTTATACAAATGAATTAAGAAAATATCAGATAGTATATAAACCAGTGCGGAGTGTGTTTGGGTCAGTGTTTCTTCTCTTGCCATCAGAACAAAGAAAGGGCAGAGAACATAAAGGCTCAGAATAACCAGGGAAGGCTTCTTGAAGGAGGAGAGGCTTGAATTATAGAACAAAGAAAGAAGGCCTAAAAGGTCCTTTAATTTTGTGAGCTTCCAATTTCCTCGATACCACAGTGGTACTTGATTTCTCCCTTAAGCCACAGTGAACAGGGAAATGCGGAGAGTTTTTGCCTCTGTCATGACCGGCAGAGGACACAAGGCCATGTTGAGATACAGATGATGGCAGGCTCTCTCCCAGGTGGTGACTCACACCTCCACCCTGGGGTGCGAGGCTCAGATGGATGACCAAAAAGTACAGGCTATGGGCTTCCCAGGTGGCTCCTGAACAGATGAAATCAGGACTAGTGTATTTCAAGATTGAGAGATTTTCACATGGCACAGAGGGCATACTGATGGAGAGTCTGATCTGGCTAGAAATGAAAGCTCGTTTAAGAAAGGAATAGGAACCAAGGTTTGCTGGGAAGGGTGGTAGCCTCCTGCTAAAGGGTACTGAGGTTTGACAGGATGCAGTGATTAGGGGAGATTAGTACCTTTTGCTGGGCAGGCTAGTACATGGGCAAAGAAGCCTTTTAGAAATACTTGAATGGAAGTGTCCTCCTGAAAGGACCAGAGGAAGGGAGGAAGCCAGAGTCAGGGAGATGGCTCACAATGCAGACTGTAAGAGCAGAAAAGAAAGGGCGATCAGCAAGATTTTGCAAGTACTAGGCTTGGTGACCAATGTACAAAGTCCACGAGGGAGACTATGAAGAAAAAGGAGGAGGTTACAGAGTAGGCCTTGGCCTTAGCGGCACCCTGCAGCTTCCCAGTGCTCTGTCTTTGAGAGTGGTTTTCCCACCTTGCACACCTGCTGGGTGACAATTCATATGCAATTCATGATCCCAAAGTAAGCATTCTAAAAAAAAAAATCTTAAGGGGCGCCTGGTGGCTCAGTCAGCTAAGCATCTGACTTTGACTCAGGTCATGATCTTGTGCTTTGTGGGTTTGAGCCCCACATGCTAAGAGCTCAGAGCCTGGAGCCTGCTTCAGATTCTGTGTCTCCCTCTCTTTGCCCCTACCTGCTCGTATTCTGTCTCTCTCTCTCTCTCTCTCTCTTTCTCTCTCAAAAACAAATAAACATTAGAAAAAGATTGAAAATAAAATTAAAAAAAAAATCTTTAAAAAAGTTGTGGTAAAATACACATAACATAACATTTACCGTCTTTGCTGTTTTTTGAATGTACAGGTCAGTAAAGTTCATTCACACTGTTGAGTACCTGTCTCCAGAACTCTTTTCTTACTGCAAAACTGAAACTCTCTAGCCATCATTGAGCAGCACCTCTGCATTTCACTCTCCCACCAGCCCCCGGACACCACCTTTCTACCTTCTGTCTCTATGAATTTGACTATTTTCATACAGTATTTGTTTTGATGACTGGCTTATTTCACTTAATATAATGTCCTCTAGATTCATCCATGTTGCAGCACTTATCAGAATTCCCTTTTTAGGCTGAATATAATATTCTACTGTATGTATATGCCATATTTTGTTTATCCATTTATCCATTGATGGACACTTGAGTTACTTCCACCTTTTGGCTTTTGTGAATAATGCTGCTATTAACATGGTGTACAAATACCTCTTCAAGACACTTCTTTGAATTCTTTTGGATATTCTCAAATTCTACTCAAAAGTAGAATTGCTGGATCATGTGTAATCTTATTTGCAATATTTGAGGAAACTCCATACTGTTTTCAATAGCAGCTGTACCATTAAATTCCCAACAGTGCACAAGAGTTCCAATTTCTCCATATCGTTGACAATACTTATTTTCTGTTTGTTTGTTTTAGCCATCCCACTGGGTATGAGGTGGCCCATAGCTGTGTATTGAGGATGTGCAGTTTCTCTCACTAGCTATAATCCACTTTCTTTGCCATTTAAGAAAGTTTAGTGGAATACAGAGCTTCTGAGTGACTTTGAAAAGCTATGAATATTGAGTCAGTTCTAATTTGTCTTTTGTAAGGGAACTCATTCCCACACTTGGGTATTCTCTTATGAGTAACAACTTATTTATGATATTCCTCATCAGTTATTGAGACAGAGCAGTCGCTCATGACATCACAATTGAGAATCACTCCTCACTGAATTGAATTCTTACACACTCAATGAAAACAGCACATTCTCTCCTAGATGTATGGTACAAAAAGCAAAAGGGGAAGAGGAAAAGCAAAAGAACAACAGGAAGCCAATCATGTAACAAGATTTTATTTCCTCCCAAGTGGTTTAATCAGAGACCTTATCAGGAACGACATCCTTCTTTATGTACCGAAACTCGGAAGAAGGTTTGGAACCCACATCAGAGCATCTATTACTCCTCTTGTGCCAGTATTTAGTAATTATGTGTTTTGAGAGTGATTCCTACCTGTTCAATTTGGCCATGCAGTAGCATCCAGAGAGGAAAAATTATAACAACAAAAAAGTTTTTAAAATTTTTCTGAGGTTTTATTTATTCAGACAGGCTTTGTTTGATTTAATGGAAATTTATGGGTTTTTTTTTCTTTTCAGCAAGGAATTTACAACTGAAGAGTGCTATAGCCCACTTAAATAGTATTCCAAATACACAGTGGTTTTTCTGGCCCTGCAAAGACTATGAAAAGTGGAAGATGCCAAATGCTAGACACAGCAAAAAGAAACAACATGGAATAGAAAAAAAACCACAGGCCTTTGGCCAGAGCACCTGGTGACAACTTTCTCCCAGCAATTTCTCCTCAAGCCAAGGGGAAGAAGACAGCGTATACAGATAGGATGATTTCAGGCCAAGAAGAATTCTCCAGTGGATTCTGTGTCTGAATGATTTCCAGTATTGCCCTACCTGACTGCTTTATCTACAGTCGACGACCTCTTAGTAATAAAAGTGGAGTAGTTTCTATTTTTGTTTTTGTCTTCAATTGTAGTTTGAGTTTTTAAGAAAGACTTGAGGATCCTAGAAACCCAAGGCTGAGCATTTTAAGGCAGGCGATAGTGCTGTGAGGTTATGACACCCCTGGGAAACTCTTCCTTTACTTACCCAATGCTTAGAACCAACTAAAGAGCCTAGGGAAGTCAGAGACTCTGTGCTCAGCCTGTCCCATTCTCCTGGGTGTGGAGCACTGCTAACCACCCAACTATGCAGACAGGTTTCTTTCTAAAGGCCGCCTCACTGGCCCTCCCACACTCAGCACTTGTTCAGATTATTTTCTAAGCCTGCTTGACATTTCTGTCTACCCATTTTTTCCCCTTTATTAAAAGTGTAATTTTGCTTTTAGGAAACCATTCCTGAGAATAACAGCGAACATACACTCAACTACTGTTGAACTACTATCCTGAAGAAGTGGTATAGGGTAGTGGTTAAGAAGGTGGGCTCTGGGTCAGATTACCTGTACTCAAATCCTGGGTCTCTCTATCACAAGCTGTGTGACCTTAGGCAGGTCATGTAAACCCTCTGGTCCACAGGTGTCATATCTATAAAATAAGAAGAGTGATACTGTGCCCTGCTCCTTACCCCCTACCCCCAGGGTTGATGAGAGCACTAAATCATGAGAAGCATTCAGAAGGGCGTGTGCATGTATATGTGCCATGTAGTCATTAGTTATTATTGCCCTCCTGGGCCCTCAGGCCCATTTCCTCCTGCCCAGTTTGTACAGGGGAAAGTACAAAATCCAACTCTATGATCTCTTCTTAATTCACACTTTTAATCTCTTCATATTCCATTGAGGTGAAGTCTGAAGGTTTATGTGCCCTTAAAGCTCTCAAAATATTGACCTGCCTATGAAATGGCCTCTCCTCTACCTACTCCTGAGTTATTCTCCTCTTTCTCTATTTCCCACTTTTCTTTTCCTCTCCCTTCTTTTTTTTGATGTATCCTCACACCAGAAGACATTACAACCTTCCACACCTGTCTACGCTCTCAGGGTTCTGGAGGAAACAGAAGTTTATCTCTAGTATGTATGCTTTCCTTTAGTTGAAACTAGAGAAATTAATTGAGCTTTATATTTGTTAAATCTGCTTTCCTTTTTTTGTTTGGTCTCTGGAAAAGGAGAGGAAAAAGTTGTTGCTCTGCAATTAGGGCAGCACACAGAGACATACACATCACACACATTCATGTACTTGTTTAATCCTTGTATGGAGTTGATCCATTCTGAGAGCCAAAGGCAACCATGGTAGCCCAGGAAGTTATGGCAAGAGAAGGAGACTGATGGCTCTTCCTGAGGGGGCTTTAGGGAATAGCGCTACCTCTGACATAACCTTCCAGAACCTCCAGAACCTTCTCTGCTTCTCTGTGCACTGCCTCTCTCTCCCCGGCCTCAGGGCTCATTCAGGCTCTGACCTGCCTCCTAGCACCTCCCAGAATTTCTCTGAGGTCCTACCACTCTATGTGTCCCACATGAATATCAGTATCAGTCCCGAGAGAAGCCCTACTTGCTGAGACTACCTCAGTCACTGCTCCCAGGCCTGATGCCTGGCAACCGTCCTAGAAATATACCCCGATGGCCAGATAATGCTTGGTGACAACAGCCTGCAGTGCTGTCACAGGACCTCACCACATGGAGGCCATTGCTTCTAAACTCTGGTCCCCATTCCACATGGGGACCTCAATCAAGCAGAAGACCTGTTCTTTTGAGCCGGGGGCAGCTTAGACATGGTCCCAGAGAACAAGAGTCGGACACTCCCTCCCCAGCTCACTGCTAAGGAAGGAAAGAGCGACTAGGACGGTTCTCTGGGGATTCCCGGGCTGGGTCAGTGCAGAAGCATTCCAGTGAGTCACCTTTCTGGTTGCAGACCAGGAGCTCTGCCTGGGAAATTAGCCCTTCAGTAGCAATATGCCAATTGCTGCTTCCTGTCAAGGGGTGGCTGTGTTGTCAGCACAGGTGGGACACAAAACTCATGCACATTTACATGGTCTTGTTTAAAACAGGGTATGCCGTGGTTTGTTGTTGATTTACACTAAATTGAACTCTGCCCTCATTTTTAAGAACCAAAGACATTAGATTCTCTATTTGTACCCTCAGAATGCAAGGTGGCACCCGAAATACTGAATACATAGGCCATATCTCTTTGAAGCTTTAGTTCTAAATACATAAGTAGTACAAGATACTAGCCTTGGACTAACCATCCAGGTGATGTGCTGACTCTATCTGTCTTTAGGAGATTATGGTGGAAACGTTTAAGAAGGGTTCCTTGTGATCTGGTGACTGTTGAGACCTTGACTGTCTCTATAGCCATTCTTGGAGAAGCGGTGATTTCTTGCGGACCCCACGCCCAGCAAGTTGGGAGACAAGGATTTGGAGAAAATGCTGATGAGATTCTACTCTGGTAAAATTTCGGATACGTGATTATGTAATCATAGTTATATTCCCACCATGCTGGTGAGTGTTGCTTTAATGTAATAGAAGAAATACAGATGGCACAGAAATGGTGATGAGGTCAACTTGCTTATAAGCTGAGAACCAGTATTGTTCAATATGGTTCTCTCCAGATTTTAATTCCCTACTCTAAGCAGAGCATGTAAATTCACATATAAATTATATTCCACAAATGTGTGTTAATTTATGATTATATTGTGTCTGTGTGCAACCATACCATATTGAGAACTTTCTAATGTGTGGTAAAATTGATTCCTTTGATCTTTATCTCTTCGTCAAGAGTCCAAGCAGGAAGGTTTGCACTGGGTACCAGGGAGCTGGTAACACTGGGTGGTTCACATACCACTTGAATGTCTCTTATGTTATTAAGTTCTAGATACTTCTTTTGGCCACGCAGATCAGCCAGTTACACATTGAGGTTCAGTGGTCAATTCTCGCCTGCAGAGCAAGAAAAGAGTGCCCCTGTCCATTGGCTCTCCATCAACTGGGAGGAGAGGTAGGCTCTTCATTGACAAGTTGGGAAAATGCTGACGTGTTCTTATTTTTCACACAGGGGAACACTGCAGACAGGTTTATGTTGCTACAGACGATATGCACAGTGGCAGCTTCTTCCCCGTTCTTATGCACTGGGCCAAACTACAGTCCTGGGAAAGTGGCTCTCAGATAGAGAAAGGACACATATCGAGCTTCCAATTTTTCAGTCATTTGCAAGTGCATGACTCTGAGCAAGAAACTTAATTTCTCAGAGTATCAGTTTGTCTAATGGGGAGATATAATATCTACTTTACGAGATGATGCTTATCTTTAAATGAGATCATGTGTGTGTTATGAACTAAGCACAGGTCCTGGCACATAAGCAGGTGAACGAGAAGCTCTAAGACCTCCATAGTGGATAGCTGAAAAAGTGATAACATTGTTTTCTCTCCCCCAAAACAAGCATACAATAAAACTCCCCAAAACTCAGAAATCCGGCTAAAGCAGGAGGTTGAATTCCAGCATGTTCTGAAGACAGGAGAGGGCATCATCTACACGGACACAATGTGACTGGTCACCCCTCTTGCATTATACCAATCAGACACAAGGATAAGGCTGTAGCACAATCTCACTCGAAAGCTTTTACTCAAAAAGAATATGGCCATCCTCAAGTTGGTAAATAGGTTGAAGGGAACTTAACTTACCCTATGAAGTTTGGATAATACCAGTTTATATTTTAAAGAAGATATGCTGCTGCCTCTGTATCATCAATAATAAGGCCATTACCACTTGAGAGTGACTTTCTCCTGAGCTCTGGCAGAGCCATAGGCCAACAGCATGAATCATCTTCTGTTTAGTAACCTCGGCAACTCCCTCGGTTGTGCATTATTGCCTTGGTGGAAGGAAGAGGCAGAGAAGAAGGGGACGGAGGGGTGGGTAATGGGACACTGGGATCACTGCTATAATTTGGAAAATTATTATCCTTCATTTCCATGAGAATACCCCCATTTCTGCACAATAGTTTATACTCAATTAATTCCTGGAGATACCACCAGAGATTGATGTGTGCATACTGAATAAGCTTGGGATTCTTTTAATGTTGTTATTTGTTTAGATCATATTTTTGCAGACAACAGTACTATATTAAGTATTCATTAGGGGCATAGAATAGCTATCCTGAAACTATCATTCTTTATTTGATTTGGTTCCTTTGTTCTTATCACAAATGCCATTGACAACGGGGACTAAGAGCTGAGGATTCTACTTGAAGGTATTTTTCTGTGTCAGGTATTGAGATATTTGCTCATTTTTAAATTTCAACATTTTTAGATAAAAAACAAGGATGAGAAATGATCATCTAAGAGCCTGAGACCTTTGAGATCTCCTGATGTGAATACACCATGGCTATATAAACCATGGCAATGAACATCCAGGTTCCCAGGCCCTGACTGGTTCAGCTGGCATCTGGCCATGTCAATCTTTAGTTGGTTTCACTGTCTAGTAATGTAGGAGTTTATATGTTTTATAAATGCTTATAGGATAGTTGGTGATTGCTGATATGGAATCCATACTATATGTGCCAAGAAGCAGACCAGGCCCCTAGTTGTGAGTTTCGTGTTCTCCCTGGAGAGTCAGAGGTACTGAGTGTGTCTGAATGAGTCAATTCATGCCACTTGGGCACAGGTCCCTCTGCTTTGTGTTGGCTGTTGGAAGGACTGAATTGACAGACACCGGAAGTTTTCACAAAGACCAATAACCTCCTCTCTAGCCATCCCTTGGTAACAGGTTTTTTCTCCTTCATTTCCTGGTCAGTTGGTAAAGTTAAGTTTTTGATAAAGTTCTTGAAGGACTCATCATTGCCTTAGAAACTCCAGTCAGTGCTTTCTTCCATGTGACCCTATGCTTTGCGGGGATACTTTTCTTCCTTATCTGGAGGAGTTAAGAGCAAGCAGATTTTCTCTCTGAGATTCTCTCACTGTCATTCTGGGTTCTATTAAGGTCTTGGGTTAGATTTCAGAGGAATTGTTTCATGCTTTGAGCAATTAGTACCTTTTTAAAATTCAGACATCTTTCAGACCCTGTCCCGCAGATCCCTCTGAAATGCTTTTGTCAGGATGGTTTATCTGTCCTGGATCATGTTTTGCCAGCTGCTCCGGCCAGCAGCATAGAGGAAACACTTAGACATATGGTTCAGATGCTTGCATTTTTATCTGAGTAAAATCTATGTGCAAAGACCTCAGAATGTAAAAAGTCAATCAGAGCATATGATGTCAGAATGTTTACTGTTTCTCTCCTGGGGACATTTTCTTGGCATCCCAGTCTGATCTAGGTGTGTCTAATTGTTCCAAAGGCACAGCTCTGTGAGTTTGATTTGCCTGCAGGGAAAAAAAAAGTCATACCTTCCAATGTCATGGGACAATCTTTAACTTCCCTCTCAGTTCTCACCTTTGAATTTCTATGAAGACTCCAGACTTTAAACTTTTTCTGGCGGCTAAGTATAAAGCAGCATTTCCCAGTCAGCCCCAGAGACTGACTTTCAGTGTCTTTGAACTTGCTCTGAAGAACGAGGACCATTCAGATTGGCCTCATCACTTGGACTTTTAAGCATGTTCATAGCCCAGAGCTAAAAGGGAGAAAAAAAAAAAGGGAAGAAAGGAAATTGCTGCTGATTTTTCTCTTTGTGGATGCTTGTGTGACCCTTTCCTGTAGGCTTTTGTGGGGGTGTTGCAGCAAAAGATAGCTTTGCCTCAGACAGCAATTCTGTTGAAACACAACAGGCTCATTTTCGTGGAGCTGAAATAAGCATTTCAACATTGATGTTTAAGGCTCCTCTGAGCCTGATCCCAGGGAAGCAGGAAGCTACTATTTTTAGTTGGGAAAAATACCAACAGGAGATGAAGAGAATTGGGTCATGACCAAGACTTTACTGCTTCTTCAGGTTACTCAAGGTTAATAATGTCAAAGATGCTTGCTAAGCAATGGGCATAGCCCTCTGGGCAATATTCTGACGTGATTAGGTACTCAAGTAATGTAACAGAGCTGGCAAAATCCTGCGAGGGTAGATATTTCTATGAAGAACATTCCTCTTGAGAACTCTCTGCTTGGAGTAGCAGGCTGCAGCTGCACCCTGTTACCTCCTCATCTCCTGCAGAAAGTGTTCAAGGTGCATGAGCCTGGGAGGTTCTGCTCCAAGCCTTGGAACGCCTATGGTTGCCAACTTTTTCCACAGCTGCTCAGCCCAGTCCTCCTGCTTCTAGAGAAGGCCTCTCTTCTTGCTTTGGAGATTGCCTCCCAAACACTGCTCTGACAGTGACTCAGCCACCAAACTTCCCTCACTGGCCCATTTGAACTGCTGTTAAAGTACTTACAAAGTAAATAACCCATTCTCAATTATCAACATGCAGAAGAAAACAGAGCCATAACGCAGACACACCCAACTAATTGCCACAAGTTTTGTTTTTGAACTGCTCTATTTTCTACTGGCAGGGTGTGATCTTTCTTAACATCAGCATAAAACCCCCCCAACCTTTTCTCATAGTTTTCATGAGCCATTATTATCATTTTTGCAGCTATCAGTAATCAAAGTAGGCCCTTATAAAGGTTCATCTCAGGGGCACTGTGTCAGTTACAAGTAATGAAACTTCAAAAAGGCTTCAGCAGAAAAAGGAATTTATCAATGAGATGTAGTCAGGGTTTAGGAATGAGAGGCTTTGGGGCTTAGTGGATGTAATCACGGCCACTACTGTCATCACATTTTGACTTGATCTTTCATTTTTGTTAGCTTAAAACTCTCAATTTCACGTGACAGCATGGAGTTAGGTTCACATTTGTCAAGCAAGAAGAATGACAAGACCTCTGTTAAACACCTCAGCAAAAATCTTAAGATGCCTCACTGACCCATTGGATCATGTGCCCTTCCTAAGCCAATAATTATTGAGAAATGCAATAGTCTGTTTGGATGGCCCAAATCATACATCACAATGAGCCATGGACTGAAAGGAGGAGATGAATAGGTTTCCACTAGATCTTAACCAAAAGGCTGAGAAGCAAAGATGAATAGGATTCCAAATGGAAATAAGGACTGTGTCCACAAGAAGGGGAAGTGGAAACTGAGGGTGGTGAAGAACACACGCATGTCCACCACAGGCATAGGTACATCTAAGTAACTATGCTTAAATGGTGCTGACTTCGTGGTGGACACTGAAAGTCTGGGTGAGAGGAAAAGAAGGGGCAGATAGGTGCAAAGATGAATAAAGCAGAATCTTTGACAGTGAGGAACTCAGCATTTTAAATTTTGTTTGGGGCAGAGATAGCAAAGTCATGGTTCAGGTGTTCATGCATCTGCCTCTTGTGTCCATGGCAGACATCACTAAGGAGCCCTTCCTGTTGAGCTTGGATGTGGTTTTAGAATTCTTCACTCATTGCACTCCAGGCAGCCACTACAAATGAACGGACACTAGTGCTTGAGAAGATACTTATTTTGCAACCTTAGATTGATATTTAGTGAGTTGGACCAAATGAACATTTACTTTCAGTGTGGTTGGGTAAAGTAGTCTGGGTGTGAGTTGGAGGTAGAAGACAGCTGATCAGCAATTTATCACCAGCCACTAGTTGTCTGGAAAACCCTGAAGCTGTGTGAGGAAAATAACAAGCTGATTGTATTTCAAGGTCTGCAGATATCTAGCTTCCTTCAAATAGGTCAATGAGTATGTCACACTCATTTCTTTTCAGAGCATTTTAAATAATACTAGATGAAAATAACAGTGGATAACTAAGCTAATTTTATTTTTTTACAATTTTGTTGAGTGAGATCTTTGAGTGGTGGGCGGGTGGAGGGAGGGAATTCTTCCTTCACATAACTATAGCAGAGTTAATCTATCTCTCTACTCTCAATATTTAGAAATTAGTTGAATGGGAGAGTAAAAGGCCAAATCTGCCATATAGTGATGCGTGATGCCAGGAAGAAGGATACACAATACAAAATCATGACTGGAGACAGAAACATTTTCAAGGCACATGTTTTCTTAGGGCTCCGAGGACAACCATGAAAGCATATAAATTGAGAGAATATGAAGTGATACTTTAAACGTGTCTAAATGTTAGAGGTAAGCAAGCACATTGTAATTCATCTAGACAACAAATTAAATCAACAAACATTTCTTGAGCTTTTGCCAGGTACAAGTTATTCTTAAATGGTTTGTGAGATATAAAGAGGGTAAGCTCATCCCTTTCCAAAGAAGAGGTAGACAAAATGGAAGACAAGATTTACAAGATGAAAACTTAAATCACAATAAAGCATTTAACAGTAAGAAAACCAATAATTGAAGAGGTGTCAGTAGACAGTGGGTGGTTAATTACCAAGTGAATTATATGAATAATTACAGGAAATTTTTAGGAAGGAGTGATTAGTTCAAGCTAGAGAATGAAGAACATCCTTAAGGAAGGGCGGAACAGACCTTAGTCTTGGGAGACAAAGTCAGGTTAGGAAGACAGTTTTGGTGCAGAAAGCAACCTATGAAAAAGCAAGATGAATAGAAGGAGCAAACTATATTTGGAAGAGAATGTGCATATACATGTCTCTGGGATTGATGTGTTGTGTAGACGAGTGGAATGGAAGAGAGGTTGTAAAAATATATTGGGACCAACTGGGGAGCCCAGGCTGGTTTTAGGTGTAATCCAGTAGGTAATGAGGAGTCATGGAAGGTTCCTGAGTGACAGAGTGGTAGGGTCAAACTGTTTGGGGGAAGAATAATTTGACACAGAGTTGGGGGATGAAATGGAGATTAACAGATGTTGGCTGAGGAAACTATTAGGTAACTTTTTCAGTGATACTAGGAAAGTAAAAGGGTCCAAGTTGGTTGTGTTGGTGGTAGAACTATAATCAATATTGTGAAGTAAGAGCAAGATGTGGTCCGTAATTAGACACTTTCTGTAGAGGAGGGAGGACACATAAAATTGAAATTCCAGTCTCAAGAGATTGGAATAATGGGGGAATCTGAAAAGGAGACCATTCTGGGCTCAGATAAGAAAAACAGGCCTAGATATTGAGGCTTAGGTGAAGGCACAGTGTCCAAGTACAATGTCCAACATGTCACCGTGTTGATGGCTAGTAAGGTTTTGGTTGGAGGTTCAGGATTCATCCGCATGGAGGAGATGTGTGAAATAATACTTATCATCCAGTTTTAACAATTATCAATACCTGGTCAATCTTGTTTTATCTGCTCTCCACCACTTATCTTCTTGGATGGGGGAGTATTCTGGCTGCCTTTTCCTATGCCTCACTGAAGGTCAACCCTTTCTTTCTAGCATAGGGCATGTTGTTTCACATGAATTTGGGATGAAAGTGATAAAGCTGAGATTTGAGGAAGAAAATGATCATTGTTTCCCTTTGGAATTTTTAGACTACTTCTTTATAACTACGACAAAATAAATCGGTTGATATTTCCTATTCTTGGGCCTTCTCCAGCTTCAATTCAGGATATCCCCGAGCTTCAGACGCTGTATGCATATGGTAGGAGCTGCAACTTGGGAATTCCTGTGCTGAGAGCAGAGAGCCGTTCTGCATCTCCATCCGCTCTGGCACAGACGTGTGACAGTCATCTTCATGCTGATGGTCACTCAAATCTGGACTGAAGTGTGGAAAACGGGTAGGAGAGAATAACTGTGGTCTCTGTGAGAAGCAGGGTTTAGAATTAACTGACCTCTGCTCGTCTTGCCTTTGGAGGTGTCCAAAGCCATAAAGAGAGAGATCTACTCACAAGAGCTCACCTTCAGGCACCCATGACAGCGGTTGCTGTGAGGTTTTTGGCAGAATGGCAGGGGCCTGGTCCTGTGTCACAAGTAAGTTTTAATTTGCACTTCATGCCAGGCTTTATGCTCCAGAAATATTAAAAAAGAATAGGTTTATCAATTGGTCACCTTCATTTTCAATATCTCTTTTCTTTTACCTTTTATTGCAGCATAACAAACATGCAGAAAAGTGTACATGAATTTCCAAACTGAACACACCTGTGTCACTAGCCCCCAGCTCAGGGGGGAGAGCGTTACCTGTGCCCGGGAGTGTCCCTGTGCTCCTGTCCAGTCACTACTGACTCAGGGGTAGCTACTGTCCTGCTCCTTGCAGTGTATGTTACTGCCATTGCCATTTGCCTTTTACAACAAAATGGCAGTGGAAAGAATTCCTAAGTTGTTTCTTTTCCTGTCCTTCCCCTCCCCACATCATCCTCTAAAATATAAGCCAACAGCCCAAGAAGTGTGGGAAGTGGCCAGGTAGCAACCATTGGTGAAGGGCATCACTATGGTCTCTTCCTGAAGACACTGTGGAGTTTCACCCTAGTGGCTGCCTTTCCATCCTTGACTGCCTCCCAGGAAACTCTTTGGATAAGACTGCCTTAACCTAATGGTAAAGAATGGATTATTGATGCTTTGCAGCACTCCAATAGAACATGCTGGAATCGAATCCTCCATGCCTGATGGGAGAGCTGGAGACTTGCTGGGCTGAGCTGACGTGTGTTGACCACCTTCACTGAGGACTTTTGCTTCCGCGCTGCCCAAAGTCCTCCATCAGTGGATGTACAGCCAGCTTCTGTGCGGCCCAGTTTTCTACCCGCATAGAAAGAGATACAGGCAGGGAAGACACCTGGGGTTTTGTCATCTGTGTCTCACCAGTCTAGGGTTCAGAGAGAAGAACAGGAAAGAGCAGAGGTGAAGAGTGAGGGTATTAGACTGTCACTGGCTTCAGTCTTATCTTCACATTGTATATAATATTGGGATATAATAACATCCACCTCAGAAGGCTGTGATGGGACTCAAACATGGCAATGGATTTGAAGCACTGGGGAGAGTCTCTGGCACATGGTGAGTGCTCGATAAACACGAGCCCTCACTATGCTGTAAGAACCATTTTTCCAATAAAAGCATAAGGGTATTTTAGGTTGTCAGAATGCAACACTTGACAGGTTTTTGAATTCATGAAATAACTGACCAGGATTTAATTAGAGTGTTTTGATCTATGCACACCTCTTGCTTATGTTTTCAAAGTCAAATTGCCATTTTATGGCATCGATAGCTCAGAGACCCCACCCTGCATGGAGCCATGGGACATTGGTGGACACGGTCCTGCTGCAGATCTACATGTCAGCAGTGGGAGACATCGGAACATGAAAAAAAGTTTGGGCAGAAGTTCTGAAGAAGAAAACCTTCCTTTTAAAGTTTGCAGTAAGGTAAGGGGAAACTGGATTGATTTTTCCATAAGACCATTTTATATTAAAATGAAGCCTCTTGGGGCACCTGGGTGACTCAGTCGCTTAAGCATCTGAGTCTTGGTTTCAGCTCAGGTCATGATCTCATGGTTTGTGAGATCCAGCCCTGCATCAGGCTCTGTGCTGACAGCATGGAACCTGCTTGGGAATCTCTCTCTCTCTCTTTCTCTCTCTCTTTCTCATACTGCCCCTCTCCCCCCACCCTCAAAAATAAATAAATAAACTTCAAGAAAAATAAAATGCAGCCTCTTAACCACAGACTAGAGGAAGCCACAGTGTCTTCTCGACATGGATCTAGAACTTCTATGGTTCCCTAATAGTCATTGTGGCTGTCATATTGCTCTTCCCCCATCCTCCTCCTGACCACTGGCCCGGTGTGTCTGCTTCTTCTCTCCAGTCTTCTGTTGGTGGCAAGCTTCGTCAGGGCTCTATTTTTCCTGGCACTCAGTGTCTCTCCTGGACATCCATGTTCTAGGATGAAAGCTCTGTGCCCACCACTTACTAGCTGTACAAATTGGGGAAGATTCTCAGAATTGTCAAGCTTTACTTTTCTCTTTAATAAAGTGGGAGTGTGGACAGCCCTGCACTCACGGGGCTGTTGTGAATAAATGAGATAATGCACGTAAATGGCCTAACACAGGGCATGGCACTCATAGGCACTCAAGAAATGTTAACAGTGACAGCAGCAGCAGCAGCAGCCCCATTTCTCTTACCATCATTAATTCCTGAGCAACAGTCTTATCAAAAGTCTTCTTCAGGTTCCATGGTATAGCCAGCTCCTGAATTTACATCTTTAGGTCATGCGGTTACCTAATATATTTCGAGATGCCTGGGCCTCCAAAATGTTTACTCGCCCAGCTCAGAATTTTTCATATCTATTTGCATCTGAGCATCTAGATGAGAAACGAAAAACTCAACCAAATGCTCAGATATTCAATATATTGTGTACTAACCACTTAGGGTGTTCTCAATATCTGGAGGATTGACCAAAATTTTTAGTCTGAATTCTAGGCACAGATAAGTCACTTTCATATAACCGATTTGTCACAGCTTATTGATACAAAAGACATTTTGATGAATCAAAACAACTTTCAAAATTGTCTATGACCAAGAATTGGGGAAACCACCATATATTCCTGCAAAATGAGGGATCAAATGAAGATTAGGGATGAGGTGAGGATATCTCTTGCAAGTATTGCAGTGTATGTTCCATGATTTTTAAAAAGCTTTTTAAGCCATGATTTATATTCAGTTAGAGTCACCAATTTTAACGATAAAGTTTAATGAGTTTTGAAAGATAGACACCATCATATCAAGATATAGGAAATATTTCCATCATCTCCGAAAAGTCTCTCAGGGCCCTTTGTAGACAGTCCTATCTACTACTCCTAGACCTTGTCAACCACTGGCCTCCTTCTATCACTGTAATTCTACCTTTTCTAGAATTTCATATGAATGAAATCACAGGATACATAGACTTTGTCTCTGGCTTTTTTATTCCAGCATATTTTGAGTTTCAGCTGTGCGGTTGCATGCATTGGTAGTTCATTCCTTTTTATTATTGAGTAGTATTCCATGGTACCCAGTTTGTTTTTCCATTTGCCAGGTGATGGACCTTTGGGTGGTTTCCACTTTTGGGTCATTATGAATAATGCTGTTAGGTACAACTTATTACGAGTAACAACATGGACACATTTTTATGACATGAATGAAAATCGAGGGGTGAGCAAGTTAGTTTGTATAGTAAGTGTATGTTTAACTTTTGATGAAACTGTCAATCTGTTATTCAAAGTGGCTGAACCATTTTACATTTCAACAGCAAAGTAGGAGAATATCAGCTCCCCATTCTCAACAACACTTTATATGGTTAATCTTCCTTATTTTAGCCATCCCAGTGGGTTTATAGTGGTATTACGTGATTTCAATTTTCATTTCCCAAATCGCTATGATGTTGAGCATCTTTGCACATTCCTGTGGGCCATTTATATATCTTCTTTGTTAAAGGGTCTCTTAAATCTTTTGCCCATTTATTTTTATCAGATTGTTTGTCTTATTATTATATAATAAGAGTTATTTACATATTATTAATGTCCTTTAATAGACACATGTCCTGCAACTATTTTTCCCGTTCTGTGACTTGCCTTTTCATTGTCTTAACAGTATCTTTTGAAAAGCAGAAATTTTCATTTTGATGATGTTCACTTAAAAAATAGACTGTTCTTTTCCTATTCTACCTAGGAATCTGCTTACTCCAAGGTCATATTTTCTCTCATGTTTTCTTGTGAATTTTATGTTGTTTTAACTCTTACATTTAGACCTAAGATTACTTTGAGTTAATTATCTTTTAGGGGAAGGCCAAGGTTGAGATTCCTTTATTTGCACATGGATATTAATTTTTTATTCAACACCATTTGCTGAAGACTATCCTTGAATTACTTTGACATACTTGATAATTTGAAGAGCTGCATGTTTTCTTTTTTTTTTTTTTAGTTATGCTAAAGTGTCTCCTCCAAAAAAGGATGCAACAAATTTTTGTGCGCCATTTTTAAAAATTAGAATATTACCAAAAATATACCCCGGGTACAAGGATAATTGTACAATATTGTTTATAATAGCAAAAGCTGAAAACTAATATCTACCAGTAGAAAGAAGGTTAAATAAACTGGCTATTCATATAACATAATATTGCAGCCCATAAGAATCCTAATGTTAATCTACATATACGACCAGAGAAAGATATTCACAATATGCCTTAAGGGAACACATATGCATCACAAATAGAATGCCTTATATTCTGTTTTTCCAAAAAACAAAAACAACAACAACAACAAAAAAGAAAACCAATAAAATCATTTATGTAGGTAGAAAAATGAAGGATATGAAATAGTACACAGTGTTTACTTTCTGGATGCTAGGATTCCAAACAATCTATTATTTTTTATGTTTCTCTTTCAGATGATATAGATTACCTTTAAGATCAGGAGAAAACATTCCTTTACAAAAAAGAATCATGGACTCCTGGTGTCAACTTTTAAGTATGCACCATGTATCTGTCTTGACATATCAATATGTGATATTCTCACCTGAAATGCTTTTTTAGGTGGAGAACCAGGTACCAGCTGAAATCTGGTTTGCTCAAGCTAGAGAGACCCACAAAAGGCTTACTGAAGAAAATGAGGCATTCATTTCCATTAAAATGCAAATTAGAATTAAGGTTACCCATATGGTGATGCATCTAATTTTCCCCCAATGCTCTTTCTAACCAAATAAGAGATAATTTCTATTTTTAAATTCCTTAATGATGTAATTGCTCACAGTTATAAGTATATGTAATACGCTTTATTTTTCTATCAATAGCACAGATAGATGCATCTGATCACTCACATGGCCATATGGTGTGATGAGACACAAATCTACTTTTAAAAGTTTTATTTTCCCAGAATATATTCTGCCTTCAGCTGCATGTACATCATCACTCAGCTTTTTGGAAGGTGTCTCTCAGAACTTTGACTAAAGTCAGAACAGAGCTAGGTTGGAATGTTCCATGAAGATAAGGATCTGTAGCACCTAGCACTATGCCGGACTCCCAAAAGACCCAGATAAACTGCCTGTTGAGAAGAGGAACTAGAGAAGAGCATGACTCTTGATTTAAGAACCATGTTTCTACTTCGATGATCAAAGAATGAATGTTTTAACTCCAGGGGCCCTTACTTACATCTTTTATGATGTGAAAATTACGATCCTTGGCATTATCTTTTTTACCACATGACAAACCTTTTTCCCTTCCGATTTTTTAATATGAGGAAAGTATCAGAATCTAGACTCTTCCCAGGTCTTCTCTTTAAAGTCCTGTGCACACATTTCCTTCCTCCCCCTCCTCCCTGCTGGTCCTCAGCCCCAGGTGCTCCTCATCTCCCACTCCAGCCTTCTCCAAGAAAATAGCCAAGAAGCCTCTAAATGTGAAGCTGTATATACATACGGCACAATGGACCAAAATGTTTTATTCACATCTTATGAAAAATAATGTGTTAAAAAACATGTAGAATGACCAAAGAACCAAAGAAAGTGAATCTGGCCACTGCTAACTATAGGTAACTCAGAAAGAGCTTATAGTATTAACCAATTAACTAATTCAGTGCACAATGATTACATTCCTACCATGTATCAGGCACATGGAAAATATAGCACATTTTTGTTTATACTTAGTGCACAGAAATTTGTTAGTGATGGGAGACTAATTGGTATAAATACATATTGAGTTATTTGATAAGAAAGTTTTATATGTAGATAGAAAATCTCAAAGTTATTACATAGGAAAATACTTATAAAATAATATATTTATATGGTGCTTTTCAATTTTCAAATGTTGTATTCATCTGGTTGGATTCACATGGTATCTAGGATGTGAGAAACAGGTGTTAGCCCATTTTCCAGACTAGGAAACAGAGGCTCAGAAGGCCAAAGACTGTCTCTAATTAGTAAATATGTGATCTTACATTTTCTGAATCTTAGGTCCCCCTGCAATTTATTTTAAGGCTTTGTTTGGACAAGCTCATTTTCTTGTTTTAAGGGGGGTAGAACTATATCTGTTTGTCAAACTAGACAACCAAATTAATAACTAGCTTGGCAGAACCTCCTTTTCTTAGAATGGATATAGCAAGCTATAACACATAGTGTTTGAGGGCCATGGCAAAGCAGCCATGTTGTGATTACCCCTGCTCAGTGCAGTTGTGGGAGAGACAGATACTAGCATAGCACATGGGATGCACTCTTTCTTGATTTAAAAACCATATAAAATAACACAAAAATTGTGTCCAGTCTGATCCTTGCAAATGCACACTCTGCTTATGAGTAGAAAGTGAACTTAGATGCTTTGGCCCCATTTGAGAATGGCTTTTGGGAAAGTATCAGGAGTGCTGTCACGCTTTGAGCCAGAGCAGTGGTTTCTTGGAAGGACCAATCAGAGCATACTCCGTGGTGCACATCACTGAGCTAACTTCAAGGTGCTTCTGTTCCATAATAGATGTCACAATGAAGGGGAAAAAGCAGCTGCTGGGATGGGGGTGGGGGGTGGATTATTTGGGAACTAGAAAGATCAGAGAAGATGGCCCCAGGTGGAAGTGTTGCTTACAGAGTTGAACAGTTTGGGGCAGGTGTGAGGATAGCTCTCTGGGAGCCATTAATAAAGATAAATATTGTTCCTAGAGAAATGTTAATGTCAGGACATGGTGGCTATTAATGACATTATAACTAGCCCCTGTGCCTCCTACCAGCTTTTTCTGTTTTTAAATGTTTGGTTGTTTACCTCCTCTCTGATGCTTAAATTCCAGAACATAGATTCACTTTGGCGAGTTGAACAAACAACCCAGTTTACCAGAGTGAAGTCAGGTAGAGAACCTCTTGTCATAAAGACTTGCTTGTCTTTATGACCTCGCTACCAATATTCTCCATTTGCTCATCAGTCAACACTGTGGAAGACATATGTGCCAGGCACTGTGCTGGGCACAGTAGGGGAACAAAGTGAAGGAGAGCCAGCTCTCTGGCCCTTAATGGGCTTAAAATTGAGCAGAACACACTCATGGCATAGGCCATCATGATGTGGGGTGTCAGCGGCTGAGCCCAGTGCCAAGACTCCTCCTGTAAAGAATAAGGTGGTGTGGAATTTGAGCTGGAACCTAAAGAATGGGGGAAAGTATGACAGTCTGAGGAATGAGAAGGGATTTTTGTACTGGCAGTCGTCAAAAAGGATGGAGCCCTTTCGCAGGAGCAGTAAGTGCGCTGGTTTGACTACAGTCAAGGTCTAAGGCAGGAAATGGCAAGACCTAAGAATGATAGTTAAGCTAGAGCCAAATTATGATGGTTTCAGGTATCAGGCTGAGGAAATTTTACCAAGCAGTAGGGGCTTAATGAAGGACTTTGGCTGAAGGCAGATGCAAACAAGACTGCTTCATGATTAATCTAACTGGTATCTTGGCTGGATTGAAATGGAGGAACGTGGTGAGAGAGACCAAGGACGTGGGAGACTATTGCAAGAGACCAGATGAAATACCATGTGAGCCTGAGCTAAGAAAGGTGACGCATAGCTCGTGAGCTATTCAGAAATTTAAATCAGTGGGCCTTGGGGGCTGATTACATGTGGAGGATGAGGGAGAAGGAAGAGTCACTAATCAGCCAAAAGAAGGGAATCAGGAGGAGGAGCACATTTTAGGAAACACACAGTGGTTTCAGCTTGGGACACTGCGTTCATTTGCTAGGGCTACCATAACAAGATACCACATGCTGCGTGGCTTAAACAACAGAATTTTTCCCCCCTTACAATTCTGGAAGCTAGAAGTTGGAGATCAAGATGTTGGCAGGTTTGGTTTCTCCTGAGTCCTCCCTCCTTGGCTGGTGGATGGCTGCCTTCCAACTATATATATCCTCGCATGGTCTTTTCTCTGTACATGCACCCCTGGTATCTCTCTGTAGGTCCAAATTTTCTCACCTTCTAAGGACACCAGTCAGATTGGATTAGGGCTTGCCCTAACGGGCTCATTTTAACTCGGTCACCTCTTTTAAGGCCCTATCTCCAAACACAGTCACATTGTGAAGCAGGGCTCCAACATGGGAATTTTGGAAGGACAAAATCAGCCCATTTTAGAACATGTGAAGTTGAAGGTGCCTTTGGATATTCCAGAGAAGCTGTCTAGTAGATGGTTTGCACTATTAATTGAAGCTCAGGGGATAGGTCAGGGCTAGGAATGTAGAAGTGAGCAATGTGAATCAAATACAGGAGTTGAGGTCAGGGGAGAAGATTAGAAGAGCTTGTTCTGGGGGTTGGGATAACAAAGATAATCATGAAGTAGCGATAGCTGCCTTGTATTGCATTTTCCATATATCAGCAATGGGCTAGGCCTTCTGTAGGCTTGGGACAATTCAGTCAAAGCGTGATTGTGGTTGGTATAATTCCTCCTTATTTTATGGGACACAAAGCTGAAGCTGGAAAAGTGAAGTGGTTTTCTAAGAGCTAATAGCTCATAAGTAGCAAAGTCAGAATATAAAATTTCAAGTAGGTCTGCATTTAAAGATATGTGCCAGGGCAGCTGGGTGGCTTTGTCAGTTAAGTGTCTGACTCCTGATTTCAGCTCAGGTCATCATCTCAAGATTCATGGGATCGAGGCCTGCATTGGTCTCTGTGCTCACAGTACTGTGCCTGCTTGGGATTCTCTTTCTCCCTCTCTCTCTGCCTCTCCCTGATTCATGCTCTCTCTCAAAATAAATAAATAAATTAAAAAAAAAGATGTGTACCTGATTATCTCCAGGGAGAGCAAGTAAAAGGAAAAGAGAAGGAAGTCAGGGGCAGAATAAATATTTAGAAGGAGGAGAGCAAGGCAGAGGGACAGAGAAAGGTTGGTGGGAAGACAGAAAAGCTGGCAAGAAATGGTGAGCTGGGAGGAAGGTGGTTGGTGGGGGTGGAGCGGGGCAGAGCCAACAATGCCGAATGTGTCAAGAGGAGAAGTAAAATATGCCAGAGGTGGGGACAGGGCGGTTGCTGTTTTTTGGTTTTGTTTTTTGTTTTTTAAATTTATTTCTAAGAGAGAGAGAGAGAGAGAGAGAGAGAGAGACAGCGTGAGCAGGGGAGGGTCAGAGAGAGAGGGAGATATAGACCCTGAAATAGGCTCCAGGCTACGAGCTGGCAGTCAGCACAGAACCCAACGCGGGGCTCGAACCCACGAGCCGCGAGATCATGACCTAAGCGAAAGTCAGACGCCCAACCGACTAAGCCACCCAGGCGCCCCGGTTGCTGGTTTTCTTGAGTGTTGGAGGCAGATGACAGCTGGCAGTGTGCTGAGGAGAGAATGGGAGGTGAGAAGAGGAGGTGGCGAGCCTTGTCATCATGGGAAGGAGCAGGGAGAAAGAACTCTGGTGGGAAGAGAAAGCAGAGTTATTTTTATAATGGGACAGAGAGATTGTAAAATCTTGCGGGAGGCAGGGCGAAGTATCCTCTGAAGACAGGGGAGAAGAAAGACTTTGAAGAGCAAAAGGCTTTGGAAGAAGTAGGGCTGGCAGGATGGGATCTAAGGCTGAAAATGGCTTTAGAAAGGAACAGGGGCTCTTCCTCTGGGACAAGAGGGATTAATTAAGGACGGGTGGTGACATGGAGGAGCCCCGGGGTTGGCTGGCTTGGGATAAAAGACGACTTCAAATACAATAAACAGAATGGAGGTTTCTGAAGCAAGTTACCAGCAAAAATGATGAGCTCCTAAACCACAGCTGCACCAATGAAGAGAAGGTTCTCTTTTCTCATTTTAAGACTTGGGCTGCTTCTGAAATTAGGGCAAAGCTGAACCACAGAGTAGACCCAGATTGCCTCCGTTGAAGGAATTATTGGCCCAGGACCAATAAATATTTGAATGTAGACACCAAGAAACATTTCCCATCAGCTAATGTTGGTAGAATGACCTCTGTGCAAAGCAGAATAAATTCTTGGGAGAGTGATTTTACAAAGGTTTCCCAACCTGGCTTCATGTGTAAATTAGTCCCATTCTTAGCCTCTGATATATGCAGGAGCAAATGTAGAACCTGGATTAGGAATAGTTTCTTGCTTGTCCCTGGTCTTGTCAACATTGTCTTTTTAGCTGTTTATATTTGTTAAAGCTGGCCTGAGTAATATGCTAATCATACAATAAAGGGACTGAGCCTCTAGCCAATCTGGCTTGGCAACATGAGAGCCAACTAATTAGAAGGTAATTTAATGACACTGCTTTTAAATCATCCATATGATCTAACAGGATTCTGGGCTTTTTGAAGTGATAGGCATTGTTTGGGGGAAATGCAGGTATGAGTATTTAATAGAGTGGGAGTGAGAAGGATGTAGATCAGCTGTTCTACGATCCTTTCCCAGGCTCCCATGAGAGCAGTCACCAGTGGTTGGGGCGTTGTTTTGGTCATGTTTGGATGCTTGCTTTGTGGGCAACGAGAATGGCCAATTTCTTCTCAGGAAGTCCCCTGTTGGTGTGGGAAGAGCTTGGCTTATGTGTCCATATCTAGTATGAAGTGTTCAGATGGTGGAAAGCAGAGGAAGGTTTTACAGATGCCACAAGGTCGTGTGGACGACACAGAAAACCAAAAGGGAGTGTGGCGAGCGCTGTCACCATTTTCCCCAGGGGCTGGCAATAGCTCTCTGGTATCTGCCTCCTAGAAGGCATTTGAAAGTTGGCTTCTTAAGTACTTAGAAGCAAATTAGTGCTGTGGAACTTGGCTCAAGGATTCCTGGGTCTGGTGTTCCAGCCTGTAGCATAATTAACACAGGGAAACCTTCACAGTCAAAACCTGAGGTTCCAGAGAAAACTTCAGACATACTTCCCTCATCTTCAGTTGTCATCCACCTTCAGCATTAAGAAGGCACTTGTTTTATTTTTTTCTTAAGTTAAAAAATTTTTTTAAGTTTACTTTTGAGAGAGAGACAGAGACAGTGAGTGGAGGAAGGGCAGAGAGAGAGAGGGAAAGAGAATCCTAAGCAGGCTCCGTGCTGTCAGCATGGAGCCCGATGTGGGCTTAAACCCACAAAACGTGAGATCATGACCTGAACCAAACCAAGAGTTGGATGCTCAACCGACTGAGCCACCCAGGCTCCCCAAGAAAGCATTTGTTTTAAAATGACAAATAATACAAGACGAATTTGAAGAACATTCAGCATGGTTTTCTCTGGAAGGCAGAGTTGGGAATGCAGGTGCCCGGGAAAACATGCCCCAACATAGGATCCTTCACGGCCAGTTATGGAATATAGAATACATAGTTTAAAAGTAAAGTTCTATTTTTTAAATGAAAGATAATAGAAGCATTGAACTAAAGGAGATTTTTGAGGCTATTATTCTCTCTTCAGTGAAAAGGAAGAAGAAACACATTGCACGCTCCTGTTGTCCCCTTGTCCCAGATTAGCCCAGGCTGGGATGGAGGAGGGCCTCTGTCAGGGTTTGCAGAATGAATAAGCAAATGAACTTCTTTCTTTCTCCCTTTCATACACACCGCTCATGGAGTTGTCAGCAAAAACTACTTAGCAAGTGTTTTTGAAATGGTTTACATTAAAACACAGGTTCAATATATCTGAAAGACATGGAAATGAAAATTAAAACCCTAAAGTCAATTCATGTGAGGGGTGGGGTGGGTAGGGGGTAGCCATCGGAGGCATAATTATACCAGAAACGTAGGCTAAGGAATGCTACTAAATACTAAATGTGAAACACACCTCTGAATTTCCTATCAGGCAAGGAAAAAAACCAAAAAGATGGATTCATGAGTTCTTATTTTTAAAAGGTATGCCATTTCACAAGGAGAGAAGTTTCCTGAGCACCAAGAGGAATTTGGTGTGAGGGTTATTATATGGCAACCAGCGATGCATATGGCTACTTTTTACACAGATTCTTAATAAAAATGCTCACCATGCTCTTAGGTTACAGAGGTGTGAAGGGGTGTGGAGGGAACTCAGCGGTATAGTATGGACTGACTTGGTGGAATGGCTGGCATTTAAGAGGTATTTCTTCCAGGCATTAACTTGGGGTGGCAAGGAGGACTCAAAGTCCCCTGATAAACAGAGAGCACAACAAAGGATGCTCACTCCAGTCAACTATGGGGATGGGCAGATGGACCAGCAGTTTGAGAAGCGTCGCTGATACCCTGAAATATTACTTGTTAAAACAAACATGGGTATATTATGATGTATGGTATATAACCCCCAAAAAAGTCACAATAGTATTTTGATGATGAAATCTCTAAAGAAATTCCTTTACTTAGCAGGACATGCCAGGCTATCACCCTCAGACCTTCTGACAATTATGTGTGCTCTCTGTGGACACGAGGAAGGATTTCAAAGCCAAACCTGAAAGCTCTCTCAAATGTGAGACTTTTAATAGGACCTATAAGGCCGACAATTCAAGATTAGGATCCTCGATAAGTAACTGGGAAGCAGACATTGTAGATTGAGAAATGATGCCCATGCCTTTGGCCCAGGCAGACAGGCAGGAAAAATGAGATTTTGCTGTTAAATGGATGCATCCCTCATCATTGCTTTTGAGCAGAGAGGCTTTATTCCAGCCAACGCACAAATGCTGGCAAACCTAGACATGCCGAGATTGAGAAATAGATAAGCTGTGAGTTATAGTCACTATTCTGGTTTAAAATCTATGTGATTCTGTGAAGGCTTTTGCATTTGCCCATAATACTCTTTGCTGTCATTTTAATCTTCACATTAAAAATGGGTCTTTACATTTAATTACTTTGAGCCATTGCCAGGGTTGCAGAACAGAACTAGGGTTTCAAGCGAGGCAAAGGCTCCCTCTGTTTTGTATGGGGAAGAATTCCGTTTAAACCCAGAGATGTAAGGACAGCGGATTACTGGGGTAGTCCCACATTTTTACAGCTATTTGGTTCAGAATGTAACTGGTGTCCTTGCCCCAGGCATGTTGTTGGTGGGCTCCTTGGAAAATGCCCCTTCCATGTGCAAAACTCTCCAATGGTTTCCCCTCACACACTTGGAATAAAACCCACAGTCTCGTCCACGGTCCATGAGGCCCCACAGGGTCTGTGCTCCTGGCTGCCTCTCTCCTCCCTCTGCCACCCACTCTTAGTTGGCTCCTCTCCAGCCACAGTGGCCAACTGCTCCTCAGATGTGCCAAGTTCCCTCCCTCTCCGGCTCTGCTCTCTCTCTACCCCAGGCACTCTTCCCAGCTATCCACACGTCTCAGTCCCTCACCGGCAAGTACTGGCTTAACTTTCACCTCCTCACTGTACGTTTCCCCAACTGCCTTATTCCTTTAACCTTACCAAAGCTTTCCTTCTCCTCAAGGGATTGTTGCTAACATACAATGCATCTGTTCGGTGACTTGGTTCATTGCCTGTCTTTTCCCACTAGAATGTAACCTCCGTAAGGGAAGGGAACTCTTCTGTCGCGTTCATTGTCATGCTTCCATCATCTAGAACGGTACCTGGCCTCGAGTATGTGCTCCTTTTTTTTTTAAAAGAATGAGTCAATACCTCACACCCTTGTTTATCTATGGATGATGACAAGCAATAATTCATTGATTTTTCTCAGTTATACTGAAGTCATAGGTACTAATGTCAATGACAATATCAGATCAAAATTAAAATAGTGAAGGCAATTATGTGACTCTAAAATAATTCCTTCTGAAAGCAAAGGCAGAGCTTGTGCTCTGCTCCAACCTTTAGATGCTCTCTACCCGTCTCTCCAAAAATTTGAGAATTGCTCCAGGGCCCTCATTACCATCTGAAATACTGTGACCTGCCCAAGGTCACAGCAAGTTACTGGCAATGGCATTGGACTGGAATACTGGTGTTGTGATTCCCAGGTTGGTGCTCTGGAGTAGCATATGAACAATTTCCCATGGGATCTACTCACATTCCAGGTCTTCTCATGTTATTTTCTTGTAGTAATAAGAGCTATTATTTGTTAAATGTGTGCTATGTCTGTGTTGAGTGGTTTTCCTAAATGTGATATGATTCTAAAAGCAAACTCTATAAATGGCACTGTTACCCTCATCTAACTCCATAAAAAGGGGAAAGGAGAGGTTGAGTAATTTGCTCAAGAGCTCATAGCTCATGAGTGCCAGAGTCAAGATGTTACCCCAGGTTTTTTGGCTTCAAAATCTATGTTCTTTGTTATACCTTGCTGCCATTTCACCCAGTGCCAGGTTCTGGTCCATGACTCCTCTATTAAGAGACTGTGACCTGGGGGGCGCCTGGGTGGCTTAGTCGGTTAAGCGTCCGACTTTCGCTTAGGTCATGATCTCGCGGTTCATGGGTTCGAGCCCCGTGTCGGGGTCTGTGCTGACTGCCAGCTCAGAGCCTGGAGCCTGTTTCAGTCTGTGACTCCCTCTCTCTCTGACCCTCCCCTGCTCATGCTGTCTCTCTCTCTTCTAGAAATAAATAAAAATATTAAAAAAAAAAAAGAGACTGTGACCTGGAGTGGTGGTTATTTAAAATTATTTCAGGGGTGCCTGTGTGGCTCAGTCAGATAAGTGTCCGACTTTGGCCCAGGTTATGATCCCACACTTTGTGGATTTAAACTCCACATCAGGCTCTGTGCTGACAGCTCAGAGCCTGAAGCTGGCTTTGGATTCTCTGTCTCCCCCTCTCTCTGCCCCTCCCATGCTTGCACTCTGTCTCTCTGTCTCCCCAAAATAAACAAACATTAAAAAAAATTAAAATTATTTCAGTGATGGGACCCTTCTCCCAACTAGGCAGGTTAAAAAAGCACCACCCCTTTAACTCACTGCTTTCTGAATCCCAGGGAGGTTAGGAAACAATTGCAAGAAAAATGTCTGGGAAGGTGGGCATAGCTCCTTTAGAGCAGGATGAGTTCAAGTTATTTCCATAGTCACCCAAATCCACTTAATTTTTCACAGCTTTTCTACCTCCTTCCTTAGCTCACCTTTATCATCCACACACACAATATATTGTTTATGTTACAATGATCTGAAATTTTTTCTGAGAATCACGTTTTCTGGCTATTTTTAAGGACTACACAATCATCTCTCTCATACAAGTTGCCTCTCTGAGCATTGGCAGACAGAGAACATCTCAAGCAGTGGTCACAAATGTTTAGAATCTGTAAGGTCATATCTGTTGCCTAATGAATATTTTGTTTCTGATAATGGACTTGTGACAAACACCTATCATTTAAATACTAATTAGTATGATTTATATTGAGTTCTCATTGGCTGCCTTGCCAGCTGATGTTGCAGAAAGTCCCTGCTGGGTAAAGACACAGAATCATGTCTGGCATTGAGCTGTTAAAAGGAAAACAGTACACTTTGTTCTTTTGGCGAGATCCCATTCAACTGACAAATCTGTTGAGCTGGAGAAGTTTTGTTTAAGCAAAGAATGAGGAATGATTTAGTTCATGTGACAGCCTAAATATGTTATTTCCAAGATGGGCTGGGAGGGAGATGTCTGACCTCTTTTCTCTAAAGAAGGAGAGAAGTGTAGCTTGGTGAGAAAAACATGAACTTTACAAGGAGAAAGAATTTTTAATCCCAGTGTCATTGTTCGTTATTATCATTGCTGTTATAAGGAATGATAATACATCACACCCATAAACAATATTCTAGATACCCGCCTGAATTATCTGATTTAATCCCCACAATTCTATAATGTATTATCATTAGTTACTTTTTGCTTTCGTTTCCCTTGTATCTGGAGACATGGCTAGTAAGAAGTTGCTGCAGCCAAGGTCAAAGAGATTGTTGCCCATTTTCTCCTCTAGGATTTTTGATGGTTTCCTGTCTGACATTAGGTTTGTCATTGATTTTGAGTTTATTTTTGTGTATGTCATAGGAAAGTGAGCCAGGTCATTCTTTTGCATGTCATTGTTCAGTTTTCCCAACACCATTTGCTGACAAGACTGTCTTTCTTTCCATTGGCTATTCTTTCCTGCTTTGTCAAAGATTAGTTTTCCATACATGTTGGGGTCCATTTCTGGGTTTCCTATTCTGTTCCAGTGATCTATGTGTCTGTTTGGGGGCCAGTCTTGACTACAGCTTTGTAATCCAGCTTGAAGTCCATCAATTCTGTGATGCTTCCAGCTTTGGTTTACTTTTTCAGGATTGCTTTGGCTATTTGGGGTCATTTATGGTTCCATAGCACCCAGGATTTCTCATCAGCTTGCCTAAACATGGGGCAGAAGGAAAAGGAGGAGGGGGTGAAGTCCTAAAAGCTTAGCTTCTTTGTTATAAAGTATCAAATGGAGATTAACCAACAGCGAGAGATTCAGCATTGTGCCCTAAATCATTTAGCTACTAACTGATAGAGCTGGATTTTCAACCCAAGTCAGCCTTTGGCTAAAACTCATGCTATTTACTACCACAGTAACTGACTTGGTTACCTTGAGCAAACTACTTCATCCCCTGAGTCTTGGTTTTCTCATCCATAAAATGGAAATCACATCTCTGTGTCTGGTCCATGGCAGGTGTTCCATTAATAACAATTTTTATTGTTAACCCTTTTGTTTCTGTTGAGCTTGTGTTTGTTGACATTACTTCCTTCTCCTATCTTGCCTATCTCCAACAGGATTGTTCTAGTGTCTCTTTGTGAAAAGTCTGGTGCACAGTTACTTCCCTCAGAAGTATATCCTTAGGTACCACACTATTATCTTTTTCTCAAGATAAGGTTGAGAATAATCCTCTTCCCTAGTGAATCAAGAGACCACTGTAAAATCCATTTTTCTGGTAAGCTTCAGAAAGGAAGCAGCAAAGCTTTCAGTCATTCAGATACCACAGCAAGGTGACAGAGGAGCTAGGAAGTGAAAGGGACCTCACTCGATTCTTGGCTATCAACTTTGAAATACTGTCTTTCTAAGATCCTAGAAAGGTGTGAGATGTACAATTTTTCCCCAATGATCCTATAATGTCATATGGTTCTAGACTCTTCTATTTCTCTAATAGTACACCAGCTCACACATCCCATGTGCTTTAAGGTGTTTTGCACATAGTCTCTTCTTAATTCATCTTTGTTGAATTAAAACCAACACATTAAAGACTGATTTTGAAGCAATGGCACATCAACTAAGTCACCAAAGTCGTGTGTGTGTGTGTGTGTGTGTGTGTGTAAAAATGAGGCTAATAAGATTAATTATAAAAACTAAGGGGCATTTCAGAAAGTATTTTGTTAGCAGCCATCTTTTTACATGCGGGAACTGAAACTATTTCTGAAAACTTCCAGGTCTCTACACTGCATGCATATGAGCAATTAATTAATCAGGTGATGACATCAACCCACAGCCTGGAACCGGGTAGATATGGGGCCTGCAAATGCCCATTCTTTCAGCCAAGGGGCTGAGGATGTAAGGCCAAGATTACTCTCAAAAAGCTGTGAGAGTAACTTTACTGGGAATTTTAAAAATCATCATTGAAAAAACAATCTTGGCCTTTGTCTTTCAGCCAGCAGCCCTGTTGTGGATGGGAACAGATGCTACCCTGACAAAGTAAAGAGCACAACATGAGCCTTTTACTTTCTGCTTTCTAAACCAGTAAACACCATCCACTGTGGACCAAAATAAGACAGGTGGCATCCATTTGAATTGGAAATAAGGCACTGAGATAATAGATTGTGGGATGCACTGTGGCCAGCCTCAAGGGAGTGGCTCTGGTCAGAGAGCTCATTGTTTTTCTCTTTTAATGAGCAGACTCTATAAAATGTACAGCTCCTGATGCCACTTTGATTCCCTACACTTTATTAATTGTTCTTTTGTGTGCTCTTATTTGCACAATTTAGTTTTGATGAACCACGAGTGTTCGTCATGATTAGATAGGGCTGCCTTTCACAGAGACCCTGGGCTTTCTGTGAAGCAACAAGAAAGAAGTGATTCTATGTGGGATGATTCCCAAGGAGTCTGTGAAGTTCTGAACATGCCTGTGTCATCTCCTTGGCACAGCCCCTCAGAATCTAGGTATCTTTATAGCTGGAGGAGTAGAGTTGGAGTTTACAAGTGAAGAAAGCCAGAGGATCCTCAGCCATATTCTGACCAGGGAAGGCAGAATTGTGTGCCACGGTGAGCAGGCAGTGGATGTTTCTATCCCTCAGTCAGGGTCTTGCCTTCCTGGGATAATGTCCACAGCAGCCCCTTGCTACTCTGTCTTCTTGGTTCCTTGCTTCATGCGAAGTGGGGTGGAGAGAGTTGGGGAATAAGATCCATGGTTCAGATTTCTAACTTTTCACACTGTTCCTCATCTTTATATGCACAACCCCAACAATACACTCACACTCGCTGACACTCTGGCCTCAGTGAGTGGCTCCCCTATTGCAGGAAAACTCTCAGGCAAAACAAGAATGCGTCCTAATGGTGTCTACTTTCCAGACCCAGTAATGGTAGCTTTAATATTTTCACAGCATATTCTGGGCTTATAACCAAATCAGGGTGGGGTGGATTTTAGTTACCAAGAAAGAGCTGGTTTTGGGAACTACTGGAGAGAAAGGAATATCTTTCTGTTTGCCAGAGCCCCTCAAATTAAGCCACAAGGACTCAGCATTAGGCAGTGTGGAACCATAACAGAAAAATGGGTGCTGATATGTATCAAAAAGCCTGAAGTTATCATATCTTTTTATCTAATAGCTGCAACTCTAGGTATCTGTCCTAAAGAAGAAATATTCAGAAATGTAGATAGAGCCTTATGTATAAAAATGTATGCTGTAGTAGTGTTTTTTTTTTGTTTTTTTTTTAAGGTGGGAAAATAATTATTCTAAGGGCTGGCAAATAATCCTTTTACAAGAGAAAACTGTCTTGGGTTAGGGTCACAACTTCTAGTAGTTATGGACATAAAGATGAGGCCCCTCTGGGGATGGACAAGAGCAGACAAAGAGGTAGCTGATCTTCTTTGCCTTATGATGTTTGTGGAAATCTGGGGGTCTGGAAAATAGAGGGAAGAAAGAAGAATTTCGAACAGAGAACCTGAAAGGGGGTGGCAGAGAAGCCACATAGAAATATCTGGCCTGGGGCGCCTGGGTGGCTTAGTCGGTTAAGCGTCCGACTTTCGCTCGGGTCATGATCTCGCGGTTCGTGGGTTCGAGCCCCGCATCGGGCTCTGTGCTGACTGCTGGCTCAGAGCCTGGAGCCTGTTTCGGTCTGTGACTCCCTCTGTCTCTGATCCTCCCCTGCTCACGCTGTCTCTCTCTCTCTCCTAGAAATAAATAAACATTAAAAAAAATTAAAAAAAAAAAAAGAAATATCTGGCCTGGGGCACTTGGCTGGTTCATTTGGTGAATCATATGCCTCTTGATCTTGGGGTTGTGAGTTTAAGCCTCATGTTGGGTGTAGAGATTACTAAAAAAGACAAATACACTTAAAATAATCTGGGATTATGGGTGAATTGAGGGAGTGGGTAGACTTGAGCCATCAGTCTGTAAGAGTCTATTTGAATGGGGGGAAAAGAAGGGATAAAGGGACAAATTGGATGGAGAAGACAGACGATACCTGGATTCCTTCTTAGGCAGAGCTCTAAGGCCTAAGCAGTCATTATTTTCACAGAGGATTTCTAGAGTCTTGCTACTCAAAGCATGTGCTGAGGCCAGAAGCATCAGCCTCACCTGGGAGCATTTAGACCCACCTAAGACCACGTGAATGAAGATCTGCATTTTAACAAGACCCCAGGTGATTTGGTGTGTACTTTGAAGTTTAGGAACATTGTTCTGGAAGACCCATGGTATCCAAGTACATCTCAGAGAGTGAGAAAGAACAGCATCCCTTTATATCTGCCTAGAGCATTGCTCTGGTTTGGGACACAGTACTGGAAGGAGCCAAGTGGGGGCTTGGATTCTCATAAAGGGTGAGAAACAGAGCACATTCCTCCTGTGATTTTTCAGATGCTGGAAGCCAATTAAAAGGACTAAGAGAAAAGTGTACAGAGATTACTTTAGAAGAAACATGAGGTATGCTAGGAAGTCTCCAAAATAATACTGAAGTTTGGAGAAAGGAGGGATCTTATGTTATACACAAGTCTTCTTTGGGTTTATACTGTCAACAAGACCATTAGAAGAGCCTTGGGAAGACTTGGTGACATGTGCGGCTGATCTGATCTTCATTAGAAGATCAAAATATATAGACAAAGGAATATTATATTGCCTATAATAATGTTTTAAAAATATGCTTAGAAAGAAGGATGGAAAGGGAATGTACCTCTATCTCTGGGTGGTTTTGGATTTTAGTTACAGACATTTTTGTACCTTGCAAATTTTCTACAATGATCACAGGTAAATACAAGTAGAAGCAATGCAGCAAAATAAATGTAAGTCGTATCTGCTTCTGAATGGCAATAGTGTGGATTTTGCCCTTCTTCTTCATATTTTTTGTACTTTCCAAAATCTGTCTGTGAACTACTAATACATTTATAATCAGAAAAAGAAACAAAAAGGAAGCATAAAATGTGGAATCAAAAGACCCATATTGCAGTGGACCCCTGACCTTAATAGTTGTTTGTTCTATAGTCACATGACCTTGCTCGAAGTCTCCTTGCTCATGTATAAATGGGGCACTGTCACTGATCTTAAGGGATATGAAGATGATGGGTATGGAGGACTCTGAACTGGCAAGTGCTATACAACCTGAGTCCCAAAGCTGGCGTAGTGAGATCACGTGGGGCCCTTCCCCAGCTCTCCTCCAGCACCAGTGGGAGGGCTATGGAGAGTGTTTGGTTTCAGCCTCCGCAAGGCTCATTTTTCTCACAGATGAGTGGATATACAGGCCCAAACTTCTTCCCCTTTGGCTAATTTTACAGAGAGAAAATTCTCCAATGTTCCTTAATTAAATGCCACCTACCATCTATCAGGCAAGAATGACATTTCTCATTAACGCTGTTAGGATTGGGCCATGATGTTACCCATTGCTTGGTGTAGCAGTAGCATTCTTTAGACAGGTTTTTAGGTTCCTATATGAGCAAGTGTAACTCCAGTTTCAGGCAAGAGCAATAGCAGAAGAAACCAGAAAGGATATATCTCTAAAATCTTGAGTAGCTCTCTGAAATCATACTAGTTATAGCTAATAAATAAATAGAATAGTCTATAAGGCCAATTCAATATATATGGAAAACCTTCTTCCTACACAGACTAAAAGTTTTGCTAGAGATCTGCATACATAAAGCCGTCTTGGTCCTACAAGCCCAACACATAAGTCACATAGAGTTGCCGGAGCCAGAAGTATTTTTGACTTGCAGTCTGGTGTGCTGCAGTTCAGGACAATCATTGGGCAGAGCAGAGAGGCCTCATGTCTCTTGCTTTCTCCTAAAATGAGTATTGATTTGATGTGAAAACCTGAAGGGTACTGGCTTAGATGGGTGCTTGGAGGCAGGCCCCTTCCCTGAGAATCCAGTGTCTGATGGCAACACAAGATACCTCACTAGACCAAATTCCCTACTGACTCCACTTCTGAATTTTGCTAGACAGAGACATCTAGGGCAGGATTTGCTCTTCCTTACAGTTGTAAGGAGATTTCTTCCTTTGCAGATGTGGGATGACAGGCTGTTTGTTAAGATGAGAGTATAACCCAGCTCTCTGACTTATTTCTTAATGACCATGATCCTCATCAAATACAAGCTGGGCCATTTTAGGACTAATTTGCCCTTGACTGTAGTCAATGTGGTGGTCAACAAATATTGACTGGGCAAGCTTTTCCTGGGGGCTTTCCAGGCAGGCTCTTTACCCTATTCTGTTTCTGTAGCCATTTCCTGGGGCTTGGCTGGGCAGAGACTCAAAGAGGCAGCTGGGGAAGAAGGGTCTTCCAGCTGGTGGGAAAGAGACCAAATACCTTTGTTGGCATGTAGACAACCTATTAACTCCGTACCCATCAAGGTGAGGAGGGCACAACAGCCTCTCTCTCTCTCCTTCCCACATCCTTGCTCCTCAGGCTGCACACTGTCCTGTCATTACTTGTTTTTATTTTCCAGGATGAATCTGATGTTAATTTTCACTAGTTTGCATATGGAATAAAAAAGCAAGTGGCTTCATGATAGAGGGGATGCTGTAGTTTTTCATGGGTGAGTCTTGATAGCTATACTCTGGGGTTCTGCAACTTGGGGGGAAAGGTCTGGTGCACAAGGAAAGATCATACAGAAAGTAATACTAGCTATATTTTTAGTGACTCTCGTTTTCCAGGCATTGAGATGGGTGCTTTAAATGTACATTTTTGAGAACCTAATGTAGCAGAATATGCAAATATGAGTACATTATTTATTTCTGCTGCTCAGAAGAAGCAAGCTCTTCATTCCTGGGGGATGGGAGGCTCCTGCTGCTTTTCCTAAAGGCTGAGTTTTCTTTCCCTTAGGAAAGATAAACCAGCTCTTTGTTGGTGATGGGCCACTGGCTTCATAAATCACCCAGCACTTCTCCTCTACAGCTACTAAATCTCCTTGTGAAACCAAAGGGTAGGAAGATGTGCTTCTTTCTTTCTGAAGGTTGAGAAAGAAGGCCTCAAGGCAGAGGAGAGTTTAGGTTTCCAGGATTCAGGACAAGGGAATAGGGGTGGTTGGTACATTCCAAGAGTGTCAAAATATGAGCCCATTTGTTCCCAGCACTCTATAAACTGCTGGAGCTTGGAAGGAAAGGGCTCAAGGTTGGTAGAATTCAAAAGCAATTAGTCCCCAAGGCCAGCTAGGCACGAAGGGAGTACAGCACCCAGCAGGGCCATCTGCCTTTGACAAGGCTGTATGAGTCTGGCAAAAAGCCTCTTCAAAGGTGATTTCAGTAAACTGATTAACCTGAGGTCTCTTCCCTGGATTTCCTTGATTATTCCTGGATTACCAGGTCAAAGGGTTAGGAGTATGGCAAATACTGGACTGCTCATTATGCTTGGTGAGGTAGAAGGAAGTCTGAATTTGACATGATTCAGAAAAAAGTAGAACAACAACAGTAACAAACAATGACATTGCAAAACAGGCAAAACTAAATGCTACCTTCGGAAAAATACATTGGTGTTAAAACTATAAGGAAAAACAGGAATAATTATGAGGAAAGTCATATGGGAGGGAGGCGACGTGATGGGAAGTTGCCTTCTGGAAAGGATTGCAAGACAAAGTACAAGACACCAGTTAAACATGATTTCCAGATTCCCAAACATTGCATGGGACGAACTTACATTTAAAAAAATCATCCATTGTTCATCTGAAATTCAGTTTCTGATTTTTTTTTAATTAAAAAAAATTTTTATTGATTTAGTTTTGAAGGAGAGAGGGAGAGAGAGAGAGAGAGTTTGGGGAGGGGCAGAAAGGCAGGCTCCACATGGTCAGCACAGAGCTTGATGTGGAGCTCAGACTCACAGTCTGAACCGTGAGATCATGACCTGAGCTGAAACTAAGAGTCAGATGCTTAACCAACTGAGCCAGCCAGGTGCCCCAGAATTTTATTTGGTAAAACTAGCTGCTAAACTTCTGAGATACTGGCAACCTACTATTTTGTGATGATGGCTATTCTATGTTTTGACTGTGGGTCTTCCCTTTTGTTTTTTATAAATGTTCATTTATGTTTTATATGCTCTTCTGTGTATATGTTATCTTTCATAATCATTTTTTTAAGTTTATTTATTTACTTTGAGAGAGAGAGGGAACATGCACACTAGCAGGGGAGGGGCAGAGAGAGAGGGGGAGAGAGAGAATCCTAAGCAGGCTCCACACTCAGCACAGAGCCTGCTGTGGGGCTTGAACTCACAAATAGTGAGATCACAACCCCAGCCAAAATCAAGAGTAAGACGATTAACTGACTGAGCCCTATTCATAATAAATTTTGTTTAAAAGTTCTTACTTCCCAAATATTGTGAAACAGTTTTCATTAATTAAAAAAACATCATCTATTTACCCTGTTCCTTCTTCTCCCAACTCTCCCCCACAGTGTTATAAGTAAGGAATGTATCCATATCCCATTATAGATGAGGCAATGGAGGCTCAAAAGTTAAATAACTTGTCCAAGGTCACAGAACTGGTAAGTGATTAAATTGAGTTTAAATCTGAGTCTGTCAGACCCTAGAGTCTATGCTCCTAACCACGGTGAAATGCTTATGTTGTATGCCAACACACACACACACACAAACACAACACTGACCAAAATCTGGAAACTTGGAAACATGTTTGTCCTTAGGCCAAGGGATGGTTGAATCATTCTGACAATGGAGTAATGAGTAAAAGAGAATAGAAGATATAAACAGACACCAACACTGAGATGTCACATCTGTTGGAATTATCTGACAAGGATTTTAAAGCAGTTATTGTAAAAATGCTTTGACAAGCCATTATGAATGTGCTTTAAACAATGAAAAAAAGCATAGAAAAAAATAAAGGAAATAAGCAAAATTTTTAGAAGCCAGAAATATAATGAAAAAATAAAATACGTATTGGTGCTCAATAGCAGAACGAAGAGGACAGAGAAGAAACCCATGAACTTGAAGATAGAATAAGAATTACCCAATCTGAGGAAATATAAACTAAAAAAGGTAAAATAAACAGAACCTTTCAGGGACCCATGGGACTATAACAAAGGATCTGACATTCACATCATCAGAGTCTCAGAGAAGAGAAAGAGGGAAGACTGAAAAAAAGTACTCAGAGAAATAATGGCTGAAAACTTTCCATATCTGGGGGTAAAATGAGAAACATTCACCTTCAAGTAGTTGAGAGAATCCCAAACATGATAGATCCAAAGAAATTCATACCAAAACACTCAGTCAGTTAAGCATCAGACTCTTGGTTTCAGGTTAGGGCATGATCTCACAGCTTTGTGGGTTCAAGCTCCACATCAAGCTTTTTTTCTCTGTCTCCCTCTCTCTTTGCCTCTCCCCCAGTTGCGCTGTCTCTCTCAAAATTAATAAGCTGAAAACACACACACACACCAAACATCTTGAAAGCAATGAGAGAGCAATACCACTTTACCAACACAGGAAAACCAGTTTGAATGACATCGCATTCCTCATCAGAAACTAGGGCAGGGTGGGGGAGGGGGCAAAAAGAAGTAGCACAACATTTTTCAGGAGGTGAAAGAAAAGAGCTGTGAATTCTATATCCTATGAATTTATCCTTCAGGAAGAGAAAAGTCAAGACATTCTTGGTTGAAGGAAAACCAAAAGAATGTTACTAGCAGACCTGCTATGAACGCATGGCTAAAGGAAGTTCTTGACACAAAAAGGAAAGAATCTTGGAGCATCTGGAAGGAAGAGAGAAAAATAGAAAGAGTAAAAGTATGAATAAATAAAATGGACTTTCCTTCTCTTAAGTTTTCTAAATGAGATTTGTCAGTCAAAGCAAAAAGCATACCATTGTCTGATGTGGATTTCAATGTATGCAGATGAAATATTTGAGACAATTATTTTGTAAATCATGGCAGTGGCAGGAGGAACAAGGGATCGTAAAAGGAGGTAAGATTTCTACATGTCACTCAAACTGGTAAGACACTGTTCCCAGGAGATCTTTGTGGCAATCTGTATCTTTTTCTTTTTAATATATTTTTATTTATTTATTTCTAGGAGAAAGAGAGAGATAGAGAGACAGCGTGATCAGGGGAGGGTCAGAGAGAGAGGGAGATACAGACCCTGAAATAGGTTCCAGGCTCTGAGCTGGCAGTTAGCACAGAGCCCGACACGGGGCTCGAACCCACGAACCGCGAGATCATGACCTAAGCGAAAGTGGGACGCTCAACCGACTAAGCCACCCAGGTGCCCTTGTGGCAATCTGTATCTTGATTGTGCTGGTGCTTACATAAATGTATACATGTGATAAAATGGAATAGAACTATACAAATACAGTGTGTCAATGTCGACTTCCTGGTTTTAATATTGTATGAGAGTTATACAAGATGTAACCATTGAGGTAATTAGGTTAAGGGTATATGCGAACTCTCTGTTACATCTTTGCAATTTCCTGTAAGTCTGCGATTATTTCAAAAATAAAAAGTTGAGTGAGAGAGAGAATGAGTAGAAGACTACAGTTCTCATGTTTCTTCTCTTGTAACTATTTGACTTTAGGGTGTCTAGGAAAAGTCCAAGTGCTTTTAAGATATCCGAATTCAGTTCCCGCTGGGTACAGACTACACTAATTAAACTGAGGTGTCTGTGGGTCATCCCGAGACAAGACAATTTTGTGCCTAAAACACATGTTGGTTTCCTGTGCCCTTTCAAGAGAATCGATACATTGATTTTCATGTGCCCAGCCATATGTGGTCAGGACATGGTTTCTTTAGAGATGTCTCCTCTCCCTGTACATCAAAAGACAGGGAGGCCCACAGACACAGTTTTCCTAGAGAACAGGTTACAAGATAGAGAGCCTATTGGAATGTCCTCTTCTCCTTTCTCTTCCACTGTGCCCATCATCTAATCTGTGTGGATAATGTGTGCAGCATGTACACTTGGACACTCTGTGATCCCTCTCGGGTCGACCTCCAGACTATCCACATTTCCCCACTCCTTTATCCGTTACCATCTTCTGCATCCAAGTCACCTTCACTGCCCACGTTTGAAGTACTTCAGTATTCTCTTACGGGTCTCTTTCTTCCATCTTGCACGCTTTCTCCATTCTCCGCACATCAGTCTGAGTGATAGTCTGTGTACATCAGGTCATGCCACACCGCTGCTCAGCACCTCAACTAGCTCCCCTCATACTCGGCATAAAGTTTGCACTTATTACCCCGGATTCCAGGATCCCGTGTGACCTGGCTCCTGCCTATTTCTCTGACTTTATCTCAGCCATTCACTTGGTCTTAGGTACACTGGCTGCTTCTCAGTTCCTCCACCGTCCAAGCTATTTCACACTGGAAGGCCTCACCCCCTCCCTGGAATAGGCTTCCCATAGCTCTTTGTGCAGCTGACTCTTTCTTAGACCATGCACCACAGCTGGAATGCTCCACAGCTGGGTGGCCCTCTGTGACCCCCTGCCTAAAGCAGCTGCCATTTCATTGACTGTCTATTACACAAGCCTATTAATTTTCTCTAAACATTTATTAGGCTTTCTCATGATTCTAATTGGTTTCTTGTTTCTTGTCTGTCATTCTCCTAGAAAGTAAGCTACCTGAGGGCAGGGAGTTTGCATTCCTAGTCACTGTAGCAGCTTCGATTCAATAAATATTTGTCAAAAAAGCGAATGAGTACATGAATGAATGAAGAATTATAGACTATTAGACCTGGTAGGGGCCTTCTTTCCCCAAGACAAGAAGCCTCCTGGGGACCCTTGGAAGGTGCTGCAGAGAGAAGATAATTACAGTAATCTGACAGGTGTATGCAGCACCTTGGGATTTGGAGAGCATTTTGAATTATGGCGCCTTCATTCAATACAGAGCAGCAAGTTCCTTTGGGGATCACACGGATCACAGCATTGAGGAGCCTGGATCCAGGAAGGACAGTTTAGCTTCTCGGTACGTAGGCACCTGCGAGAGGGCAGTGTTCCCACCATGGCCGGCAGCTGAATAGCCTTCAAGGTTCAGCCTTCCAGGTGGTCTATGTCAACCACATTGCCTGAATCTATAGCAAAGCTAAGAAGTGATTCCCCACGGAGGGAACAGACTTCAAGAAGCCATGGAGACAGGCCGATGTGATGTGGAGAGTAGAGATACAGAAGCAGGAAGGTAGATGGTAAATAAATAAATGGAAGCCTTTTTTTAAGCCAAGCTAGTAGTGTCCTAGAGACCTCAGGTTATCAGACCCTCAGCATCTGCTCATGTCTTCCAGGGAATGGTCGGAGCAGGACCTCGTCTGTGCTCCCGTGAGAACCCCACGGTGCCTCTGTGGTCTTGGTGCTAAGAACTCAGAGGTGGGCACCCGGCTCTGCTGCTGAATTGGGGTGTCCCATGGGGTCCTCTGTTGCTTCTGTCTTTTTGAAAAAATTGGGACAATGGTGAAAGAATTTCAAAAGTGACTCTTTGTTGTTGCTTTTGTCTTGCTTCAAAAGACTCATCGTATTCAAGAGACTAAGAGTCCCAGTCTCCAAAAAGCATCCATTTGAGTGAGAGTGTTACCATAGAAATTCCACTTGCATATACCTTTAATCATGTGGCAAATTACCTTATTAACCACCAGGGAGTCTAGTCTTATTGCTTAATTAAACCATCTCTTTCCTTTTTTTCTTATTAAAACCACATGGGTTTAAACTTCCGTGTGGTTTTAGATTCTTTGACCCTTCTTTGGATGTCTGTGTAATAATGGCTGCATAAAAGAATTTCTGTTATTTTTTGTTGATAACTAAAGGGTTAGCAACATGAAATAAAAGGGGGGGGGGGGCTCTGGTAGAGATGGTCTGGATAGGCTCATGCTGGCCAGTGACGTAATAGCCACTTGGGTGGTATGAAAGTCTGAGATGTGGACCCGTCACTTACTGCTTCTCTTGCCAAAACATCTGGAATACAAAATCCTGTCATTAGACAGCCCACATGTTAGAAAAACAAAAGGGGAGTGGGGGGAAGGGATAAAGAAAACCCAGTCCCCCAAAATGGCTGGATAAAGCCTCATTATTACTGGTAGGAAATTAGACATTTAAGGTTATACTTCAAAGCAACTATTTTTATTACAAGAGGCTCAACATTTTGATTTATTGGGCAGCAGAACAAGATTGTGACAAATATTTCCACCTCAAAGAACAGACAAATCGGGCCTCTAAGAAGCCATATATTAAGTAGTTTAAAAATAAAGTTTGTTGCAACAATAGTCATAATGATGAAAATGGCATGCTTTTGCTCACAGCCTCCAAATAAATGACTGCTTCAGCATGTTTGCCAAGAAGAAGAAATTATTTAATCTTGTGGGAATTTTCTTCTAATCAAAGGAAAGTACTAAAATTTTGTAAAATGAAACAGCTGAATTTGTCGTTAAGTCTGTGCTACCTTTCGCCAAAGGTCAGCACCAAGCAGGGCCTGTTTACAATCCTGTATCTCAGTCTAAACTGCACCAGTCAAGAGGGATGTTAAGAATGTAGGACGGGTTCTGAGGAATCTATAAAGACAATTAAAAAATAAAACATAGGGTTTTGAGACAAAGCTGAAGGAATTTAGAATATTCAGCCTTGTTTAAAACACACACATACACCAACCTAGAGGGTTAGTTTTTAACCATTTTATGTAGAAGGGGCATGTTGCACTAAATGGTGACCACCTTAACCCATCTCCATTAGGAGACAACCTTTTTTCTTATGACATGGACGATTCTGATTAGATTAGGTCAGAGGAAGGCTTCAGCGAGAGTGGGCACAAGTCAAATTGGAAAACGAGTTTCTTGGACAGGGTGTAAAGTTGTCTTCTTTGTAGGTCTCTGAATAAAGAAGCACGTATCTGCCTTGGTGTGGGAACAGAACTTAGTGGAAAGAGCACAGGCTGTTGACGTGGGGCTCATAGTGTGGGTTCTAGTCTCAGCGCTGCTGTCGATGAACTCTGTGACTTCTGGCCAAATCCCTTAACTTCGATGGGTCTTGGTTTCTCATCTATCAAATGAAGATTGGACTAGGTGATCTCAAAGACTTTGTATGTGATATTTTGGTTCTAGAAAGGAGACAGAATGATCACAGAAGAGCAATAAGGTCCTTCTTTATTTTATTTGTATGACTCTACTTGCTTAGAAGGGAAGCTTAAGTATAATGCATATATGTGTCTCTGTATGAGTGTGGTTATATTGGAGGGAGGGAAATGGAGAGTGTTTGCATCCTAAGTATGTTCATAAAACTATGGGCGTAATTTGAACTTACATAAATTACTTTCTCTTTTAAATGCCACATAAAGGAATTCTAAAGATGAATGCTTTGTAAATTGAGTAATTACTGCCACACGTATTTGTTTTGTAAGCACACTTTATCATTTGTCAGGGGGCCTGCTGCAATTCTGAATGCCACGCTGAGTTCTATCAATGTGTGTATGAATTAACTTCTAGGTAATGCTGAGTGCTTCCGCAGTCTGTCCTAAGAACTGGGATTCTGAGTTTCAACGAAGTGGGCCTAAAATGCTGCAGAATTCTATTACATGTTTTAAATCATCAAAAGATAAGTAATTCTTGCTCAGTACCCTCCTTGTTTCCTTTCTTCTCAAGGTACTTCCCTGATGACAACATTGCCCTGGGAGCACTTCCCAAAGGGAACAGAGAACCGTGCAGAGACAGAGACCTGGTGAGTGGCAGAGAGGAAGGAAGCCGGCATAGTGCTCTCTCTCATGCCCTACAATGGCTCCCCACAACTCATCAACTGACCATTATTGGGCTCCCAACTCTGAACTTCAAGACATTTGGAAAATGTTCATAAACATGTTCAGAATCCCCTGGTGTGAGTAAAACATTTTTATAAGATTGTAAAGTAAAGAAAACTGGCACACATTTTGTTTGAACAAGTGTGCTGGCGATTTCTTTTCGTAAGGTGAGGGACTCTTAAACAAGTCTTAGTAATTGCTCTCGGGGAATTCGGCCTCTTAAGTTTGGAAAACCCAATAAAATACACACAAATCTCTAAAACTTGTAGATGACCAATCCTAAACATCAGACATATGGGGAGAGAATGTGAACAAAAGAGGACCCTGCTCAGCTTATAGTTTGAGAAACAGAATTAAAACAGAGACAATGGGATTCTTGCTTTGATCCTTGCTTATGTAGAAACATGAGAATTTGGGAGGATTTCTTCACCCAGAGAACTCCCACAGACTTCCCTAGGAGGTAAAGTAGGCCTGACCATTCATAAACTAGTTGTTTGCAGAAGAATGAGGCATAAACTGTCATTGTTGTGGCTAATTCATATTAACTCCCACTATTAAAAGTTAAAAGCTTAAAAGCAAAGAAAGGGTGGGAAACAGAACTACTCTTTTGTGACTAGTTACAATAGAAATTATACATAATTTCCCCCTTTTCCCTTTTTGGGAAATTTCCTTGAAGCCCCAGGAAACTCCACCTCTGTTGGGATTTGAACATGAACTGGGGAAACAGAAGGGAATGATTACTTGAGGAAGTTGTGGCTGGAGACCCTCCTTTTCCTCCTGGGTTTTTTTTTTTTTTTTTTTACTCGTTTCTAAGGCATTCCTCTTAGTGAGGGCATCAGCGGGAGTAAACAGTCTTGGAGCATTTCTGAGGGGGTTTGGGAGGTGGGTGTATTTTCTTCCAGGGGAAGAGAACAATAGAAGGAGACATATGTAAGCAGTGAGTAGTGGCTCTCTGTTAACAGGCAGCCGTGGTCTCCATGTTTCCACTTAATGACCAACCTTGGGGAGGAGAACAAGATCAAAGTTGCTTTAGGGCAAAATTGCTGACATTCCTGAAATAGCCCCAGATTCCTCACATCCTAATAAGCAAGAATCAAGTTCACTCACTTGTGAAGAGGACCTACTACAGCCTTCAGTTCTTTTGTTACCTTGACTTTCAGCTCATTGTCCTGTCTGACCTCTTCTTAAGCCAAAGAGTAATGATTGCTGATTTGACCAGTGTTCTCTGCATATAAAGATGTCAGGGGTCAAGATGGGTAGCTACCGAGAATCCAACATTCCAGAAAAAAAAAAAAAGGCTCTATTGATGTGGTTAAATATTTAGACGTGTAAAGACAGCCTACACGTAAATGTAATCTGAAAGAAAAATCAAAGAAAGTGAGAATCATAATTGACCTATTAAGACTTGAGAGGTTTCAGAGATGACAACACACTCACATTATCTAAAAACCTAGAACTTTCTCAGGGTACTGGTGGGAGGGTGTGTTACCTAGCAATACCATGTATCAATTTGGAGTCTGAAGTCTCTTTTCTAATTCATCAAGAATTATAATACTTTTTAATAGTCCATAATAACACTGATCGAAGAGTTCCATCTTATATATTCTAAGTTTCAAAGAAGATTTGAAAGGGAGAAAAAAAACACACAAAGAATTCAGAGTTACTCAAAATATTAAAATTACAGAAAAATTCTAGCATTTAAAAAACAGCAAAACACATAATAATAAGATACCCTTCTTACATTGGAAATTGTTACAAGCCTTTGTGCAGATATATGTTTTCATTTCCTTTGGGTAAACATCAAGGAAAAGGATTGCATTATATGTACATGTATCAGAAACTGCCAAACTGTTTTTCAAGGTGAGTCTATCATTTTGCATTCCCGAGAGCCATGTATGAGGATTCCAGTAGCTCCACTCCCTAGACAACACTTGGTATTAGTAGTTTAAAATATTGAAGACAATTTTGATTTATTATTTTCTGCAGCTCTTTAACTTGCTCTTCTGATCACACGCCTCAGGGAACCCAACCGTGGCCTAGGAATAGGGTGAGGAACAGAGAAGTGGCACTCCTTTGTGGGACCACAGTCTCTCCATGCTCTCCGGATCGAGGGCATTGAAAAACTCAGAAAAATGTCCAACCCCTCTCAATGTTCTTCCTTCACTTTCAGCCCCTGAAACAAAATTTTCCATGCCTACCAACTCAAGGCAAATGAATGCTAAAAATAATAAGCATTATTCACATTGTTGAGTGTTTCTTAAAAACAGTTACACCAGCCTACCAGTTCTCAATATTGATTGGCCATATTTGGGTGCAAGTGGAATTGTCTACTTATATTTTATAGTCATGAAAACATAGACAGGAACTGATTTGATCTGTGGTCATGTAACAAGGAAGTGGTTGCTGGACCCAGATACCATGACCCTGAGGTCATTGCTTATAGAAGCTCTAATAAATTTCTGGTTCTGTATTCATCTATTCGGTCAAAGGAAAAATTACCCCAGAGAGGTGATCATCAGTCCATCCTGGTATCTGAATAAAGCAAATGATCATCTTGATCAACATGGCCACATCAGTGGACCCAAAGATTCTGTGTTGGAAGAGAAGTGTCGCAAGGTTTCTAGAAAGTATTTCTTCATAGTAATTTTGTGGCTTTGGGGTAAGATTTTAGCAAGAGAGGCTGTCATGGAATGCTGAGACTTCCAAAAGGTATTTCTGGGAAGTGACTGGGAAGGTTAATGAAAATATGTGTATTTAGTTTTGTGAAAAGGATCCTGGCGTGCTCAGTAGGGGGTGTGCAATCCATCAAATCAAGGCATAATCAAAGGCATAACATGAAGAAATATAATTATAACTTATACCTACTCTTAGAGTCCAGACCTCACACCCTTGCAACCTCCTACTTCAAACTCAAATGAAAATGAAAGCAAATCTGCTGTACCTCAGACAAAGCAGCATCAGCTTTATGAGCAGGAATGTTGGTGGCGAGTGGGTCTGTGGGGAAGACTTAATTGTACCACTGAAGGACTCCACTGAGTAAACCAGTTCAAGTATTATAGAATCCAGACCGAGGCCCTGTTAGTGTAATGCTCCCACTGATTTCCAGAAACAGAATAATCTACCAGGGGAGAAAATGTTGTTTCACTCACTGAGGCTATGCTCCTTGTTGATTACAATACAATCCTCACATACCTGGAGATAAAGATAGATGACACATTTATTCTCTTTCTTTTAGTAAATACTATACTCTTTTTTTTTTTCTAAATTGTAAGTAACCTCTGCACCCAACATGGGGCTCAGTCTCACAACTCAGAGATCAAGAATTGCATGGCTTACTGACAGAGCCAGCCAGGTACCACAATAAATACTGTACTCCTAAGAAAATAAATGTCAGGGCACCTGGGTGGCTCAGTCAGGTGAGTGTTTGGCTCTTGATTTTGGCTCAGGTCATGATCTCAGGGTTATGGGATCAGGCCCAGAGTCAGGCTCCATCCATGCTGACTATGAAGACTGCTTGGGATTCTCTCTTTTCCTCTCTCTCTGTCCCTATCCCACTTGCTTATGCTCTCTCTCTCTCTCTCAAATTAAAAAAGGAAAAAAAGGAAAGAAAAGAAATCTCTACTTTTGATCCAGATTATCTTTCTGTTCTAAAAGACAGGTCGAGGGCTATAAGACATGATTTTTCACATTCCCAAGAGCCAGGTACCAAAAATTAAGCTCTCAGAGACCAGTCTCGCGGTTGAGTGGGTGGCTCAGTCAGTTAAGTTCCGACTTCGACTCTGGTTATGATCTCACAGTTCATGGGTTCAAGCCCCCTGTCAAGCCCCCTGTCGGGCTCTGTGCTGACAGCCTGTTTCAGATTCTGTGTCTCCCTCTCTCTTTGACCCTCCCCTGCTCACGCTGTCTTCTCTCTCTCTCTCTCTCTCTCTCTCTCAGAAATAAATAAAACATTAACAAAAAAAAAGAAACAAGTCTCAGGGGAAAGGCCGAAGGGTTGTGGGAAGTAAGAAGGAATGTGCCTCACTGAGATCACATTATAGGGTCAATTGGAGGACAGACTTGCTGTGGGGCTACCTAGAGTGGTCACAAAACCTGCTACCATTGTGCCTTCTGGACCCACTTACTTCCCCTGCAGCTCTAGTAGGCCCTGGGCCTTCCACCTGAGAAAGGCAAAGATGATTTGACATTCAAAGACTTACATCCCATGTCCTTCAGAGGTAAAGGAACCATCAAAGAATCTACCAAGCGTCTGGGGTGAACATGTCTCCAGTGGAGAATTGTCTCCTACGAAGCAGGAGAGCCAGGAACTACAGAATCGGGGTCTGAAAACATCCGAGAAGGGACCTGAACCACATCAGCTGAAACTCCACTCTGCTCTGCTAGGTATTCAGGCACAACAACAGTAATTCCTCCAAGCAGTTTCACTGGTGTGCCCGTGGACAGTCAACAAAATCGCCATGGTGTGTCTGGGGCTGTGGTGGTCAGAGGCAGAGGCTGGCTAGTCCTATTACCTCCACAAGTGCAGAGGGTGGAGCTAATGATTCTACAGTTACTTCCTGGTAGAGTCCAAATGAAGATCGACTGTGTCCCTATGGTGATTTTTACTTGGCTGGCCCAGTAGAGATTTCTACCATGACTTTTCCAGAAATGACCAAGAGGAGATTTGAGAGGCTGGGATTACTAAGAAAATCTTAAAAGAAGGTTTTCTAAGTCAACTCTGTGCCCAGGAACCGCCCCCCAAATCCCACTCCAACACATACATACACAAACATGGAAAACCCGTATGCCAGTCAGCAAGGACCAGGAAAACCTTCCTGTAGCCAATCCTATCCGGGAAGATTGTCACCTATATTCTTCCTACCCAAGCTCTTCTCCTTTGCCAACTGTTCCTTTGATGAATTTTAAATATGATTTCCAGGATATCATCTTGGAATTTTAAAGGGATGAGATTGTTTAAATAGAGGCTAAAGAAGAAAGCAAAGAGAAGGAGGGAATGGAGTAGTGAGGAAATAAATCCATGGCCCATGTAGCCAGAGTGGGCTAGGCTGCAATTTTCTGCTCAAAAATCTGCAACACTAATTGCCTCCACCCAAAGTAATTTTCCAAACAGCAAATTAAGAAGCTTAAAAAGAAATAAGCCTCACTCAGTGTGGATTAGTAGATGAGCAACTTTGTAGTGTAAGATCCTGATTGATGTGATAGGGAGTTAAATGTGAGAGCTGGAGGCGGAGCTGATACTTTCTCAGAAATGATCAGGGAGCTGCACCTCCCCCTCAAGTGAAAAGGAGCAATTTGGGAGGTTTATGCAAGCCTCACTAAGGAGGAGATTTATGTAAGGCAGAGGATTTTCGAGCCAGCCCAATCAGTGCCACTTGAAAAGCACCAGGGGCTGTCCTAAAGACATTGTCCTTCTCCAGATTTAGGTCAACAGCATTTAAATGGAGAGCATGGGATTTTGCCCACTTATCTTAAAGGAGTTGATCAAGTTTTTCTCAGAGACTCATTCTTCTTCATCCTGATGCAGCATAGTACACAAAGAGATAAAGAGGTTTGGTAAGGACTATCTCAACGAGCGATAGTCTTTTCTACTTTTTGGGCCTTCCTTTCCTGGTGCTTCTCTATTCTCCAGTTCCCATAAATGTAGTCAGAATAATCAAGGCTAACATTTAGAGAATACTGATTTTGTGGCAGGGTTTGTGTGTGCCTCGCAATTACCTTTTCAATCTTTACAACCACACCATGTAGCAGGTACTATGATTATACCCATTCTACAGATGGGAAAACTAAGGTACCAGAAGCTTAAGTCACCCACCCATAGGTTCATAGCTAGAGAAGAGTTTTATGCAGAGCTTGAGGTTTTGACCATCATGGTGTTTATACAACTATATCCTTGACCTCCCAGCATTCTCACGTGCCCCCACAGAATCAAGTTGCTCTCTTTGAACAACTCATCCACATCTTTATGGACACCCATCCACATCTTAGCCCTTTCCTTGGCCTGTCTCAGCTTGCACTCTCAGTGATGGGTCTGTCTGCTGCTGAAGGTGAAATAAGCTCACCCATCTAAGTCCAAATATCATCTTTTCCCTTAAATTTGCTTCCTATCTTTAAAATATTTTTAATTAAGTTTTTATTGATTGATTTGAGAGACATAGAGACAGCATGAGTGGAAGAGGGGCAGAGAGAGAGGGAGAGACAGAGAATCCCAAGCAAGCTCTGAGCTGCCAACACAGAGCCAAAGTCAGGGCTCGAACTCAGGAAACCATGAGATCATGACCTGAGCCAAAACCAAGAGTCAGATGCTTGAACAACTGAGCCATCCAGGCACCTCTAAAACATTGTTTTTTAATTTGAGAGAGAGAGAGCACAGGCAAGAGCATGAATGAGTCGGGGAGGGGCAGAGGGAAAAAGAGAGAGAGGGAATCCCTAGCAGGCTTCAGCCCAGCTAGGAGCACTCAACTGAGCACTTGATCCCACAACCCTGGGGGCATGACCTAATCAAAACTCAAGAGTCAGACATTTAACCAACTGAGCCACCCAGGTGCCTGTATCTCTAAAGCCTTTATTTTATTTTGTGATTTTTTAAAAAAAGTTTATTTCTTTATTTTCAGAGACAGTGAAAGAGAGAGACAGCAGGGAAGGGGCAGAGAGAGAGAGTCCCAAGCAGGATCTGCAGAGTCCAACGCAGGGTTTGGAACCTATGAGCCACGAGAGCATAACCCGACCAAAACCAAGAGTCCAACACTTACTGGACTGAGCCACCCAGGTGCCCCTTATTTTGTGATTTTTATTTTTTATTTATTTATTTTTTTAATTTATTTATTTCTAGGAGAGAGAGACAGCATGAGCAGGGGAGGGTCAGAGAGAGAGGGAGTCACAGACTGAAAGAGGCTCCAGGCTCTGAGCTGGCAGTCAGCACAGAGCCCGACGCAGGGCTGGAACCCACGAACCGCGAGATCATGACCTAAGCGAAAGTCGGACGCTTAACCGACTAAGCCACCCAGGCGCCCTTATTTTGTGATTTTTAAATGAGACTATATGATTAATAATAAAAGCTAGCACTTGTTGAGTACATGTTATGTGCTAGACACTGTTCTGAATACTTCATATGTACTAATTCATTTCATCCTCTTAACAGCCACATGAAGAAGGTACTATTATGAATCCCATTTTACAGAAAAGAAAACAGACATTACAGCTAGTTAGTGGGTGGGGAAGTGAGGTTTGGGCTCAAGCATTTTGGGTCAGAGCCTATGCCCTAAATACCTAGCCCTACGTCTCCCAATTTATCATCAGCCTCATTCTTCCTCTCTCCCATGCTCAAAACCCTGGCATCAGACACAGTTTTTCTCTCTCTCTCTCACCAGTCACCAAATTATTTTCTTACTTCATCCTAATATCTTCTCGCAGATAGCCATCACGTTATAGACTCTCACTGGTCCTTATAAGACCCACTTCCCGATTGGCTGCCTCCCTCCAATCTCTTCCAGTCCATCCTAAGTGCTGCTCTCACCTCAGTTTTCCTCCAACACTAATTTGTATGCATCATACCCTTCTCCCCAAATCCTAAATATGTTGCTTACCAAATGATCGGTTCAGATTTTTTATTTGGGTCTCTACAATCTACAAAAAGTATCAATTATGGCCCCTTGGGTCATATTCACTCACTACCTGTTATTGTTTCTCTCTTGAGGTAAGAATGGGTTTTTTTAAAATGATTTTTAATGGAGGGACAAAATCAAAAGAAAATATTTTGGGACAACATGAAAATGACATAAAATTGAGAGTTCAGTGTTCTAAAATAAAGTTTTATTGGCATATATCTACTCTTATTTTTTACTCTTGGTCTGTGGATGCTTTTGAGCTACAATGGCAGCATGGAATAGTTGCAGTGGAGACTATCAGACTACAAAGACTAAAATTACTCTCTGACCCATTTCAGCAAAAGTTTGCCAATCTATGACAGAAACCATATTTTTCTACTCAGTCTCCACTACCCAAACAGGTGTTCTTACTGGTCCTTGAAGACATATCAGGTACTTTTCTGTCTTAGGACTTTTTGTTTGTTTCCTGCTTTTCTCATTCTTTGGCTTAGATCAGAGATTCAGCAAAGTTTTTTTGTTTTTGTTTTTGTGAAGGTCTAGATGGTGAATTCAAACAGAACCCTCCTGTTTTGCTAATTAGAGACTAAATTAGTACAAATACTTTGTGCGCCCCTTAGCAATATCTACTAGAATCGAATGTAAATACACTTTAAAAAACAGAAATTACACCCCTGGGTATATACGCAAGAGAAATTCTTACATATGTGCACCAAAAGTCATGTGCTGCAAATGTTCATTGTAGCTGTAAATTATTATTCATAAGAACCAAAAATCAGACAAGACCTAGACCTCAAATGTCATCAACAGTAAAAATGTAAATATACCATGGTACATTGAAAGAATACTGTACCACATTAAAAAAGAGCAAAGTACTGTTATATACAATGGCATGTATAAACATGTATAAACCCCATATACACAATGGCGAACAAAAACACTGGACACAAAAGAGTCCATGATGCCATTTTTTATGAAGTTCAAAATCGAATGGAACAATCTACGATGTTAGGAGTTAGGTTAGCGGTATCATAGTTTGGATTGCCCAGGAAGCAGAGATGTGTGTGGAGAAGTTTCGTGCGGAGTGCTCTGGGGTCAGCACCTGGGAGGGAATGAAGGAAAGCAGATAGGGCAGAGGTGATTGGTGATAAAGTGCTCAGTTAACCTAAAGGGGACCTCTCAAACTGCTGTGTGCATCAGAGTTGTTTTGAATTGAGATGAGGGGTCAGGTCTCCACATTCTCATAGCCCCCAGTCACTGGACCTAAGACGCCCTCAGCAGGGTGCATGAATGTGGGTAAGCCTCCCTTCATTCAGAGGAAGTCTTAGAGGGAGACTAAGCTCAGAGTATTTGGCCAAGACTCCCAGTAGCTGGGGGAAATGAATGCTTCATATACGGAGGGGTTCTGGGTATCACCCCACGGTATCCACTACTAGTGGTTACTTCTCAGCAGGGGTAGTGACTGGAAGGAGGCACCAAGGTGGACGTCTTCTGGGGGTACTGGTGATGTCTTGTTCATCCAAATGAGGTTATAAGGGTGCATCCTCTTTGGAAACATTTACAAATGTACAGGGCTTTTATACTTTTCTACTTTATATTCTATGCTAATAAAAGATTATTTAAGAAAGGAGGAAGTGAGTCAGGATGTCAAAAGCACCTGAGAAGTCAAAAAGGGCCAGTACTACAAAATGTTGCCCGGATTTCAGAGCAGGGTAACCCCAAATGGCAATTGTGTCAGGGTGACAGTCAGGCTGGAAGGGGCTGATGGGTGAGAAGGAAAGAGGAGTGTAGGGGCAACACTTTTGAGATGTTCACCTGCAAACGGTGGTGGTTTGAGGCGCAAAAGGGGTCAGTAAGGATTTTCTTCTAGATGTGAATTACTTGAGACTTTTAAAGAACTGGGGGGAAATAGCCAGTGAGAGGAGCTGGTTGTATATACTAGAAAGATAAAGGGTGGTTGGTGGGGTATGGTTCCAGGGAATGCAGAAGAAAATGGGGTTCAAAGCACAGGGTGGTGCTTTATATCCAGAGATGTATATACATGTGTATAAAGGTTGCTTTATATACAAAGCCACTCATCTGGTCCCTGGCACGTGCTGCCTCATGTTGTTATGCCTCTATATACATGTAACATTTTTCCCTTTTTAAAAATCTTACTTATTTTGAAAGAGAATGAACAAGTATAAGTATGGGAGTGGGGGAGGGGCAGAGGTGGGGAGGGAGAGAGAGAGAGAAAGAGAGAGAGAGAGAAAGAATTCCAAGCAAGCTCCATGCTCAGCGTGGAGCCCGACGCAGGGCTTGATCTCGCCCAATCGACTGAGCCACCCACGTGCTCCAAGATTTTTATCTTTCAATAAAATTCTCTTGAGAACCACGGGTACTGGCCTTTGCAACTCCGCCGATCACTTAGCACAATGCTTTGCACACTATAGGTGTTCAATAAGCATGCTCTGGTAGTAGATGATGGCAGTGATGATAGAAATAAGAACAAAAAGGGGGTTTAATCATTCTTTAGGTCCAATATGGAGCTAAAGGTGAGATATATGAAGAATTCCGTTCCAACATTTTTCAAATGTTGGCTTTTATTGGTATAGTGTATGTGTCTGAAGACCAGATGGGTCAGGGCAGTGAGCAAAGTGGGCATCCTAAGTTAGGCAACTAGGATCGGATATAATTCTCTTGTTTCAACTCTTTATTAAGGCTATGACACTTCCCTTTCTCACTCTTTAAATTAAAGGCCTTTCACAATTTGGAGAAAACGTGCTCAGAGAACCTCAGCAACTTGTTCAAGGCCACACAGCTGTGGATGGAAGCATGCCTAGCATTCAGGGCTCTTTCCCCAGCAGCTCTGTAGCCAGTCTGCCTTCACTGACCATGTGCTCCAGATGGCGTGCACATGCTGGGGTGTGAACGTGCCAGGCCAGGAAATCTGAAACGTGCGTTTGATCAATGAAGGCGAGGGCTCGGTCCTTGGTGAAAACTCACTTTTCCCTTGGACTTGTCTCCCCAGACATATTTGTATTATGATGACAATTAGTAATTACACAGAGTCTTTCAACCTCAGAGACCTCAAATCTCCTTTAGATTGTAAATACACTCGTGCCTTCTGTTTGGCTTTGTGAATCATTCCGCAGGCCTGAGCGTCATGGAGGTGGCTAGCTGTTGGACATCCACCGCTGGAGCGTGGGTAGAAACTCCAGATCAGAGCAAGGAAAATCTGTAGGTGAGATCTTCATACCACGACTCTCTGGATTTATTGTCACAGACATTTCAGATCATAACATTTCAAGCAACAGTGTTCTACACAGTTCAATTGCAGATTGCAGTTAATTTTCTCCTTGCCTTTTCTTTATGTCAGCAATATTACAATTAAGTGAAAAACGAGTGCTCTCTATTTTTTCTGGTTAACCGAATCTAACTGCATCTCTCTCTGTTAACCCTTTCTTTCCTACTACCTTGGCATTTTGTTTTGTTGCATTTATTTTTTTTCAATTTGCAATCGAGCAAGGACCTATGAGGACGGCACAACAGTCTCAAACATGCTACTTTCTGCAGCAGATTCTGTGAAGATTCCCCCCTTGCATTCCCCAGCAGCTGAGACGCATAGCTCCGTCCTCAAGCATGTAGACCTTCTGCTCTGTTCGGCTTTTTTCTGACTGAGGGCTTTTCTAGGGCTCCAAGGGTGCATCTCAACCCTTATAGAACAGGGCAAAAGCCTTATGCATTGAATATTCCTTGGGGGGGGGGTCTTCAATAAGAAGCCAGTGGAGTCCGAGGATAAGTAGCCCAGGGTTGTACAGAAGCCAAGTGGCATTGTTGAGAGGCGAATACAGTATGTCCGGCTTCGGAGAGTGTTCTCTTCCTTAGGACACTGTGACCCGTCTCATACCCACGGGACTGGAAGATGAGGGAAAGCTCGGTGGAAGATGGAGCACTGGCGTTGGAGTAGGTGGGAATTGGATATTTGGAAACAGGGGCAGGGCGTTTCAGCTAAGTGGTAGGCATATATTCCGGATGCCAACACGCTCTGAAACTGTCCTCTGCTTCTTTCGTACGGCTTAACTTTGCTAAGCGTAGGACTTAGTTTCCATTTGAGAAAGGATAAATTAATAAAATCTATTGTTTTTTTCCCCTAGTTTTCTTCTTCTTCTTTTTCTTTTCCATGATGTTCTGTTGCAAGATGCAAGAGTTTGGGAAGATTGGACCAAAGGGCCTGAGAGACAATACATTCTGGGAATGCAGGACTTGCTTCCAGTGGAAATCCCCATACATATCACATCTTCCATCTGCCTGCTGAAGCACAGAGATAAACACCATGACAGGAGGGCAAGGGAGATGTTTTTAAAACATCAAAATGCCTGAAAGCAGAGAATCTCGTAGGGCTTAAAAAGACTTTTATCTCTCAGATTCCTTTCTCCAGGGCGCATTCACTGCCCTTAGATTTAATATCACCCTTGAGTGACCGGGATGCAGCAAATGGTAAAACTATTTTCACCATCTCTGCGGAGCCCCTGAGCACCAAGAGGCCAATCCCTCAAAAGAGAACATGCAAATGGCAGTTCCAAGGTGCAAGAGGCTGCAAGGAGGCCATAAGCACATCCTCCTGAAAAGAACTGTGCAAGAATCACAGGTGTATTTGACAAGCTTTGAGTTGATCCTGCAGAAGGGCAAGGTCTGGATGCTTCTCAGGTATCAAAGCTGTGTTCCATGCTGCGGGGCCCAAAAAACACTGACGTTGCATTTATCTGCGACTCACTTGTGACTCCGCGTTCCCCAATTGCCTAATTACTTTTGTGTGCCTCTTTCTGCTCCCTCCTTTCCGTTTGATGCAGCCAGGAATTATAACCCTGATTATTCCAGGCTGTTTCTTGAACACTGATGTGTTTCCCTTAACTGGAAATATGCAGTGCAGTCGCCTCCCTTCTGGGACTAGAAGATGAGATGTTTTGTAAGCTTGTCTCATCCTCCGAAGCACACCGCGGGGAGCAGGGGTGGGGGTGGGGGGGGGAACTCTTCCCTGTCCCTTCCCACACACTCTCCTCCTCCTCCGAATCTCTGAATGCATAATCACTTCCTTCCTCATCCCACTCTCACCCCCAGAGTGATCAAGAATGAAAACCTTGCCCCGGGATGAGTTTCCCCACTGTGAAGCATCTCTTGAATTTTAAATATAGGACAAATGTATTCAATTCTCAAGTTTCACAGAAATGACTGGCCCCTAACCATGCATGTGTATGAACGCAAACACAGTAGAAATGTACATTTGAATTGACCCAGAGCACAATTCTGAGTGCCTATAAGGTAATTCTTTTAGCAAGGCATACATAGTGTGGGCTGCGGCCCAGGCATGGCCAGCGTTGCCATTCCAGTAGCCAGGTGGCCAGTGGCCAAACCTTCTGGTAGAGCACTGGGGAGGTGACCCCAGAGCAGGGGCTCCAGACGGGGAGATGGCCGAGAGCTGTTTCTGGAAACTCTTTACCCTGCACCCGCCTACAGCTGCTGGGGCACATTCATCTACCCAGGCACTGGGACCTTGCTTCGCGCCTGCCGGACATTTATCTTCCTGACAAGCTCACATCGGGTAGGTTCCATGGGGTAAACCCAGGCAGGGCCTCACCCTGGTAACTGCCAACCAGTGAGTGACTTCAGTGTCTCAACTGCAGAGCAGAAGCCTGTGAAAACCTCTGCTCCTTTCCAAGATGCAGTTCATTTTTCTTCTTTCTAATGGGGATGAGTAGCGGTGAAAATGAATTCTTCTTTGCACAAGTCACTTCGTGTGGCTGCACTCTGGGAAATTTTGGTGTAGGTTTGGCGCCGGCACCACACTGCTTTTCTCTTCTGCCCCTTCCCCCACTTTTCAAAATAAAATTCATCCCTTCTTTTCCTTTTTGTTTTACGTTCAAGTGTGCATGACACACACATTACAAAAATTTGACAAAAGTCTGAGCAAAAGGCAAGAAAGGCCATCCACAACCCCACCACCACTATCAACTGCCGCTGAGTCCGGGTTTTTGTCAGCCTACTCACCAGAGTCATGTGCATATGTAACTTCACTGGCATATTTATAGCAGAGATACATTAAAAAATGTTTTTAATGTTTTTTTTTTTTTTGAGAGAGGGAGAGAGACAGAGTACAGGTGGAGGAGGGCAGAGAGAGAAGGAGACACAGAATCTGGACCAGGCTCTAGGCTCCGAGCTGTCAGCACAGAGCCCTATGCAGGGCTCGAACCCGCAAACCGTGAGATCATGACCAGAGCCAAAGTTGGATGCTCAACCAACTTAGTCACCCAGGCGTCCTGCAGAGATACATTTTTGCATCTACTTCCTTTTGTTTACTGAACATGATACAGTAAGCCTTTTTCCAGATCATCACATAGCATGTATATTTATCCTTTTGTTCACCATTCTATTGGACAAATAAAAGTAATGGATTTCACCATTTTCCTACACTTCATCAATATGAACAGCTTCCAGCTTCTTGCTGTTATATGAAAGCACTGTTCCTTTTCCCTTTGGGATTATTTCCTCATGACGACTTCCTAAGAAGAGTTTCTTCCCTATTTTTGTTTTGGATCCAGAGCAAAGTGCTATTTTCCTGTTTATATCAATGTCTTCCTTGGTCTGACGGAGGGCTGGGAGTCTGGGTTGGGAACTTTCTCCGCTGATGTCTTGGGTCATGGGAGATGGACAGGGGTGGAGGAAGGGGGCACCGGCCTTTATAGGGAAGTGGAGAAAACTCACTGTGCAGCTAATTAGAAAGTGCCATGAAGCAAGTCCAAGCTTTGTGGCTGTCCTAGAGTTGATGACGGTTTCTAACCAGGCCTGCCTGTTCTCTTGCAGGTGTGTGCAGCCTCCCAGACCATATGGTTGTTGGCTGCACTGGGCCTCGTTCTTTGTTCAGCCCATGATCTTGTAACTGAATATCAGTTAATAACTTTTCATAATAATGTAGCTTAGATCAGCTTTGAGGTCCAAAAAATGGGCCCTGTACAAAGCTCTATCTTTTCCAGACTCCTGCCGCCCCTCTGGCACACCTGCTGGGAGACGTGGGCCCCACGGCTGTCCCCAGGGCAGAGTAACATCAGAAGTTCACAGAGGGCAGCTGCACATTCAACAAGTGGAGAGGCCAGGGCACAGAGCTCGTTCTTCAGCAGTAACTCGTCTCCCCTGGGATCTGCTAGTAAGATTGGGGTCCTGTGACTTAAAAATGGGCGGGGGGCGGGTAGTGCAGAGCTTTTGACTTAAAGCTAGCCTAAAGCAGTTTGCAATACCCAGGCAGTCTCTGACTTATGTGAACTGATTTACAGGCTCTCCTGAGAGGCCTGAGGTCACCTGGGATCTTGGGATCAGCCTAGGTCAGCCCTGTAACCAAAGGAATTCTCTACCCTCCCCATTAGCTGTGGGATTTTGCCCTCTTTTGTCCCCTCACACCCACCTCACCTTCCCCAGGAGGGGTCCTGCCATCTTTCTTGCTGTCTCCTCTCCCTGGGTAGAAGGGAGCCCGTATGGCTGCAATCTGCCTCCCCCTTCCCCCCCCCCCCGGGCCTTCACACTGCAGCCAGATGACCAGCAGTGCTCATGGGCTCTGGTAGCCAGCAGTGCCAGGGAGATGGGTGTCCCTTGGATCCTACTGGAATCACCAGGGACCGTTAGAGAAATACTCCTGCCTGGGCCTCACTGCAGACCCAGTGAACTGAAATTTCTCAGGTGAGTGCCAGAGATGTCCTTGACTCATTCAGAGAAGGAGTCATGGGCAGGAACAATGTTCATGAGCTTGTGCTTTGGTGCTTCACATAAAGCAAGAGCACCATCACTTGACACACATCAGTGTCTTTCCGTCTGAACCTTGGCAGGGGTGAAGGGCATGTGAAGGTTTTCACGACCCTGGAAGTGTGTCCTTCCAATTGTTACTAAGCAGAAAAACACTTTTGAAAACAGAGGTAGGGCAAGGGCAGGCAGGAAACTCTGTTCAACTTGGCAATTGCCTGGGAAGGGAGGGATGGGCCTAGCAGAAGCCATAGACAGATGGGTAGATACATCCTGAAGCTCCGAGCAGGAAAGAAAGTGATGGGGCATAAGTCTGGGGTGTGGGGGTGTCTAGCATCTTTCCCGGGCAGGATGTCTTCACCCCTTAAGTGTTTTCATCCACTAAGCTGGACCTATGCCAACCAGGTATCCCAGCACCCACGACCTGAGAGTTACAGAGCAAAGGTGGGTTTGGATTTTTCATCTTCACTCACGCCATGTCCCAGCATCCACCAGAGCCTGGCCATACTTAATCAAGACTTGTTGAATATTAAACTCTAGTATTTATTAAACTCTAGTATTTATTTTGCAGTGATCTACTGGAACTGTACTAACCAGTTTGCTTGTACTATCTCATTTAATTTTTACAACAACTCTGGAGGGTAGATACTCTTATTATCCCCATTTCAGGGGTGAAGCTGAGGCAGACTGAGAGCAGGCAACGCTCTCAGTTCTCACTGCTGGAAAGAGAAGAGTTGGGACTAGATCCCAGTCCATGGGGGTCCTGCTTTCTCTGTTCAGGGCCATGTGGCTGGCAGATTTTGTTCTAAGAGTCGGCCCCTAACCTGAAAAACGTCATGAATCACACAGGCTTTTGTTAGTATCTTTAGTGCCTGACCCTACAGTGGGACATTGTCCCTATGGAAAAATGTTCTCATCATTCCAAACACGAGGCTTAGGAAAATACTACTGGAGCCTTGCCAATGGATGAAGGACAAAGCACAATTCGGGGTCGTTGGTATTACTAAACGCTATCATCCTGGATGACATTCCCAAGAAATAGAACCAAAAGGAAGCTTTGATTAAATACTGTGCTGATTCTTAGAACATCTACTCTCCATTCCAAGTCCCTTCTCTCTCCTTGAGATAGTTCTAGGGATAGCTCAGAGGTCAGTCTGATTCTGGTTAAGACCTGGGTGTGGAGGGACAGAAGTCACAGAGAGATTGCACCCCTGGCAGCCCAACCGTCTATGCTATTTCCTGAATGATTCCGCCAGATTTGGGGCTGAACTTCCTCCAACTGGCCTCGTAGGCCTTTCTAGTGGGAGTTCAAATCCTCACAGAGGAGCTGGATCCAGCCAGCCCAAATGCCTTGGGGACCTTCCAGTAGGGACTTGGGGGCACAGGCAGAACCCTCTACCATTTCTTATAGACACAAGAAAAGCTCATGGGCTAATGCCAGGGTGAGAAGATTGTCCATTTTGCTCCCTTACCCTCCAGGTCAAACACATCCATCTCTTCAGTCTCCTGTGGGCCAGTGGGGGAGAGACATGCTGGAGAAACCACTCACAAAGCATTGATATGAAGCAAGCTGGCTTGATAGACGCATTACAAAGGAGGGATGACTCAGCCTTCAGAAATAATTCAGAACAGGATGTGAGAGGGAAAGAATCTTAAAGTATGCATGTGGTGTGGAGGGTAGAGATTCAGGCAGGCAGGGAAACATTGCAGAGACGAGGGGGCAGATTTTTGCTCCCAGAGCAACACCACCAGAGGCAAGAGTGACTTCCTGGCAATACAGTCTTCCTCTTATATTCATTTAAAACCCCTTCTTCTTTCTAGGTAGCAAATATGAGTGAATGTGAACTGGTCCCAGGGTTATGTACCTAAAAGTAGGAGACATTGGTTTATGTTGTAGACATATAGACTCTTCAAACCGGAAGTGTGTATATGCGTCGTGTAGTGTGGTGGGAGGTATTGTGAGTACCCTGATGGGAAGCCTTCTGGTTTCCACTTATGAGGTGAAACAGCACAGGATAGGTAGTTAAATAGCAAATATCCCTCAATATGATTATCCTGGTACACATTTTCCACCAGAGATGAAGTCAAGCAGACATCCTAAGTTGGAGAAAGAAAATACAAGATGACAAGGGTTCTTGGGATTTATTTGTAAGAAAATGATACCTGTGTTCACCTTGAATTCCCTGGAAACATGATTGGTGTTTTTGCAGACAGGAATGTGTAATGTTACACAAAGGATTTGGATGATAAGGACAACACTCTTTTTTTTTTTTTTTTTTAATTTTTTTTTACAAATAGTTTATTGTCAAATTAGTTTCCACATAATACTCAGTGCTCATCCCCACAAGTGCCCTCCTCCATGCCCACCATCCCCCTTCCCCCACATCCATCAGTCCTCAGTTTGTTTCTCAGCATTCAAGAGTCTCTCATGGTTTGCCTCTCTCCCTTTCCCCCACCATTTCCGCCCTTCTTCTCCCCCTTGTTCCTCCATCAAGTAAGGACAACACTCTTAAGGACTGGCCAGCACACCGGGACCTGCTCTTCTCAGTTTCAGGATAGCCAGCCTACAACATTATTACAGTGCTGCCTCATTACCTCCAACTGTTGGCACTGGGCTGAGGCTGATGCCTCTCATCCCACTGGTACAACGGGTCAGCATTCACCTGCCCAAAGCAAGGTGAGGTTGCAAAAAGGGCAAACACTAGAAAGTGCTAACCAATCCTACCCCAATGGTGGTTCCCAGCCCCTGCTGCCTAATCTTCTGTCAGTATCCAACAACTTCCTATCTCCCACGAGTTTCTCTTTGGTTTTGTGTTAGGCTCTGGGATCCTCAGTTTCCCCTCTCACTTCCCAGCATTTTTCAGAATCGAGTTTACTTTGCTGTATCACTCAGAACAGGTAGAGATTTTTACTTTTGATTATTTATTTGTTAGCCAGCCAGCCACATTATCAAGCTACCTTATTTGTTCTAATTATCTTTCAAGATTTGGAGCCCATTATTTGACTCTCTTAGTATTACAGGAGACTCTGATAATCTTATTTATTTTCATTTTGAATGTAGTTCATTTTATAGAGCACAGCAACACATCTGTGGGCTTCTAGTCTTTTACATTCCAAGTTTAACTGGAATGCTCACAGCATCACCAGAACATGGCATTGTGTGGAACTTTCTTTCTTAACTAATTTATATCTTTTTTTTTAATGTTTTATTTATTTCTAGGAGAGAGAGAGAGACAGCGTGAGCAGGGGAGGGTCAGAGAGAGAGGGAGTCACAGACTGAAATAGGCTCCAGGCTCTGAGCTGGTAGTCAGCACAGAGCCCGATGCGGGGCTCGAACCCACGAACTGCGAGATCATGACCTAAGTGAAAGTCAGATGCTTAACCGACTAAGCCACCCAGGCACCCCACTAATTTATATCTTTTTATTAGAAGTCTCAAGTCTTTCTGTGAGGACATTATTACTGTTCTTTCCTGGGGAAAACATGTCTTCCTGCATTTGCCCTTTGTATCTGTAATAGGTTGGTGCATTGTGTAATTTTCTTTATCTTTTCCCTGTGAAGAGTGGACAAATTTCTCATCTTATTATTCTCATTTATGGGTTTAGTACCTACCTTGCTCTGCCTGTCTTGCCTCCACTAAATTTTGAATTTGGTAACTTTTGAAATTCTGAAAGGAATCTGTAATAATCTCAGGTTATGTCTTCTCAGATCTCTACCGGTCCATGGGCCTCATATTTTTGGTAAGTGCTTTCCCTGTTTCTTAGGAGTGCAAGTCATATTTACTCTGAATCTTAAGAACAGTTGTTTGGAACAACTTTATCTTTTGACATGTCTAGTGATTTGTCTTCCTTCTTCCCTCACTTCCCTCTCAACCACAGAAGGAAGTCTATGCATGTCTAATATTAGATACTGAGATAGATTTTATCAGAGTTTTTGTAGATACTTGTCCAAATACTTTAGTCCCAGACTAAAGAGGAATATTGGAAGTTTAAACTTTCTCTAGTCTAATTAAACCGAGATTCTCATTGTCTATGAAGCACAGGGAAGGAAAAGGATCAGAGGCAGCCATGGGCAGGTGAGTTACGACTCTAGAAGCATTTCCTGTGCATGTGTGCTGCGGCACACTGAAATTAACTGCTCTCATTTCTATCTGAGGGTGATGCCCTCTTAAACAGATGGCTGGAACAATGTCCCATTTTACCTGGTGCTTCAATTCATATCAGGGGACACTATAGTGCAATCCCCAGGGTAAGCTTTTTCATGTGCGGGGTAGGGGTTTTCCCCAAACTGACCTTGAGCTCACCCTAACTCCTAACTTCTGTCCTATTGATCTTGAAGGGATATTTTGTTTTCAGTAGTGATCACAGTCCCTTCCTCCAGTTGTGTTTTTCTGTCATAAATTTGACAGATTGTATTTTCAAGATGGCCACAAGCCATCCTTGTTCAGAAGGATGCATCTCCTCATACCACAAAAGGATAAGCAGTTTCCTTCCCCTTGAACATGACCTGGTCTCTAGGCGTAGAATGTGGTGGAAATGACACTGAATGACTTCACAGGCCAGAACAGAAGAGGTGATAGAGCTTCAGCCTGATGTTCTCTTTCCCTGTGTCTCTCTATGCACCTTGAGAGAAGTCTGCTGCTCTGAAGCCTCAGGGCTGCAGATACAGTGTGGAGCAACCATACAGAGATAGAATGTCCCAGGACCCTCGGGCTTCCCAGCGTGCACCACCAGACCCATGAAGGAGTGAGCCTTCAGATGATTCCATGCTCCAGCCCTTGAGCTACCCCAGCTGCCACTCAGTGCAGCAGACATAAGCTGATTCTGCCAAGCCTTGCACAATGGAGATCCATTAGTGATGGATCCATTAGCAATGTTGTTTTAAGTCACTGGGTTCAGGGTGTTTAGTCACCCAGCACTAGATAAATGGAACACATGTTAACTTATAGACAGGGACTTGTTCCATCCCATTCCATTTTTATATATTGCGGACATACTTCAAAACATCTGGCCTTTCATGTTACCCTTCCCTGTTTCATATTGGTAAAGGTATTGTTATTTATTTTATTTACATAAAAAGACAACATTTTAATGCTCATTGGTCATTACATTAGAATTACAGGTGAGAAGATAAAAATGTGGACTCAAATTGCCACTGTGAACAGAAACCTGTGTTTTAGTTTCCAAGTAAGATGCTTGTTGTGTGATATCCGGAAATACACATCCTTTACTCACGTGTCAGAGTGAAGGAGTTTATCAGAGCCATTGTTGGCATTTAGCAATGCCCAGGTCTGTTGGACTCTTTGGCCCTGCTCATGTGTATTCATGGCAGTAATGTATAATTTAGGGGGATTTCTGCACGTTCATCTGCTTGATAACAGAATAAATTACTTCTAAAAGTTAATCTATCAAGGCAGCTTGGCACAAAATATCCAGAGCAGAGTGTTAACCTAAGGATAAATAAAAGTAATAATGCCCTCCTAGTTTCATGTGGAATCAACAGTGTTAACAGGATGTCAGAATCAAAAGATTAAAATCCCTAAAAAAATCACAGTTGTGTTAAATTGGTAATAAATCATTGATCTTCTTCCACTGTGGTTGGCAGATGATTTTTAATATTTTTTCTTGCTCATGCGGCATTACAGAGTGAATCTCACTGCCACCTTGTTCTTGCTGGTTTCTGGAAGTGGAGTCCTGGGAAACATTCTTTTCTTCTGATTGGTACTTCTTTCTCATGCTCCCCCTCTTTATGAGGACATCTGAACAAGATGCAGACCATTTAGGTCTTTGGAGGAAATGACCTCTCAATAGTTAAGAGGAGGAAGTGGTGTGGAAGAGAATCACCTGGCAGGATGGAAAGGATACAGCCTCTAAGGCTGGTCTTGGGATTGGGTTGTGGACACTGATACAGTCCTGTGATCTGGGGCTTTATCTGAAGAACAGGCATAATCAGATGCATTATTCTGGGGCTGTCATGACACAGTACCCCAGACTGGGTGGATTAAACAACAAAAATTTATTTTCTCACAGGTCTGGAGACTAGAAGTCCAAGAGCAAGGTGTTGGCAGAGGTTTTTGTGTTTTTTTCTGTTTTTGTTTTTTTTTCTGGAAAGCCTCTCTCCTTGCTTTGTAGACATTCATCTTCCCCCTGTGTCTTCACACTCTTCCCTCTGTGCATGTCTGTGCCCTAATCTCTTCTTACAAGGACACTTGTCATGTTGGTTTAGGCCTTACTATAATGACCTCATTTTAACTTAATTGTCTCTTTCAAGACCCTATCTTCAAACACAGTCACATTCTGAGGTTAGGGCTTCAACATGAGTTTTGGGGGGACTCAGTTAATTCAGCCCCATAGCACACATCTGTCCTAAAGAGATAATATAAATAAAGTTCCTTCTCCTAATTCCAGAATCCTTTGTTCTTGGTGGAAGAAGAGAGTGCATTTCCTTTATTCTCAATCTAATTTTCCATCTTTTTTTCTTTCGAAGAAATTATTTATGAGAAATGATAGAATGATGATTTTAATATTTTTGTTTTTCAAAGATATTGCTTCATTAGTCTCAAATGTAATTCTCACCATTTTTCCCCTCTCTTGGAATGAGGATATGAGCTGGAGCAGCTTCCCTGAGACCAGAAGATGAGCTTGGGCTTGGAAATCCCTTAGAAGAGTAAAAACCAGGGTATTATAGCTGGCCGAAGTTAGGGGCGCTGCTGTGTTACACATGCATGTAAATCGTGTTCGAGAAACTAGGAGAGGGAGGAGTGGACAGGATTGGGGTGAGCGTGGAGGCAAGTGTTATGTGATCAAGTCAGATGACCAGGCTGGAGGTGGATCATGCACAGTTTAACAACCCACTGTAAGAATTTGGAAATGATTCTGACGGATCATGGAGGGCCATGATCTAATTTACATTTTCAAAACACTGGTGCTGCTTAAGGAAAGCGCTGTAGGGGCAGAGGCAAGTGTAGAAGAAGAAAGTCCATTTACAAGACCAGTGATTTACTAAAGGAGGTTGTGACTTGGACTAAGGTGGTGGCATTACAGGGGGAAGAAATGTATTCTGAAAGTAGTGCCAACAAGATTTGCTGATTGTTTGGATATAGCATCTGAAGGGTAGAAGAGGTCAAGGATGGCATGCAATCAGCTGGTTTTAATGATTGAACTGATGGGTGGCGCTAATTAAAGAGATGGGGATGGCAGAAGGATAGCTGGATATTTTGGGGGAAGGGAGATGGGATAAAGTTTTAGTTATATAAATTTTGAAATGCCTGCAATATTCAAATGTTGATATTGACTAAGTAGTTGTCTATGAGTCTAGACTTCAGGGGAGAGGTTGAAGCCAGGAACATAAATTTTGGAGTCATCACTATAATAAGATGGCATCAGAAACCACAAGAATGGATGAGAACATCTAAGGAAACACATCTGGATGAAGATGTCTAAAATGAACCCTGAGGAGCTCTGTTCTTTAAAAGATGGATAGAAAAGGAAAATAGCTTAGTAAGAGTGGCTACTGGGGAAAAAGGAAAAATAAGAATGTGGTGTCCTAGAAGCAAAGGACAGATATACAAGGGAGTGACTAAACAGGGGCAATACTGTTGAGGGTATTAGGACAGGCAGTTAAGTACTCACTGGCCTTGGCAAGATGGACATCATCTCTGATGCTGAGAGAAGAGAGCAAGTCAGTGAATGAATGGGAAGTGAGGAAGTGAAGGGAATGTGCAGAGATAATTACTTTTGAGTTTCCCTATAAAAGGAAGCAGTGAAAAGGAGTTGTAGCCAGATGGAGATGTGGGATCAAAAAAGAATTTAAAAGTTTGAGAGATACTGAGTATATTCAGATGCTGATGGGATGTACCTAGTAGAGAGAGAAATTGGTGATAAATGAGACAGAGGGGGAATAATGGAGAGAATGAATTCCTCAGAGAACTAGGCCAGAGAGTAAGTTCTAGATAGATTCTGATGGGAGAAGAAACAGTGTTTTATTTTGTTTTCTTAAGACTACAGCAGATAACTTTCTTAGGGAAAAATTGCCAGGGTCAAGACCATGGACATTTTTTAAAGGCTCTTGACATATCTGTTAATTTGCATCCAGAAAAGCTATTTCAATTAACATCTCACTTTTATTACGTTCCTTTGAATATTTAAATATATTTTTTAGTCATTATGATTTTCTTTTGTACAGTATCTATTGCATCTTTTAAAAACTGGAAAATGATTATTAAAGTATGAGCATATAAGTTTTTATAGATTAATAACTGTCCCTTTGCCATATTTACTATAAATGTATTTCCCAGTTTGCTCTTTGCCTTTTACATTTTTTGAAAGATGCTTTTCTGTGAGTTTTTCCTTCGAGATTCCTTCTGTTGACTTTCTCCTTATATAGCATGTGTTTTCTCCTAAGGAACAATACTTTAAAGAATGATTTTTAAAGTACAATATTGTGATTTAGATTGCCCTATACCTCTGTACTAGGGACATATGGCTCAGAAATGGAGCAGTTCACCCCACTCCGTTGCATTTCCAGCACCAAGAAATGAAATATTCCCCCCCAGAAATATATTATATTTCATGTCTGGTAAACAGCAAACAACACTCAAATAATCTACACCAAAACAATTGGCCATAGAAACCTTCACCAGTGAAATTTTTGCAACATCAGAAGCTAAGCCAAGCAATAACCAACCCACATCACAAAGCTCAAAATGCTGAATCAAGTTACCAGTGTTTTGGTGTAAACTTGCTTTTCAGTTGTTTATCTGATGAACTACTACTTTGATTCACGCAGAGAAACTTCTGGTCTGTCATCATAACTAACTAACCTACTTCCTACCTTCCTTCCCTCATTCTTTCCTTCCTTCCTTCCTTCCTCCCTTCCTTCCCTCCCTCCTTCTTCATTGTCAACGTGCAGCACAGGAAGTTATGATGGATCTACAGTTATTACCACAGGAAAATTAAGTGTCACTGGTCTCTAAGTAGTGATGTAGGGGGAGGAATAAAACACGAGTCAGGCATGGACACTCACTTTTCTCCACAGTGTGAGTGGTTTTACCAATCTAGAGGAAGAATCATGGCTTGACACCCAGAAGACTATCAGGTCCCTCATAGTACAATAAAACCAAAACCCACTTTTTGAAGGATTTCTTTTGTTTTCATAACCTATTTCCTCCTCTCTCTTACTTCCTTGACCTTTCTCCTCTTCTCTATCTGGTACCATTTTTAGACCCAAGCAAGACGGTTCCTGTCCTGGATGCATGTCTCAGGGGACGTGCTCTTGTTTTCCTCCTTCCCTCCCTGTGGTATGAAGAATCCACAGGCTAAGAGGTCATGCCCTAGCTTCTGCCTCTCTTCAAGACCATGCTCTAAGTAATCAGGTAGAATTCTCTGCCCAAAAGACCCTGTGTCTAGTTCCAGAGACTTTATGGGCCTTTTCCCTGGGCCTAGCCTCTGGCACTAGGGTGTGCCTCTTAGATCTGAGTGATAGCCGCAGGAGGCTGTTTGGTAAGGGGTATGGACAGAGCTTGGACTCACAGGGAGCCTATGAATGAAACCCCTGGAGGTGTGGAGACTAACCCAGGGTGGGAAGAGGAAGGGAGCAGATTGTGGATAAGAGACCAGGGCAGGTGACTGCTCTCCTCGCACCACTGCATTCCAAAACTCTGAGGAGTTCAAGAATGAAAATTTACAAACCCTGGACTTCTCATTTGCTATGAAGATGTATTTGTCAAGGTAAGAGGATATTACATATTTTACTTGTTGAGTGTTTTTCACTTCTATTCTATTAAGTAAATCTTTTTACTTGATGTCCAATTGATATATAAGGTCTAAATATTTAGACACATAGTAAATAGTTCATTTGCCCTCTTGCCCTGGCCCTGAAAATGTTGGGGTGGCTTTGTCCATATCCTCTCCTCCATTTATTTCTCATTTTTTGCTTCACTCCCCCTTTCAGCCAATCTTCTCCTCTGACGACACTGTTGGAACTTGCTGAGCTCTAGAATTGACCTTCAGAATTGGTGGGGGTGTTGTTTCTCTTTCTCATTCCTTGCCTGTCTTGGATTATCTCTCCACCTTGCCAGTTTGAGAATCCTGTATATAATGATGGCTATTTCTGAAGAATAAGCAGAAGCCTTTATATGGCACCGAAAACATTAATTAATAAATGAGTAAATGGAAACAGATGCTAAGTACCACTAACATAGGCTCAGGCGTGTCCCTTTGTTCTATTTGGTCTGGCCAAACCATTGCCTACTTCCACGGGCCTCTCCTCTCTTGTGTCATGCTGGGGGTGTGGTAGGTGGGAAATGGGACAGGCATACCTGTTTAGTCACACATGGGTTTTCATAAGACTCTAGGATGCTTTCCTTTATTCCCACTGCCAGAGTTTCTAGAAGCCAGTGGTTCTCAAACTTCAGCATGCATCAGAATCACCTGGAGGCCTTTCGAAAACACTGGGCCCAATGAGTTTCTGAATCAGCAAGCAGGAATGGGGTGGGGCCCAATAATTTGCATTTCTAACCATTTCCCAGGTAATGTTAGAGCTACTAATGCAGGTCGTTCTCTGGGAACCACTGCTATAGGTCATCAAGTTTTATTGGATTTTCCCTGTTTGAATCTCTACTGCTGACGTGAGATCACTTGTAACTTGTGGTCCATGAACAGACTCTGACTGAGCTCAGAACACTGCACAGAGACCAGAAAAGTGACTTGGGACTCTAGCTCCTAAGTTCATATGCCCCTGCCCTATGGACACTGTGGCTGCATAGTTAGTGATGGCAGGGGAGTTCTTCTCACAGAGGCAACGTGAGTCTCCACTTGGCAAAATATAAAACAGCCTTGGCCATACCCTTTCCTGCAAGCTTCTCTTTAATTGCAGAAACCTGGGTGGCCTTCACACAAGTTGTTTGCACAGCGAAGGAAAAAAGATAAGTTTGGTAACCTTGGAAGACCCAATCTCTTTTTTTCCCAGCCTCCGGAGAAGCAGTGCCCAGAGGAACAAACACTGTGTGTGGGAAACCAGAGAGGGGCTCTGGAGGGTGGACTGGTGAGGCCAAAAGGGGGGTGGCTTTTCTTAAATGTCTCCTGATCTGCCTAAAACCATGGCCTGCTGTGTAAGAGTTCATTAGCTGGAATTCCATAAATGACAATAGTCCAAACAGGACATGATTCTTCTTACCAGGATGTAATCACACAGAAAAACAATCTTGGCTTCTACTGCTGGGTTACAGCAGCCAGTCCAAAATATGGCTCTTAACGTGACTCTCTTAGGGATTTGCATCTTATAGGGATAAGGAATTCTCAGCTCTGTCAACAACTAACCACATGGGCTTCAGAGCACTGACTCACGCAGGATAAACTCAGCCGCCGGCCAGGGTGCCTAGGATCTAGGCATTACTTGCGCACTCTCTCTTGTGCAAAGCTATAGGTCAATTGCTGGCTTCGTTTTCCAACCCCACCTCTTCCCAGTGACTTGTGTTATGGGTTGCTGAGTCTACCCCAGATCTGTCACGCTCTGAGAGCCTCCTTGCAATGAGACAGCTTCTTTCATCACAACGAAAATAGCAACCATAGGTGCTGTTCATTGAGCACGAACTCTGCCTCAGGACCCAGGCAAGCATTCTTATCCACGATCCAATGTAATCCCTACAATAATCCTAGGAAATGGGGTTAATCACCCCAAAACTACAGGTGGGAAAACTGAGACTTAGGAGTTAAATGGCTCTCTCAAGATGACACAGCCAACAAGAGGCGGCCTTGATGGAAACTGAAACCTGTGGCAATGTCCTTGCCTTTATATTTTGTACTTGATAAATGTTCATTAATTTAGGTCAATCAGCATATCTACATGTGTAGATATCTACATTCAGGAGAATTCCAGAGGCAGGCTTTAACCTCCTACATTATTTAGAATCGGGAAACGCATTTAACCAAACACTCCATTTCCCAGCCAAGTCACTTAAATAAATTGTTATAGTATCATCAATACTCAATCACTACTCAATTACTTGCGTCATAGGAGTTAGCATTAGTGGAGATGGAAACTGTGGGTAATCAATACAGCTGTGTTTGTGATGTGACTCAGCGGCCTAGAACGTGAAAATTGGGGGTAAAGCATATGGCTGCCTACCGGAGAGTTGTAGCAAGTAGGAGCAAACCCATTTTCCTGGCAGAATTTGTGATTGTCATTTTTTTCAGCAACCCGTTCCCACAGGCATACCAGACTCTACGATAAGCTTCACTTCTTCCCAAAGCACAGCCCATGCTCTCAACATCTTTTTGATGGCTTTAGACACTAGTGGAGGGGGGCGTGGGTACGCAGGCAGATGAATGTGTGTGTGATGAGACAAAATTATCTGTACATGAGAAATAGCACCTGCAAGCAGTCATTCCTTCCTGTCACAGCCAAAAAGGGTGTAGGAATTACCAGGCTGTATTAGACCCCCATTTGTACAGGGAAACACTGTGAGAGGCAAGCTGCTTTCAAGTCAAGTTCTGACGGTCAGGATCAGGTTCTAGAAAATCCTAATATCCTACTGCAGAGTTTCATTTCATGCAGTTTTCTACAACCATCTCAGGTGTATGGCTTTAACCTGTAATAGCTTCGGGGGTAATACTTCCATGAGTTTACTTCTATCCTTCCTTTGTTACAATTCACTTTGACTAAGTCTTTCAACCTTATTGACATGCTCTGGAAGAAATATGTTAAAATGAAAAACTAAGCCTGTTTTTAGATTGAAAATACCTAGATTTTAAACCTAGCTCTGTCGCTTACTAGCTGAGGAGGACTTTCAACCAAGATGGCGTAACTTACATGGGAATCCCCTGACCCCAGTCGTCACGCATAACAATGCTTTAAAAATTAAAGTATCTGAACTACCTGGTTGAATTCAAAAGCAAGAAAGGGCAATGTCAAGGACTGAGGGATCCCTAGTAGGGAAAGGCAGCTGAGGCCTGTGCTGACACAGAGCAGATGTGTGCCTGAGAGGAAAATGTGTTATAAGTGAGACACGACTGACAGAGGGAGCCAGGACTGGCTTCTTTGGACAAAGCTGTGAACCAGAAAAGGTCTCGTGAATGGGGACAAGGAAGTCTCTACTCTCCATCCCAAGAATGACAGAGACTTGGGCTCCTTGTCCTGGACCATAAGTAGAAATGGAGCTGAGAGTCAGACCCCAAGTCTGCGGCACACGATGGGGCCATGGGTCCTGAACGCTTGTACTACATGTGGTGTGGGATTCTTAGAGTGTGGGAACCCAGACACCAACCTAAAAATCTGTCCTGGTCTGGCCAACTGTGTGGGTTCCAGACAAAGACAAGCACAAGGATGCTTCTAAATATTCTCCTAATGTGCTTCCTGGCCCGTGGGAGAGCACCTCCCTGGAGCCTTGCTCCCCTCAGCCTCAGAGACTCACAGGCTCTGTGGGGGAGTCTCGGGGTCTGCAGCGATGTGCAGCAACTGCTTAGGGTAATTCATAGCTCTGAGGTCTCAGATCACCACCAACCTCCTTCACTGCCCCTTTCTCCACACCTCCTCCCAGGAAAGGCCCCAGTTCACAAGTTATCTCCCTTTTTCCTGAAAGAAACCTGTTTCCTATTCTGTTTCCTAGATGCCTTAGCAACTGTAGATATTCAATCCTTTGTTCCCAGAGTAGGTACGGCCACAGAGATGTGTATCAGGGAAGGACAAAGTCCAGCTTCCTCTGAGGTCGGTCACTGGAAGCACTGTGCTCCACATACTCCCGTCAAGGCCCCGCAATCCAAACAATGTCTACACAATCCCACTTGCTTGCCCCCAAACTATTCCTTTGGTTCTGTCTTTTATCATGATGTCCTCCTGGGTATTGCCCACAGGGAAGGAATATTTCCCTTCTCCCAAAGTCCCACACCTCTTTATCTGTCCTTCTCTTAGGGGATTTGTTATTCTCTTGCCGCATAGTTCTCTTTATGCACTTGCCTCTTCTCTCTTCCCCATAATAAGCTTCTCAATTCCAAGTCCAAGGAAAAGGAAAGCCACTGATCCACACTCTATCTTTAAGTTTTCATATTCTATAGAGGTATAAAAACCACACAAATAAAAACAGCTTTCTCCCCTTTCCACTTTGAAGTCACTCTCTTCCTTCATTTTGGTTGCTTAAGTCCCTTTTGGGACAGTGTTTATTTACGAATGATTCTTGTTGCCTTTGCAGAAGAGATTTATTTTATTAATTACATATAACGGTTAATTTAAAAGCCAGAGAGATTTGTTCGTTATCTATTAAAGCAGATAAAATTGTGTGCGTGCGTGTGCGCGTGCGCACGTGCACGCTGAGGTCGATTTAGGTCAATTTTCCCGTTGGGGTAAAGGAATTGGGCTGGGTCACAGGGATGCCTTGAGTTATTGCTCCAAATATTATTGAAACCATCAAAGACCTATCTAAGCAGATAAGAAAAGACAGCCTGTGTTTCAAAGCCAGGGGCAGTGCCCCACCTTCTTGTTTAGGGCAGGAAAGAACTTTGATCTCTTTGTGTTACTCACTGTTTACTTCTCAGAAGTTTCTGTGTCTACCTCTTTCCTATTTCTTGTCAACAGCCAAAACAGCTTCTCCCAGTTAGGCACTCCCAAAGGTTGAAAGTGGCTGATACCACCGGAAGCCCAGGGCAAGGAGATGGTTAGTTCAAAGGAAACTAACTGATAGAGTGGCTAGAGAGAAGCCTTTAGCCAGGGAGTTTTTGGTTTCTGGGAATTGAAATCCTTCCATGGAAACTCAAATGAATAGGCGGTTTATTATATGATGCAAAGGAATACTATAGAACTGCACTTACAGAAAGGACAGTGGGGCTTCCCAGGAGTTGGAAAATTGTATCGCTTTCCCTCATTTCATCTTTCTTTATCTGCAACCCTCTTCCTGATTTATTCATCTACCTGCACACCGCTGTTCCATTCCCTGAGTCCGTATCCATTTCTCCTCCCCAGAGCTACCTGATCTCTGGGTCCCCGCCCCAAGTCCCTAGAAGAGAAAATCTGATTGAATTTGCATGGATCAAGTGTCTATCCCCGTCTTAATACCATGGCCAGGGATGGGACCTGGCAAGATTAGAGAGGGGAGGAGAAATTTCTAAGCTATGTATAGGTTAGCTAATCTCTTTAAAGAGATATGGATGGAAGGAAATTTTGACAGTAAGATGCAAGGCCAGGATGCACACTGGACCAGCTTGAATATGAAGCTAGCCTTTTAATGACCCTGACTAGCCCCAGATTCTACTTTTCAGCTACATTTCTGTATTGAGTGATAAACCACTGAGAATAAAGGGAGAAGGACAAAGTCATTGGAATAACCTTGTCAGGAGCCTACTGTCAGGTGGTCACCACATCAAGGGGCTTTGCCTTCAAAAGAAGCAATGTATTTCTGTGCATGATTTACAGATCCTCCATTTGGAAAAGTTGTGAATTACAGCTTCTTATTCAACTTAGGTTTAAGAAACAGTTTGTGTTTCTGAGAACACTCGCTTCCCGAAGCATATTTCATGAGGTTTAACAACTATTCAGGGACTTGAAAGAAGAATGGAATTGAAAAGTTTTGACCACCCCAAATGCAAGAAATGAAGAGTTGCAGTGTTTGCAGTTTCCTGAGTGAGTGGTTTTCTGCACTATGGACTCTTTCAGAGCAGCACTTCTGTCTTGCTCTCTGATGTCCTCCCAAGAACCTGAATCAATGCATGTACCCATTGACTGATCAATGAGTGAACTGATCAATTCAAATCACTATATATGCCACCAGCTACCTCAAAACAGTGATGATAATAATAGCAGGAGAAACAGTGGGGTGGGTGGCTCAGCTGATTGAGCCTCCTGTTCTTGATTTCAGCTCAGGTCATGATCCCGGGTCAAAGGACCGAGCCTGGCATTGGGGTCTGCATTGAGCGTGGAGTCTGCTTAAGATTCTCTCTCTCTCCCCGCCCTCTCTCTGCCCTTTTCCTGCTTTGTGTGTGTGTACACATACTCTCTCTTTACAAGAAAAAAAATAGTAGCAGTAATAGTAACAACAGTAATCACAACCATTTCAGTAGCAACCTATCAGAAGGCTCTTACATTTTATATCCATTATATTATTTAATACTCATTATAGAACCGTGAATATGGCATTGCCTAAGAGAAAAACTTAGATGATTTAATTAACTGTATTCTCTCATCCTGACGAGGCAGTGGACTTAGGATGTGTCTATACAATGCCCACAAGCTGGTCCGATCAAGGCAATTTGGGAGTCCTACATATGCAAGCCAGTTAGATGAACTAGCTCTTATATGTGGCAGAGAGTCTTTGCTTAAGTAATCCAGTGGTTAGTTCTCCTCATCAGTATTTACAAACTAACATATTCTCACGTTTGCACAAACTAAAACAGACTTCAATTCCAGGCTTGTTTTGTGCCATATACATTATCAGCTAATTCAAAACAATACATAATGTTTAGTTCATTAAACCACAGGCATGACCAATGTCCCATAAAAGCAAAACAGGTCTTTGGGACTAATTGTGCGTAAAAACCAGGGTGTGAGTTTCAATAAGTTGCATAAAAAGTTTTTATGCATTTGTTTTTTAAGGTCATTTATTTCCCCATGCAATGTAACAGAGACAGATCTTTCAGATGAGCTTTGTAAGTGTTCAAGTCATTCCTTTTGGATTTAAATAACAACGGACAATAAATTTCTCACTACTTGTACAAATATTATTTATGATTGCCCACTCATGAAAGCTGCATTATTGATCACTGCGTTTTAGTAAATATTTTACATTTCATTAATATTTACAATGGCATTAACAACGTTCTCCATGTGAAACTTAAGTTCAGAACATTTTCAAGGAGTATCACATTCATTTTATTTTTAAATTTGCATAGTCTACTGTCCGCAGCATACCTCTCCAAAGTGATCTACTGAATAAATCAAGGTGATCTACCGAACAAATCAAGTAAGTTGAAAATGTCAGAGTCTTTTGAGTTTTTACTAATGTCACCTGAAATTTCTAGAGGAACTTTAATCTTCTGGCTTTTGGTGGAACTTTGAAATGTTATAAAACTTATTTTCAAAATACTGAATTTGATCTTTTCTTTCCCTGTTCATACAAATATTATGGTAATCTCAATGTGTAGGAGGCATCATTTTTTTTTTACTTCATCAGAGTACAAAGGCCATGATGTACCACACAGGGCACAAGAATTATGGGTCAGGTAGAACTGGCTTTAAATCCAGGCTCATGTCATACTAGCTTGTAACCTTGGTAAACACTTAACCTCTTTGAGCTTCAATTTCCTCATCTATAAAATAGAGATAATAATGATGTCCCAGAGAAGGACTGACAATTAAACAAAACAGGCTAAGCAAAAATGCCTGGTGTAAGAGGCTGTCAGGAAATAGTTTCCTCCCCTACTATGTTATGGAAAATGTTACCATCAACAGTTTGGAGATGGCTTGGAGAAAAAAGTCCTCCTGTTTCATGGAGATGTTTTAAGAACACATGAAAGATTACTACTTTCTTAATTCATGCATATGAATAGCGTGATTCTCCTTTTTTCCTTTATTCCTTCTGTTCACTCTTTTATTAACTTATTTACCAGATGTATATTGATCGCACAGTAAGTTTTGGGAATATTTGAGAAAAACTGATGCAGGGAGACACGTGGGAGCGGGAGTACATCTTGATGCTGTAACAAATCAGGAAATTTGGCTTTTTTAAATTAAATAAATATGAATGCAGATATAAATTTTAAAGGTCTAGGAGTCACTGATGCAAAACTGGGCAAGTAACCTGCATTGGAGGTGGGGGAGGGGGTACATTAATTTAAATCCCTCACTTTATTTTTTATTTAAAAAAAATTTTTTTTTACAAATAGTTTATTGTCAAATTAGTTTCCACATAACACCCAGTGCTCATCCCCACAGTGCCCTCCTCCATGCCCATCCCCCCCTCCCCCCCACATCCATCAGTCCTCAGTTTTTGTCAGCATTTAAGAGTCTCTCATGGTTTGCCTCTCTCCCTTTCCCCCACCATTTCCGCCCTTCTTCTCCCCCTTGGTCCTCTGTTAAGTTCCTCCTAATCCTCCTATACGTGCACACATATGATATTTGTCCTTCTCTGCCTGACTTATTTCGCTCAGCATAACACCCTCAAGGTCCATCCATGTTGCTACACATGGCCAGATTTCACTGTTTCTCATTGCCATGTAGTATTCCATGGTATAGATAAACCACATCTTCTTGATCCATTCATCTGTTGATGGACACTTAGGCTCTTTCCATGTTTTAGCTATTGTGGAGAGTGCGGCTATGAACATTGGGGTACATGTGCCCCTATGAATCAGCATTTCTGTATCCCTTGGGTAAATTCCTAGCAGTGCTATTGCTGGGTCCTAGGGGAGTTCTTTTGTTAGTTTCCTGAGGAAACTCCACACTGTTTTCCAGAGGGGCTGCACCAGTTTGCATTCCCACCAACAGTGTAGGAGGGTGCCCGTTTCTCCACATCCTCACCAGCATCTAGAGTTCTCTGATTTGCTCATTTTAGCCACTCTGACTGGCGTGAGGTTAAATCCCTCACTTTAAAGAATGAGTCTTGCTGCCTTTGGTCGGTTGCCAGTGTCCTTTGATTTACTGGCTGGTGGGAAAGTTTTGGTGCTGAGAGTCACATTTTATTTTTATTTATTTATTTATTTATTTAATATTTTCATTTATTTCTAGGAAAGAGAGACAGCGTGAGCAGGGGAGCATCAGAGAGAGAGAGGGAGACACAGACTCTGAAATAGGCTCCAGGCTCTGAGCTGGCAGTGAGCACAGTGCCTGACACAGGGCTCGAACCCACGAACCGCGAGATCATGACCTAAGTGAAAGTTGGACGCTTAACTGACTAAGCCACCCAGGCGCCCTGAGAGTCACATTTTAAAGAGAGGCTGGAGCAAAGAGTAAGGGGGGAGATTCTTTTATTTTTACTATAGTAGCTGCCAAAGTTAGTGATCATGACAGTAACTTCATATAGTTCCCAAGTCATCATTACAATGAATATGATGCCTCTAGATGTCGTTTCGTGTCATTTTACTTACTAATTAGTACTTTTGGATGCTGTTGAGCCCCAGTTTGAAGATGACCCTACTGAACTTGAGGCCTGTCTTGGGAGAATGGCTGAAATGGCCAATGGGAAATGAAAGATTTCACCAGAGTGCATAAGTAAGACTCATACTTTAGTTGTACATCTATAGCCACTGTTCCTGAGTGTTGTGAATAGTCTATAGTGAAGAGTTACAACATAAGGGACTAAAAGACAGAAGAGCTTTATTTACTATTCACTGTTGTCTTATCAAACCAGGCCATTGGCTGTCATGCTGTCCTGGTTAGAGAAGGGCCACCAGTGTCCTTGCTTAGGCCTTTAAGAATGTTCTGCCCTCCTTCTTTTGCATTCTGAAGAAATAGCATCAAGGAGTCTGTTTAAAGGACTGGAACAAGGGGCACCTGGGTGGCTCAGTCGAGCCTGCTTCAGATTCTGGGTCTCGGTCTCTCTCCGCCTCTCCCCTACTCATGTTCTGTTTCTCAAAAATGAGTAAACATTAAAAAAAAAATTAGGGGTGCCTGGGTGGCTTAGTCGGTTAAGCGTCTGACTTTCGCTTAGGTCATGATCTCGCAGTTCGCGGGTTCGAGCCCCACGTCGGGCTCTGTGCTGGCTGCCAGCTCAGAGCCTGGAGCCTGTTTCAGTCTGTGACTCCCTCTCTCTCTGACCCTCCCCTGCTCACACTGTCTCTCTCTCCTGGAAATAAATAAAACATTAAAAAAAAAAATTTAAAAAAAAAAATTTAAAGCCTAGAGGAATTCTCCTATAACTGAGAACACTTTTAAGACCGTTCAAGTCAGAAAGCCAATTCTGGTTGAGACACAAGACAAAATTGCCCTCTTATGGGAACTAGCTCTGCTGTCCTTCTTGCATTAAAGTCATTACTAACACTCTTAAGCAATTTGGAATGTCCTGCCAGTGATTCATCTAGGTTTCACTGTTTTGTTTACTTGGATTTTCATCTTCAGCCTCTTCACATTTGCACTATTTAAAAGTCTTATTCCCCGAAATTCAGATACTTCGATTCAATAGGCTCAGTATGAGCAACCTCGAAAATGTTTCTTTAATTTAGGAAAGACCCATCTAAGCATTTGTCTGTATTCTTGTCTATCTGTAAGTGGGTGTGCTTCCATACATTGGGATACACACACACACACACACACACACACACACACACACATGATATACTGGAACTGGAGTTTGATCACACCCAAAGTAGACATAGATTGTATTCAAAATGACAGGAAACCCAGGAAATGTCTACAACCTTCGAAATTTTGATACCTGTCTTTGGTTCCTGAGGGTTGGCATCTATCAAACTATCAGGATGTGACAAACGGGCTGGGGGTGGGGTGGGGAGAGTGGTGGTGAGATATACAAGTAAAAGTAGAAAAAGCAGGACTCAAGTTATAAGGACTAGAAGTTTAGAAGTTCCAGGTCCTCAGCCTAGGACTATCATTAATTCTTGGGGTGAACCAGAACACATAATCTCTAGGGTTTGGTGTCATCATTTGTGTGAGAGAGTTGATCTAGATTGGGAGCAGGGGTCTGCCTACTACGGTCTGTGAGGCAAATTAACTCACTGCCTGTTACTGTAAGTCAAGTTGCACTGACACATAGTCATGGACATGTGCTCAGGTAATGTTTGTGACTGCTTTCCTACTACAAAGGCAGAGACCTTATGATCTGCAAAGCCGAAAATATTTACTATCTGATCCTTCACTGAAAAAGTTTGTTCAACCCTGGCCTAAAGGATTTCTGTTTTTCTTGCTCTAAACTGCCTAATTCCTCTGCATCTTAAACTAATCTTTTACTCGAAGTAAAGGAGGAGTACATGTTTCTCCGTGTCTCACAAATTGGATAACTACTTGTTTTCATTCTGAAGGCCAAGGCAGATGCCCTTGACAATAAATGGGACAGGAAGGCAGGGAAGCAGATCCTCAAGGAAGAGGAAAACAAGATGGAAGATGATGGGAAGGATGAGGACTTAGAAGAGTTTGGTGAGATGGGAGAGGACTGCTCAGCACACACTGGGCTGTGTTACAGCTGTGTAGTGGGGAGGTTTCCAGTCAGCAATGCCAGTGGAACAAGGGTGGACCAGCTGGTTGTCAGAAGGGGTTTCCCCTTTGGGAGATGTTACTGTGATTCATACATATGGGTTAGCTAAAAAGAGACTCCGAGTAGTGGGGAGGAGAGGAAAGGGAGGAAGAAAGACTGATGCAGTAAGTATTTACCATAACCCATGGGTTTACACATACCCACTGTGAGAGGTACAAAGGAGAATGAACATAATTTCCACAAAGAGAAGCTAAGCTTTAAACCAGAGGCTCCTTTAAACAGGCACCTTTCTCTGTATTTCTCAGCCTGGCAAACAAGGTCCTTCATGACTATGTCTTACCTCCTCAGTTTCATCACTCACCTTAGTACCATTCCTGGTCCATGACTCAGCCAAATGGACCCTTTCACCCTTGACTGCAAGCCTTCGTCATGCTGAGCCTTCTGACTAGACTTGCCTCCATGCCAAGTCTGCCCTTCTTACTCCCATCTCTACTAGCCTCATTAAGACCTCATTCAGCCCCTGGGTCATCTCCTCCAGGAAGCCACCTCTGACTTCCAAAGCTACATCAGGTTCACTTCTTATATGTTACCTCAATATCAGGTATTTTCCCTATGATATTACACTATAATTTCCTGTCCATTTAAAGAATAGTTGAGGTTCCTTGAGAAGCAGATCCTGAGACAAGGATCCTGAGCGCATATAGTCTACTTAGGAGGTTGTCCAGATAAAACAAAACAAAGCAAAACAAAACAAACCACAAAATGGCAGGGGACTAGGGAAGCGAGATAGAAAAAGGAAGGTGGAAAAGAAGGGAGTCTTTATGAAGTCAGTTACCATTGTGGGGAACAGGAACCAGATCCCTCTGGAGAATCTAAGGGCCAGTTAAGAACATTCACAGCAGTGTTATCCCCCAGAGGGTGAGGGAACAAGAGTATTTGTACACCGTGTGCATCAGCCATGGACTGAAGGATATTCTTAGTGAGGGGGATGAATTCCTTGGCACTTAGAGCCTGCTGAATGGCACGCAGCCTGGTCTGTGGAGACCACAGAAAGCCCTTCAGTTGGGAAATGCAGGGGCTGGCAGCTGGGAGTAATGTTGGTGTGCTCTGAAGGGGGAGGGGAAAGGAGGTCTAGGAGAGGCAAGGATAATTACATATTTCGTATCTCTCATTAGACTCTCAGATTTGACTGGAGCTGGCTGGGAACTGCTGGGGGATGGGGAGGGCAGAGCTGAAGCAGCCTATGCATGGCTCCCTTCATAATGTTTACTTCAGGTCTCTCCATGTGGTCTCTCCACAGGAGCTAGTTTGGGCTTTCTATTTAGCCCTCAGACTCTTATCTGGATCGCCAGGGATTTAATGGCAACGGTCTGTGGGACCTGAGTGGCTCAGTCCGTTGAGTGTTTGACTTTTGATTTCAGCTCAGATCGTGATCCCAGGGTTGTGGGATTGCGCCCTGCGTCAGGCTCTGTGCTGGGTATGGGGCCTATGTGAGATTCTCTCTCTTTCTCTCTTTGCCTCTCTCCCCTACTTGTGCTTTCTCTGAAAAAAAAAAATTAAAAGAAAAAAAAGAGAATACTCTGCTACCTCGAAAAGGATTTTATCTACATATATCCATATATGGAAAGGTGTTCATAATTTATTTTAAAGCAAAAAGGCATAAGGCAGTTCAAGAGAGTAAACATAATGTAGTATATATACATATATACTTAATTCAAATACTGTTTTACTTATATTTTATAATTATAAGTATTTAATTATACTTATATACAATTATATATATTGTGACTTTATACGTTGTATGTGTTTATGTATATATCTACAGGAAAAAAAGGAGGAAAGGGTGTACATTCATGTTATACATTCAACATTATCAAATGTTACCTCAGAAAAGTGTGATTATAGATGGTCTGTAATAAAGTCTTTTTATCAGTATATCTGAAGGTTTCCTGAAGATTTCTTTCTTTATGTTTATTTATTTTTGAGAGAGATACAGATACAGAGTGTGAATCGGGAGGGGCAGAGAAAGAAGGAGACACAGAATCTGAAACAGACTCCAGGCTCTGAGCTGTCAGCACAGAGCCCAACGTGGTCATGAACCGTGAGATCATGACCTGAGCTGAAGTCAGACGTTGAACCAGCTGAGCCACCCAGGTGCCCCTGAAGGTTTTTTTAAAGTGAATATATTCATACTATTGTTTAAAATTCAGAATGTAAGTTCGACATTTAACCTTTCAAAAATACATTTTAAATTACTCAAGAATACATATATTCTAATCACAAAAATTCAAGTAATAGTGTAAATGTAAGTAATTAGTATAATAGTATAAAAATAGAAACGCCTATCTATATCTAGTAAATATAAGTAAATAGTTTAAGTAGAAATATACAATATCTTTTATCTCTCTCTGTCTCTATCTCAATCTACCTATCGATTTATCTGAGTTTAATGAGCCTACATACGAGTCAGGAAACCACACAGTAACAGAAGAGGCAGGACCGGGCTCACTCTGAGCAGCCTGAGAAACACCTGGAAGGCTGGCTGGTCACATTTTAACCCGGAACCTCAGAGCTCCACCCAGAAAGGCGCAGTGTAGACAGAGTAGGAGGAAGATAATGTGAGGCCCAGAGAGCACCAACCCAGATCGGTCCTGGTCCTGGAAGGCTGGCTGTGGCTCTGAAGGCCAAACCAAGAGGCAGTGCTCAAATAGAAACCTTAAATCCGCTCTCCAAAGGCTGTTGGGTGCAAGATTCAAGTCACATTTCACATTACACTAGACCTGAGCTGTTTTTATAAAGCTTTAACAAAATCAGCGCTTTTTTCCATCAGTAAAGCTTCGAGAAAGCTTTTCTTCCCTCTCATTTATGCCCCCTGCCTTCACACTTACAGAGCTTATGACAGAAAAAGCCTGCCAGCATGAATTTCCCCTGAGTGCTTTCATTATTGCCTGTGGAAAGCATTTTAGGTTTGCTGATAAGAAGCTGTTTGTGTAGATAATCTCTTCCTAGGAATCTTGGATTTTTTTTCTGCCTATTGATTTCAAGGGGATGGCTGGAATCCCAAAGAAGATATTGGTCTGATAATCAGAATCCTCACCCTGCTTCTATCTCCTGGTTCCTTAGCGCACATCCAGAATGTATTTAATTTCTCCATACCTCATTCTCCTCAAATATAAAATGAGTACAGAAGAAGAAATACTCTAACGATAGTACCAGGAAGAAAAATTTTCTAGATGTTTCTATCACATTACTTGTGACTAAAAAACACTGGGACAATTCAAGGGAATGAAGACATCCTAGGGTTTACAAGAATTCTGGGAAACAATTTAAGCTATTAGGTAGAAAGAGCTGTGGAACCGTGACGTGTTTTTATTGCATTCTCCTGGCATAAGGGAAAAGTCTATTTTTGCTTATAGCATTATGCTCTGTAATCTATTCCTTTAGCTGATGTCTCCTAGCACTACCTGCCAGACTATAATTGCTTTCAAAAATCACCTAACTTTCTGCATCTTGAGCCGTGTCTATGGTAGATGTCTACGTGTAAGCTCTAACGCAGCCAAAAAGAACTTTGGCTCTCCAGATCTGTCCGCTAGTCTGTGTCTACATAGATCAAGTCATATTTTTGAATGAGGGGCTATCTGTCTGGCCCTCTCTGCAATCAGAAAACAGCACAGAGTGGCGATGAAGAACACGGCTTTGGAGCAGAGACTTGCATTTCAGGGCCAGCTCTGGTGCTTATGAGCTTTTTCCTTTTATCAAGTTTCCTGGCCTCTCTCAGTCTGTTTTCTCATCGATAAAATGGGGATGGTGGAAAAAAACACCTATCTTAAGGAACCATGTGAACATTAAATAGACTCATACATACAAAGTTCTCAGTCCAGGTCCAGGTGGGTAATAAACATTTTATTTATTTTTTATTTTTTTATTTTTTAAATATTTTTTATTTATTTCTAGGAGAGAAAGAGACAGTGTGAGCAGGGGAGGGTCAGAGAGAGAGGGAGATACAGACTCTGAAACAGGCTCCAGGCTCTGAGCTGGCAGTCAGCACAGAGCCCGATGCGGGGCTTGAACCCACGAACCACGAGATCATGACCTAAGCGAAAGTCGGATGCTTAACCGACTAAGCCACCCAGGGGCCCCCCCCTTTTTTTTTTAAAAGGTAATAAACATTTTATAAATATTAGGTCCTAAAACATCTTTCCCATACCTAAAGCAATGGCATCACCACCACCACCCCCCCGCCCCCTGAGATTTACAATGCCACCTGCTACCTACCTTTGCTTCTTTAGCTCTGGGATATATTCCCTCGGAACATGATCTAGCCAGTAAATCTCCTCTCTTCAGTTTTGCCCTGCTGCTTTGTCCTATATCCATTTTCCCTCCCAGACAGTAAAGCCCAGGAGAGCGGGGAATTGTGTTTTCTTTGTACACAGAAATATTGGGATAAGCCTGCACTGCAGGCAGGACACAGAATGGAGAGTGTAAAGATCAACTGTATATACATTTCAAAAGACAGGGTTTGAAACAGAAATGAAAAATGAGGCTCAGAGAGGGAGAATAAGCTTTCCTAGGACACAGCACCGCCTTTCGCCGAGGCCGGGACAGGGGTCCGTCCCTCCATGAGGCTGTGGAATCTCATTTTGGCTCTCTGCCCCCTTCCTCAGTTGCCCTCTCTGTTCCCCTTGCTTGTCCTTCCCCCATTCAGCCTACTGAATGGCCAATGCTTAGATGTATTTACATTCATCTCTGTTTTGGGGTTTGATTAGGGGCAAGTGGTCTCCATAAAGGTGCCCAGCCCCATCCCAGGGTCCCAACAAAATGGTTCTGGCTTATCATTTGGTGCCTTCAGTCTTCCTAGATGTGCGGTGAATTCTGTGCCCAGTTTCCCCAGCCATGTAGATTCTGGAACACGGTCAGCCCTTGGCCAATGTACGCCTGAGCCTGGAGCTTGATGCCATGTTGGTGCCATGTTCTGTTTGCCAGGCTCCTGAATAAAGACAGACTCGGGGCCGCTTCTAGAACTGCCAGTTGGGGCTTAAACTTTCCATCCTGTATGAGAGAGCGTTGGTTTCACAGCTCCCTTTTAAATTAAAATAGTCAAGTGGTTAAATATTCATGCTTTGCTTATTTCAGTATATTTAATTTATTATGTATCACTTTTCCTGGGTTTTATATAAACTTGCCTGAGGACTTTATTTTTTTTTTCAGTTTAAATTCTGGCAGAATGTTCCCTTTCCTTTGGCAGAGTGTTGATTAGTTAAAGAAAATGAAAAAGTCTGCCTAGCTAAGAAGAGAATATCTTTTTTTTTTAACAGATTGCTCTTGCACTTTAATAAAAATGATATTATAGTTATTATCACCGTCATGAATTAACCTTGAGTGATCACTGATGTGGTGTTTAACATGAGGTGCCATTTAAACATCTGCTTCATTTCATTCCCAAGGCTAAACCACTGCCTTCAGCTTTTCTACCCAGCATTATCTATTTCTTTAGAACGGTGAAAATGAAGTAGAGATTGGTTTCTCTTTTTCTTCCCATTTCTCCCACTGGTAAAATGGAATCATATCAGCTCCTTCTCTCCATCTTCTTCCAATGGAAGCCTTCACCAAATTCAATGTTTTAACTGTCGAGGTCTAGAAGATGAGAAAGGAGGGCTGTTTCTCAAACCTGAATAGTAGGCTAACTCTTCTTCTAAAGCTTTTCTCATGCCTGGATTTGGGGAAGGCAGAGCACTATGAGGTATATAACATTACTGAAGCTGGACCAAGCCTCAGAACTCATTATTTTTTAAAATTTTATTTACTTGAGAGAGAGGGAGAGAGAGAGGAGGGGAGGAGCAGAGAGAGAGAGAGAGAATGCCAAGCAAGCTCTGCACTGTCAGCCTAGAGCCTGATACAAGGCTTGAACTCATTGAGCCATGAGTTCTTGACCTGAGCTGAAACTGGATGCTTTAACCAATTGAGTCTGACCTGAGTTGGATGCTTAACCAACTGAGACACCCAGGTGCCCCAGAACTCATTATTGATGCATAGAAGAATTTTCTGCCCATATCTAATCGACGGGATGACAACAATTGACTTAAACATGTCAAGAGGGTCTTGATATGAGAGCTTCTATGTGTAACTCTTGGAGACATTTTTCTATTTTTAAAAAGTCATAAGATCCGAGGTGCCTGGGTGGCTTAGTCGGTTAAGCGTCCGACTTTCACTTAGGTCATGATCTAGCGGTTCGTGGGTTCAAGCCCCGCGTCGGGCTCTGTGCTGACTGCCAGCTCAGAGCCTGGAGCCTGTTTCAGAGTCTGTGACTCGCTCTCTCTCTGACCCTCCCCTGCTCACGCTGTCTCTCTCCCTCTCTCCTAGAAAAAAAAAGAAAAGTCATAAGGCCCTCTTGTACCCAATTTCAAAATAACGTGAATATGTGAATAATGATTCCTCAATTATCAAGAGCTAATTAAAAATTGCCGGCACTGTCGTCCCCTCCCCATCCCACACACATACACCATAACTTGCACTGCCTCTTGCCACCACCCACACGGCATCTGCTAGGACCTAAAAATGAGTTTCAGTATTAGCCTAAGAAAATAACAAAACAAAGTTAGAAATTTAAATTAACTGCCAAAGAAAAAAAATCACGTCACTCCTCTGCTGAAAAACATTATATAAGCAGCTACAGAAGAAAGAAAAAAAGGAGGAAGGCAGGGAGGGAAGGGGGAGGGAGAGGAGGAGGGGAAGGCTGGCGGGCAGGAAGCACTAAGTAGAAACCTAACGAATGCACAGGTACTATGTGAAGGGAATTTTGAGAGTTACTGTAGGACATAAAGTAAGGGTTTTGGTAATAAGAAAATGGGAATGGCAACAAGTAATACCTTAAAAAAGTAATTTCTCTCCAAATTAATCTGTAAATGTAATGCATTTAATCCCAAATGATGTGTGTAGAGAACTTAAAAGAGTTACTCTAAATCTTTTACAATCTGGAAGATTACATAGTTAAAAATAAGTATTTTTTATTTAATAAAGGGATATTTGTATTGCCAGATATGAAATTACAACAATATAATTAAAATAGTGTTTACTGACACAAGAATAGATTGATGAATGAAAAGGTAAGGAAACTCAGATGACATTTCAGACAAGTAAGAAAACGCTGGATATTTGTTGTTTTAGGAAAGCCATTGGGCGGAGTGGCGTGTTCATTTTCCGTGGCTGCTGTGACCAGTTACCACAAACTTGGTGCCTTAAAACCAACAGAAATTTGTTCTGTCACAGATGTGGAGGCCAAAAGTTGGAAATGAGTTTCAGTGAATCAAAACCAAGGTGTCGGCAGCGCCACCCTCTCTGTGGATGCTCTTGGGGTGGCGGGGGGAGTCTGCTCCTTGCCCTTCCCAGTTTCTGGTAGCTGCTGGCACTCCTTGGCTTGTGGCTGCACCATTTGAAACTCTGCCTCTGTCTGCACATTCCCTTCTCTTCTTTGTGTGCCAAATCTTCTTCTGTCTCTCTCTCTCTCTGTCTCTCTGTCTCTGTCTGTCTCTGTCTCTGTCTCTCTCTCTCTCTCTAAGGACACTTGTGACTGGATTTACAGACCACCCAGCTCATCCGGAATGATCTTCCCATGTCCAAATCCTTAAATTATTCCCACTGTAAAGATCCTTGTTACTTATAAGCTAACACAAGTTCCAGGAATTAGGACCTGATAGCTTTGGGGGGCAATTATTCAACCCAGTTCATGGGTAATTAAGATTCTTATCTCATCTCAGACATCAAATAAATTTGTAATGTGCTATATATTTAAATAGAAGAATATGATGGAAGATAGTGATCTGATTTCAGAGGGAGTGACCCTTTTAAGCAAGAAAGATGGATGGTTTTGCTTATGTAGACATCAAAAAACTTATGTCTAAAATTAGCATAAACAAAATTGCAAAGAATTGACAAATTGAGAAAGCATTTGCAACAGACAAAAGTTTTTATCATTAACGTATAAGTGGTTTTTATAAATCAGAGAAAGAAAAATCTAATAGAAAAATGGTACCCAAACAGGGCTAGGCATTTCACAAAAGAAGAAAAATCAAAAGGTCAATGAACATTTAAAAATGTACCGTTGGGGGCCCTGGGAGGCTCAGTTGGTTAAGCGTCCAACTTCAGCTCAGGTCACAATCTCATGGTTTGTAGGCTTGAGCCCCGCATCGAGCTCTGCACTGACACCTCAGAGCCTGGAGCCTGCTTCAGATTCTGTGTCTTCCTCTCATTCTGCCCCTCCCCCACTCACACTCTGTCCCTCTCTCCCTCAAAATTGATAAACATTAAAAAAATTAAAAAATACCCTGTACTAATGAAAAATTAAATAGTGATGATATATTAGTGTTGGCCAACAAACTGGCAAACATTACAAAAACTTCAAGGCTCAATAAGGGCAAAGAAACAAGGAAATTTCTTCATTTAAGTTAATTCCTCATGCTAAGTAAATGATGCACGCAGTCTTTCTCAAGAGATATTTTACAAAAATATGAAAAGACTTAAAATGTTTATTTGCCGTATATCAGAATTGCGATTTTTAAGCTATGGCAATAAGTTAAGCAACTACACAATTGTATTACTCTTTATAGCTTCGTTAAAACATGACAAAATTACAAATGGTCTAATATCCTACAACAGAGATGGAAAATGTTCACAACATGTGGTTAAATGAAAAGAACAAGACCATCCATACATCTGGCCCCGTGTGTGTGTGTCCACATGTGTGTATCTGAAATGATGAGTGAAAATGTTAACAGCTGTCTTCACTGGAGGTAGGATTATGGGTGATTCTTCCTGCCATTTAAACAGTTTGAAATTTTAAAATGAGTATGCATTATTTTTGTCATTAGGAAAGAAGAGAAAATAAATGCATATATTTGAAAGTTATCTATAGGATAAAGCTGGATTTTCTAAATGTGGCAAATATTTCCTATTTCCAAATGCCTTTCCATTTATACCTCCCTTGACTACCCATCACCTGCCCAATGTTGCCATAGCAACAAGGAATCTCTTGGCCTTCTCTGAACTGGAGCCTGTGTTTTCATAAGACTATGTCTTTATACATGTTGTTCTTTCTGCCTTGAATCCCAAGAGAACCCCTGCCTATTATGGAAAATCCAGTCGTCTGAGGAGGGCAGAGAATCTTCACGACCCTCCCAGGGAGAATAAATCACTTCCTCTTATTTGCTGCCTCGGCTCAGCACACTTCAGTACACTGTGATTGTTTCTCTATTCTATTTATATGTTATGGCTCCATTTCCTTCACTGAACTGTGACCTCAGTGCAGGAGAGTCAGAATCACCCGGGACCCCCCACTCCCCAGCAGTGGATGTGAAGTAGGGGGCAGTTAGACTGGACCACATAGAACCAGAAAGAAAAAAGCCTCCTCCCCTGCCCGAAGAAACTGCTAGTTAAGAAAGTAAGGGACGAGATGCCCAAACATGAGGGTCAAACATGATCTTTTTGGATCGATCAAACATGAATTTTGAAATTGGGCATGATCGATGTTGGCTGAAATGAAATCAATACATTTTAAACCTGGTTTGAGTTGCCCACTTAGGATTTTTCAGCGTGAAGAATGCTGTTGCGTTGCTGCTGCTCTGTAACTCATAATTGGTGTGTTAAATGGTGCAGTTTTGTTTTAACATATGCTGACTGTGTTTCAAAACAGTCTCACCTTTTCACAAAATCAGATTCCTGAGTCGCGTTGACTCATTTGTGCTGGGTCTTTGAAGATAATTAGCAGCAGCTGGGGAGCAGGGATGGCTTGGGTACATGCCTTTCCATAACAGGCAAAGAACAGGTGAGGAACAGGAGTCAGCGCAGGGATTCATGGGCCTTGGGTTGGTCGGGTCACCTTCCAGTCATAACCCTCTGTTTTCATTTAACAAGGGAAGTAGCTTCCATGAAATCGGGTTGATACCAGCTGCTGTTCCTGGGACACTAGCAACAAGAGCGTGGGTGCCTTTAAAGGGCTGATGGAGGGGCGCCTGGGTGGCTCAGTCAGTTAAGCGTCTGACTTCAGCTCAGGTCATGATCTCACAGCTCGTGGGTTCGAGCCCCATGTCCGGCTCTGTGCTGACAGCCAGCTCAGAGCCTGGAGCCTGTTTCAGATTCTGTGTCTCCCTCCCTCTCTGACCCTCCCCTGCTCATGCTGTCTCTCTCTCTCAGAATTAAAAAAAAAAAAAGGCTGATGGAGCAAATGGCGAGACTGAGCCCAGCCAGGAGGCCCAAGGGAAGATGCCATTTACTTCCGGGATGTTACCAGACAGGACCAAGCAGACTAGTTGTCTGAAAAAGATATGGCTGAGTTTAGAACGAAGTAAACAAATAAAGAGAACGATAATGTATTGCTCTAGGAGAAAAGAGGAGGTGCTACATAGCTGTGCACTTTTTCTTTCTAGTTACCTGGGATTCTCTTGGGTGTGGTAGAGATGTAGTAGTTGTGGAATTGCTTCTCCCTAGCTTTTAATTTTCTTTCTTTCTTTCTTTTTTGTTTTGTTTTAATATTCCCAAAGAAAGTCTACATTGCCTGCTTCATGAGCACAGAGATGGATTGGAAACATGTGTGCATCTAGAAGCAGGAATGTGTACGGAGAGACAGATGGACAGGGAGGCTGGCTCTGGGGGTGATGCTGCCTCAGGAACTGAGAGGCTGGACCCTAGGCAAGTCATAGACTCCAGGGCTCAGTTTACTTCTCAATAAGGGGCTTTCCCCCAGGAAATCTCCTTTCTCCCAAAGGAAACCTTATATTTAATTCTGTTTTAGGTATGAAATCAATGTGGTTTTTAAAACTTTTTAATGCTTTTTCATTTTTGAGAGAGAGAGAGCATGAGCAGGGGAGGAGCAGAGAGAGAGGGAGACACAGAATCCAAGGCAGGCTCCAGGCTCTGAGCTGTCAGCACAGAGCCTGATGCGGGGCTCAAACCCTCAATCCACGAGATCATGACCTGATCCAAAGTCAGATGCTTAACCCACTGAACCACCCAGGCGCCTGAAAGAGATGCTTTTAATGGAGCGATTCTGGTAGAGAGGAGGGACTCAGGCTCTGTCTGCTTGTCTCCCTGCTCACCCTGTCTCCAGGCACATGCCCAGACCTGTGGGAGCACAGTGTGAAACTACATTAAGCCTTGGCTCCTGCTCCTTCATCTCTCAAGTCATGGAGTTTAAAAGGAAATGAAATCCTAATAAAATTGCCTTGTGGGTTACTGAGGTGCCTCATTTGAAGCCATCAATCCAGTATGCAAATTAATTGAAAAGCAGTTTAAATGTTGACCGAGGGCTTAAAAAAATGAAATCAAACGAAACACTCATGCCTCCCTGCGAACTACCGAAAGGACATTCAGTTCACCACTGAAGCACAGCTTCTCTCTTGGTTTCCCCCACTTCATTCTCCTCCCATGTGGTAGCTGCTTCCAATGTCCTTACCTGGGTCCCTTCCACTACGTGCAGATTTCCCGGCTCCACTGGCAGGAGTGTGGTTCTCTTCCTCCTCCCTGCCTCCTCACCCCCACTCCTCATCAGCCCCGTCCTACCCTTGCTCAGCCCCTCTCCACCCTGTACGATGGGAATCGGCCAGCTTCTCATCCTTCTCGGGTTCATTTTACTTTGCCCACTGCAACCCCATCAACTCTGCCACTGTGCCAGGCAGCTGATAGCAGTCAAGTGTACGATCACAGATTTCTTCTTAGAGTGGGTGGGGAGAAGGGGTGGGAAGGAGAAGGGGACACTTGTAGCTGGACTCTTCACAACTTCACTAGGGACGCCAGTGCCCTTTCCTAGAACTCACTCCCTGCCTCCCCTTTAATGCAGATTGCTAGAAACGGTGTACTGCTGGGTCAGAAGGACTGTGCAAGACTCAAATTCTGGGAGGTGTTTTTAATGCTCCTTTCTTCTCGCTGGTGTCTTTCTTGCTCTTTTCCTTTTTCCTAATCACTAGCCACTCCTGGGACCACCCCTCTCCTCCAACATTTCTGTGCCTTGGCAGGTGGTCAAAAAATGGAAGACCTCCCTGGTTCTCTTGCAGCTAAGGTGCTCTTCAGGGAGGCCCTGGGATCTTTCCAAATGAGCTGCCTAATTGGATCCACTGGGCTTTGTGTGGACACAGGGATGCCCAGAGGCGGTAGCTGCCCAAGGTGAGCCAAGGACCCCACTGAAGTCCTTCAAGTATCACCTGGGTGTAGATGGGACTCTGAGGCTACAAGCACGGCACCTCTTCCCCCTGTGTTCACACTTACCTGTGTCACCTGTGACTGGGGCTTTCTGAGGCACAGTGAACACAAGCTCAAGTTCTTTTTGGCTCCACATAAAAGAGAAACATGATCTCTGCCTTCACTTCACAATGACTCTGTTTTCGTAATCGCTGTGCCCATATTTCTTGCCTTTGATATGTGTAGATCCATTTCCTTATGTGTAACTTACTCCTCTGGTGCTATATAGTTCTGGCTGTGAACCCCACACACGCACACACACGATCACACCCCTAGCCCTTGGGGAGAAAATGTCATGTCACCTGGCTTGTGACAACACCAGAACCCCAAAGAGTGGGCCCTCTATTCACTGCTTGCCAACAGGCTCATCCGTTTGGCAGCTGCAAACCACAGATCCGTGATTGTTTCCTTTATTTTCTCCCCACTGGCAGGGCCCCATGTAAAGGTGGATAATGGCGGAAGTTCTAACAGGCAGCAGTGAGAGTGAGGGTGTGAGTGTGTGTGCTGGAGAAAAAAAGAGAGGATGCAAGGCTCCCAGACACCACTCAGCCAAGCCTGTGTTTGTGTAATTCATTAGTTGCCTACCGAGTCATCAAGGCCAGGGAACCAGTTCTACATCATTGTAAAACCATGCACCTGCCGCAAACTGCAGACACCTAACACACTTTCTCCTTCTTTTGCCTTACTCTTCACTTGGGCTGCAACCCAGGCCTTGCTGAGGCTGAAAGAGATGGAAGGAGCACAGGATTTAGAGTCAGACGATCTTGTCCAAATCTGGCACTGCCTGGAGAGGTAGAAGAAAAGATCATGGTTGAGTGGCTAATGGCACAGGGACACTGAACTCTGTCTGGATGTGAATCTTGAATCTGTCTCCTATCAGCTGTGTGACCTTGAACGAGTTGCTTTAGATCACTGTGCCTCAGTCTCTTCAGTTGTAAAACGGGGTGATAATACCAGTAACTACTTCACGGAGTTGTTGTAAGGACTGAATTAGGTAACTCAGCTTCCTTCACAGTCAAGGCTACAAAAGCACTGGCTATTTGTTATTCATAGAAGCAGTGGGGATAATCCTGTGCAGTGCACTAAACAAAGGCCCCGTTATTGCCAGTTATGTGGGTTTTGGGTGAATTAACCTCTCTGAACCTCATTTTCTCCATCTGTAAAATGGGGTGAAATTAGGTCCCCCACTGGACTGTGCCATCTGATTAAGCACAACCTGTTTTTTGAAATGCAAATCTGTCGTTGATCGTACCTTTGCTGCTCAAGATTCTGCCAGGTTCCACATGCCCTAAAGTTGAAGTCGTGAACTAAAACATCCCAAACACTTAAAATCCAAGAAGGCATATAAAACTAAAGGAAAGCCATTACTTATTCTTGGTCCCCTATGTCCCATGTCTCGAAGAGCTTAAGAGGAGGAGATTGTCTCCTCTTAATCCACGCACATTAGATTTTTTCAAAGGGACCTCCTTTGACCACACTGGGAGAGCTAAAGGGCGATGGAGTTTGAGGCTACAGAAATGCTGTACAAATCTGGGATGCATGACGGAGCTGAATCTACTGATTCTGTCATTTCTCATTCTGTCATTTCTCTTCTGTGTCGCCTTGGCACATTAACCTCTCTGGGTCTGAGGTTATATTTTTTCCCTCAAAAGTAGGATTAAGTAAGATATAAAAGAATGTGGCACAGAAAAGACAATCTGCCAATGTTTATTCCTTTCCCTTGGAATACATATTAGAATATGGGTTTATCAGGCCGAACATTGGATCTGGGTTGGTGCTTGGGACATGGTTTGTGAGACACAACATGTGAAAATGCTGTGGGATTTAAAGATTCCAAAGGTACTCATTATAAAATAAGAACATATATTTTTAAAACCCCAGCTGAGTTGATAGTCTGCTTTTTAGATCTGGACTTTTTAATTTTTTTAAATGTTTATTCCTTTTTGAGAGACAGAGCATGAGCAGGGGAGGGGCAGAGAAAGAGAGAGGGCTACACAGAAACTAAAGCAGGCTCCAGGCCCTGAGCTGTCAGCCCAGAGCCCCACTGGGGGCTCAAACTCACAAACCGTGAGTTCGTGATCTGAGCTGAAGTCAGATGCTCAACCAGCTGAGCCCCCAGGTGCTCCTAGATCTGGACTTTGATAACTTTCTCACAGTTAAACAAGTTGCTATTCTACCTAGGAGTAGTCGAATATTTTGCATCATGAAGCGTAACACTGGGCATAATAATCTCTTTAGTGTTTTAGGTAAGATGACCACCTAAAGGATAAAGAATAGTCTTAGGATGGGTGCTTATCTGCACCGCTTGGGCAGAACAAACAGAAATCCAAAACACTCATAACAAATAGCCTGGGGGTAAAAGTAACGGTGCTCTGATACAGCCTCTCCAGGGCTCTGCGAATTGCATCAGGGCCATGGATGGGGTCGCTGGGAGCCTGAAGCCTCTCACTTCCTGCCACTCTGAGAGATTATGCCCTGGGAGCCATTTTTTAAATGCTGGTCATGCTCCTTGAAAAACTGCCTAGGCTGCTATCTCCTTTTAGGTATCTACATGGGTATCTCAAATCTAACAAGTTCAAAATAAAACTCCAGATCTCCCCTTCCCCAATCTGGCTCATCGAGATCATTCCAGATCTTCGTGAATGACAACTCTTGACCTGGTTTTGCGCTGGGTGAAGACACTGGAGTCACCTTTAAGTCCTATCAGCAAATCTCAATGGCTCTACCTCGCAACTGTCTGAAATCTGACCACTTCTCATCACTTCCACTGCTAGTCCCTGATCCAAGCCATCATTCTCTCTGACTTGTGTTACTGCAGACAATCTCCTAAATGATCTTCTTGTTTCTGCCCTTGATGTCCTACTGAAGAAACATGTCATTGTCCTTGGAATCAACTGCTGACTCCTTGTGTTGTCAGGGTAAAAATCAAAGCCAGTGCATCGGCCTCAAACTGCAACCTTCCCTCTGTGATTCTTCATCTCTCTTCCATCCTCACTCTGCCCTGCCCTAATGGCCTCCAACAAGATGCCTATGCCCAGAATTCCAGACCATTCTCTCTTTACATCTGACCAAGTGATTTTAATTTTACTGGACACACTAGGTCCTAAAACTTGGAGATCATAGTTTTAATAATCCCCCAAAGGACAGAGCTCAAACTCCACTCCTCCAGCCGCATGTGCCGTTCCTTTCTCTGAACTCCTAGAGCAACTTTTATTCTAGGAATCCTGTAGTTTGGTGGCTGATTTATATCCTGCCTGAACTTATCCTTATTCATAATCCATTTTAAGTTGGGTTATTTTTATTATTGAATTATAAGTTCTTTATACAGTCTAGACACAAGCCCATTATTAAATGTGTGATTTGCAAATATTCCTTTCATTTTGTGGATTTCTCTTCATTTTTATGATGGTATCCTTTGAAGCACCAAAGTTTTATATTTTGACAGAGTTTATCTTGTTTTTCTTTTGTCACATTAATGCTGTTTTAATGTGATTTTAATCTCATGTCTAAGAAGTTTTTGCTTAACTTAAGGTCACAAAGATTTTCTCCAATATTTTCTTCTAAGGGTTTTATAGCTTTACCTCTTAAACTTAGGTCAATAGTCTATTTTAATTTTTGATTATGAGATTAAGAAGGGGTCTAACATCATTCTTTTTGTATATGAATATCCAGTTTTCCCAACACTATTTGTTAAGACTATTCTTTTCTCGTTGAATTTTCTTATCACTTTTGTCGAAAACCGATGAACCGGGGCACCTGGGTGGCTTAGACAGTTAAGCAGCTGACTTTCACTTAGGTCATGATCTCGCGGTTCGTGGGTTCGAGCCCCGTGTCGGGCTCTGTGCTGACTGCCAGCTCAGAGCCTGGAGCCTGCTTCAGAGTCTGTGTCTCCCTCTCCTGCTCACGCTGTCTCTCTCTCTCTCTCTCTCTCTCTCTCTCCCCCCTAGAAATAAATAAAAATATTTTAAAAAAGAAAACAAAAAAACCCAAAACCAATGAACCATAAATGTGAAGGTATTCTTCCTGACTCAATTCTCTTCCACTGATATATACATCTAAACTTATGTCATTACCACACTGTTTTGGTTACTGTAATTTTGAAATAAGTTTTAAAATCAGAAAGTGTGAGCCTTCATACTTTGTTCTCTCTCAAAATCAGTTTGGCTTTTCTAGGTCTCCTGATTTCTACACAAATTTAACAATTTTTTTTAATGTTTTTTATTTATTTCTAGGAGAGAGAGAGAGAGAGAGAGAGAGACAGAGAGAGAGAGACAGCGTGAGCAGGGGAGGGTCAGAGAGAGAGGGAGTCACAGACTCTGAAACAGGCTCCAGGCTCTGAGCTGGCAGTCAGCACAGAGCCCGACGCGGGGCTCGAACCCACGAACCGCGAGATCATGACCTAAGCGAAAGTCGGTCGCTTAACCGACTAAGCCACCCAGGCGCCCCTCTACACAAATTTTAAGATCAACTTGTCAATTTCTGTAAAGAAGCCAGGTGGGATTTTGATACTGATTACATTGAATTTATAGATGAGTTTGGGGAATATTGCCATTTTAATGATATTAAGTCTTCAGCTCCCTGAATATGAGGTGTCTTTCCATTTATTTCGGTCATCTTTATTTTCTTTCAATAATTTTCAGAGTATAAGTTTTGCCTTCTTTTGTTAAATTTATGCTAAGTATTTTATTTATCTATCTACTGATTTATTTACACACTCTATTAATGGGTTAAGGACTTTGATTTTATTTAAAAAGCAATGGCAGTCAGCACAGACTTTTCAGTAGGTATGGTCATGACCATGACTGAATGTTTAAACATTCTTTTGGCTTCTGTGTTGAGAATTCCCTTAACAGAGTAAGAGTGAATGAAGGAAGGCCAATTAGGAGGCCACTGCAGTGGTCAGAGTGAGAGACGGTGGCACCTTGATAAAGATGGTGGGTCAGACATGGTACAAAGCAGACAAATTCAAGATGCCGTTAGACGGAAACTCAATAGGAGTTAGTGATGGATGGATTTAGGGGGGTGTGAGAGAAGGAAGTATCAAGGCTTTTATCTTGTGTAACAGGATGGACAGTGAAGCTATTCCGCTGTGATAAGGAAAACTGGAAAAGAACCAATGCATGATCTTTAAATACCACTTTACATTAGAGATAATTCAATCCAACCCACGTATTAGCTCAGCTGATTTTTCTAAAACTTTTATGAGGTAGGGTGGATAAGCGTTAATGTTTCCATGTGGTGGGTGATAAAACTGAGCTCGTAGAAGAAAGAGCACTGATTACAAGTCAGAAAGTGGGAGATTTTGCCCATTCTGTGCTAAGAATTGCTGGGTCATATCAGTTACCTTCTCCTGTGGTCAGCTTCTTTATCTATTCAGTGTGGGAGTTGGTGAAGTTAGCCCTAAAATCCCTTCTGGTCTGCCTGCTTTCACTATTGTCATTCACTGGAAAATGCATATGGGGTTGAGGTGCGTGTGCAAAGACAAAAGTGATGGAGTCAGGATGCAAACTCTAGTCTCCTCGTTTCTAGTCCATGGTTTGCTATGCCCTGTGGCCTCCCATTTATTTCTGCCCTTTCCCATCTTTTAAGAAAAAAAAAAGGATGTCTCCACCTTGCTCACAGACTTTGGGCAGTGTGACCTATACTTGGGCAATACGTATAACTGCAGGTTTTGACAACAGGGACACATGAAATGAAACCCCTTGAAGCTGTGATTTATGACTGGGTATCTTTAATATGTCTTAAATACCTGTGCTTCATGCACTAACATTTTTATTCCTACTGTACCTTTTCCTTTGAGTTCTTGCCAAATTTAGAAAAGCTCTTTTGACTTCTGTGGTGGCTACTCAGAAACTTTCTCAGTCAAGAATGACTCACACGGCGCTGCCCACAGACCAGACGTTCTGTATTCAATCTCAGGCACACCAGAAGTAGTGCTCAATCTCTTATGAAATGTGTTATATGACGGCAGAAGTCCATCGACGGGGTGGGAAAAGTAAATACCCAAAACAGCGTTGTTGTACTTGAAAAAGAATCAGTCACTTCTCCCAGGAGATGAAGGATGAGATTATTACCCCAAAGCATTGGCAAGCCAGGCGGTTACCACCACGCGGGAGCTCCGGACTCCACCACGGTAAGGAGACCCGGGTTTGCTGCACTGTGCTCAGCTGGCCTTTGTAACCTGAATAAGGAAGAGAGAGGACGGATTCCCTTCGAGATCAGCCTTTGAATCCACCGCCTGAATGAAGGACCAGGACACACCTGATCCAGTTAGTCTCTAAGCAGTTTCTTTCAAAGGACACACACACTCAGCATTTACCCTGTGTATATAAATTTCCATCACAATAGCTGCCCTGCTTTTATGGACCTAGGAACAATTTGATAGTTCAGATAAAGGGGGAACCCTTTGAAAGAGGAAACCCGCTGAAATAACATCCCTGTCAAAGGGGCACGTTTTCTCCACACGTGGTCCCCTTGGAGGAGTGTCACATCACAGAGAAATAGGATAGCGACTCCAAATGGTCATTTCTGCACATTTGGACAATGAGTTTTAAAGAGAGGACTGCAGAGCCGTGGGGCAGCCAGAACGTGCCCACTGGCTGGGCAGCAAGCCACGCACTGGGCTGTCAACAGCTCAGGAAGGCAGAGGTGTGTGCAGCCGAGCAGGGGAGGCTGCTGCAGCCAACACGTCGCTCCCTTGGGAGGCAACGCACAGGCTTCCAGAGAGTCAGAGAGGCCACGAGTTTTAGGAAAATGGGCCCATCTCTGGACCGGAAAGAGAAGCTCATTATATCTTCTGGAGTGGGGAGTCCCAAAGTTGACTGTTTATCAGAACCATCAAGAACATGTGTGAGAATGTAAATTCCTAAGCGCCATCCTGGACTTACTGCACCAGAACTGCCCTCATTATTTCCTTACTCTCCCACAAGGGGGGCGGGGGAGTAGGAGTCTGAACAGCCCATCCCCCAGTCTTTCTTTTTTTTTTTTTTTATTTCTAGGAGAGAGAGAGAGAGAGAGACAGCGTGAGCAGGGGAGGGTCAGACACAGAGGGAGTCACAGACTCTGAAACAGGCTCCAGGCTCCGAGCTGGCAGTCAGCACAGAGCCCGACGCGGGGCTCGAACCCACCAACCGCGAGATCATGACCTGAGTGAAAGTCGGACGCTTAAGCGACTAAGCCACCCAGGCGCCCCAACCCATCCCCCAGTCTTTCTGATGGTATGAGTGGAGAAGCTCCCCTTTGTGAACTGTTCATCTACAGGGCTGCTTTGAAACACAGCTCTTGCCACACTCAGATAAAGGCACTAATCAGCACTCCCTTGCTCCGTGGAGTGTACTTTCTATGAGGCAAGTATGTTCACAGTACAACAAAAGGCCATTCTTTCAGGTGCATGGGAAGGACAGTCTAAATGAGAGAGGATCCTGAATAATTAAATGAGGAAAGGAACTGCTTCATTCTTCCGTCATTTGAACTTGAACTGCTTACCGGCTCGCCTTAACAGAGCAGTGCGAAGCCCGCCCAGCTGAGTCACCAACACTCAGGGGCTTGACTTCCTTCTGGAGCAGTGAGGGGATGGACATCAGAATCAACAGGCTCGCTCCTGGTGGGGGTCCGCCATCTTGGCATCTGCTGCTCCTGACGCTCTGGAGGATGCTTCCTTGTAGGGCAGGGGGTGGGGAGGAGGCTGCAAGGAGGCAGCAAAAGGAGGAGACAGAGCTGAAGGTAGAACAGCAGACCCATAAGGTCAGGGGACAAGCTCTGGGTCAGGGAAACAGAGAGAGTGGGGTGAGGAGGACAGATAGACGAGAAGCCTCCCAAGAGATCAGTTTACCAACAGGAGAAAAGAGCTGGTGACTTCCTCTGTTCCGAAGGTTCTCTTCAAAGGACTGAAGGGCAGGGCTTCCACACAGGGACAGGATGCATGTTGCCCCTGTTTCTGCCTCCCTGACTCTGAAGCTTTACATTAGGTTTAGTCACCAGAGACTATGACTCAGGGTCTGCCTCCAATGGGGAGACTGGCAGAAAGTTCTGCGTGCAGATAGTGAGGTCTCCCACAGCAGCCAGAGCTCCTGCCTCAGCTCTAAATATACATTCCCACTGCACCTTAGGAGATTTTGCCTGTAGACTTGGAAATTTCTGCTGCCCTTAGATTAGGTGGTTAGGATGATAATGATAGTGTATCTTTTTCAAGCTGACTGAAGTGAGCTGCACTCTAGCCCCAGGGTCCTCTGTGATCTACTGTTAACCCCAGGGTTTACCCATCTGCCCCAGCCTCTCCATCCTTGCCTTGTATGTATGGGCTATTTCCCCAGTGGACTACAAGCTTCTGGAAGGCAGGGAATAGGTCTTACTCATCTTTGAATCCCAGTATCAGGGACAGTGCTTGGTTTGGGGTGTGGGGAGCGGTGGGGCGGGGGGTGATGGCAGGGTTGGGCAGTGACTTGTGCTGAGCCAGAAACTGAACTTAAAAGTGAATCTCATACGACCCTCTTGGGGAAAATAACACATTCATTACCTCGTCAGCCAACAACTGAAAGATCTAGGTCAAAACTCTGTTCTGCAGATATTAAGGATATATGTTAAATCATTTTCTAAAACAATGCAGTATTAAGTGAAAGCTTGGAGACCAGTGCCATAAATAATGTCTAAGGCACACTAACATTCCTCTCAGGCTGTCTGACCCGCTGGCCTCTGCGGTTGGAGGCAGAGCCTGGATGTCGAGGCAGACCCCCTGAGGTGGGTGTGAGTTGCTCAGTTCTGGAGCCGGACTGTGTCCCTGGAGGGAGAGGGGATCCCAGGCTGGAGGTTCTCCAGGCTACTGCAAGATCATCTTTGTTTGCCTTTTAACCTACAGCTCAGACTGCGGGCTCAGCCTCTCCAGATTCAGAGGTCCTTTGCTTTATCTGTAACTGTTCTTCCCAGTCCATGGGTCTACGGGGTGCTTCACCCTTTGCTTCAGTCACCCACCATTTTCTGAATGCATTACCTTCCTACACATCCTGGTGGCTCTTGAAGAGCTTGTGGCTAGTGGCCATTCGCACAGATGTGGGACACACTCCTTCCGAGATGGACTTCTTGGTGGTTTTTCCTCTGACCAGGAAGGTGGCTGTCCCGTGGATATGTGTCATTACTGCTTTCTCTCTAGCTTTCCCTGCATTTCAGAGAAGCTCAATGTCCCTTTCACATTACAGTTTCCAAAATGTTATGAGTAAAAATGCCAAAGCAGGCCAGTAAAATTGTGGCGTATTTTTATATTTAAGAAAATGGTGCTTTTAATAAGAAATGCCAGTTTGTTGATTTTCATACACAACCTGAACATGATTTAAACACATCTGACTGATGTAAGATCATCAAAAATTTTACAGCAGGGGCGCCTGGCTGGCTGAATTGGTTAAGCATCTGACTCTTGGTTTCAGCTCACGTTATGATCTCATGGTTTGTGAGTTTGAGCCTCGCATCTGGTTCTGCGCTGACAGTGCAAACCTACTTGAGATTCTCTCTTTCTCTCTCCCCCACCAAAGAAATAAAATAAAATAAAAGCTTTATAGCAAAATAATGTAACTTTAAACACTGATAGTCAAGACTATGCTAAGAATAAGAATACCATGACTATTATGATTCAAATGATTGCTACAGTCTATTCATATCTAGTGGTAAAATTCTGAAAGTAGATAAAAAATATTCCACCACAGAGGTGTCAAACAGTATATATGTGCTACTTTCAAGATAATACAAGATGATTAGAAAATATAGAAAATATTAATTTATTGTGCATTAGGGACAGTCTGGGTCTGGGAATTTAAACTGGAATGACAGCATCTTTCCATTCTCTCATTTTATCTCTGCTCTAAGCAGTTTAAAATTGAGGCTCTTTGGGGTCCCCAGGGTGGCTCAGTCAGTTAAGTGTCCGACTTTGGCTCAGGTCATGATCTCACGGCTTGTGAGTTTGAGCTCTGTCAGCACAGAGCCTGGAGTCTGCTTCACATTCTGTCTCTGTCTCTCTCAGTTCCTCCCCTACTCATGCCCTCTCTCTCTCTCTCTCTCACATAAATTAAAAAAAAAAAAAAACATAGAAAACCATTTAAAATCGAGGCTCTTTGTAACCAGGTGACATTGGTAGCAATGGATTCCCCCACCTTCCCGTATGACAGCACTGCAACAGGTCCCCTCTCCCCGCACCGGGCTCCCCTACCAAGGCTGCAGCCAACACCTGTGGGAGCCCGACAGTGACCACAAGAAAGCGTGGTTAGGGACGCGGGGATGTGCCTGCACACGGGGCTCCCTGCCTGGGCAAGGCATTCCTGCAAACAGGATGCTCTGCCAGGAGGCCTGCACACAGTATCCAAGTTTAATGGTCCGCTTGCAAACGAAGGAACATGCCCTCCTTAGAAATAAGGAGAAGGCTGGAATTGTGAGCAGGCCTCTTAGTAAACATGTTGTGGTCGCTTCCTCTCTTTGCTCCCCCCTGTCCTTGAAATGTGTTTGGCTACTTGCCCTTAATTGGTAAAGGAATGCATCTTGTAGATTTCAGTTTTTATCCAGTTACCGGGGTATGAAATAAACCGCAAGAGGAGCTTGCGTAGAATTGTTCCTCCGGCCGGAGTTGTGTCTGTGTCTGTCTTTTGTGTGTGTCTTGTCCTTTGTGTCATTTCGTCCGCAACAAACACCCAACATAGCAGCCAATGGAGGCAGAAGGCCCCCAGCTTTGTAACCATGTCTGTGGCAAGGGTATGTTTCTGCAGAGAAGCACAGGCTCCACACCAGCCCCGGGCCCCTTGGCCCTTTGCAAGCACCTGGCTCTCAGTCTGCTTGCTTCCCAGCAGCCTGCCCCTTTATCTTTGCTTCCCCTCAGACCACCCAAACAGTTTGCCAACAGAGCAGCGAGTTTACGTCCTCCTGGGGACTGTCCTTAGCCAAGAACGGACTGTTCAGGGGTCTCCTCTGCTCTCTCATCCCCGGTGGGATCAACTCTAAGTCTAATACTATGTTAGGGCTCACTTTCAAGATTTCCCTAACGTTGCCCCTTTAGTTGGCCTACGTCCCTTCTTGGTCTCACTTTGCCAGTTTTCCCCGGGGAACTTCTCTTAATCAAGCACTTTTTCACAGGCCATCTCTGTCGCTCTGTCCGCACTGTAGCCTATGACTGGAAGGAAGTCTTGTTACTTACTGCGAGACTTCGTCACTACTCCTATTTGAAGCTGTTTCTTTATATGCAAAATTGGTCGACACAGCAAGCTCTGAGGGCCACTGCAAGCCTTAGAGATCAGGTATATAAAATATCTGGCAGAGTCAGTTGCAGATGTCAGTTGCTGTTAGCTCTTTTCCCAAGGCCATCGGCTTACTCACCCCTGCCGGTGGTCTTCTCTATGACCAGAGCACGCAGGGACTGTGAGAGCTGAGATGGAGAAACAGGGCCGCTTATTTGTTGCCCTAAGATTGAGCTCATGGTTCCTTCAACATAAATGGGTCTTAGTAATTCACCTGTGGGGTTTTAAAAGTCCTTAGCACAGAATCGGGATCTAAGAACATAATTAGGTGGGTCACTGCCAGGAGAGGATTCAGGATTTGATCTTAACTACTTTCAGGGTTGAATCCTAACCATGGAGAATTTGAGGGTTGTTTATATGTTTGTTTTTTTCCAGAGTTTACTCTGACAATCTGACAAGAGAGGCCCGGTTTCATTCAGGTCTACTGCTATGTTTTGAAGTCTCTTTGAGGTGTGTGAGTTGGTGGCAAACTGTGGGGGCCAGGGTTCCCCTGAAGGAAGCTGGGCCAGAATGGAAATCACAGCACATTCAGGGAACTATCAGAATTTTTCACATAAGGTGCATCACCGTGTAGGCAAACCCAAGTGACTCATTTCCTCGTTTCAAGCCAGAGAGTTATAGGGGTTTGATACTGTGAGATCGAGTCTCATGCTTCTGTCCCCAGCCATCTCATTTTCTCTGACTCCTTCATGGCACGACTTCATTCTTCCTAGACAGAGAATTTATTTCCCTTAGGTCAACTGCCCTAACCATCTATTCTCAGAGATCTGAAACATCTGCTGCAGGTTGCTACCTCGACTCCCAAAGAATTCCCCTTTGCTGTTCATTGTCAGTGCAGATGGTGCAGTCACCAAGTTAAAATGAGGCAGAGGTGGCCTGATCAAGGCATATGCGTTGGGCAGACTAGAGGGTGCTCAGCAAAGAGCAGGTCGTGGGTGAGGGTTCTGGGGGTGTGAGAAGTGAGGGTGGCAGGGAAGTGTCCCTGACAGCAGAGAACAGTCTCACCAACAGTTGCAGCTTCATTCAGGGCGCGGAGTCTGTAGAGCATGCCACACACACACACACACACACACACTTTGTTGCCTTAAATATAAAGGTTAAGAACAACAGAATTTGGGGGTGCCTGGGTGGCTTAGTCGGTTAAGTGTCCGACTTTCGCTTAGGTCATGATCTCGTGGTTCGTGGGTTCGAGCCCCGCGTCGGGCTCTGTGCTGACTGCCAGCTCAGAGCCTGGAGTCTGTTTCGGAGTCTGTATCTCCCTCTCTCTCTGACCTTCCCATGCTCATGCTGTCTCTCTCTCTGCTAGAAATAAATAAAAATATTTAAAAAAAAAAGGGCAACAGAATTTGCTGGACCGTTTGTAAGCAGTAAGAAAAAGCATAGGGAATTGTTGTCTGCCTCTAAGATTGTCACGGCAAACAAGCACTCATGTCCAAGTGATGGTGGAAAAGGGAAAGTGCCAAGGAGAGTGGGGGGGAGGGGAGGGAAGAGCTTAATTCCCAAGGCAAAGCTGGTGGTGTCTGAAAACACAGCCACTGTCCTGTGGCCCTTTGTCCAGGGCAGCTCTGATGTGCCTCCATCCCCACAGCCCACATTCTGGCTCACAGTCTGGACGAAGGTTACAAACCCACAGCATGACTCTCCTTCCTTAGCTCCACAAGGATTAAGCATTTGGTTTCAGGTCGCAACTGTCAAAGAGCACCCGAGATACACACCACCTTGCCATGACCGACTCGGGGCAAAGGGTCCAGGAGAGCAGTCAAAGCCAGGAGAGGCATTAGTATTTCCTCCAAGGACATTAATAAAGGGAGCACCACTGCCAAAGGATACAATAATAAACGTCAGTCAGTCCTGGAAGGCCAGCTCATGTTAACAAACCTGCTGCACTATGGAAGCTGTCCATCACAACCCTCTCCATCACTGTGTGCACACAACACTTTCTGCATCTGTCAGTCACCCTGCTTGTCCAAATATTAAGTGGCCCTTCCTTGGTTCCTCCTAATCACTACTAATCCCATGTATTGCAGATGTATTTTCAGGCCCCACCCTACTTTATTTCTCGAGGCACCTATTTGTTATTATTAAACTGAGTTTTTCTTGGAAACGTGGCATGTGGGTAAGCAGGGAATTCTTTCTGCTTCCTGGACTCCCTTGCACCCACCCCAAAAAGTCTGGTTCTGCTCTGAATCTTCTTTCTTCTTGCTCATGTCAAGCTGCCAGTTTGGTTAATAGCGTGTCTGGGCAAATAATTCTGATCCAATGACTAAGCATTTACAGACAGACCCTGTGTTGTCCTCAGACTTAGGGGCTGGTTACTTTTAGGAGGGGTGTCTGGCTGCCAAACATCAGGAGACTATTAAAAGAGGCCTCATTGTTTACTTTATGCCCAGGTCAATAGTGAGCAGGAAGCTGGCACAGTAGTGTGAAATCAGGGTCTCCAGTTAGTTATGATGGGGAGGCAGCTCATGGGTAGAGTTTCTTCCTGTGGCTTCCTCTGGGGAATACCCAGGTTCTCTCCAGCACTCACTGGAAGGTGGACCTCAGGATAGGAAATGGACTTCTCTCCTCCAGTCCAGACTCCATAAGCACTGTTCTAGAGCTGCTGGTAGAAGACCAATGCTATTTTATGGATTGCATGGGGTGCTGCCTAGGGAAATTGTTGGAGATGAGCTCTTCTGGATTCTGAGGCATCAGTGTGAGCTCAGTTCAGAGAAAATACAACCTTGTAACTACTGGGTCTCCCTCTCTTACTCTGTCTGTAGCAGACTCTCCTGGTGATGCTGTGTCTTGACATCGATATTGAAGTGACTGCCTATGTGACATTTTCCCAACTCCGTTCTGCTGGCTGCTGTCACTGAGGGATGGGTTTGAGGAGTTGTCCAGGAGCCTCCGTGGCCCTCCCTTGGCTACTCTGTGGCAGTGCTATGGTTGCTGGGTTTATAGAATCCAGACAGGGACAGACGAAGGAACCTCTACAGGAGGACGCAAGGGTCTTCCCAGGCCAGGACTGTATGGCCACAGCAGGGAACTTGCAGCTCTGGCCATGGTGAGAACAAGAGGCAGGGCTCAAGGACTCCCTATGGCATCTTATCAAACCCACGCTAAAAATCTTTCCATAGTGTAACTTTATGGAGGAAAATGGGTGGGAAACAGGTACAGCGTGTGCTTTAGACCTAAATGGACTCCTAGAAATAGTGTCATAATACATCCTGTTGTATCGACTGATCAAATGGAAATTCGTTTTTCCATAAGAACAATTGTATATTTGAGAGTTATGTCCATGAATAAAAACTGGGATAGAATGCAACTCTAGTGACTTGTCTTTTAAGTCCTTTTGAAATTGGCATTCCATGATTCCCAGTGCCATTTTCCTACTTTCTCCACTGCACCTCACACCTCCAACCGTACTGTCTCCCCTTTTCTTTATTTTATGGATTCTGCTTACTCATAATTCTGGTCTACTCTGGTGGCTCTTTGTGATGGTTCTTATTATCTTGGTACTTCTGCTTATTGCTACCTCTGAGTTTCTTCACATATTTATTTACCTTCTACTACCAACTCCCAAGCGTCCCCAATCCTGTCTGTCTCTGTCTCGTGAGTCTAGATGCTCCCAGAGAGAGAATGATATTGGAACACTTAGCCATCATTATGTCTCTTGGCCATCCTGAGTTTATAGACTGTTAGCCAATTTAAAGTTTGCTCTTCACTGTTCTGGGGCGCCTGGGTGGCTTAGTCGGTTAAGCGTCCGACTTTCGCTCAGGTCATGATCTCGTGGTTTGTGGGTTCGAGCCCCGCGTCGGGCTCTGTGCTAACTGCCAGCTCAGAGCCTGGAGCCTGTTTCGGAGTCTGTGTCTCCCTCTCTCTCTGACCCTCCCCTGCTCATGCTGTCTCTCTCTCTCTCTCCTAGAAATAAATAAAACATTAAAACAAATAAAAAAATAAAGTTTGCTCTTCACTGTTCTTAGTTCAGGCACTTGTTCCTGATTTAACAACTACTAGTCAAAACAGTGGAGATCATCTGGGGTGATTTTTGCTGAAGTGACCCTTTAGAAGAGTTTCATAGACATGTCAGGCATTCTGAAGGTTTGGTGTGACCTACATACTAATTCTTCCCTTCAACAGCCTGACTTGAAACCATATTAACATACTTTTAGCAACATACACACTTCACCACAAACTGACGTAATCGAATTGCCCTTAGCAAGTATTGTTACATGACACAATGGCTAAGACAGGCAGAGTTTACTGGCGTTTGAATAAATAATAGAGCAGAGAATGTGAACCATGGGAAACTAGTGGAAGGTAGAGGTAGCTAAATCCTATGTAACCCAACTGTTCTGGTTCTCTATTGTTTCCTAACAAAGAAGTTATCCCCAAAGTGAGTGGCATCAAGCAACAATCATTTTAAGATACTCACAGATTCTATGGGGCAGGAATTTGGATAGGACATGTCGGTATGGCTTCTGTCTACTCTACATTATCTGGGGCCTCATCTGGGACTGACTAGAATAGCTGGAATTATGTGGAGATTTCTTCATGCAAATGACTGGTGCCTGGGCTGGAGTGACTGAGAGGGTGGCTCAATGGAGACTGCTAATCAGAGCACTTACACATGGCCTCTGCATGGCTCAGAATTCCAAGACCAAGCCTGTAAGCAGGGCCAGCGTCCGATGGCTTTGCATGACCTAATCTTCGAAGTCACAGATCACTTTCACCATACTCCATTGGTCAAAGCAGGCACAGGCACACTGAAATTCATGGGAATGGAACATAAACCCCATTTCTCAATGGGAGAGATGTCAAGAAATTGGTGGCTTTGTCTTACAAAGGTCACACCAAGGATCAATTTTCTCTTTCCCCTAAAGATAGTTTCTTTCTTGAATGCTTGGGAAAGGGAGGTTATAGCAACTCAGCTCCCAAATTGTCCATGTAGGAGGCTCCTTCTCCTCAATAAGTATGTCTTTTCCAGCCCCACTGAGGGTCATTACTAAACTTTTTGCTAAGGATCTTGGCTTTGAATAATGGATTGTAGTTTCAATATTGCAATTCTGCTACCTCCTCAGGATTTCCAGGGAGAGGGCTGCCAACATAGAGTAGGCCCCATTCCTCACTTTCCTTGACAAAAGCATGCTCTGAATTTGTGTGCATTCATCAGATTTTGTGAAAGACTGAGAAAACCAAAAGAAATAATAATATGTGAAGAAAGGCATTTAAGACTATGTTATGGGCATGATTCTGACCAGGTTCCAAATGAAGAATTTCTAAGGAGTTAACAGGGAGTTGATCACTTGGGTCTGCCTTCATGTCTGGCCTGATCTCTTAGAAATCTTCCTTTATAAAATCTGCATGCCAATCTTCATTTACTTTTTAGCAAATCCCAACTCTTCCCATGAACTTGTTTTTGGCCCCAACATTGAGTTTTCTTTCTCTAAATGTCTATTTCCTTAACTCTGAATTAGTCAGCCCATAGTGAGGCTTGAGGGGACTCCAGAAGTATTGTGTCTGAGGAGCCTGTGCACTCCAGATTCCTTACATTTTTCCAGAGGGAAGCTCTTGAGTCTCATAGACTCAGTTAGGAATCACTCATCCTGGCTACATGGAGATATCCCCATCAATGTAATTTACATCCATATCTTCCTGTTTTTCCTATTGTCTAACTATCATTTGAAAACACACAAATCATTTGAAAACACACAAATAGGACTTTCAAGAACACACGTTCATTCTTAAACATAGTAGAAGCTGAAAGTAGAAGGTGAGAAAGGAGATATTCCTATAACTGCCCAGAATTTGCACGACCTTCTTTCTGCAAGTAAGAATTAGATATCATTTCCTGTTCTCTCCTCATTCTTGTTTCTAAATTGTGTTCTTCAAGCCTGTAGGAAATAGAAATTGATCTCTTGCTGACCAGGTGCAGTTTAAAATAAAGGCCTGGCTAAAAATTTGAAATTATGCTTTTAAAGTCTCGACTCTTAGAAAAGGGCAATCTTCTCACTCAGTCTCTGTCAGGAGTAGGGAGTGGAGTGGGTTAGAAGTGAGGGTGACTTGTAAGTCTCACAGAGTTTGTTGTCAGCAGTGCCAAAGGACTGATGGTCCAGCCCTGTAGCATGAACCCAGCTGGTGGCAACAGATTTCTGCCCAGATCCACAGCCTGGCCTTCTGAAAAGCCCGTTCTGCTCTAGGCAAGGCCAAATGAGTACATTCAACACCCACATTCTTTCAGAAATACTGGCTTTATGCATCACTGAAAGAAGAGCCAAGCTCTTCTGAGACTAGTCTTTAGGTTAATAGATCGGGTCCCCCTAATCCTGTACTTCGGTCCCTCAGGCACAGCTGACCCCAGACTCCGAAATGAAAACCCCTCTTCTTTCCCAGTGTCTGCCCAGAGACAGACACGAGCCAAAGTGATCCGGTGTCAGCCTTCTTCCTTACTAGCCCCTTCCGCATCACTTCCCTTCATGATCCCGTCAACTCAATTCTGATGTCCCACTTGTCTCCCCCACTTCCATTTCCTAAAACATAACCTCTGTATTTTCAGATTGCTGCCGTTCCGTTCTTCCAATACTTAAGCCAATTCTATTCCCATTCTCCAAACTTCTCTCCTTCCATCCACATCTTCAGAGTCATGTGTTCTTCAGCTTTTAGTACTCTTATCACATAAGGGTCAAGAAGTCATTATTCATTTATTATATTTTGAATTTTCCATTTTGCTATTGAACCAGCACGAACATACACAGTCGAAGTACCTGCGTAATTATTGAGATGTCCACAGTGGCCCTGTGGGAAGAAGTCCTAAGTTGTTCGGCTGTGAGGCCCATATTGACTCTGAAATGAGTCTTTGCCTTTTGAAGGTCTCACAGTAGGTTCGAGGCAAACCTCCTGAGATTAACTCATTAACTGATTTTCATTTCATGCTTAAAATATAAATAACGTCAATCTTAGAGAACCACATCTTTACAGTTAGCACCTTTCTTTAAAATGAAATAGTGAGTTAGACACCCATGTGAATTAAAAAGGTGATCTTACTCTATAAAGTTTTTTGACATGATAACACTTTCATTTTTATCATAGATTAGGTACAATAAACACCACCCAAATAAGCTTGAGCAAATACTTCTCAGTGAACAGCTTTTGAAGTCTGAATCATGCTGTGCTCCTGCTTGGTTCCCAGGTTCTAAAAGGGTGTCTTCCCCTCTGGAGACTGCTTTCCCCTTCCCTCTTTGTCTGGTCAACTCCTGATGCTCTCCCAGGACTCGGCATATATCTGATGTTCTCAGGTAGACTTTTTGACTCACCCCTGCTCCTCTCCTCTGGCTTGATTTTATAGCACTGATAATGACTGTGATTTAACATGAGGACAGGGACTATGCTGCCTGCTGTTGCCACTCATCACTGTATCCCCAGTGCCTAGACCAGTGCCTGGAAAAAGCCACTGATAAATATTTACTGAGTGACTGAGTTGAATGATTAAATGATTGAGTTTATATTTGAACTACTGAGCGCATACATGGGAACTGTGTAACAAACAATTATAAGAGACATCATGGTTTAAACCAGTCTCATTGAGAACATGTCTATCTTCATTTCTGCACCTAATCATTATCATAAACATCACTTGGTTCCTTTTTTTAAGCACATTTTTTAAAGCACAAATTAACTTTTAATTTGTAATTATGACCTTAAGTCTTTGATTTTGGACTGAATAGCAGTTAGTGTTTCATGCAATACAGAATTAATACTAAACTTTTCCAATGGCCTTTGAAACCCCAGATTCCTACTTAGATTTCTACCTATGTGGATGCAAACCTCTGCTCTCTATGTGGCGGTAACAGAGGTCCTGGGTGAAGCTCCAAGCCTCATTGTCTAGGGCTGATTTAAAGGCTGCTCCTTCCTGGGTCAATGGCATTTCTATTAACAGATCCCTGCTGGCCTGAAATCCAGTCCCAAGGCCTTTCTCCACTACCTGCCTCCATTCTAACAGAGGGAAAAGCTAAATACTTGCTTTCTCAGCTGCCCTGAAAGCCGGGCTTTGCTATGAGGCTGAGCTGGGGAGAATGAGATAGAATCGGGAGACTTTCTGTTCAGTTGTTGGCATTACTGATAAAAGAGACAGATGTTGTTCATGTCAGCATCTCCTATTTTTCATGCCTTGAGCATGGATGCAATGGGTGGAGACACAGGACCATCTTACAATAGTGGAGAGATAAGCTGACGCTCATAGAATGGTGGGACGGAGTGCCTGGGTGGCTCAGTTGGTTAAGCGTCTAGCTTCGGCTCAGGTCATGATCTCGCGGTTTGTGGGTTCGAGCCCTGCATCAGGCTCTGTGCTGACAGCTAGCTCAGAGCCTGGAGCCTGTTTCAGATACTGTATCTCCCTCTCTCTCTGAACCTCCCCTGCTCAGGCTTACGCTTTCTCCCCCTCCCACCCCTCTCTCTCAGAAATAAATAAAACATTAAAAAAAAAAAAAAAAAAAGAATGGTGGGACAGATAGTAAAAAGAGCCTGGTCTGCTGTTAACACAGTGACGAGCTCTCTGGACTTTGCCCATGCTAGGAGTCCTTGTTACATGAGTCAAGGAAAGCCCTATCTGTTTAAGCCTGCATTATCTGGGCTTGCTTTTACTTGCAGCCCAAAGCATTCCTGACTGCTAAAACTACATAGGCTATTTTTAACCTGCTTCTTCATCTAAATCTATGTTCTTAATCTAAATCCAATTTGACTCTAAGTAAACTCTAATCTATGACTCTAACCTTAATCTAAATCTACCCTTAATCTAAACACGGATCTAACCTTACTCTAAATCTATCTTTGATCTAAATATGAATACCTTAAGAAGGGGCCCAAACTTAGACAGCCTTTCCTGTTTGCCTATGTTTATCTGATGAGACCACAAATAGCAATTTATGATGATGCTAATTCAGATATTTGTAAAGCTAAGGGTAACTTGGCTTACCATCTTACCTCATGGCAAAAAAACCCCCAAGAAACAAACAAAAAAAAACCTCATGCAGTATTTCTCAGATTTTATCACTTAAAAAGCTCTCAAGAATGTCACTCATTTTTCAGAAAAGTAGAAATAGCCCTAGTGCTGACTTCTTGCTCGTCTAAGACTTACACATTATCCTCAAGTTAATGTCAAAGCTATTTTTGAATTAGCTAATTAATAACATACTATACCAGCAAACAGTGTTTAACATTCAGGCTATCCTGTGATTATATATCTATAACAAATGAGATGGAGAGAACAATAAGATTTTTGGCCCGTCATCCAACCTTAAATGAAATTGTTTAGACTCTGATTATTAAATGTTAAATGAAAATGCAGACGTACTTCCAAATTCGCTTTATGCAAAGCCTCTGAAATGCTTCACTCTTTTCATCTCTAGGAATTAGAGGAGTCTAAAGCTTTGACTAAAACCACGAATTGAGCCCTTCCACCCCTGTCTCTCCTTTCTCCTTGCCTTTTTCCTCAAAACCCCAATGTTAATAGGTTTCACATGCTCTTCAACAACCCTCCGATCCTCCCCAAAGTCAACACTGCCAAGCCATCCTGACTTTGAGCGTGCCTCACCAGTTCCTGGCTTGGGTTTCATGAGATCTGAAGCACTCTCACATGAAACCAGGAAGGTCTGCAGTGCAGCACTGTGGAAAATGTGAAACATCAGGCATACAATGTATTTTTCAAAGCTGGACTCTGTAACTGAAACTTGGCTTGCTTGCTGTCTGGCTGATAAGGATGGATGAGAGATGAAGACTTCGCTATCTCCAGGGCAGAATCTGAGCAGAGAACTTAAAAGGGACGTTTAAGATGAAAGGGGCAATTCAACCAGCCGGTCTTTTGCCTTCTGCCTATTGGTAATTGCCGCTTAGGTTGGTGCTTCCAGGACACGAAGATGGGCCTGCTGTTGCAGGTGGAGAGGTGACGAGAGAGAGTGAGCAGACCTCGAGCTGGAAGCAGAGACCTTGAGGAAGTCCTGACTGTGGCAGGGAGTCACGCCTGTCTGCGATGGCCACATCTTCGTAGAAAAGGAAGTCGGTGCTCCAGCTGACAAATGGCCTCATCCGTCTCGAGCAAGCCTACTGTTTTGAGGCACTCACAGCTGGTTTTTTATTAAACAAGAAAAAAATTCTCTCTTTTGACCTTTCAAGACGAGTAGGATGGTGCAGGATATTTTCATTAGTTTGCGGTGTGTCTGCTTTGCCTCTGCAGAGGCAAGATGTCATATCTGTCATGTCTGCTCAGGGTTTTACGGTCTCTTATTAATTACTCTCTACAGACCCCATGAGAGAACTGGTATCTGTGAGCATGAACTGGGAAGCGCATGTTTCTTTAGCTCACCTGAGGGCACTGGGGATTCTTCACTTCTGACATTCTTTCCGTTGCCTAGTGTGGATGTGGCTGTTTTTCCCAAATATGCTTTGGGGGCCAGCTCCCATTTAATGGTTTTATGGAAGTTGCTAATTTTGGCCACAATCCTTAAAAAGAAATGCAATTCATATCACAACCTAGAGTATCTTCTATGTGCACGTTCCTCTGACAGCTTCTGCTTTGTTTTATTAAACAAACTGGGCATGACCACTAAATTCATTTCAGAACTTACTAAGCAGTTAACATCTGTAGCTTAATAAACATTGGGCCACGTAACTAAATTAAACAAACAAACAAACAAGTGGTGCCTGTGAATTAGAAATGCTTTTGCCTAATGAAAGCAATGGTGTCCATCTACGTTTGTTGGTGTTAAAAATTACCCATGCTGGGGCGACTGGGTGGCTCAGTCGTTTAGGCGTCCGACTTCGGCTCTGGTCACGATCTCACAGTTTGTGGGTTTGTGCCCCGTGTCAGGTTCTGTGCTGACAGCTAGCTCAGAGCCTAGAGCCTGCTTCACATTCTGTGTCTCCCTCTCTCTCTCTCTCTGACCCTCCCCTGCTCACGCTCTCTCTCTCTCTTTCAGAAGTAAATAAAACATTTAAAAAAAATTTTGTAATAAAAAAAAATTACCCATGACATCTGAATGCCCCCTTATGATCCCTGCCTCTTGGTATTCACACCCTTAACTACCATCTTCCTCTCGAATACAGACAAGGCCTGCTGACTTGTTGCTCATGAATAGAGTACAGTAAAAGTGATGAGATGCCTTGTTACTGGTTTACCAAAGACTGTGGCCATCTTGCTCACACTCACTCTCTTGCTAGCACTCTCTTTTGGATTTCTCACACCCTTTCTCTAATCAATTAAGTGAGAGAGGCCCATGAGTCAAGGAGCTGAGGTAGCTTTTAACCAATTTTATATCATTCTCCAGTTGAGACTTCAGACCACAGTCCTAACCAATACCTTGATTACAGCCTTATGTGAGCCCCCGAGCCAGAGAATTCAGCTAAACCATGCCAGGATTTCTGGCCTATGGGAACTGTGAGAAAATAAATAGTTGTTTTCAACAGCTATGCTTTGGGGGCAATTTGTACTGCAGTAATAGATAAATAATACACAGTCTCTTAGTGAAACACAAAATTGGGGTTTGCACTCTTGGCTTTAAGTAGGTGCCCCCTTACCTTCTTATATGCAATAAAAAATACATCTGGCTATCTCTCTTTGCTTGGAGATGTGGCGCTAACCAAGTCATTGATAAAGAAGCTTTTGAAACTTGCTTCTGAAAGTCAGTGACTAAAGATTCCTCCAGCACAAAGAAGATGGAAGACTTGAGAGTTATCTATAATTTCAGGGTGAAGCACTGTATTATTGCAGGAGCCCTCCAGTTGAGAATATGTGGAGAAAGACAACATTAAATTACTTAATTTGAAAAATACGGTTTTCCGAACCACGCAGAATGAAGGCATTTATGAATAACACAAACTGCCCAGAGTTGTGTGTGTATATACTTTCCAGGGCCACAGGGTTCCATCCTTGGATATCTCTGTTCCACCTGCATTCACTACCTGAATGTTCCCAGTGAGTCTCATGGGTCTAAACATCATCCACGTGCTGATAAAAATGTAAAATTATGTTTCAAGTCTGGACTTTTCCCTTGAATTCCCGATTTGCCTCTCCAACTACCTACTCAACATTTCCATTTGGATGTCTAATAAGCATTTCCAACCCAACACATCAATCTTCAAATTCTCACCCCCTCTCCCACTCTCTTTCCTGTCTTAAAAATGACAATTCCAGGGGCGCCTGGGTGGCTTAGTCGGTTAAGCGTCCGACTTTCGCTCAGGTCATGATCTCGCGGTTCGTGGGTTCGAGCCCCGCATCGGGCTCTGTGCTGACTGCCAGCTCAGAGCCTAGAGCCTGTTTCAGTCTGTGACTCCCTCTCTCTCTGACCCTCCCCTGCTCATGCTGCCTCTCTCTCTCCTAGAAATAAATAAAACATTAAAAAAAAAATTTTTTTTTTTAAAATGACAATTCCATTCTTTGGTGCTCAAGCCAAAAAACTTTGGAATTATTCTTGACTCCTGTCTTTCTTTCACACTCCTACATCTAATCCATTAGCAAGTCCCATTAGGTCTTCCTTTAAATGATTCAGGATCCCGCTCCTTCTCACATCTTTGGTCCAAGTCTTTAACATCCTTCCTTAATGGTCCCCTCGCTTCTGCCTTTGCCCTCATTCAGCCCATTCTTAACATAATACCCCAGAACCTCATTTCAAGTGAAAGTCAGATCCTGTCACCTCTTCTTACAACATGGCAATGGCTCTATCTCGCTTGGAATAAAAGCCTAAGCCCTTACAAATGGCCCATGATGCCCAATTTATACTGCCCCTCCTTCCTCTCTGACCTTAAATGCTGTGATTCTGACCTCTCCCTCCCTCTGGTTGTGCTGAACTCTTCCTTGGGGTTTTGATGGCGGCTGTAAATGCTTTTTTCTTTAGTTCTTTCAGGTCTTTGCTCAGATGCTAGTGGGATTTCCTTGACTACCTTTTCATAAATTGTAGTCACCTGTCTCTATCCCTCTTGCTCACTGTGTTTTTCTCTATATCCCTTCTACCTGCCATAGCACACACTTACAGGAAAATGCCATACACGTACATTTATTGTCCATTTCCCAACACCACAACAGGAGTTCAACAAGAGCAAGCATTTGTCTCTGTATCCTCAGTGCCTAGAATGTACTTGGTTCAGACTAGGCATCGCTAACTACTTCCTGAATGCATAAATGACTCTCTTCTCACCAGCCTTTCTTTGCTTTTCCATTCATATTATGGTTATCCGTGTAGGAGTCCCTGAGCACCAAAAACTCAAGAGAATCCAGCACAGACTGGTCATGAAGCATAGTTACACATCTTGTCTTTAATTGCAAATCACAAAGTCTCATTTCCTTTAGTCATGCCCTTATTTCCTTCACCTTTTGCCTTATATACTGGTGATAATTTAAGCAACTGCAGGAAAAAAAATAATGTCTGGGGTCTCAATGGTCTGAAAAAATTAGAAGAATAGAGAATTCAATGGAGATTTAGTTCATGATTAACAAGAGCAGTATTTCTGCATGCAGGAGGCATGTTAGGAGTTAGTCAAAATAAGTAATAATAAACCCTTGAGAACTAGGTTTTAGGATCGTTTTTAGGCTTAATCCATCTTTAGACTTTGAAAACCCTCAAGACACTCTGTCATTAGCATGTAGTGACTGTCTTAAAATATGTATGTGCCTTTCCCCCTAGACAGGACTGTTTACGAATACTAAATTGATTAATATCAAAAGACTTGCCCAGATAATGGAAAGGAATGCTACGGAGAGAAGCCAGAAGCCATGGACACTGAAGCTCACATTCTTTTCTGAAGGCATCATGCTTTCAGGGAGGAACAAAGGCCCGCTTGCTGAATCAGAGATGGGGTGGCAATCAGAACTTTGAATTTCTTGGCATTTGTGAGTTTGAGGCTTAACCTTCTGAATACTTGAGCATAATTACATGTGGTTTCTTAAAAGAGCCTCAAACAAAGCAAATCATTTAAGGAATGTCCTAAAAGACGTATCATTTAGAGGAAATATGCTTTTAGTCTCTCCAGACCTGAATATACCTTTAAAGAGATTTGCGCATGAACTGCTGGAATTTTCAACAGCGCAAGACAGTAACCCTGTGAACTCAAATTTCTCCTGACTCATGGTATCCAATCTGCCCCAAATGTTCCTTACTAACAATTCTCTTAAATGCAGAATTTCAAAGCAAAAATCAGCTTGGAAACCGTGTAACCAGACCTCATTTACCACGGGCTCTGAAAAAAGAGTGGGGGGAGGGAAGTGGAAGCCGGAGACAGTGGGATGGTGAGCATGTATTAGGAAAGATGTTTTAATGAAAGGAGATACAGAACAGAAGAGTACTGCATTCCGTTAATATAATCACTTGGAAAGGGGCTAATTGGGGCGTTTTGAAATGTACAGTTTTTCTTTCCTGACCTGTGCCTTTTGAAATAGAACTCATATCTAGCATTCACTGAGCATTTCCTGTGTGCTAGGCAAAGTGCTTTATGTGGCTTACGGTACTAATTCTCATAGCAGCCCTACAAGATAGAGAACATTATCATTCCTATTTTACATGAAGAAAATGGGGGGTAGCAAAGTGAAGTGATTTGCCTGAGTTAGTTCACTTTGTACACCATGGAGCCAGCCCTACATTGGTCTATATGACTAGCGTCCCACCCTGCTCAGCTGCTCAAGTCCCAACATGCCCCATTCGGCACACCACGCTCCCCAGTCATCTGAGATAATTGCACTGAGCTACTAATGGCACTTCTATAGCTCGCTCCCTCCCTCCCAGGAGGATCTGGATGGGGCCAATTCTATCAGGTCCCACTGTCTGGAGATGGCTTGTGGCCCATCTCCAAGAGCATTTGTTTGCCTATGCCTTTAACCTAATGACCCAGAATGTGCATAACAGAGTTATTCTTCCTTACATGACCAGCAGATAACTTTAATAAGTGGAGATGGATCCCACACTTGTCAGAGACCTATATGGTTTTGCAATAATATTTTCAAGGATGAGATTAGATCCCTAAGGATTTATTTTAATACTTTTCATTCCCAAAGCACAGGCCTGTGGTTTGATATTCCTTCCCACTTCCCCAGAGGCCATTTCCTCTTCCACTCTGTGACCCAAAGCCTTATTGGTTGACTCTAGGGCATACAAGAGTAGCAGAAAGCCAGGTAGGTGGGGACTGGCTGGCCCTCCTGGCACAGTGTCCCAAGGCATTGCCTCTGGTCCTACTTATGACCCATCCTCACCCGCGGAGGGGAGAGCAGTGCTGGCAAGTCTATGTATGTGTGTGGAGGTAAGCATGTATGGGATTGGGTAGGAGACGTAGTGTTGGTGTGTACCACAGTTGTCAAACCTACATCATTTTTCAGGGAGAAAGAATTCAGAGTGTAGGCATGTACACAAATGTTACCATAAGCAGTCAGTTGATTAAATATAACCTGCTATATGCCTGGCACTGGGTAAAGTGGAGAGGACAACATTATAAGCAGGTCCAGGATTCCTGGGGTCATCTAGTCTACCGAGGGAAATAAACAGTAAAGGAAAGCTGTAATTGTAGTCTGTGCTCTGGAAGGAGATGTCCCCAGTGCAATGATGGAATATGGGGCATTGAACCTGCTCAGGTTTCTTGGGAACTTAAGGCCAGAGCTGATGCCTGAAAGAAGAGAAGTGAGCTAGACAAAAGGAACAGGGAGTCTTTCTAGGCCAGACTCTGAAGTCTATCAGGGCCACGTGGCTAGACCAAGTGGGGTATGAATTTGACTACAGGGAGGTAGTAGAAGAGACTGGCTTTCTGCTTCTGGTGGCACCCCCTGGGCCCACACCCTTTCCAGAGCTGTTATTTACATGTGTTTGTTGTTTTTTTTTTTCCTCCTCTCTGAAATTGTGGCCACTCTGAGTGGTAGTGAAGAGCAGCCAACAGGAGCCCAACAATTTAGCAAGGCTAATTCCATCTCCTCCAGAAAACTAGCTACCGGAGGTTTCAAAACTGCTCCCCCAGACTTCCATAGTTTCTGATTATTCCCAAATGACTTTTCCAACCAACTGTAAGAAATGCATTGGCTTTAAAGTCATGATCCCTGGATGGAAAACCTACCGATGCAGAAGCATCAGCCAGCCGGAGTTTTCCCTTGTGAACTCATTCTAGCCTTCAGCCCCACTTTGGATGGGACAGAGGTCAGCGCCCCGGGGGGAATTGCAGGGCCCTGGTGGTGGTCAGACTCTCTCTCCATGACAGACAGAGCTACCAAGAGGGCCTTCTTTGTGGTAATTCCATCTGAGGTAGCTCGCCTTGACATACAGGTGACAAAGGTGTCTTCTTCAAATTTTCGATCCAGAAAAGGTAGAAGGAACCACCCCCAGAAGCCAAAGGCATAGGAGAAAATACAATTCCTTCCCCCCAATCTGCCTCAGGGGGGTTAATGCCATTCCCTGTCTGCCAGCATTTCCACACTCAAACAAGGCCTGAGGGACACCCTCTCTCTTCATTCACAAAACAAGAGGGGCACAAGGATTAAAGGCTGTCAAAGGCAGTGGGATTAGGCGCTTCCGCAGGAATCCTTTGAGCACTTAACAGCCGATCTGGTTTTCGCTGGCAATGATGGGGCTTAAATGCAATTCAGAAGCAAAGGCTGTAACCCACAGACTTCCACCCATGACTCCTCCCACATCAGAGACATGAAGTGATTTTGCGAACACTTAGGTCCCACGTGAAGAGGAAGGCATCTCTGAGGCGAGGCTCTGACAGCGCACTCGACAGTGGAACCGGCTTCATACCATCTTTCCCCTTGTTCTCCCTTAGACTGACCACCTTTCAAGCAGAGTCAGCCCCTGCAGACACTCAAGGGTGGGGAGCCTACGCCCAACTGGCTGGGGCAGCCCCAGAAGGCGTATGGGGAATGACAGGGAAGCCAGAACTCCTCAACTTCCAGAAGACAGAAACAACTTGCAACTGATGTCGTAGAAAACCATAGTCTGACACACTCACGTCAATGGTGAAATCTGGCCCTCCTACTTACTCCCAAGAAAGAAGACTCCCCTTATGGTAGCCCTGAGCTTTGTGGTCTGCCCCCTCAGCACAGTCCTGGGACAGGACTGTACACGGTGCTGCCACAGATCCAAGAAGCTTCTCTCCTCTCAGACTCGCAGAGGGATTACATGCCCCCCGACCTGTGCACACATTACCGCACAGACTCACGCTCTCCAACATCCACTTCCACCTCCCTCCTTTTTCACACAAACTCTCGGGCCTCTCTCTTCTTGCTTGACAAGTTCCACATCCCCCTTTTCACCCCAGTTTCTGACTTTGAAGGCAGCCTATGCACATTTCCTGCCTATAGTGTGGTTCCACAACAGGACTAAAGGACCCTTGCCGAGCAACTTCAGCCTTCCTCCGCTGGGCTGGGTCCCTTCGATGCTAGAAGCTTCTCTATCCATGAGGACAGCTGGGCTGTCCTCAAGACCAGAGGAACATTCTTTCTGGGTTGCTACTTCACAGCCTGAGGTGAGGATCCACTCTATTGATTTTCAACCCAGGCTGCACACATTAGAGTTACCTGAGCCCCTGCCCGGCCCTTTTAAATCAGAGTATCGAGGACGGCAACGTGGAAAGTTATTTTTTTAAATGCTCTCCAGGTGATTCTAATGCGCAGCCAGTGTTGAGAACCAATGATTTACCCTCTCCTAGTCCACACCCTCTGCCCTAAATCTGTTAGGACACAGGGGTTGATCTTACTCATCCGCTCTCCGGCTTGAGACGATAAAACAAGCAGTAAATTTACCAATGTGAATCCAAGCCAGGAGAGACAGAAAGGTGGGAGGGGAGACAGAGTTATGCTCCCACAGCTTCACTCTCCCTCGGCCAGACCTACTTATCTGAGAATACTGCTTCTGTAGACGTTTGCTTTCATCCTGGAAATACCCAACCTTCAGAGGATGCCTCCCAGCCTGATTATATTCGGTTCTCCCCATTAATCCTTTGAAAATCGGGCTTCCTTAAAAAAATAATAAACAGCCACCTGACATGGACTAGCTCCCCACCCCCCACCTCCGCCCCCATGACCCATCGGGACTGGAAGGTACTTACCAGTTCAAGGGACTGGGCAGGAACTGCTGTTTTCTAAGATGACATCCGGCTCCTCCAACAATTCTTGGTGGTGACTCACCTTGACACAGCGGGTGGCAAAGGCATGTCTTACTTCAAATTTTCAATCCAGATAAGGTAGAAGGAACCACATCCCTGGAGGTCACAGACATCCAGGCACACGTATCCCTTGGGTCACAGACTCCTTGGACCAAACAGGCTCTCCCGGGAGACATCCAGTCCAGCCGAAGGGAGGGGTAAGCTAGAGCCCCTCGAGGTCTGTGCCATCTTGGGAAGCATCTCCAAGCTAGCTCACATAGGGGAGCAATGAATCCTTGTTTTAAATAGCATAAGAGACACAGTGAGAAAGTGATTCCATTTAGATAAAGGAAAGAATCAAACTGGCTGAAACTCAGATCAAAGCTCATTAAACTCGCTGTCTTAGACAACCACAGATAACATCAAAGACACGTTGCTTATTTTTCTTCTTGTCCTTCTTACCCACCATCCTCTACCCCAACCACGCTGCTGAGACAATTGTTCACATAAGATCGTATTGTATTTCAGATGGAGAAATTCGATTCTGGTTGGGCTTTGAACGCCCCTCAAAATCCCTTGAATGGACCTCATTTATTTGGCCACATGTTTTCAGGATGAGCTCAGGTGAAGTCACAGCAAACTTCGTCCTGAATTCTGTAATCTGCTCATTCTGCAGAGCATCTCCTTCCAATAAAGCTCAACAATTTCATTCTGTAGCAATGCTGGTGCCAGGTCATGGCAATTATGGGCAAATGTCAGTTTCCAAGTCCGCCACTGCTGGTTAAATTGTACATGGTCTAAAATAACAGTGAGGCGTCGGCTCTGTCCCTCGGGGTGGGGACTCACACACAGAGGCATCTGCAGCCTCAGAGAAGGACGTACTGCCTGACGGGGCCTGACGCTGGAAATGCCCACCAGCCAAAACTTCAGAAGAGGCAGTCCCTTTGGGCTTTGGGCCAATGCACCCACTTCCAGCAAGTACTCTCACTCAAAACTTTTTACGAAGGGATCATTTTATGAATTTAAGAATGGACTATGTGTTTGGTTGTTGGGGTCACCATATCGAATTACCACACACTGGGGGGCTTTAACAACAGGAATGTACTGTCTCACTGCTTGGTGTGGGGGGGCTTATTTCCCTCCAAGGTCCATGAGAAAAGGATCTGTTTCCAGTCCTCTCACACACAAGAGGGCATGTAGATGGCCCTCTTCTCCCTGTGTCTCTTCACATTGGCTCTTGCTCTATGGGTGTCTGTCTCTGTGTCCAAACCTCCCCTTTTAAAAGGAGCCGGTCATATTGGATTAGGGACCGCCCTCATACCCTCGTTTTAAATTCAGGACCTCTGTAAAGACCCTCTCTGCTAATAGGGTCACATTCCGAGGTACAGGGATTAAAGCTGCAACCTATCTTTTTTGGGGCGGTGGAGGGACACAATTCAACCCATAACAGATCACACCGAAATTGGAATCCAGCCATAAAAGCTAACACCCACTGAACAGTTCTGCTCTGAATGTGGCGTTGCTCGGAGTGATTCATACGGATTAATTAATTTAATCCTCACAACCCTATGAAGTCCATACCATTATTATCCAAATTTTAGAACTGAAGAGATTGGGTCTTGGCCAGGTTCAATCACTTGCCCAAGGTCACACTGCTAGTTAGCGCAGAACCAGAACTCAAAAGCTGTTAGCCTGAATCCGGAGTGGATTCTGTCTACTACTGTTCGGCACAGCCTCGATATTCGATGTCTGTGGCAGCCAGGGGAACGCGCGTCAAGAGCTCCAGCTATGGGGAACTTAACTGACCAAGGGCTAGCTGCTAGCTGCTATCCTCTGGAATGTATCACCACAGCTGCAATAAGGCCCCACTTCCCAAAGGTGGCCCTGGCCAGTGCCCAAGCAAAGGGGACGAGTTCCTGGGAGTTGTGGGACTCCTGTGGCTGCTGCTATTTGGCTTACAGATTCCCTGACAGTTGTGCCCAACCTTCCTTACCCTGCAAGATGACCTAAGATGCACCCTCCCTCCCTCCCTGCCCTACTGTCTCCCCTACCCTCAGACTCAGACCTGCATCCCAATCTGATGGCAGGTGCCTCCAGCCTTCTCCAGCCTCCTCATTTTCTTGCATTTCTCCTAATAAATCCTGGCATGTTGGTTCATGTCTCAAAGTCTACATTCTGGAGGTCCTAAACTAAAATAATCTTCTATTTAATTCAGAAGTTTCAAAAACCACATGATTCTGATCCAAACTGTCTAGTTCATTAGTAGTTTTAAAAATGGCAACACTAGGGGCGCCTGGGTGGCTTAGTCGGTTAAGCGTCCGACTTTCGCTTAGGTCATGACCTCGCGGTTCGTGGGTTCGAGCCCCGCGTCGGGCTCTGTGCTGACTGCCAGCTCAGAGCCTGGAGCCTGTTTCAGTCTGTGACTCCCTCTCTCTCTGACCCTCCCCTGCTCACGCTGTCTCTCTCTCTCTCTCTCTCCTAGAAATAAATAAAACATTAAAAAAAAAATGGCAACACTAAAAAACTCCGTTTTCCAGGAGGTATGGTTAGTGATTTTTCTTCAGTGTCCGGAAAATTGACAGAGTTTGTGCCAGTTTTAAGGCGGTTTCATTTTGTTTTTGCTCAAATACGCAGATTTCCTAGAGCCCCGCACAGAACATGCCCTCAGCTGAGATGATTAAAGGGGTAGAAGGCCATTTTCCCTTGGGATAGTCTCTAAAAGAAGCCTGTCTGGAGGAGAGAGGTGGAGTCCCTGAGGGTCGAAGGAGAGAGGAAAAGCAGACCAGGTTGACAATGAGGTCCTGGTTATGAGTGTTACCTGGACACACGCCCCCTTCATGAGGGCTGAGTGCTGCCCCAATGTGTCTACTCCGGTGCTTGCCGTGACGGGGGGAGGCTCTCTGGGACTCAGAAGCAGATGGGTTATGTCTCGGAGACAGGAGCACTGGTCTCTGGGAATCCTCAGCCTGGGTGGTTACATTATTAAAACAAATCTCGAAACCCTTTCCTCTTTTCCTTTGCCAGTTGCACCGTTCACCTTGGTGGTAACGCCTTCATTCTAGGTCAAGGCATTTGGTCCAGGGCTCAGCTTTTGCCACTTGGCTGGTGAGTGGCTACTTCTGTCGTCCTCAGACTGCCTTTTTGTAGTTCAAGTGAATTCCAAAATGAGGGGTTAGGATGAATGATGTCTAAGGTCCCCCTCCGTGCTAATATTCTCTGAAATGACCTTCAGTATGGCCTGGATACTGATCAGCCCAGGTAAATTCCCAGGGTGTCAGGATAGGGCAGAGAATGTCTTCCAGTGGTACTTCATTTCTGTTCTTTTCTGCCCCCAAAGAACCACACAGTGACCCCCAACCCCCCCACCCCCGGAGTATTCCAATCACAGGTGGTGGATTTAATCAAGAGAAGAAAAGGAATATCCACTTTTTTAAAGTTCTGCAGCTTTCACTTGATGGGTCAGTTGTGTTAATCCAGGTGCTTAACATAAATACTGTTTTTATTATTATCTTTTTAAATTTTAGTAGAAAGAGTTTGACCAGAGGTATATCTGAATCTCTAAAATAATATGCTCTGTTATCACAGTGTTCTGCTGAGCCTTCCCCGTATTTGAAAATTATGCTCACAGTGACTTTTCAGTTCGCGCGGCCATCACAGAAAATTTTAAAGCAGGGCACGAAGCTGATGGAAACTGGCTCCCCTAACCAGCATGAACATATGTGGAGCAGCTTTGATGTGACTGATGGGATAGTGTTTGCTGATAGGGCCTGCTAATAATCCAGCAAGATGATGTCATTCTTGGCAGGGCTCAGAAAAAGCAGTAAGAGGCCAACAGCTCTCCTTGGCTGATACCACCCTTTTGTAGTTTCCTGGACTTTGCTGTTGCTGAGCAGATGAGACTGGAAAGTTCTGTGAGCCCAGCTGAGCCGTCTTACCTCCTGGGGATAGGAGTTGTTGTCAGGAAACCTTGGGTCACTAGCTGGTTTTCATAAATCCTTTAGGAAGGTTTACACTGTCTTTAAATGACTCCCTGGAATGGAGATTTATAATAATGCTAGGAGAGAATTAACTGCTGGAAAGACAGTCCCTCTGCACTGGACTTGCTTCACCCCACAGGGGTGCGATTAAAGCTCTTCTAACTCCTTGAGTCTGTCCTGATTTGGGATGGCCAAGGAAGAGAGGTAGCAACAGGACTCGGGGTGGGGAAGAGGTAACCTCACAGTACTTTTGACTCGAGAATTAGAAAATACTCTATGCTCTTCAATACAATGCAGCTTGTAAAAAAGGTCTTGAATGCTGCTTAAGTCAAGGACACAGGGAGCCCTCATGTTTCCAAGTGTGGAGACTAACTGGCGTCCATCCCTCAACACAGTCTAGTCCTGGAAGTGTGTGCCATGTAGTCAGCAGACCTCTACCCCGCTGGCCTGTCACCTCCTTTGTGCCTGCAGCTCTGACTCTGACCCACTCACTGGGGCAGATGCTTGAACTGCTCTAAGAATCCCAGAGAGCCCTGTGTGTGCTAGCTGGGGAAGCCCTGAGAATAATTCACTTCCTTGATGAAAAGTATTCACGACAGAAATGTAGGGACCTATTCCACAAGGGGATTGTGATGACTGGGATACTTCACCATGATATTTCAAGCTGCTGACTTTCTTCAAGGGGGTAGTTGCTTTTACATTGGCACAAAAAAAAGTGCATTTTTTACCAAATTGCCTGGAAATGCAGGCCATTTTTACAATGGCAAAAAAAAAAAAAAACCATTCGTCTTATAGAATCATTGCAGAATAGGGTATTTTATGTGGCTGGAGACACTCTCAATGAGTATTCCACAGAAATTTTGCAAATAGATCTATTTCTTGATTTATGGAATAGATGCTGTCTAGCAGGCTTGGAAATAGAGCAAATGTTGGTAAAGCAGAAGATGATATTTTCCAGTTGACTTTTATGATAATAAGAGCTCTGTTGCCATGGAAAAAACCCATCAGTATGCTGAGCTGAAAACATTTGGGAAGAAGGATGATAGTTCTTTCCAATTCTAGAGACAGCAGCATTCATCCATTCCATAGATGCTCCTGGAAAGAGGACAATGTGCCCCACGGTGTATTCGAAACAACATGGCTCTTTATTTGGCACTTTGTTAATTTGTCATGTAACTCTCAGGAGACAAATGGGGTGGCTTTCCCTGTCTGGTAGAGACACAAGTTGGTGGGCATCCTGAGCAGAGAGCAAGAGGGAGGGTCCTGGGGCAGAGCCAGTCCTTGGAAAGGACACTCTTAGCATTTAAAGAAAGTGCCTGGGAGGAAGAAGGTGACAGGCACATTTTGCTATTTTTCCTGCACTGACTGCTTTCCTGAATGCCACTGTTTACACATATTTGGATGTATATTTATCCCCTACCAGATGAGGGGATAAAACCTGAATACAAACGGGGCATTTTGGTAGAAGCCTGAGTGATCTCTGGTCACTGGGCACTGAGCGCATGATGCCACCCACTCAGAAGCCAGCAGGAGAGAGGAGTAAGGAGGAATGCCAAGAAACGCCTGTTGCTAGAGCAGCCCAGGCCTGGAAAGAAGTTCTGCAATCTGATCTTTAACTGCAGTTGGGTATGTGAGCAATGTTGGCAGGGCTTCCTGCTTTTCCAGCAGCAGGAGGTTTGATGTCAAGGTCGGGGGGTCAGCCTGCCATATCCAACAACCACTCTATAAAACCAATGCCTCCCCTATGGCGGTCCCCTTGAGTAGATGTAAAGGAGGCCACAGAGTCTGATAAGTTGAGTTCTAGCCCTAACTCAGATGCTCTTTCTTATGGCCTTGAGCAGGCTTTCTTCTTCTCTTACCTTCCATTTTGTCAAAGAAAGTTGCTTAATAGAATGGTGATGGGCATGGAGGAGGGCACTTGTGGGGATGAACACTGGGTGTTGGTGGAAACCAACTTGACAATAAACTATTTAAAAAAATGAAAAAAAAAAGATTGCTAAACTCTTTCAGCTGAACACTATGATACTATGGCATTCTTATCTTAGGGTCACCAATATTTACTTGCTGCCATGAGGTTGGAGGGAGAGAATAAGGAAGGGCAGGTAGTTTTGCGAAAGCTGGGGTACGAGGCCAAGGATCAGGACTTCATACAACTTCAGCATCTCTCCGTCATAGCAGATATTTGATTAGGTCATTTCTTTGGCATCTCTTTCTTTAGATCTAATTCTAGTGGGGAATGAAATCGAGGAACGAGATCCAAGCCATGCTGGGAAATGAAGTCCTCTTCCCTTGTTGGCCGCTTGTTACCTGGCCGTTACATCCAGGTAACATTTGGCTCGACTTGCATTGCTGATTCAGGCCTCGAACCCAAATATCCTAGCCAGGCCTAGCTTTGTAATCTGTCGCCCCCATTTTAAAGACGAATGATCCGAGTACTCAGCAAGTTGCAATTATCTTGCCCAAGCTTATGAATAGTGCCCACCATTTTACCCCGAAACCACAATCAAACCAAAAGCAATCCAGAAGGATGGAAAGGCAAACATACTAGTGGAAAACGTAATGGCACCCTCCTTAAATAGCCTTTTTGAAAACTCTTCAGTGTATAAATAGTGACTAATTTAACTCCATAAAAATACATTGGCTCTGGGTCAGATCGTTTGTATCTGCTTGCAGGAAGATGAATTGCATAATAGATCCAGCCAAATATTGTAGCCTAAATATTGGCCCTATTCAAACTGTTGAACTGAAATTTTCAGAACAAAATTCATAACATTCCTCCCCCCTGCTTCTTTCACTGCATGTAAAGTGCCTTTTTTCCCCTATTTTTAAACTCCAAAAGGAAACCCCGAGGGCAACCTAACCCTCCTTGACATAGGCAGAACTCTGATTTATGGGGATCATGAAAGATGATTGGACTCTATCTGAATGAAGGTCGTCACTGTGAAAACCTCACAGAGACCATAAACACAAACACTCTGCTGCAGCCAAGCCTCCTAGCTTTTGAAAAGAGCCATTTAGCATGCTGGCAGCAGCCTGGGCATACCTTGAAGTGGGTGAGCTTGTTTTTGGTAGGAAACTTCTATGGATTAGGAAAGCCTTTCTGGGCTCTGTGTGAAGGTTCACTGCAAACATTTGCTTTGTCTCTGTACGACACACACTGAAAAATTCTTGGAGTCGAGCATGGGGAACTGAGCAGAAAGAGTCCGGGATGAAGCAACAGGATGCCATTAGCAGCCCTAGTCGCTGCTGTGGCTTTAACAGCTCAGATGGAATCGTCTGAGCTCTGAATAGTATGTTCACACAAAAGACACCAGAGCCAGACTGGTCTGCAACTCCAGTTGGACCACGGCTGGAAGTCGTGGTGAGTAAAGTTCTGGGCAGAGACCTAACAAGTATGGAGAGACACGGGGTGTGTTTCCTTGGATGAAATATTTGGTTCTCACAGGTGACTTCTGCCTTGTGGAGAGAGATGGGGGAAGAGAATTTCCTCCCCAGCCTTCCTTTGTTGTCTCTCTTCCTCTCTGCTGACCCTGGAGAATGGAGGGAAAGTAAGAAAGCAGTATGGGGCAGTGGCTCAGAGCTCACACTGTGAGCCTGACAAGGCGAGCACTGTATTCCACGTCCACCATAGCTTAATGAGCTTTCATGGTCATGGGCAGTGAGCACTCCCGGCTTTCCCGGGCTAGAGCTGAGATCCAAGTTGAACAAGAGAACTTACTTATTTTTCTTACTAAGCTAACAGAACTTTGGCTTTTCCAGACAGTCCAGGTCAGGTGACAAAGTAAAATGGAGAAGAAAGTCTTAGGAGAGGGACGATTTACATAGGGAGTGTAAGCTTAAAATTAGGATGACTCAGTTGAAGTCTTGTTAACTTTGACTCTTCTTTTCCTCGGACCTTTTTCTGCACCGTAATTCTCTTCTCCATCCTCAGAACTTGAGTACACATCTGCTCCTCGGAATACCTTACTGAGTAGCATCGTGAGGGATTAAGAAGAGTAGCAGTGTCCAGGTTTGGGAAAGTGGTACCAAGGTGGGACAGAAGATAGAGGAACTAAGGACAACACCTGGGAGCAGGAGACTGCAGGTCATGGTGTGAACTATCTAAAGACTGAGGGATATCGGGGCGTCTGGGTGGCTTAGTCGGTTAAGCGTCCGACTTTCGCTTAGGTCATGATCCCGTGGTTCATGGGTTCGAGCCCCGCGTCGGGCTCTGTGCTGACTGCCAGCTCGGAGCCTGGAGCCTGTTTCAGTCTGTGACTCCCTCTCTCTGACCCTCCCCTGCTCACGCTGTCTCTCTCTCTCTCTCTCTCCTAGAAATAAATAAAACATTTAAAAATAAATAAATAAATAAAGACTGAGGGATATCAACTTCCTTCTAGAAAGAATACTGGAAAAAAGAAGGGAGGGAGGGTAGGGTGGTCTTAGGCTGCCAATACCTTGTTACATGGGCAAAGATCAAGCTATCGTATTTGAACTAGAAGCTATCCAGAATGCACACATGGGTGAATCATTAGCATCTAGCCTGGTGATTAGGTATTCTTAGGGCTTTTCTTCTCAGTTGTTGGGCAAAGGGTATGCAATTTCCTTGAATAAACTTAGGACCTTTTTGGGTAAGGATGAAGGCCCCTGAGATACATGTACAGCCTTGTCAGGTTCTTAGGGACACTCATGCTATCAGAGTCCATTGAGAGCTACCTCTAGCTACCTTCTCCTCAGTCTCCCACAACTCAACCATCCTCATCCCTTCCTCAAGCCACTGTGGCCAAACAGGATTCCATAACAAGCTAAGTGAAAGCAATGCCAAGTCAGCGTCAGCAGGATGAGCTGTATCCTAGAGAATCACCATTTCTGTGCCTCAGTCCAGCTCCCAAAGTTGCCCCATGGCATTTTGAAACTCCAACCACTTCCTACTCCATGTCTGTACTTCCTAAGACAAAGCATGAAATGGATCGGGAGAAAGATGTGCGAGGCCAAAATAATAAGCTAAGGGTAGGGGGAATTTGCTCCTGCACCTCTGTGTTATTCTGACCTCTTCATGAGGGGAGAGGAGAAAAATCCAGCCCCTGGGACCTCTGGATGCCCCTCAGGTTATATTCACAGTCCTCCTTGGGAGGTAAGGATGGGTAGAAACTGCCAAGGTGGTGGGCCAGCTGCTCCCTTGTCCTCTGGTCCCCAGGGGCAGAAGACAGCAGTGGTGAGGAGCGGCTAGGTGATTGGCACTTCACTCTGCATTCCCATGGCCCAGATATGCTGCCAGAAAACACGGTCGTCACCCAGAAAGGAGGAACAGTGCAATCACCCAGAGAGAAAATCAAGGCCAGCCGGGACAACCACCTAGTTCTAGTCCGAATGACCCATTATACAGCAACCCACCCCCCCCACCCCGCCCTGCCATTAAGGAGTTCTGGGCTACTTGGTTGAGTTTAAAAGGACAATAAGCCTATAAGCTGAAGCTCATTTAGATGTAGACAAGCCCTGGCAAAGGTCTTCACCTCTTCTTCCTTCTACCTTTTCCGTTTCTGTTTTTTTTTTTTAACTCAAAAAAAAAATAAAAAAATAAAAAAACCAGTGCCATTTGCGGGTGAAACAAAAGCATATTATCCGTACTGCTGAGCTTGCCTGGGTGACACCCAAGTCTGTGATTTTGTAAATTTACATGAAAATTTGCTTTCTCTTCCCTGAATTTTTAATAGTAACAGGGTTCTGACGGGACTGTTCAATATAGAATCACCTCCTTCAAATGGCTCCAGAAACAAGGCCCCCTTTCGTATTTTAAAAATAACTTGATGGAAGCTTAAGAAGGACAGGGAAGCTGCGGAACAACCTGTGGTGAGAGATTAACACCAGCAGTGCCCACGCTGGAGACGGTGATGGAGACGCAACTATCAACCAGCAGTTGCATCACATGGAGGGCTCCCAGTCGCCTTACTGATGTGCGAACTGTGTGCAAGTAACACATAAAGCAAGTTGTCAGCTGGGGGTATGACAAGCTTTTGGTTGTAGGCAATACGTTTTCTTTGTAAAGTGTGTAGGTGTAACCCAATTTCCCCCAAATGTGAAATCATCTCAGATGCTCTCACACCCCACAACTGATCTATCAGCAGACTCTAGGCTTTGCCTTCAGAACAGTCCCAGTCACGATCATCATTAGGCTGACCTTTGCAAAAGCCTTCTTGCCTGTACCCTTGCCCCCCCTTGCCCCCCCTTGCCCCCACCTTCAGTAGATTATCCAAAAGCAGCCAGAATAAACTTTGGAAACAGAAATCAAACCATTTAACTCTTCTATTCAAAACCCTCTAATGTCTTCCCACTTCACTTGGAATAAAGCCCACAGTCCATAGCTGAGCCCATAAGGCCCAGCCAAGTCTCTGACTTATCGCTTACTACTCTCCCATTCTTTACTCTGCTCTGGCCTCACTGGCTTCCTCACTAGTCTTTAAATTGAAACAAATGTATACCCCAGGATCTTTGCACCTGCCATGATGCTCACTCGTCAGAATGCTCTCTTCTCACAGCCTGCTTCCCTGATTCCTTATAGTCTCTGATAAAATGCTATTTGGTCATTGACACTGTTGACACCCCCAGTCATTCCTTATCTATGCTACCCTGCTTTAGTTTCCTTTATATTATCTATCATCACTTGACATATTGCATATGAATTTGTTCATTTGTTTATGTTCAGCCTTTCTGTGTGAGCAGGGACATTTCTTTTGTTCACTACAGTATCCCCAGTGCTTAAAACAATTCCTGGCACAGAGCTGGAGCTCGCTAGATTTTTACTGATTGGATGAATGAATTGCTAAGTCCCAATGCTCTGTACCATCAGCTGGCAACGATACCCAATAAGGCTGTATGTAAGTGACACAGGGGATGTTAATAAAAATTAATTATCGAGATAGTCAAGGGTTTCTAGAGAATAAGCAAATGTAGGAGAAACATTTAGAAATCAAGGGAAAGAAAATAAGCAGAAAGTGATCCTGGTTCTCATTCCCCCATTCGCTGAACCAAAGCCAGGCCAGATTTGTTCTCTTCAGTGCTGAAATCTGGTTCTTGTCACAAACCAACCTAGACATCTATTTTGATACACATATTATATGTCTCTTGGCATGCAGAGTACACATATCACTTACCAGATTTATTGAAATTATGAAAAGCGGTGTGAAATGCCTCCTGCCATATGGGAAAGAGGTGAAAATGCTGACATTTGGCTCTTAGCCAATTTCACAAAAGTTTAGAGTTTCAGACTTAGTTCTCCTCCTGGGTGTGGTGGCTCTTTCTTATCAAACTTCTATTCTCTGAGTAGTCGTAAAGTCCTAGCTGTACCTCGTGGTATTTTAATACTCAGAGAACCATATTCCGATGTGTATCAGAATGGGCACTTTGGCCCGGCCGTTACAAGAAGAGCCAAAAAGGCTCTCTTTGCCCTGTTGGTTGTCATTCATATTTCGCTTTATTTAGCAATGGTGAACTAGGAAGGGGCCTGGAGGAAGGGACCTGGCCCATGCAGGACACAAACCACCACCGGAACCCGTGTGTGCAGAACCCAGGCCCAGCTCAGGAGCCCTGCCTCCACCACTCAGCTGTCCATCTCTCTACACATCACTGCCTCCTCTGCTGCCATTCTGTCACCTGGGCTGTCCCAGAGGGTCTCCCAGTTCCCTCAATGGTCAGTGGAGACCAGGAATTCCTTCTGCATTGGGTTGGGAAGATCTCATGAGATGGTTCAATACTCCAGTGATAAAAGAGCTTCAATGGGATGCTAGCTCAGAAGTTCTCTCTAGAGCTCTAGCAGGGATTATCATTACCTGTTGCTATGACTACAGTGCATGCTCCAGGGGGGTCTCTTACCAGGAGTTGACAGATCTTGTACACCTAGATGCAGTTCTTTCCTAGATTCTATTTTTGATTGAAGTGAGTCACTTTGGCTAGGGAAGTAGTCAATCTGAATTGCGATACTATACACGTTTTTAGGCGGTGCTGGTACCTAATGCCAGCCTAGCAGGGAGGTTAAGCAAACTCTTCCCAATGTTGTACAGCTTCCCTGTAATACATAAGCATGGCTTTTGCTGTTACTGAATCTAAAACTCTTTATTTCCAAACTGTCTTACAAATATGGTCACGAGGCCAGATCCACAGAGACAAACAACTGCTTCAAACCTGTATCTCCCCTTCAGCCCCCAAATGCGGCCTACGTTTCCTGCAGTAGGCATGATCTCAGCCCGTAGGCTTCAGTGAGTGTGTCTGCGTGTCGTGCTATGGAGGAAAAGAACTTGGTCGATAAATCTTCAAGGTCATCTTTCCAGAGGACTTTCATTTCAGTTGTGCTCACCTGCCATTAGACCTTCATCCCAAACTCACCCACTAGCCTTTCCATTAAATATGAAAAGTTTCATAGGACTGGAGCTGAGACTCTAGGTCTAATCCTCACCTTTCCAAACGAAGCAGGAAAAAAATTCACGTGTTTCTATTCTGTCCTCCGTTTATTCAGTACCCAGGATGTACAAAGCACCCGCAGGTTTGCTCTCACACTGGGAGCACCTACATCAATATAACTTGTATTCCCAAGAGGGCCTGACCCTCAGCCCATTACCGACAGACTTTCCAGGTAGTAACTGCACACACGGTTTTATTCCTTTGCCTCTCTCCCTTCAGGTGGTGTTTTACATTTGTTTATTCTTTGGCAGAGATTTCCAGCGTTCTTCTATTTGCTAAGTGCTCAGGAGGAAAATACCTTGTCAGCCAAGAACAAGAGTCTGTAATTTTTCCAGAAAAGACTTTTGTTAGTCTTCAGATAAAGATGTATGTGATTAGGACCATATACTCATCACTAAACTAAACTGACTACAGAATTCAAAAGATCATTGTTTATGAAGAAGTCAATGCTGCCTCACTGGCACAGGAGGCATCAATGGGTGATAAAGTTTCCCGTTCATATGTGATGTTGGGTTATCTTAAGAACAACATATTCAAGTCCAAAGTACTCATCTTAGCTATAGTTTGTTAAAATGATTTTTATAGATGTACTTCATATTACTTGCCATTTTAAGTCTAGTGACTGAACATATTTCAACCTCTTCCTGATGACTCAGAGTCATCACCATGAGGGTGGGTAATTTTCCTGTGCTTTAGATAAGCAATGACATCGGGACCTGCTGAGTTATGAGCCGTGGTGGAAAATTCCTAGGTAAATGTCTCAGGGTCTTAGATTTATTGAGCTCTAACAATTTTTCTAATTCTACCCTGGATGTCAGACTTATACTTGTTACTATCCTGCTATAGTTCTCTCCAGAAACCTTCCCCCCACTCTCATCCTTTCATTCAAGAACTATCTTTGAGTGTACACTGTGCACCAGCCTTACTTTATTCAAGGACCACCTTTGAGCACCCAACCGTGCACCAGAAGGTACAGCCCCATCAGGACCAGGGGGTGAAGGCCTGCCTGCAGGGAGCAGGTGTGCTAGTGAGAGATAAACAATAAACAAGGTCACAATTAAACAAGTTAATTCTAATTTACTTTGGTCTGGGACAGTGAATACTCACACTTGAGAGTTATGTGTAAACTAAGGATAAGTGGCATTTCAGAACTTTGCATGTTCAGAGACCATGTCTGTTTTCTTCTGAGTAGTTCCTCAGCAATGAGATTTTTGGCTTCATGGCTCCCTGGAAATGCAAACCTTCTGTATTTCCACAGAATACTGAGCACACACTGAAAAGGGCTCAAGCTGGAGTTCCTATAGTCTGCCATGTGGCCCTTTGCCGACAGCTTCAAATTGAGGACAACCTGGCATCCAAGAGTCTAGAGATTCCAAATTCATGTCTCCAGGCCTGGACTCCCTTCATCGCCATATTTGTGGATCCAACTGCCAAGTCCCCCTCTCCAGGTGGATATCTCATGACATCTGAAGTTTACCTGCTGATTCCACCCCTGACCATTGTCTCTGCCCCCATTCGCTTCCTCTAGTCTTTCCATCTTGGTAAATAGCATGATAATCTTCCCAACACAGAGGAATTATTCTCAAGCTCTCTCTTTCCCTTATCCCCCACTCTCTCAAGTACTAGTTCACATCAAATTCATCAACTAAGCCTGGGGATTTTTATCTAGAAAACATATCCCAAATCTGAATCAGACAAGGATTCCTTGCTCCCTGATATCAGTCCATAACCTGCTTTCCTCTTGGAGAAAAATCCAAGTCCCAATAGTGGCTTCTAGGCATGATAGGATTAGTCTCCTGTTTACAGTTTCCACTTTTTATCATGTTGTCCTCCCCTTCTGGGTTCCAACCTCTTAGACCTTCTATCTATTCTTCCCTACCCACTTATGTTGGGGTGCAAATACACTGTATTTCCTGTGCTTAACTGTCCTTCCCCAGACCAGCCAAATGTCTGCCTCCTTGTTATCACAGAGGACTTAATCTAACCTTAGAGAAGCCTTCTACGCCAGTACCTCTGATGCTTTAATGTGCATGCAGATCACTGAGATGCAAATTCTGATTCAGTGGGGCTGGAATAGGGCCTGAAATTCTGCATCTCCAACAAGCTCCCAAGCAATGCCCGGGCTTCTGGTCTGTGAACCATACTGACTCCTAGTAGGCAGCTCATAAATATTTTTTGTTGAGTATGTTTTATACTCTTTCCAGCCTTCAGGGATATGAAAGAGCTAAGTCTCTAGCTTTAATTAAGAACAAATCAGCTTGTATTCAAAGATATTACTGATTCAAACATTAAGGTTAGATGAGGACTTAACCCTTTATCGTGATGCCCAGAGAATGATAACATAGCCTATTTGGAAGGGTTGGTGACAAAATCAGTTACCACTTTCAAGTGGAATTTTACTGTTGTTGTATTTTTTATTATTTCTTAATCATTGTTTGTTTATCTATCTATCTATCTATCAATCTATCTATTTTAAATTTCTGAGAGAGAGAGCATGGGCAGGGGAGGGTCAGAGAGAGGGAGATACAGAATCTGAAGCAGGCTCCAGGCTCTGATCTAGCTGTCAGCACAGAGCCCGATGCGGGGCTCAAACCCACAAACTGTGAGATCATGACCTGAATCGAAGTCGGATGCTGAACTGACTGAGCCACCCAGGCGCCCCAATGTTTATATATTTTTGAGAGAGATAGAAAGGCAGAGAAAGAGAGAGACACAGAATATAAAGCAGGCTCCAGGCTCTGAGCTGTCAGCACAGAGCCCAATGTGGGGCTGAAACCCATGAACCATGAGGTCATGACCTGAGTCAAACTTGAACACTCAACTGACTGAGTCACCCAGGTGCCCTGAGTTTTATTTGTAGGTAAAGTTGTTCGATTTGGTGTTCATATCATTCCCTCAAGTAAAACTTCTCAAATACTTCAATGGATGGAATTGAGAGGAACAAGGTTTACCAGCTAACTTTTAATTTACTGTAGACACCTTCCCCATAAATGCTAGGAGCAACACTGAGAGTATGCCACTTAGAGTTCAGACGCCGCAAATTTGTGATTGTTCTTCAGCTTTCTGGCTTGTAAATTTACATGAAAAACTAACCACAGATCACAACTGGTGATACAGCTTAGTTTATGAATGAAATGGAGATGCTTCCTTCATTTTATGAAGCACCTTCACACTATTCTTATGATCAACCAATTGACCAACAAATCCTTGACACATTCCTACTATATGCAGAATATTTTGCACAAAGATCTTAAGACATGGCCAATGCCTTATGATGTTATTAAAATTCTGGTGAAAAACACAGATAGCCAAAGGAATTGGATCACATGAAGCAACACAGAATGAATAACTTTCCATTCTGAAGGCAAGGACCAAGAGCATCCAAATTCCTAAGGATCTTCCCAAGTCCATGATCTGCCACTCTGTATTCAGGGCTAAATGAATTGTAGAGAACAGTGAATATCAAACTTTAAAGTGAAAAAGTGCCCTTATTAAGTATAAAGTCAGATTCAGTGGGCCTGGGTGGAGGCCTAGAACTTGCATTTCTGACAGGCTCCCAGATAATGGCAATGCTGGTAGTGTAAGGGTTACATTTTTTTGCTGAAAGGAGAGAAATCACTGCTATACACCAGCAACCCCAACTAGAGACTGACACTCCTGCCATGTTTGTTAGGCACAGACTGTATCAGACCAGAGGATAGTGGCCAGAAAGGAGCTCTGTTGTAGCTAGATTGATGGCTATTCTTATTGTAATACTCATGAGGAATAGAGAGTGTAATGGGTCTAACAGATGTGGACATCCTAATGCCAGAGAGTCTCTTTGCCTAAAAGGGAATTGTAATCATCTGATATATTTCCCCATCCTCTGGTCTTAGATTGAGTTGTCACAGGCTCTCAGACAATGCTCCAGGCGCCCCAGATGGTACTGGCTGACATACTCCGAGCATGTCATTAGGCACACATGCAAACCACATGAGGGCAACAAGCTTCTGGAGACTAAATGCAGGGCATTACCCCCTTCCCCCAACCAGGTCCCTAAGACACTGCTGGGAGAACATGAGATAAATGGAACCTCAGGTGCTGGGAGGTCTTGGGAAAATGAGGACCCATGGGAAATCCTTGGGGTGAGGGTGCCAGGCAGACACTGGGAAGTTCCTCTAACAATGAGAGCAAAATATATTCAAGTTTTGGCATTTTCTTTCTCTCTTAATTTCAACACGATCTTACCATTTGGTTTGGGAAGTATGATTTTGGACTCAGGGTAGAACTGCTAATATTTTATTCTAGCAGAGAATTAAAACAATGATTTCTACAAATTTATTTAGTGATTTTGCAATAATGATTCTGTCCAGCTAGTAAAAATAAAACAAAGGCAAATGCTAACTTGAAATCAACAACATCCTTGGATAATTCATTTTCTTTGATCTAATCGATTTCAGAAATCAAAGAAGCCCATTAATCATGCCTCATCAGAGACCCTGACTTTGGAAATAGAGCCCACCCCCCTCAAATCCAGTTCTGTTAGATTCACAATAAGCATGTCTACGCCAGTTCAGAATTATCCTGACTCCTTGGGCTGTATCTACTGTCCCCAAACTCCAGACACAAACAAAAACCAGAATCAGGGAAAGCTACTGCCTTGGGTACCCCTTCTACTCACATGGGCTTGCTGTGGACTCCACCACTATTGGATCTTCAGTCTGACACTTTGAATTCCCTCAAGGTTCAAATAGCCCTAGAAAGGGTAGCACCTATAAATGTCACCCAAAGTGAAGCACTTTGCCAGAAAGAAGTGAGAAATTACAAGGGCCCGGGGGGGCCACGAGACACCGTATCAGAAGAACCTCAGAAGTCTTGAGACCATTCTCAGTTTTTTGTTTGTTTGTTTTATACAGACTGTTGCTTAGGAAGGTGTATGCTTAGGAAATGTACTTAATGCCTCTTATCCTGTATCTTACTCTCCTCTCAAGGCCACTGCAAAGACTAAAATGAAATGATAGGTTTACAAGTATTGTGAAAAGTGGAAACTCTTTTATAAATATGAGCTATTCTTTTCTAAGGTAATTTCCGGGTCTTGCTCAAGGTAGACCTGACTTTTCAGAGGAAGATCAAGTACCAACCAGTTAATTGGAAGGAGAGTGCTGCTTTTAAAAGAAAGAGTGTGGTCTACAAACAGTGTATGTATTCTTATCTCCTTTGAGATACAACAGAACATAGTTGTTAAACTTCCAGATAGTAATCAGGGAACCTGAATGACTCTGCATTAGCAGTGACAGGTGCTTAAGGTAGAAGACACTTTATGGTGCAAACACAGTAGCCCTAACCAACCACAGCCTTGAGTTATTTTAGTTTGTTTGGTCCTTGGCTTTGGCATGATCTTAACTGGCTTCCTTTCCAGAGCTTCACTGTGTGTGAAAAGGTTTTGCTTTCATTTGTTTATGGAGTTATTTCTAGTGTCAGAATCAGAGGGAGACAGCTCTGGCAAAGATAAAGATTAGAAAGAAAAGTCATTGGAAGCGTTAGCCTTTGATCCCCAGAGTTTGCAAGGATGAATTTATTAGACTCTAAACGCCTCCAGTCAGGCCAAGGATTGTCTGGATGACTGGAGGACTGGGGGTGAACAGTACAAAAAGCATGTCTAAGGTAAGGATGTTTCCACCTGGAAGAATGGCTCAGTTCCAGCCCAATTCCTTATGGGTTTGTTAATTGGATTTGTTCTTGCAGTTAAGGCAAATCAGCATATATGCTAGTTAGTGGTTTCAGGCACTGCACAATTGGAATTCTGCTCAAGGAAAGGTTGGCCAAGAAAGAAAAGCACTTTCTCAAGAGGTTTACTCCTACTGGACCAAAAGAAAATTTACATGTTCAGCAAAGCCAGTAAGCAAAGTGAAATTTCTGGATGTCTAAATTTCATTACTTAGGATAGGAGATTCCAATGTGATGTATTTAAGCCTTCCCATACATGGGAAAGGCACTGGGTTAGGTAGGTCTCTGGAAAAAATTCGTGCATACAAAGTGTGTGGCCACAAACCCAGCAACTCATGTCCCACAAAACACCGTAGTCATATAATCATCTTCAGAATAAATCACAATGATTATTAGAAGTCGGTGCTACTGGCACTAGTTAGTGCAGGTGTGTCTAAAAGATCCCTATACTGAAGCATTCTTTACACACTGGATCTGTGGAGCTTGTTCAACTTACAGATGCAGCGGTTATTGTCCAGCCAGAACAGCTGGTACAATTCAAGTGTGTCTGGGGTTGCCACACTTGTAAGGTGTCACCTGGCCCTGGAGGGCCTGACAGGACTTTGGTAAGATTCAAGAGAAAGGATGCATGCGATAGACAGTTGAAGTCTTCCATACTAGACTGGGGATGGTAAGCTCAAAAGGCCATAGGATTAAATGCAATGTAAGATCCCAGATTGGATCGTGGGACAGAAAAAGAACATTCATGGAAGAAATGGTGAAATCTGAATAAAGCCTACAGTCCAGGAAAGAGTCGTACACCAGTGTTAACATCTTGGTTTTGGCAAAGGCTCCCCATGATGGAAGATGTCACACCAGAGGAGCTATGTGGAGAGTTTATGGGACATCTCTGAATGGTCATTACAACTTTTCTATAAATCCCAAATCCCCACAGAATTTTAAAAGTCAATTTTTAAAAGAAGTCTACGAGGCCAGCATGTAACACAGAGGAATGAAATGAGCCAGGTTGGGATGGACAGACACAACCTGATCGGCCCTTACTCTGTCTAGAAATTGCCCATTGCTCCCTTCCAATCAGTTGTTGCCATGTGGAAACACAAGCTCCAGGTTAAGGATTTTTCTGAGCTTTCAAGAGAATACAAAACTCGGCATACGTGTGTCTGTTTTTAAAACAATGGCTCGAAAAATGCAAAAACACATTAGAGACAAAGAAAATACAGTTACTCTGTGAAGACAAGAGGCCCATGTATAGGACTTCTCTTGTGGGCACCGAAGCAATAAGTGTACGAAAGGATGATCCAAAAAGCTTTAAAGATGTAGATTCTTAGGTCCCAACATTAGATGTTCTGATTAGGCAGATTTAGCGTCAAACCCAGGATCCTCCATTTTTATCGATGAAATGTATCCCAGTTGATTTTGACATACCAAGTTCATAAAAATGCTAAGAAACATTCCTTTAAGGACTGAAATCCCTTTTCTCTTGGCTTCTTCACATCCTTCATTTCACCTTCTTATTCTCTCTCTCATCATCAGTGATACAACTTCAAGGCCAATATTAACATACAAGTCCAGAACTGTTCTAATATGGTGACCACTAGCTACAAGTGGCCAGGAAGCAATCAAAATGTGGGGCTCTCCTAAGTGTCCATCAACAAATGAATGGATCAAGAAGATGTGGTTTATCTATATGATGGAATACTACATGGCAATGAGAAACAATGAAATCTGGCCATGTGAAGCAACATGGATGGACCTTGAGGGTGTCATGCTGAGCGAAATAAGTCAGGCAGAGAAGGACAAATATCATATGTGTGCACGTATAGGAGGATTAGGAGGAACTGGACGGAGGAACAAGGGGGAGAAGAAGGGCGGAAATGGTGGGGGAAAGGGAGAGAGGCAAACCATGAGAGACTCTTGAATGCTGACAAAAACTGAGGACTGATGGATGTGGGGGGGAGGAGGGATGAGCATGGAGGAGGACACTTGTGGGGATGAGCACTGGGTGTTATGTGGAAACTAATTTGACAGTAAACTATTTGTAAAAAAAAAAAAATGTGGGGCTTTCAGTGGAAAATACACACAGGATTTCAAAGACAGTACATATTTTAAAATGTAAAATATATTAATAAATGCTTATTGTTGATAAAAGGTTAAAATGGCAGTATTGTAGATATACTGGGTTCAGTAAAATATATTAAAATTAATTTCACCTGCTCTTAGGAAACTTAAAGTTACATGTGAGGCTTACACTTGTGACTCATGTTTTACTTCTGTTGGATGGTGCTGGTCTAGGACACGAGGGTAAAGGGGCTTGTGTTCCCTTCAGCCTTGGTGTATAAAGCAGAAGGCAGGCTTAGTGTTAATATGCCTGTAGCTCTGCCCAGAAAACCAGGACCAGGGATTTCACATCTGGGGACAGAGCTCTTAGGCAAACAGACACTGTTCGTGTCTTAGAAATCCTCTCTTGAGAGACAAGAGTAAGGAGCAGGCTGAGATCTGGGGTTCCTTGGGTCCTGGCCATTTTGACCTCTGCTACCAGAAGTAGGATTCAAAGCCATTCACACAAGATGTAAACTGGTACAGCCCCTCTGGAAAACAGTGTGGAGGTTCCTAAGGAAACTAACAATAGAACTCCCCTAGGACCCAGCAATAGCACTGCTAGGAATTTACCCAAGGGATACAGAAATGCTGAGGCATAGGGGCACATGTACCCCAATGTTCATAGCAGCACTCTCCACAATAGCCAAAACATGGAAAATTCCTAAGTGTCCATCAACAGATGAATGGATCAAGAAGATGTGGTTTATCTATACCATGGAATACTACATGGCAATGAGAAACAATGAAATCTGGCCATGTGTAGAAACATGGATGGACCTTGAGGGTGTTATGCTGAGCAAAATAAGTCAGGCAGAGAAGGACAAATGTCATATGTGTGCACGTATAGGAGGATTAGGAGGAACTTAACGGAGGACCTGGTTTTGAAAGAGTGTCCCAGTATCTACACACCCACCCGCACATTCTTTTGAGGATCCTTTTCTTGGTTTCCCCTGCCTGGGTCATGTGCATTGATCGTTGTTGTTGTTCTGGAACTTAACGGAGAAGAAGGGCGGGAATGGTGGGGAAAAGGGAGAGAGGCAAACCATGAGAGACTCTTGAATGCTGACAAAAACTAAGGACTGATGGATGTGGGGGGGAGGGGGGATGGGCATGGAGGAGGACACTTGTGGGGATGAGCACTGAGTGTTATGTGGAAACTAATTTGACAATAAACTATTTGTAAAAAAAATAAATAAATAAATAAAGTAAAAGAAGCAGATAAAAAAAAAAGCCATTCACACAAGTAATCTATCACAGAAGGATGGGTGGGGCAAGTACAGTTCATTGTAGGTACCATTTCCGGGAGATACAAGGAAAGCTACAGATTCTGCTAGGTATTAAATTGGGCACAGATTAAGACAATGCCTCTGATCCAATCTCAGATTAAGAAATAATATTTTTCAAAGACACGTATGAAGAGATTTTTAGAAACATTACAGGCTGATGTTAGAGTCTTTTGGTGAAGAAAAGTTAATAAACACGGACACGGGAAGGATAAAAATCTTAACACAAAAATGACCAAGTAGTTTGTAAGATCCCATTAATGGTTTGGTTTGAGCAGAACATCTCAAGCTCTATTTTCTATCTCATTCGTTCAAAAGATGCCATAGATGCCAAGTGCATTATGTCAGCACTTTCAATTTTTAATTTTTTAAAGACATTTATGTGCCTCAAGAGAAATTGTATCTAAGCATTTCTGATTCACTTAATGAATCATAATGCCATTTTGTAAGAACCATTTGATGTTCCAAAATACTCTTGATCTCCATTAGTAATCCTGTTTTCTTTCAACCTATAGGTCCTTTTGTGTCTTCCAGAAACTTGGATTTGGGTCTAAAATCAGCACCCACCTAGTTCAAGCAGTTTTACAACTTGGCAAAGATGAGTTTTCGTGACCTGGTTTTGAAAGAGTGTCCCAGTATCTACACACCCACCCGCACATTCTTTTGAGGATCCTTTTCTTGGTTTCCCCTGCCTGGGTCATGTGCATTGATCGTTGTTGTTGTTCTTAGTGAGTATCTCTATTCAGCATCTCATTTCCTTTGGTAATTAATTCTTTCTCCGTTTTCAAACTTTTGTCTGCAAGTCCCCAAACCCCAACTTCTGCTCTCGATTCCCAAAGCTCTTGCCATTCCAGCCTCTTCTGTACTACCCATTTTTCATCAAATTCAGCATTTATGTTAAATTTCCCTCTTGTAAACATCTGCCTTTACTCCAGGGTAGCCTTCCTTCTTCCTTGTTAAATTGCCCAAGGTTCTGCAATTTTTTTTCAGGTTGCTCTTTTATTCCCCTCCTTTCTATCCGTGGTACGTCAGAGATAGAAAATCTACACAAGACCTATCTTTCTGACTAGTAATGAAACACACCTGTAGCAACTGGCACTCTTGCAGAAGGGGTCATGTGTTCTTAGAAATCCAGAGGAGCTTAGCCATCTAGTCTATGGACCCCAGTGCAGACGACTATTTGAGACTATTCAAAACCTACCGACCTGACAGCACACGGTGATAGTCCCATTCATAGCTCAGCCTCTTATTTTTGATTTGTTGATGAGAAGGAAATGAAAAATAATGCACCAGTAGTAAGTACTGTTTTGAAGACTTTGAACTATGTGGACATTTCAGCAAATGTCATTTTCATAAAATAAAAGTATGTGTAGTCTGTATATTTTAAGTCGGAGCAGATGGTTTTAACGGACATATGACTACAAATTTGTCTTCCGGATTCCCATTTCTTACCACAGCGGTCCATTCAGTTTCTCACCCTTTCTATTCAGACAGAAATTTTCCCAAGATGCTGAGTCTTCCCCACCACAGCCTATTTGGGCTTGGATTCCTGAGGGAGGCTCCAAACCCTATTTTAAAAAATACACGGATTTCCTCTTGCTCCCCTAAGACCTTCCTCTGGGGGAGAGGACAGCTACCTGAGCCTAAGACTCAGAAGAATCAAGCAGTGAGGCAAAAATGCCTCTGCCCACTTGCAGAATCATCATTTACAAAAGAAGACACATTAAAATAAAGATCAGAAATAGGTCAAAGTCTAGAAATGAGAAGGAAGAGGGGGAGAAATACATCAGAGACCTCAGCTAAAAAGAGTTGCCAAATGTGAGCACTAAGTTAATCTCTAAGCCTCAAAGCAATCAGACCAAAAGGAGAGCTGTGTTTTATAGTTGTCAGTATCTGATCAAAGACTCTTATGAGTTCTTTGGTAGGGACTTGTCTTCTCCTGGCAGTAAATTCTTGGAGCTTTTTGTTGAATGGGTTTTTATATAAATGACAATGTAGACTAAATGTGGCTTACTGAAGATGCAGAAATGATTTTCTTATAGCCACTTCTTACACTGACCTGCAATAAACACTGAGGGCAGGCTGATTATTAAATCATAACTCAGTGAAGATATTTCTTTGGGGAGTTTAGCTAATGTGGTCCAGACCCATAACTTTCTGGTGATTTATCTTGACATACACATAGAGCTTGGAGGGCCTGGAGGAATGGATAGTTAGCATGACTCAGAGATACTCACCCTCGAAAATCCATTGTTTTCATGGATCCTCAGGCAGATCCTGGAGATTGGTCCATGTACTGGAAAGCAAAACGAGCCACATGCTCTGATGCACAGGGGTCGATGCTGAAGTTTTATCATGAGATAAATATTTCTGCATCTTGAAGGTAGGACTAGTCTGACTTGCCCTGGTTTTAGGCTAAAAATCCCCATCTACTTATATAGTTAGGGGCCCATTTACCTTGGTCAAATAATTACTTGACTAATTACCCCACTGAAGCTTGAAACTTCTCATATACAACAAGATTGGGACAAATGTGACTTGTCAACTTTAAAGGCAGTTGTCTGTTGCCGTCATGAAATAACCTACCTATGGCACACTCAATGAGAGAATTTTAAGCTGTTCTTCCTGTGATAAGACTCCAAAATGTACCCTCATTTGCTTGTAGGTCTTTCAGATAGAGACTTCTTCAGCACCAGAAATAGTAGAGAAAAAGCCAGTCCGCACGGCCCAAAGACAAGAAATGATATAAAATAATGTTTTCCCTTTGAAATCCTGGACCAGAAGAGAAGGTCAGCATTCAGAGGAACTTTGCAGCTATTATTTGTAGCTCATAAAGATCCAAAGCCCTGGGGGTTAGGGGTGTACTGATTTGTATGAGCCCCATACAGGGTACTGGTTGCCAGCAACGCTGTGCAGACTCCACTTCCGGAGCATGGATATGTTGACTGAGCTTGTCACAGCCCTTCAGCAGCCTGCACCCTAAAAGCCAGCCTCTGACAATGGCAACAGTCACCAACGTTCATAGAAGAGGTAGCACCATAACGTCAATGCTCCACTGTAGAGCACTGAAGCTAGTTACTTCTCTACCCACCCCAGGCTACGCGCCAAATAAGTTGCCAGTGCCCAGCGTAGGGAAGTGAATGTTTGTGGAGTAAATAAATGGATGAGTGCCAGTTAGCATAAAGTCAACAGAAATTCTGGGGCTGGAGCCAGTGACCTCAGCTTGATAACCATGCTGACAGGAGGGAGGCTGTGACCCATGACTACAGCAGACAGGGAATGATAATGAAAATGGATCCTGAATTCCCAGCAGTTCAGAAGTGTGAGATCCTCTTGATTAAAAGAGAGAAGGTAAGAGGACCAAATCAGTTAGTTGAATCTGTCTACAGCTCTGATTAAGTACACGGTGTCCTGACTATAGGACCAGAAGAAGCCAGTGGCACTTCTCTATTCTTTCTTTTCCCAGAGAGACTCATACCCGCCCCCCTCCACTCTCATCTATAGATTAAGTGAGCCATGGAAGACAACCAGGCTCATGATTCTCAGAGCTTCAAGAAAATACCAGCTCAGAAATTCAGATTTCATTGGTTCAGGGAGGTCATGGGCATTGGTAGTTTTTAAAAGCCGCCCCCTCCCCCATGCCAGTTATTTTAAAGTGAACTAGGGGTTGAAAGCCACCATCCCAGTCCAACAATAAATCGTCCCTCACCTCCAGCATGCACATGTTCCTTCGTGTGAATCGTTTGGGTGCACATCCTGTCCCTCCTTCGAGAAATCTGAAGGATTGCATTCTCAGTTATGTTATTCATTTTCAAGTATTACTCAAGATTGCTTATCCAGAATGATGGAGGTCTGACTTATTTGCTATTAAAGATTTGTCTGAGGTTTACATGGCATGACTTCAGAAGAACACTGTGATTTTATAATTATGTTTTCATATATTTGCATACAGTTATAAATTATGCTTTAAATGAGGTGTCACTACTGCACCATCATACACTTTAGCCAATAATAAATACCCAAAACTAGAAATGAGTTTTTAAAAAGCCAAACTATGGAAACTCATAAGGAATCAGTGAGAGTGCTGTGGCATTACCACCCATGACTCTACTGACCTGGCCCATGGATCGCACCATCCTCCTGCACCATGCCTCACATCAACCATCCCTCAATTATTTCAAAGGCATCATTATTTTTAAAACATGGCTTCCCATTTAAAAAGCCTCTGAGAATTCTGTGGATTGCAAGACTTTTAGGGATTTTGACTTTCAGAACTTCTCTTGTTTTTCCAGGCAAATTAAGGAGGTAGGGAGAAGGCTTTCTGCTGAGCAGTGATGAGAAGAGAACACTGATTGAGACATTTCCAGACAGTTCTGTGGGATTATAGCCCTGTTTTTATTTTCCTAAAAGAAGAAGTCTTCAATCTTCTAGCCCATTAAAAACTTCCCATGTGCAAGTAGGTCCTCCCTGATGATCTTCTCCAAACATGTTAAATAAAGAAAGGTCATTGGTAGGATTCCTTAATTAACATTCTCAAACAATAAAACTAAATTCTAAAATTACTTCCAAAACAAGAAATGTGTGCTCACATTAGGAATTTGAACCAAACTCTCCAGGAAATTCTAGATGAGTTCATTCAAAAGATAATAAAGTAGAGAAAACATTCATCTCCTTTTGGAGGTAAGTGACGCAATTGCATTCCTTGATATGTAATGTTTTAGTTCAGAAAATGCAACCTTTCTCAAGTATATTCTGTAAAAGCTGGCAATCCACAGCTGACCTCTATGTGCTGCCCGGCGTGCATCCTTCTCTCCTCGCCACCCACAGAATCAGTACAGGGACAAGATAGAACGAATGGGCTAATGCCCCAGCCAGAACATTTGGTTGCATCATACCAGTTGGTGGGTTAATATTACCCCTACAGAGCAAATTGTAATAAATGTAATTCTTCTTTGCTGCCCTTTATAGGAGTGTGGCAGAGCCTGTCTAGCTGGCCATTAGACCTCTTTCTCCTTCCTCCTGGACGCACATGTAGATTTGCGGAGTTAGTGTGCCTGTGTGATCTATTCCTGTCCAGTGACTCACTTACTATAACACTCCCATGTGTGATTCTCTGTGCTTCCCCGCCTCCCCCCTCCCCATTGATAAGCTTAAAAATCACATCTGATGATTGCAGAGGCAGAAGTTGGAAGGTACCTGGGTCACCGAGTCACTTCTTTCAAGAGATCCATCTACCAATGAGGAATGCTTGTTTTAAAATATATTTGGACTAGAGAGAAACTCTCATGAGTAGAGTCACTGTAAGTAAGGGGTGAATCTAGTATAGCAAAAAGAGTTATCCTGTTATTACATAGATTTTTCTGCGGATATTCTTGGTTTCTCTAAGTCCTCGAGGACTAGCATCCTGCATTGCCCTTACCAGTTGTCTTCTCATCTTGAATCGCTTCTCTGATCCTCAGCTGGAATACCTGAGCCCCCACATCTCCTGTCTCCATGCTAAACTCCCATCTGGCCTGCTGAGGACCTCCTGCCTTTGGATTTCTTCATGACAGGACTGAGCTGCCCTGGCAGGGTGATAGCTCAGTGCTTCTTTGCCTTCTGTTCAGCTTTCCTGCCACATCTCACCACCAATAAACCCGAACTCTCACTTCAGTTTGTGTCCCCTCATTTCGCTGGCATGTCTGAGTCCTGGCTCTGCCCCTCCCAGTCTGCTTTCTTTGACCACTGACAGACACCTCCTGTCCAAGCTCTAGGCCAGTGGTTCTCAAAGTGTGGCTCCTGGACCCACAGCATCAGTATAACCTTGGAGCTTGGTAGAAATTCAAATTCTCAGGCCTCAGCTTCTCTCTGTGTTCACGAGTATTCTTGTCTAATCACTCATTAACAGGTTGGCTCTGTTTGGACTACAATGATCCCTGACAACTATTGATCATTTTACTGTCTCCATAGTTTCCTCTTTTCCGCAATGATTTAAAGTTGGAATTATGGGGTGTCTGGGTGGCTCAGTCGGTTGAGCGTCTGACTTTGGCTCAGGTCATGATCTCACGGTTTGTGGGTTTGAGCCCCGAGTCGGGCTCTGTACTGACAGCTCAGAGCCTGGAGCCTGTTTCAGATTCTATGTCTCGCTCTCTCTCCGACCCTCCCCTGCTCGCTCTCTCTTTCTCTCTCTCTCTCTCTCAGAAATAAAAATTTTTTTTAAAAAAATTATAAAGTTGGGATTATATACTATGTAGTCTTTTCAGGTTACCTTCTTTCACTTAGTAATCTGTACTTAATATGCATTTCTTTTTATAGATAGTTCATTTCCTTGTAGCACTAAATAATATTTCATCATCTGGATGTGCAACAGCTTTTCTTGTCCATTTACTTACTGAAGGACATCTTGGTTGCTTTTAAGTTTTAGCAATTATGAATAATGCTGCTATAGACATCTGTGTGCAGGTTTCTTGGCCTTAACAAGTGATTCTTAATCATTTTTCTGATGTGATACACATAACAGATGGCATTCATAATGAGCTATGAGCAGGTACATAAGGTAGAATCCACTGTAACAGGAAACCCAAAGTAACAAAGGCTTAACAGGGAGAATGTCTTTCTCTCCATCATGATCTACGTCTCTGCACCTAGTTCTAGAGTTCAAGGTTGGAAGAAAGCTCCACGGCCATCACCAACCCAACATCCATCTATCTTTACACTCTACCATCCTGGAGTGTGTTTTCTATTCTAAGGTCATCTCATGAGGAGGTGAAGATTTAACCACTGCATCCACAGTGTAGACAATAGGAAGAAAGAATCCAAAGTAAAATCCAAGCGTTCCCTCCCAGATAAGCCAGCTCTCTTTAAGTAACCTTTTTGCAAGTCCCAGACACTATTCAGTTCCTATTTCATCAGCTGGAACTTAGTCATAAGGCCATACTTAGCTGGGAGAAAGGCTGGGCATCCTGCTACCCCAAGTAAGACAGAAGTTTTGCCAGAAGGAGAGATTGGAAGAAAGCAATTAGGCTTGTTTCAGCTAGGGTTATTTGGGCAACCTGGCTTTAATGCACTTTACTGTGCTTTGTAGATACTGTATTTTTTATAAATTGAAGGTTTATGCTTTGAGCAATCTCTCAGTACCATTTTTACAATAGCATTTTCTCACTCATGTCTCCTTATTACATATTTTGGTAATTGTCACAATATTTAAAACTCTTTTATTTCTCTGATACTTGTTACCGTGATCTGTGATGTTACTATTGTAATTGTCTTGAGGTACCATGAGCCACGCCCGCAGAAAATTAATCAATAAATGTGTGTGTTCTGACCACTCCACCAACTGGCCATTCCCCATCTCTCTCCCTTTCCTCAAGGTCTCCCAATTCCCTGAGACACAACAATATTGAAATTAAGCCAGTGAATAACGCTACAGGGGCCTACAGTGTTCAAGTGAAGGGAAGAGTTAGGTTTCTTACTTTAAATCAAAAGCTAGGAATGATTAAGCATAGTGAGGAAGGCAAGTCAAAAGCCAAGAAAGGCTGAAAACTAGGCCTCTTGCATGAAACAGATAGCCAAACTGTGAATGCAAAGGAAAAGTTCTTAAAGGAAATGAAAAGTGCTCCTCCAGTGAACACACAAATAATACAGTGAAACAGCCTTATTGCTGATATGGAGAAAGTTTTAGTCGTCTAGATAGAAGATCAAACCAGTCACAACACTCCCTTAATCCAAAGCCTAAACCCAGAGCAAAGCTCTCACTCTCTTCAATTTTACAAAGGCTGAGAGAGATGAGGAAGCTCCAGACAAAAAGTTTGAAGCCAGCAGAGGCTGATTCATGACATTTAAGGGAAAAAAAAAATCTGCCTCTGTAACATATAAGTGCAAGGTGAAGCAGCACGTGCTGGTGTAGAAGCTGCAGCAAGGTTTTCAGAAGATTCAACTAAGATAATTTATGAAGGTGGCTACACTAAATGAGAGATTTTTAGATTTTCACTTTGAAGAGCCTTCTATCGGAAGATGTCATCTAGGACTTTCATAGCTACAGAGGAGAAGCCAATCTCTGGCTTTAAAACTTCAAAGGATAGGCTGACTCTCCTATGAGGGGCTAATGCATTAGGTTGAAGCCAATGCTTATTTACCATTCTGAAAATCCTAGGGCTCTTGAAGAATTATGCTGAATTTACCCTGCATGCACTCTGTATATACAGCAACAAAGCCTGGATGACAGCACATCTGTTTGAAGCACGGTTTACTGAATATTTTAGGCCCACTGTCGAGACCTACTACTCAGACAAAAGATTCCTTTCAAAACATCCCCGCTTATTCACAACTCTCCGGGTCACCCAAGAGCTCTGATGGAGATATACAAGGAGATAGCTGTTTTCATGCCAGCTAATGCCATATCCATTCTGTAGCCTATGGATCAAGGAGTAATTTCAAATTTCAAGTCTCATCATTTAACAAATGTATTTTGTAAGGCTACAACTTCCATGGATACTGATTCCTCTATGGATCTGATCAAAGTCCATTGAAAATCTTCTGGAAGGGATTCGCCATTCTAGATGCCATTAAGGACATTTGTGATTCATGGGAAGAGGTCAAAATATCACTGATAACAGGAGTTTGGAAGAAGCTGATTCCAGCCCTCATGGACAACTTTGAGAGGTTCAAGACTTCAGTGGAGGAAGTCAATGCAGATGTGGTGGAAAGAGCAAGAGAACTAGAATTAGAAGTGGAGCCTGAAGGGATGCCTGGGTGGCTCAGTCGGTTAACAGTCCAACTTCAGCTCAGGTCACGATCTCATGGTTCATGGGATTGAGCCCTGCGTCAGGCTCTGTGCTGACAGCTCAAAGCCTGGAGCCTGCTTCAGATTTTGTATCTTCCTCTCTCTCTCTCAGAAATTTTAAAAACATTAAAAAAATAAAAACAAAAAAACAAGCGGAGCCTGAAGATGTGACTGAATTGCTGCAACCTCATGATACAACTTTGATAGATGAGGAGTTGTTTCATAAGAGAGACCAAAGAAAGTGGTTTCATGAGATGGAATCTACTCCAGGTGAAGATGCTAGGAAGACTGTTGACATGACAACAAAGGATTTAGAATACGACATAAACGTAGTTGATAAACCAGTGGCATGATTTGAAAGGACTGACTCCAATTTTGAAAGAATTTCTACTGTGTAAAATGCTATCAAACATCATTGTATACTATAAAGAAATCATTCATGAAAGGAAGAATTCACTAATGTAGCAAACTTATTTTGGCTTACTTAAGAAATTGCCACAGCCACCTGTCTTCAGCAACCACCACCCGAATCAGTCAGCAGCCACAACATGGAGGAAAGACCCTCCTCCATCAGCAAAAAGATTACAAGTTGCTGAATGCTCAGATGATGGTTAGCATTTTTTAGCAATCAAGTATTTTTTAGTTTAAGTATATACATTGCTTTTTTTTTTTTTAGACATAATTCCATACACTTCAGAGACAACAGTGGAGTGTCAGCATAACTTTTATATGCACTGAGAAACCGAAAAATTCATTTGACTTGCTTTACTGCAATATTTGCTTTATTGTAGTGGTTGAGAACCAAACCCATAAGATCTCCAAGGTACGCCTGTGTATGTATGTAATACTGAAGTACTGACACCAACTCCTTCTCTTTCTCTTCGCCTCAGGTAAGGAGATTAATCTGAGAGGAAGAGGGCCAGCCTGGAGTCTGCTTTAGTTGCTAGTTGAAAAATAAACCATTTGCACACTTGGGGGCTTTGTATCATTCTGTGGATGTACCTCAGAACCCAGTGGGATTTGTCAAGGTGTTGAGACATTAAGACCGAGAACACGGCCTATATAAAGTAGGTAGCTGGGTCTATAAAAAGAAAGAATGGGCTGGGATATATGAAAAAAGTGACAGGATGGATTTTACAGCTAGACATGCAGCTTTTACATGAAAAGAAATGATAAGTACTTGGAGGCTTCTGGTAGGAATGTCAGCAATATGGTTGTGGTGGTTGTAATGGAGAATCTGTAGCTAAATACACTTGGTTTTGGAGGCTCTCCCGCGGATGGAATGGCACCAAATGTGGTAGCTGGTTACCTCAGCAACCCGCACCAGACCAGCCTCCTGGAATTGATGCCTTTGGGTCATCCCCTCCCTTGATTGTGGGCTGCTCTGTGACCACTTTAACCAGAAGTGAAACTGTGCCAGGGGCCTGGCTAGTGTTAAGAAGGTCTGGAAGTTTCTATTTCTGCTTCTTGAATATCCTGAGCTGCCATGTAAGAAGTCTGGCTACGCTGCTAGAGAAGCCATGTGGAGAGATTCGGAGAAGAGGCCACATGGAGAATGGACAGCCCTGGGACTGCATGAACAGAGGTAGTGAGTCCAGGAGTCCCAGCCTCCAAGCAAAGGCCAGACCTGGGCCTTCCTGCAGCTGAATGCAGCCACATGATGGCCACTCGCAAGCCCATATTGAATAATTAAGGGAAATAAAATGGTTGTTGTTTTAAGTCACTATGTTTTGGGGTGGTACCCAGCAATAAGTGACTAAAACACCATCACCTCTCCGAACACATCTACGGGCTTGAGGTGGAACCCTGGCTGATGTGGCTGCCACAGCCTCTCCCCAGCCATCATGGCTGCCTAAACAGCCCTGACCGGCCTCTGTCACCACAGCCAAGGGAGTCAGTGTCCTCTGGACTCCTGCAACCTCCCATCAGAACCACTCCGTAATTCCATAGCCCTGAAATTCCCCCTCTTCCATCTCCCTCCTCCTGACTCAGTCAGAAAAAATGGAGGCATTTCTGACAGAAGCCCCCTTTCCCTTCCTCCTCATCCAGTTTCCCAAAAGGAGTTCACTCCACCTCATCTTTGGAACCCCATTAACAAAGCGAGCCCAGTGTGTGTTTGTGCATGCATGCATCAGAGGCGCTTAACTGCAAATGAATCAAGTCTTATTCTAGAACTGTGGTCAGAAAAATGAGTTCCTGGCAACTCCAATTGGCATCTGGAACAGATTTTCCCATAAAAAGCAGTATTATAGGTGATTTTCGGTTCTGTGATACTATTAGAACCATAGTTCAGCCACATTGCTGGTTAAATAGATATTTAGGAGCTGCCCTGGGAACATAATTACCTTTTATAACACTGTCCTAATGAGAACCAAGATCCAAATGACTGTCTTAAGGATGAATTTTTGGAAGCAACCTGATTTTAAGTTGGAAACTCTCATTCTATATTGAGCACCAATTATATAGTAGATGCTGTAGAGTAAGTAGGAGGAAAAAATAATATTGTGACTTCTAAGAATTTATAGTTTTTTGGGGAGATGTAACACATGAGAAACAATAAGCAAAACAGTCTATGAGCAATTCTAAACTTATGTGAGACCGACCAGTGAGTGCCTCTTAAGGGTGCAAAATTAAGCCCAAAAGGTTTCTTTCTTGTTGTTTATTTACATCGGCTTCCAGATACCTGTTTCAAAAGGTCTTGTGGATGCATCCTGTTCATAATTGCCCCCACGCCGTTTCCTGTTAAGAGGAAAGGGATAGGCAGGTATAGGTATAGGAGGCACTTGTATTCGGCTGGCTATTTAGTAATGAAATGGGTGGATTCTGGAGCTTGGGAATTAACTATAGGAGGGCAACAGCCTGGTGGCCAGATATAAACCCAGGGCTCCTTACCATTGGCCTCACAAAGGGCCACCAAAGAGGCCCCACCACTGTGCTTCTCAATGTGTGGTCTGGGAACACCTTTATTGGAGTCGCTGGGGTAAGGGGCGGGGCACTTACTAAAAATGCTGATTCTTTGGCCGCAGCCCAGATCTTGCAGTGAGTCTTGGGAACCTCTATTACTGATAAACTTCCTAGCTGATTCTTATGCTGATACAGATTTGAATCAAATTGAGCCACCCGAGAGATGGAAATGTCCCACCAAAATACTCAGGAGTATTCCCCTGGAAAATTATGGAGGACCCGGACACAGGTCTGAGCCCCTTCACCTTGGTAAACTTGTGGGTGCCAGCCAAGCTTCTAAAAGAAAACAAACACTTTCAAATTGCTGGGCATGGAATGGGGGCTTTTGCACACTCTTCCAGCACTTTTTGTCTCTATTTCCATCCTGGGCACAGCACTGTGCATACACTGCAAACATGTCTACGGCATGTGGACTGAAACCCAGCATCTGGTTTAAAAAAATGAGGTTTTCAAACATGATCTCTTTGGAGGGGTAAGGTGCCAAGGGAGATACGGCCTCCCAGGAAGACGCTATCACATGGAAATGTAGAAGCAAATTTCTCTGGAACTAGAAAATGTACTTTGAATAAGATTACACAACTCATACAAGAACCAAGTGTACTCCTCGCTTGGGTCTCTTGCCATTGAGACCATCGTGCTGCCCTCCAGGACACGTGGGTTCCTTACCATCGACCTGCAGTCACGCAAATGCAAGTACCACAGCACTGTTTTTCATTATTCGGGATGAAATCATTTCAGAAATAATACTGAGAGGGAGGGACACACGCCCACGTAGCAGGGGTGTTGCATCTGTTACCTCTGGGAAGGGATGCTGCTGTCCAGGCAAGGACAACAGAGGCGCGGACTCTTGGCTTCTCCCTTGCAGAAGCCTCGGCCCAGGACTTAAATAGAAGATTTGAATATGGAATTAGAGCTACTTTCATTTTCTGCAGTACCGTCCATTACCCTCGGACTAGGGAAAGTTGCTCGGACTGAAGCAAGGAAGATACTAATCCAGTTGGGTCCCTTCCCCACCACGGGTCAATTTCCAACCAAGTTTGAGGATCTCCGTGGACATGGGACCTGTGCCCTGCACCCTGCTAAAGCCCAGAGAACACAAAGCAAGTACTGAAGGGCCTCGAACAGCCCCTAATATCTTCTTAGGCCTCCGAAGAACAGCCAAGTATGTCCAGGGGCAGGAAATGACTAAGACGTGAACTGTTTAGGCGAGTATCAGGGGATTGGAGGGGACACACATCTCAGAGAATGTCAGCCTGGGAAGATGCCTCAGTCTCACTGCTGCCTCCTCCAGTGCCTTAGAAGCGTAGCCACTGGGACTTAGACTCAGTCCTGGGAAGGTGGACAGGAAACCTGAACGGACTGAGATTTGGGTTTGGCCACTCACTGGAATGAGCTCAAAGTGGACATGAAACTCACATAGGTTCAAAAAGGTTGAACAGCCTCATCTTTCTCACACATCTACATTTCCGTGTATTATTACTAGCTTTAGAAACTGACTAATGGCACACAGATGATGCTAAATACTCCTCATGTAGTTGAAGCCAAAGTGCTGTGGTAGGAAAACCCATCAGTCTGAGGCCCCCTAGGAGCCCTTCAGTTCAGAGCCCTAACCTGCCCATTAGGTTCTTAGAAAAATCCAGAGAAGGAGCCAGTACTGTGCCTGTCAGTCTGGATGATTCAACATCTGGTGGCAGGGCTGATTAGCTGCAGAACTTGAGATGAGGTGGACAATTGTTCTCTACCTTCTCCCCACCAGAGAGGGACTCCGGGAACCTGGCTAATGTGAAGATGGAATGGCCCCATGCCACAAAGAGTGCTTCTATCACTGCCTGAAAAAAGCCATCAAAGGCCTTTGAAGGTAGAAAACATTATAAATATGCTGTCAGGTGACTCACTGGAGCCCAACGTGGTCATCTTAGGATTCCAAAGCTATTCGCCAATTAAAGCCTAGGATTTCCTATTGAAATGCAAGATTTTGATCACGACATTCACACTGACTCAAAGATCTAAATGTGTACAGTGTTAAACCATATTCTGACCAGACCTGAATGCTCAAAGATTCCTCCTGTATTTATCAAAATTATGGTTGCGTTATAGTTTCAGGACAGGACTATCAAGTTGTGTACTCTGTTTCCATTTTCCTTCTTTTCCTTTATCTTTTCTTATTTGAGTATTTCTCATTTTCACTTGACACAATTCTTTTTCCCTCCTCTTTATTTACTCCTATTACTTCCTTTCTCCTCTTCTATTTCACTTTTCCTCTTCACTTAATTCTGTTCTTCTTCCATCCTTCCCTCAACAACCCCCAATAATGTTTATATTTATTTATTTATTTTAAATTTTTTTTAATGTTTTATTTATTTCTAGAGGAGAGAGAGAGAGAGACAGCGTGAGCAGGGGAGGGTCAGAGAGGGAGGGAGATACAGAATCTGAAATAGGCTCCAGGCTCAAAGCTGGAAGTCAGCACAGAGCCCGACATGGGGCTCGAACCCACGAACCGTGAGATCATGACCTAAGCGAAAGTCGGACGCTTAACCGACTAAGCCACCCAGGCACCCCATTATAATGTTTATATTTAAAAGTGTATTTATATTTCCTCCTTTCCTTCCCTTTTTGTCCATTCTTTCAAGTTTATTTATTTTGAAAGAGAGACAGACAGGCAGAGAGAGGGAGAGAAAGAATCCCAACCAAGTTTCACACTGTCAGCACAGAGCCCAATGTGGAGCTCCAACTCACGAACTGTGAGATCATTACCTGAGCCAAAATTAAGACCTAGCCGCTTAACTGATGCTTATCTGAGCCACCAGATACTTTTTTTTTTTTTTTGCCCATTCTTAATCCTATTACTCCTCAACAATGATTAGCATCGACTAAGTACTTATTAAGTCCCATGCCCTCTTCTACTCTACAACACACACCTAAGATCTCCCCTTTGCCTAAATCTATCATATCCCTCCCCTATGAAGGGTGTGTCCATCAGGCACCACATATACCTCAGCTTCCCCTGTCTCCTACCACCGGCATATCTAGGGAACATGCTCAAGTCTCCATTTTCTTTCTTTTTAAAACGTTATTTATTTATTTATTTATTTATTTATTTATTTATTTATTTATTTATTTTTGAAAGAGAGAGAGAGAAATCCCAATCCCAAGCAGGCTCCACAGTGTCAGCACCGAGCCCAATGAGAGGCTTTAACTCATGAACTGTGACATCATGACCTGAGCTGAAACCAAGAGTCGGACCCTTAACCAACCAAGCCACCCAAGTGCCCCATCAAATGCTCCATTTTCACATCATGCCTTGGGCCAGTGACCTTCCTTTCTTCCCATGCTATGACAGTTCTGAGCCCATAATTGCTTCAATGGTCAGAATTTTCCCACAGTGGCATTCCTCTCTCTTCTATGTATAACTGTGTGTGTGTGTGTGTGTGTGAGTGTGTGTGGTAGAGTGCACCAGTTTCCATTTTTTCGGAAAGCTTTCTTTGAAAAACAAAACACTTTGACCCTAAGTCTATCAAAACTGAATGACCTCAGTGGGCCCTTTATACTATTTCTCCCTCATCTTGTCACTTTCCTGCTCTCCCAGACAACACGCAATTCCACCATCCTCACTCTTAGTTGATGATCTTGCTTCCTAAGTGACCAGGCAAAGGGAGGCAATCAGAAAAGAACTTCTGAAACTCTCACTGCCACATCCACCCACCTACCTCTCTGGCCCATGGAACCCTCCCTTCTACTGGTCACTGTGGAGGAGGCGTGTATACTCCAGCTGGGCTGACCCCCTCCCTGGGCACTTCATCCCATTTTCCCCACCTGCCCAGAGACCTTGCTTCTCCAAATCTCCCCATTTCCTGACTAGGGGGAACTCTGTCTCCCAACTCTGTACTGGTTTGGTTCCAACACCACAAAAATAAAGGATTCCAGCTTCCTTATTAAAGGAGGAAAAAAAAAAACCCTTAACTTCACTTACCCCCTCTAGACAGTGCCCATTTATTTCCTTATCATTGAAGCAAAAACTCCTGCAAAGACCTACTTTCATGGTCTGTAATCCCTCCACTCTCACTCCCTTTAATACCATGGAATCATCCAGTCAGGCTTGTTTCTACCCCCAATTCCATCAAAATCACTTCACCTGCAGACAATACAAATGGCCTTACATTGTTCAACACACTGGACAGGAGTCCAGAGCATCAGATGCTGCAGGTTGCTCTCCTTCGCACACATCACTGGCTTGGTTTTCCACATGCTGCAGGCTGCTCTGGTTTTCCTCCTTCTTTCTAGTTGTTTCTGATCAGATTTCACCTATCTCCATAATTTCTAAACCACTAGTTATCAACACTTAGCAGGAAAACAATCACCTGGAGGCCGATCACCCTCGTTAGGAAGGACCCCACCCCAGGAGTTTCTGGTTCGGTAGGTATGGGCTGGCCCAAGAATTTGCTAATCAGGTTCTCAGGTTGCTGTTGATCCGTGGAACAGTTTTAGTGGCAGTGCCTAACTCTTCTATCATTATTCACTTCAGTGATGGTATTATATCCTTACAGTTTCAATATTTCTACATGCTGAAAACTACCAAATTTGTATTTCCAGGTTCGCCCTCTGCTCTGACCTCCAGAGTCATGTATCTACCTGAGTTACCTCCTGGTTTGTGTGGCTAATAAGCAACTCCGCTTTAATAGGTCCAACCTGAGCTCCTGAGAGTCCCTCCCAGACCCTGCTCCTTCCATGGCTCTCTCCTCAGTCAGCAGCAACTTCAATCTTTTTTTTTTTAATGTTTTATTTATTTCTAGGAGAGGGAGAGAGACAGCGTGAGCAGGGGAGGGTCAGAGAGAGAGGGAGTCACAGAATCCGAAACAGGCTCCAGGCTCTGAGCTGGCAGTCAGCACAGAGCCCGACGCGGGGCTTGAACCCACGAACCACGAGATCATGACCTAAGCGAAAGTCGGACGCTTAACCGACTAAGCCACCCAGGCGCCCCGGCAACTTCAATCTTCTAATGGCTCATGTCAAAAACCTGGCAGTCATTCAAGAGTTCTCTCTACTTTAACAGTTCACTTCAGTGCTTCAAATAACCGTATTAGTTTTAAAATAAAATATATCTGGAATTCAGCCAGTTCTCACCAACCCCTATGCTGCAAACTTGATCCAAGCCAGCGTGATCTCCTTACTGGATTATTATAGTAATTTCTTAACTGGTCTTTCCTCTTCCACAGTCTTTACAATCTATTCTTTTTTTATGGTACTTTAAAAATATAATTTATTGTCAAATTGGTTTCCATACAACACCCCATGCTCATCCCAACAAGTGCCCTCCCTCAATGCCCGTCACCCACTTTCCCCTCCCCTTCCCCCATCCAGCCTCAGTTTGTTCTTATTATTTACGAGTCTCTTATGGTTTGCCCCCCTCCCTCTCTGTAACTTTTTTTTCCCCTTCCTCTGCCCCATGGTCTTCTGTTATGTTTCTCAAGATACACATATGAGTGAAAATATATGGTATCTGTCTTTCTCTCACTGACCTTTTTCACTTACCATAATACCCTCCAGTTCCATCCATGGTGCTGCAAATGGACAGATTTCATTCTTTCTCATTGTATATATAAACCACATCTTCTTTATCCATTCATCAGCCAATGGACATTTAGGCTCTTTCCATGATTTGGCTGCTGTTGAAAGTGCTGCTGTGAACATTGGGGTACACGTGCCCCTATGCATCCGCACTCCTGTATCCCTTGGGTAAATTTACAATCTACTCTTAATAAAGCAATTAGAGTGACCTGGCTGGCCCCAAACCCTGTGGCTCCAGTACAGCATCAGCCAATGGTGCTCCTGGGATGAGAGGATGTGCTTCCTGGTGCCACCACTATGGGAAACATTCCTGGCTTAAGGTTTTCAAAACGCCATTTGCATATAGTGGTTTTTTGTTGTTTTCTTAAATTTATAGCAAGCGACTGACACATCAGTAATGTAGTAGTTATAAAGTAAAAAAGCTCTATTGTAAAAGGACGACCAAAGCATAATTCCTATGTCATAACAGTGGTACTTAAAAACTACTTTAGGCTAGTCTTCAAGTGAAGCCTCCTTACTATCACAGAATTTGAACTTGGGCCTAGTAGTTCAGAGTGTGTGCTCTAGGGGCACCTGGGTGGCTCAGGCGGTTAAGTGTCTGACTTTGGCTCAGGTCATGATCACATGGTTTGTGGGTTTGAGCCCCGTGTCGGGCTCTGTGCTGACAGCTAGCTCAGAGCCTGGAGCCTGCTTGAGATTCTGTGTCTCCCTCTCTCCCTGACCCTCCCCTGCTCACGCTGTTTCTCTCTCTCTCTCTCTCTCAGAAATAAAAAACATTAAAAAAAAAAAAAAAAAGAGTGTGTGCTCTAAAGACGGACAAAAGGATTCATATCTTTCCTCTTGAGCAAGTTACCCTTAGCTTTCCTCGTCTGGTTGTAAGATTGTGAATTAATGTAAAGGATGGAGAGGAGTACCTAGCACCTAACTGGCAGTGTTCAATTATAGTTATGATGATTAGCTACTGTCTGGTTCAGAATACTGAGACACAAAAACTAAAGGGACCCTGTGAAAAATGGCTGTCACTCCTTTTCCTGCTTCGGTTCTTGCTAGGACCTGCACCCTCCTCACCTTACACACATCTTATAGAAGAGATAATGTCTGTCCTCCTGGTAAAGGTCAGGGAGTTAATGATTTCTTTGGAGTCTTCCAGCACAATTGATAGCTTAACATCAATAGGGAGCAGCTGGGTGGGGTCATCATGAATATTTTCCAAGACTACTGACTCATTAAGACCCCTGACTCCAAGGCATAAGTCACTTACAGAGAAGATTGTGGAAGACCACCATCCTCAATTAAAAACCCCAGACCCCAAGCAAAGATAAGACTCCCTCTCTTTTTCCTTCTGAGTCTCTCACTCTGTCTGTATCTGCATTATCTCTATGTCTTCAATAAACTCTGCTCTAGCTTCATCTCAGCTCGTGTTTGAGGTCTATCCTATGTAAAGCCAAGAATGTTCTTGGCTGGTCCTCTGGGACCCCCTCCGAGTCCTTAGACCCAGCCAGCCTGCATCAACATTGAAGAATGACTTGTACATCTTTTTATCCTCACTGTTTGGCAAACCAGACTTTTTTTTTTTTTTTTTTTTTTTTTGGCCTCCTTCAGGCATAAGGGAGAATTGTAGTTGAATTTAGCCATGGAAATGTTAACTGTCTCAAAAGAGGAAGCTTACAGGCCAGAAAATTATTTTAAAATGAATTATTGGGTAGGAAAACAACCATCATATTCTCTCATGTGATACCCTTTCCTATGCATTTTCAAAGGAAGATTCCTTATGTGTCACATTTTCTTCTCTGGGAGCTCCTCTTACGCCTGCCTGGCTTCTGGATGTGGAAGACCCTCGTTCTGTCTGAGTGATAGCAGTCACTTTATATCCAAACACTCAAGAAGCATGTGCCGGCATTCCCAGCATATCATGGCAGTGGGTATGCATCCATATGCACAGACAGGAGAGATCCACTTTCCTACTGGGTAACGCTGCTTAGACGATGCACATGAAAGCATAACTCACTTGCACACGGTTATGGAAAGCCTGACTCCTTCAAGGCCAGCCCTCAGACTCTGGGAGCTTTGATGGTACATGGCTAGCCCTTCACCTGGGCTCACTTTGCCTCTGGCAAAAGTTTGATTGACACTTACTGCCAAGGTGGTTGTCACCAAAGCCCATTTTTGTTCTACACACCAGTAGTTGAAAGTTACTTTGCCCTTGATGCCAAATGAAGCTGCAGACATGAATAGGAGGACACAAGAAAGGGCTTTGCTCAAGCTCTTGATTTACTAGACCTTTATCTTATCACTACTTTCCAAGAGTGAGCAGAGGTTGGACTGAATTGAGCAGCTAATTTTGGAAAACTCATTTTTCTCTACCTAAAGTAAATGTCACTTCTCTGGCGTCTCTAAATCATATTAAAACAACTGCGGGACCTCACTGGCTGGTTGCTGGGTCAGTGTGAGGCCATCCACTCAGTGTTGGGATTAATCAAGAGCTCTGTGGGAAGCGGAGGGCCCCAACCTTCTAGGACTGAGGCTTCTTTTTATCATTGCTTTCCTAGACACCAACCTCCACATCCAAAAGCAAGCCTGAAATGTGTCGTATATCTTCTATCCCATATAGACCACCTACTTAACAATATTACTATTAATAATGGTAATACTATTTATTGGCTCCTGACTCTGCCTCAGGCATTATGCCAAGGGCTGGCTTCACCGGCATGTCACTAAGTGCAGTTGTTCAGGGTCTCATAATCAGAAGAGTTCTGAGGGTTTAATGACTGCTTTGAGATTTTTAATAATTTTACCTTTGAATTTTCATTTTGTAAGTGAAGTCCAATGAGATAAGGGAGCATGCACCAGGGTCTTAGAGACTCAACTCAAACATCTTTCTGCTGCCTACCATCTCCCTGTCTCCCCACTGATTGGTTCTAAGCCACCCACTCCCCTGATCCCTAGTGCCCAGGACCCTGCTCAGCCTCTCTATCCCCATATCACAACCACTGAGGCCTCCAGCCCTGGCATCAAGAGTAAGCTCAAGTGCATATGCTTCATGGCATCTTGGGAGGGGGCATGCCACCCTGGGCTCACAGCCTCATGAGCGTCCATCAGGTGACTCTGTTAGGGAGAGTTTCTTGCCCACAGTGATCTGAATTCTAACTGAGTCTCTTGGAAGAGCTTACAGTTCTTTTAAGAGATCACCTGTCTGCCATAGGTTGGAGAGTAGGCCCAGGAGAAGGGGAGATTCCTGGTCTCATTTCCATATTTCCAGGTGACAGCTTACAGGAAGGGCATCCAGTGGGCCATGTGCAGGTACCAAGTCATAAAAGGGGCTCTTGGATGTCTGTAAGAGCCTATAGTCACCCAAGATGTATCCTATGCTCAGAACCACAGAAGAAAAGAGAAAAATGTTATATTTTGGTAACTTTAGTGATACTGTTTCCCGGTTTGTTGAACAAGGGGCCCTGCATTTTCATTTTTCATTGAGGCTTGCAAATTATGTGGCCAGTCCTGTTCCTTTAAATTTAATGTAACTTGTGGTCACAAAGCCACCAGTGACGGAGGCTGTATTTTTCTTATCACTTTATTTTATTTTCATCATGATGAGTGTATCCATTTATCCTCACTCCCTGTATCCCCCATCTCCCCACCCCCTCCCCTCTGGTAACTATCAGTTTGTTCTATATAGCTAAGAGTCTGTTTCTTGGCTTTGCTCTCTCTCTCTCTTTTTTTCTTTTCCTTTGCTCATTTGTTTTGTTTCTTAAATTCCATATATGAGAGAAATCATATGGCATTTGTCTTCCTCTGACTGACTGATTTTGCTTAGCATTATCCTTCTAGCTTGATCCATGTTGTTGCAAACGGCAAGATTTCATTCTTTTTTAAAAAATGCTTATTTATTTTTGAAAGAGAGAAAGAGAGAGTGAGCACAAGGGGAAGAAGCAGAGAGGGAAAAATGAAGACACAGAATCTGAAGCAGGCTTCAGACTCTGAGCTGTCAGCATAGAGCCTGACATGGGACCCAAACCCATGAACTGTGAGATCATGAACTGAGCCGGTGCCCGAAGATTTCATTCTTTTTATTGTTGAATAATACTCTGATGGGGGTTGTATTTAAACCCACATAGACCCACTAAGAACTACTGTTAACTCCACCACACTACTCTCAAGTCATGGCCCATTGGGTTGTACAGTTTTCCTGTCAGTTGTCTTAACCCCAACTCTTTGCAAGGCTTGAAATGTCTTCTCATTTTTATACATCATAAAATCTATTCATGTATCATTTGTGAATGGAGATTGATAAAAGTGAGCATCTGGCAAGGTGGGGAAGGAAATACACTGGCATTTAAGCCATAGGAATAAATGGGAATAGTAGAAAAGGTACCGTGATACGCAGAAAGCAAGAAAGCTGCTTGGAAGTTGTGGCTCGTTCAAACTGCACCCAAGTGCATTGCCAACTGTCAGAAGCACTGCCTGAGCAGATGGGCAGGTGCAAAGTCATGATGATGAAGAACACAATGACAATACTGTGCCAGCCACAGTTTTCTCACAAGGTGTCCTATTCATCCGTTAGATAGCTACACATTTTTATTAAGCATCTTCAAGTTTTTCTAATCAATTTAAAGAATTTGGATTTTACACTTCTGAACAGATGGCAAAAATGGAGTAAACGTGAATGTTGTCGGGGAGCAGGATGTGGGTGATGAAGCAGGATGTGGGTGAGGAAGCAAAGGAGATTTTACGATAACGAGAGCGTGAATGAGAAGGGGCAGCCATGGTGGACCGGCTTTTCTTACTCCCTTTGTGCTTCATGGATGCTTTATCTATGTTCCATTTCTCAACTTGGTGAGATCGATATGCAATATATAAAGTTGTGAGCTCTAAATGTGGATTAATGAAGATGTCGAGATCTCGCTCCGGAGAACAACTGATAGAGGCAAGAACCCTACTACACGCAGATACTTGCTTTCCACAGCCTTCCCTGGAAAAGTAGGGGGTAGAAGGAAGGACAGGAAGCAAAACGAAAGACTTGCTCAGCCTGTGCTGCCTCGTGGCAACAAGGAGATTCTGCTTTTGGGGAGATTTTGTGAAACTGGACAAAAACTAAGTTAATGGGTAGCACTGCATTCTCTCAGAAAGGATCAATTCAGCATGCTTTGGGCTTTTGTTTAGTAAGCATTTAACAAAATTTGACATCCATAATCAAACCTCTTCGCAAACTAAGACTGAGAGGTAAGTTTTTAATAAATCATCTACCAAAAAAATCTAGAGTTGACATCATACTTAAGAATGACATGGAATGCTTCCTTCGAAAATTCAAACCAAGGCAAAAATGTCCATGTACACGCAGAAAACCCCGAGTTATCTAAGTTATCTATGAAATACCTTCTAGAACGAATAACTGAATTTAATAGATTGTAGAATATATATCAAATTGCAACAATCAATTATATTTCTACATAATCGTAACAAAATAAAATTGAAATTCCATTTACAATAGCATCAAAAAATTACTTACATAAAAATTTAGCAAAAGACATACAATACCTTTATATTGGAAACTATAAAACATTGCTACAGAAATTAAAGAAGGCCTAAGTAAGTGGAGCGATTTAAAGTTTTTAGGAACTGGAGAACTCAAAAATTTGAGAACAAACTGTCCTCATAGTCCTCTATAGATTCAGTGTAGTTCAAATCAAAAGTCTACAAGACTTATTATAAAAATGAAATGTCGTTTACAAGTCGATGTGGAAGTGGCTCAGTCGGTTAAGCATCTGACTTGAGCTCAGGTCATGGTCTCATGGTTTGTGGGTTCGAGCCCCACATCCGGCTCTGTGCTGACGGCTGCTGGCTCGGAACCTGGAGCCTGCTTTAGACTCTGCGTCTCTCTCTCTCTCTCTGACCCTCCCCTGCTCTCTCTCTCTCTCTCAGAAATAAATAAAACACTTAAAAATTTTTTTTTAAAAAGGAAGTACAAAAGGTCTAGAGTAGCCAAAGAAAGAAATCTTTCTTTTTTTTAACAGCTAAAGAAATCTTAAAGAAAGACAAAATCGAAAACCTTCACTGCCTGATTTCTAGACTTACTTTAAGTCTACAATAATCAAGATATTCTGATACTGGCTTAAGGATCGCCTAACGGATTAAAAGAACAGAATAAAGAATTTATAATTAAGCCTGCATGTATATATGTGATTTTTACAAAGTTGCCAAAACACCTCTATGAGGAGGCTGGGTTCACAGTGATGGAAAGTCTTTAGCAAAGACATGCTAGGAACATGGAACTCAACCTTGCAGCAGTGAGGGGACTATGTGGAATCACAGTCTTTAACCATGGCCTTTCTTCTCTGTCCCTCTTTGCTTGCTCTCCCGGGGAGCCCTGGATCTGCCTGTCCAATGCTCACCAGGTCCCATTTCTATGTCTACTCACATGACTCTCCTAGTCAACCAGAACCAGTTTTGGTGCCTCCCTTTTCCAGCCCTAGGCACAGACTGTCCCCAGGTCACCCCTTTCTCTTTCACAAACACGTCTTCTCTCTGTCTGAGAGGACACAAGGAGAAGGCTCTGGGGTCGCCTGGGTGGCTTAGTCGGTTGAGTGTCCGACTTTCGCTTGGGTCATGATCTCGCGGTTCGTGGGTTTGAGCCCGGTGTCGGGCTCTGTGCTGACTGTCTGCTCAGAGCCTGGAGCCTATTTCAGAGTCTGTATCTCCCTCTCTCTCTGACCCTCCTCTGCTCACGCTGTCTCTCTCTCTCTCTCCTAGAAATAAATTAAAAAAAAAAAAAAAAAAAAACAAGGAGAAGGCTCTGACTGGGCTTTTAATTAAAGTGTTATCACACTCCTGCAGCATTACCTCTCTTCAAAGAAAATTCTTTTTTTTTTTTTAATGTTTACTTATGTATTTTGAGGGAAAGAAAGAGAGCACACATACAGGTGGGATGGGAGAGAGAGAGGAAGAGAGAGAATCCCAAGCAGGCTCAGTGCTGTTAGCTCAAGAGTCTGACGCCAGACTCCATCCCATGAAGCATGAGATCACAACCTGAGCTGAGATCAAGAGTTGGCCCATTAGGGGCACCTGGGTGGCTTAGTCGGTTAAGCGTCCGACTTTCGCTTGGGTCATGATCTCACGGTTCGCGGGTTCGAGCCCCGCATCGGGCTCTGTGCTGACTGCCAGCTCAGAGCCTGGAGCCTGTTTCGGTCCGTGACTCCCTCTCTCTCTGACGCTCCCCTGCTCACGCTGTCTCTCTCTCTCTCCTAGAAAAAAAAAAAAAAAAAAAGAGTTGGCCCCTTAACTGACAGAGCCACCCAGGTGCTCCTAGAGAGAGAACATTCTTCATCACCCTTCAACACTGTTTCCCTATAATGTGTATTCAAAAGCTAAAAACATGGGAGGTAGGAGGTGAAGAATGGGAAAATGTTTAAATTAAAACTTTCAACTTGAACCTTCAAGTTTACTGGCGATTCCAGGGTTCAAATACAGAAGCAAAGCTTGTCCCATTTCGCCCTGATCGGTGTGCTCCTATAAGGTAGGTGAGCCATTAGCCTCCTCATCCTCAAAGGCTGCTCGGCCTCACTCAGACTTAGTTGGGTGGGAGACTACTGGCTTGTCATTCCGTGTAGGATAGGCCCAGATGGCAGTTATTGTCCTAATGCAGAATGGGGGGTTGTCATCGGCAGCTTAGTTGTATTTGCAAAGAAGTTATAGATGCTTTCTCTTTGTAAATCCTTGTAAAAAGTCTTATACCTTGTACTACTGAGGAGGCTGATACATTCAGAAGCCAAGCCCAGAGTTCTTTGCATCCCTCCTGACTGACGAAGTGCGTGCCTCTCAGCAAGTTAGGTGCTGAGGGAAGAAAATAGGTTCCCTGATGGTCTTCTTTTCCCTTTCCCTTGTCATAATTAAAACCTCAAATTCTAAGGTTGTCAGATTAAACTGCATACTTTCTGGAAGAGTGGAGTGATGGTTTTTCATTATTTACAGGCAAATGGTTAAAAGAAATAGAATGTCGTATCTGGTTTCAGAAATATTTTCAAGAAGGTTTTGTTTCCTGCCTTTCTCACAGAGTGTGTGAGCTTCTTCACTTTTGACTTTTGAGAAGTTCTGCTCTCCTCTGAGTCCCTAGGTGGCATTTAAGCTCCTGTCTGAAGTCAGTAGTATCTCCTTAAAAACAACATTGGTCAAGTTTCTTCTATGGGTGGAGTCGGCCAGGGGCCTGAAAACCAGAGAGTGGTTCTCTGAAAAATAAAGCACATCCAGAGTTTCCTAGTTGGAATCCTTCTATGGAAATCCTGGCTCCCCTCTCTCTGCGCGTGTTGGAGGACAATTTATGGCAGTCAGTAAAGCAGCCAGAAAAAGATTCAGGTTTTCTCTCTCCCATGCACATAGCATAATCGCTTGGATTAACTGAAGACTTTTTTTTTTTTTCCTTTTTCCATTTGCCCAAACTTGAACACGTGGGAAAACTAAACAAATGTGGGTGAGGGGAAACAACAAGGACCGAGGCAGCGGAGAAAGACAGCCTTCAGGTGGCAGGTTGGCAGGCTGCCCTGTTCTGCGCGCCAAATCCGAAGGCACCGACCAGGTGGCAGCTGCCAGACTGTTTCTTAAAGTGGGATGATCTAAAGAGTGAGGTTTTGTCTTGGGGTCTGAGTTTCTTCTCTAAGCTGCAGCGCGAGGACAGTTGGGGTGGAGCTGGAAGGTGGCTTGTGGTCTGTTAATGTGCGGACCTTCCACTTTAGAATCAGCGCTCAGTACCGAACCCACTGAGAATGCACCAGCATGGCCAGTCACCATGCGTCCCACAAGTCTTTTTGAATATTAAGCAAAAGTTCCTAAGACTCTTTATGTCCTCTATCACTATCCTTTTCCATTGGGCAAGAGAGAGAAATGGTTCTTTCAGAAAGTATATTTATCCAAATAAAATGGCATTTGTCCAGAGGCTATTGTCTCATAAGCCAAACCATCTGGCTCACTGCTGAGAAATCAGAAGTAAGAGTTTTCACTACCTCAAAATTCATATGACATAGTACATGTACTGAACTGCAGGAGGCGAGTCATGGACTAGACCTTTGCCTCTGTGTTCGGAGCTTATTTACTGATGTTGTAAACATATTTCTGTTTAGTTTTAAGTTTCATTGGTTTGGAAGATGGGAAGACGGCAAGGAAAAGAGAAAACTGGAGAAGACAGGCAGGCATTACCTGCCAGAAGACAAGCTGCAGGAAGGAAAGATGGGCTCTGTTTTATTAACTGTCAAAGTCCCACTGCCTACAATACCAGTAGGCATAGATTAGGTGCTTGTACATATTTGCCGAGGTGATTAATGAGAGCAGTGAAACACACTGGTTTTTAGGGACAATCTCCTAGGAAATAATAGAAAAATGGGGAGGAAGAACTGGGGAGAGCCGAGGGCAGGGATCTTGTAAAGCACGCTAGTCAAGAACTGTTTAAACAGCATCAAAACATTCTGCATTCTTCGAAAGTTCTTGAGAACATCATTGTCTTACAGCTTAGAAGATGAAAATGATGATGAAATGATGGACGTTTGTTATAACCATAAATCATCAAGACATCAAAAAAAAATAGAAATTAAAAGGCATTCATTATCCCTTTTGAAGGCACAGAAAAACAAAATATCTGAAAAATATTTTCCAAAAGTATGATTGTAATTTTTTTAATATTTAAATTTCTAAAATTTAATGTTTTCTTTTCAAAATGTTTTTAATGTTTATTTTTTAGAGAGAGAGAGACAAAGACAGAGCACAAGTGGGGGAGGGGCAGAGAGAGAGGGAGACACAGAATCTGAAGCAGGCTCCAGGCTCTGAGGTGTCAGCACAGGACCTGAAGCAGGGATTCAACTCAACAGCCATGAGATCATGACCTGAGCTGAAGTCAACTGCTTAAGTGCCTGAGCCACCCAGGCACCCCTAAAATCTAATATTTCCTATATTTAAGTTAATTCATTTATTTATTTTGCAAGAGAGAGGGTGTTAAGTGAGCAAAGGGCAGAAAGTGAGGGACGGAGAGGGAACCCCACAAGGGGCAGAGGAGAGAGAAAGAAGCAGGGTTCACCTGAAGCAGGGTTGGAGCGCACCAATGCGGGGCTCAAACTCACAAACCATGAGATCATGACCTGGGCCAAAACCTGATGCTTAACTGACTAAGCCACCGAGGTGCCCCTGAGATTTTCTGAATTTTAAATTTCTTTTTTTTTTAGAAATTTAGAATTTTAGAAATTTTAGAAATTTCTACCTTCACAAATACAGAATACAAGTTACCACAATGACAAGAGATTAACCATGCTGATAGAGAAGTTATTATATCAGCACAGCCACACAGGGTGTCTGCCACTCTGTTGTCATCTGCTTGCATATAGCTAGAAGGATCACACCCTCTGACATTCACACCCCGCTGGCATTTTGTAGTTGTAGCTCAATGTAATTTGACCCCTAAGAGAGGTGAACAGTGCTGTGACCCACGTGAGACTGAAGGTTTCTCTGAACTTTCCATGTATAGAGTGACTTCCCAAAAAGTTTTCTAACCAGTACGAGAAATCATGTGATTTCAAAGGCCAGAGCCCTAAAAATGGGGAAATCTACCCAAAATCAAGCCACAGATTTGGCTGGTTTTATGACTGCTTTGGGCTTTGCTTTCTCAGAGAAATGCTGAGATATCTAAAAGGAATTTCAAGAAAAATTTAATGTGAAAAAAGCTATGAATTATTCTGAACTTCTGGAAAGAGTAAGCAGAAATCCTAAGAAAAACCCAACATCTCCATAGAACACAGAGGGGCAAAAACGCTATGTGCACATTGTTACTGTTGTACCAACAAGTCTCTCTGTTGGTTAAGAGTTTGGTATCTCAAAGAGAGAGACATGGGACAGAATAAAGGAAAAAGCAATATAAAAAACTAATTTTCTAAAAAGCAATTGTATATGAATTTACCCTATATATACTTATTTATAACCTAAAAATATCCTTTGGAAAATCTTAGAAGTAAAGTGCTTACTTACTTGTGTGAAAAGGAATGAGAAGAAATGGAACTGGAAGAGGAAGAGGTTGCTTGTGCCTATGGGTGAGCAGCCCAGCCCATCTGGGCTTCAGTATTGTTGTGATAGAGAGGCAGAGAGTGGAGACCAACTTCCTGGGAGCCATCTTTGTAGGAACCTGGGATGCTCGAACAGAAGGACAAATATGAATGCAGGGGTCTCGGGAGTGAGATCCTGTCACCTGACTCTGGGAGGGAAGAAGCAGGTCCTTGGTACCAGGAGAACCAAAAGAATGGCTGGAAATATTGTAGGTCCCTGTTGCTTTGATCTGCCAGCACCTTCTTTCCTTGGTAAAAGTGTCTCTCACGTTCCACATGGAACTGGAGGGGCTAATCATGAATTCTTTCCATCTCAGTTTGAATTCCCTAGAAGCCGACCCTGATACAGGAATTCAGGTTCAAGTAGTTTATTTTGTCAGACAATACCAGCAGACAATGGTAGACAGTAAGAACCTGAGACAAGAGAGGCTAGGAATCCAATAAAGGCCATGTCTTTGAGCTAGTGGACACCACCCAAATAAAGCTCACCCTTGCTGGGGAACTCTGAGGATCAGCGTAGAGCAGGAGATTCAGAGTTAGCCCACACAAAAAGCAAGAGAGCTGGGGTTGTTACAGATCTGAGGGCAAATCCCGGGAACTTCTGGTCTACCTCGCATAAAGCCCAGACAAAACTTTGGATGTGTGGCAGGTGAGCCCTGAAAGAGGGAAGGCCAAGCAAATCAGGATAGGGTACTGACAGCTTCTGCTATAACTTCCTTCTTCCCCTGCTAGAAGCCAAGTCCATCAGAGCACACATGACTGGCCCACTAAGGCAAGTCCTCTGATTTCTGTGCCTGGAAAGATAGACACTCTCTTTCCACTATAGTTGTAGAGTGAGACCAGATCAGCCTACAGCTAACATTTAGGTACCTTTCTTGCTGCTATAAGAAAGTTCACATACAGGAGGAAATAATGAGGCCAACATACAGAAGGAAGAAAATGAAAATTAGAAACAGAAAGAGAGAGAGAGAAATCACTAACAGCATTTTTCATTTGTAGTCTTGGATCCAGCTTGATCTGAAGCCAGCTTCACTTCTGGATATCCTAAATATGAACCAATACATTCCTTGTGTGTTCTTGCTTGAACCAGTTATTATTTGTAATCAAGAGAGTTTTGTCTAATATAGGAATAAATGTCTTCTGCCATTTTCTTCTCCTATAACACCTACGAACACAAGGAGCTTGGATTTATCACTGAATTATATACCTCCTAAACAGCTGAGCTAGTTATGTTTATGAGAGTAAAGGTCTCTCTTGTCATCTGGGAGTGGTTAAGCAGCATATAACAAATTGAAAATGGAGGGGGGGGGTATTGTGACAATGGGTGTCCCAGGCAAGGTAGAGGATGCCTTGGAAGGGAATCCAGAGAATGCAAAATTCCATTCTGTTTCTCCTTATAGAGTATTATACTTGAGAGCCAATGAGAAAAAAATAATTATTTCCAATTCCTGAATTCTTAGAGAACATAGCTGACGATACCAGTATGAAGTAGTCCAGCAAGAGTAGATCAGCTTCTTGAATCAGGCAGAAGAGGTGGGGTAAGGAGGGGCTGAGGGGATTGGTGTGCTTGCTGTGTGAATGTACATTTGCAGGCTGTGGAGATTCAGAGAAGAGCTAGGCACCCAAAGCATGGGGCTACTGCCCAGTGCCCCACCCCAGGGACTGGCTGGGCATCTGAGGTACAAGGTACAGAGCCCTGTCGCTGGAAGTCGCTCCTGTGCCTATTGGTGGAGGACACCAGAGGGTCTGCAGTGGCAGAGAATACTGACAGCATGCTCAGTTCGGGCAGGGCCCACAACACAAGCTGCAGGTAGAGACGAGTGCAGAGGTGAGGGGTTCAGGAAACACGGGTGTGCAGAAGCCAGTGCTTACCGGCTCCCAGAGGCCAAGTGCAAAATTTTCAGAAACCGTGAGACAATCATTAAATGTAGCAGTTATTAAAAATAAATGACTAATTAATGAGTTATAGCCAAGGCAAAGATAAAAATACATACTCAAAGCTCTTCATTTCCTAATTATTTTACCATCTCTTACTATTATCTATGTTCTTGAGGTCATTTCATGCCTCTGTATCTGTGTGGTGTGAACACTAACAGTGGAGCACCGTTGCCAGTCTCTTCTGAAATCCGTGTTTGACAAGCTGCATGTTGTAGCTTCAAAGGCTCCAGGATCAGAGTAGAAATTGCAAATGGTGCAGATCAGACCTTAACTTACTGTTTTGTTCATTGTGATGCGGTGAAAAATGTGATGAAAAAGGTTAATCGTGCAAACACAATGTAAACCTGTGCTGTATCTGTAGCCATTACATTGTGAATAGCACAAAACATGAAGAGGATATTCCTCCAGTGCTGAAAAGCCACGATTCAGCAAAGGAGGCTCCCATATCACTGACCAAAGCAAAGTCCAATGGGTCTTTCTCCTTCACTTTCATCATACCCTACAGAAACGAAGATCTCTGTCAACATTTGTGTAGAAGCTATTATTTGTTCATTGCAAGCAATTGAAAATTGGTTGCAACTATAGGTTTAGCATGGATACAAAAGTTCGGCAGAAAAACAAAAAGCATTCTGTGAGAATAAGTTGGCTTAATGGAATTTAGAAACAAAGATATTGTGTATTTCTCATTCTTCTTAAATCAGGCTCTGCATATCTTTTTTGTCCATAAAATGCAGAATAAGTTTACCTATGTACGCACACGCATGCATTTTTTTCTGGAGAGCCGATGGTTAACCATTTACCAGCAAGCCAGTGGGGCTGGGTCATCATATTCTCTCTCTGGCCCTCCCACAATGGCAGAAAAAGCAAAGGAGCTTGCTTGAAAAGGGAGCTCCATTTCTGCCCAGCCTGGAATATGTGTCTTTGTAGAGTGAGAATATTCTGAGTATTTATGACACAGTCATGAAGACCATGATGGGTGAGAGACTCCAGCAGATGCAGGACTCATTGTGGGACATATTCATGCCCCCACCCTACATTTGCACATTCCCTATCCCCTGGATTTTCCCTTTGTGCTTTAATTCAAGTCACATGTGTAACTTGAGAACCTATACATTACAAAGGGTCTTTCAAACAAGGTTAGTATGTAAATGTAAAATATAACATTAAATTCCCATCATTAATATTGAAGAGTAAGTCAATATTTGATAAAAATCACCTCAGGGGAGTGTGCCTTTCTGCCTGGTTTTATGCCTTGCATACTTAATCAATTATTATTTAATTACCCGGTTAAATGTCATGGCTTACAAAGCAGGGATTATATTAATAATAACACAAGGTTTGTTTTAAACCAGCCCATACATTAGATGGAGCGGATTTTATTTTACCATCTCACAGAGCACAGAATTGACATTATTCTTCTGCACCTGGTTCTGAATGAGTTGATTCTATTTAAGCTTTTCCCTCCTCCTTCTCCCGTTTAAAAAAATCATCCTCCTATATTTGTCCTATTTTTCCAGTCTTTCAGCCATTCCCCACCCCACCCCTTCTTCCCCACTGTGGGAGTCTTAATTCCATCGTAAATCAAATACCTTAACAAAGGATTGTGCCTGAAACACAGTAACACAAAATAGATGCTGGGTCACAGAGAACAATCTAGTTTCAAAGGAAGGTGGTGCGCCACGCAGAGCAGTTTCCGAGCCAACACCTTCTGACTGAATGGTTTGCTGTTTAATTGTCGCTATAAAGTTGCTATGGCAACCGCTCTATCAGAAGGATTTGTTGGCACCTAGATGGACTTTATTTCTCTGACATTCAAAGAGGAGGGTGAGGACAAAGTCTAATGAGAGGACTGAGTGACAATAAATCTCTCCCCTTTCAGCTTTACCATATTGGACCGACACTTGGGGGGTTCTGAGCATGGGCCTTTGTGCATGAGGGTGGTAGAGGCTCTCTCTGGAGGGGAGTAGGGAGCAGGGAAGGAGGAAACCCAGGAGGGTTGCGGAGAAAGCCAGAGGGACAGCTGAAACATGGCGGGCCACGCAGACCTTTTGTTCTTCACCATCTGTGTGCTGCGGTTTTGGGAGTGGAGCCAAAGGAACGTTACCTGTATTGTGCGTCTCGGAGCTGGGGTGCGGCTGCCAGTCCTGCCTCAGACACGGGGGCCTCACATACAATGACAGGGCCATAAGGGTCTGGCAGATAAACTACTTGAACATTTGGCTTTATGAATATTTAGTAAAATTCTGCAAATAAATTATGAAGATGAATCTAAGCGAACAGACATCTGAATCCCATCGCAAGCCGAGGGCCACTGATTTGTAATGCTAAGTATATTGATAGTTGTATAAATGAGGAATACTTTTCAAAATAACTGGTGGTCTTGAAAGCTTGGTGCACTAAAAGGAGTAGTAATTATGATTGCTCTTAAGAACAGCAGTGCCTACGATCTCCAGCCCCAGAGTTGGATGGGACATACGCCAAACATACGTAGAGATACTGAAAATAAAAACTGCGTTATGCAGCTCTGAAAAACTCTAATTTATAAAGTATCATATAGCCTTACAAGAAGTTAATCTTGCAGAGAAAATCCTTAAAATTTCGAACAAGCTTAGATTCATTAATTCCACCTCTAACAATTTGTCTTAAGGTAATAATTACAGGTATAGGTCAAGTCATAGCAATGAGAAAGTCAGTTGTAGTGTGAATAATCACTTATTCTTCTAAATGTATAACCATGGGAAAGTGGTTAAAATACATCATGGGATATCCATGTAACAGAGTACTTTGTAGCTATTAAAAATGAGCCTGAAGCATATTCGATAAAATGTAAATAGTAATAACACACTAGTGAAGGAAAAAATAGGTTACAATGAAATTCTATGGCTGCTTTGATTTTTAAGAATATCTATATACATTTAAAAATTGTTGCGATACAATATTGATGACTGCTATCTTCATGAAGTAAAAGCATAGGTGATTTTATCTTCTTTATTATGCTCACTTATGTTTTCTGGTGTTTCAACAATAAATGTTTTCCTGCTGTACTAAAACAAAGAAAATGTACTCTTTTTACATTTCTGTCCATTAATCACTTATGTAATTCTTATCCAAGTTATTTTGGGAGAAGGAAAATTCTGGCCAGACATTCCATCCTCGTGTGCCCTGATAAGCTCATATCCACTTTGGGAATTAATGGGACACAGATGTCCAGGTTCTCCTGAATACAGGGAGCAACTCTCCACTTAGTCTTGGTTCTGAGACCTGTAGTTCAGGGACTCCCCTATTTTCTGGAAGAAACAACTTGCTAGAGGCAGTGACCCAGGGAGGTAGGAGGAGGGAGAAATGGAAGTGTTTTTACAGGGCAGAAAGTATTATAAATGTAGGGTTATTATGAAATAAGAAGATTGGTTTTATAGCTGGCTTGTAAAAAACAGCCTCTCCATTTTATAGCCAGACCAAATACAAGGCAGAAAGAGTGCCCCGAAACCTCACTTTAGGACAGGACTACCTTGCTTCCCCTCTTTCTGGGGTATTTCCAGTAGTCAGGAATATGATAAAGGATGCCTGTCCTCTGGTCTCATCTCTCCCCACTCCCAGTAGGCAGGCATCAGCAATCCATCCATCCATCCATCAGCTGGAGTTTACACTTGAGCGGGGACGCTTGTTACATTCCTGGCCACAACAGTCTTTTCGAGGATCATTACAAAGGACCATACTTTTAACTTGCCCAGTCCTGCTCTCCACTGTGACAAACACAATACATGGAATTTGGGACACTTTTACAAATCAGATATTTCGACACTCAAAAAAGGCAGTATATTCATTGTATTTCTGGTTCTGAGAATAAAAAGTCTTATAATGCGTTTATTCTAATGTCCTGTAGGTTCAGAATAAGGAAAATAATACGTACCAAGTATTTTCAGTGGTTGCTAGTTTGTTACATGTGCTTATGTTAACCTTGGCAGCACTTGCATAAACTTATTACATTAATAGAGTTATATAAATTTGATTTTAGGAAAAATAATCTATCCTTGGAAAGAGAGTGCCATCACCTTCACGTAAACAGGGTTCCTCTGCAAACAATGCCCTTTATTTTGGCAACGTCTCTTTCCTGCCATCTGCCTCCCAATGCACTTGCCAGAGTTGCAATAATAATTGAGTTACAGAGGGAATTAAGTGTAATGGAGGGGAAGGAAATTGATTGCTTAATTTTTATTAACAGAAAGGGAGAAAATTATGGCACCCTGCTATGAACCAAAATGAAGCAAAGAGGGGAAAATGCAGAGAGATGACTCCAGGTGGCAGGAATGTTCCTGCACAAACATTAGCAATCCTATGGGGAGACTGAGAAGAGACCAATGCTCCTGGTGGGCAGAGACACCGGAAAGGGAGTGAGAGGGAGCAAGTAGCCTGAGCCTGAAGTGATCCGGCTCTCCACACCAAGAAAAGAATGCAGACACCTGAGAGACCCCAAGCTTCTGCTGGAGACGTAGTTTAACTCTTACTGCACTTGGTCTGTCCCCATGTCAAGGATATCATCATGGCCAGATTGAGGTTAAAGCCTGGAGTGTGTGTAGGCATACCTGTAGAATAAGTGATTTCCAATTCCTGCTCCCCCCAGAAGTGACTACAGCCTATAAAACACTGGATACATGTCGCAGACTAGAAGTCTGGAACCCTCTCTTGTCCAGCAAGAGAGCAGATGCAAAATTGAATAGGAAAGAGGCTAATGTCCAGGAGGAGACAAGAGCCCCGAACAGGTGTTTCATCTCCGTATTTACTGGGCTCTCAAGATCATACCCATGTGGTGAATGTGAAGAAAACACAAGATATTACCCATATGATGAACATAAAGAAAACTAGATTTACACAAGTGAACATGGAGAAAACAATCAGACAATAATCATTAACTTGTGTGTAAGAAGCAAAGAGTCTGGGAGGGGGGGCAAGTGGAATTTGTGATCAAGTACATTGGTGCCAGGTGGAAAGTAACTCCCCCCCACCCCCAAGTGATAAAACAAGTTACTCGTGATCCCATTACAATAGCTTGCTAGCTAAGTTCGTGCTAGTTTTTACCCCGTGGTAAATTCTCCACCTTCTTGAGAAATGAGTTTCCTTCCTCGGTCAGGGCCAGCTACTTGGTCACTAACCTGCCTGTGACTCCCTGGAACTAACTCACATCTGGGTGTCCATTTCACATTTGGTCTGTGGACCTGTGGGAACAAAGTGGACCTTTTGGATGTCAGGTAGGAAGAGCAATTGGCTTGGGGAGAGAAGCTCAAAGGATAATATGATAGTATCTTTGTAGGTAATGCATTAGTCCCCTTCATTCTATGCCAAACTGTCAACTGCACACAGGATGCAGGAGCATTTGGTTTCTCCTGTGAGATACTCAGGCTTGAGAGTGGTCAGGATAACCGAGGTATTGCATCTGCTCCCTCAGAATACCAAACTCTCACCCCTCCTCATGGCTGACATCTTGATTCTGCATAGCAAGTTCACGGGCTTTGTAACTGAGAACCCTAGGAGATGGCTTCTCACCACAGTTGTGAGCAGACATGTTTGCTAAAGAAAAAGTCACAGATCATAATTCTGCTCTCCTCAGAGAAAACAGGAAAAAAAGTATACAGCTATATTCTATACTAACGGGAGTAATTTTCATATGTTTAAATTATAATTTGGGGAGAATCTGTTAACAGTGGAACCCAGAGGGCACAAATGTAGATGATACTAACACCCGTAATATGGGATTATGAAGAAGCTAAATAAATCTGACCCATCCATATGATAGACAAAAATGCTACTTTTCAAGTCTAATTAAATAATGTGTAATATGTTCACAATATAAAGGCAAATTTTAAAGAGGATTTAAACTGCTTTTATCCAGTATGAACTCAATTATAGACGTGAAACCAAGATCAATGAAATTTTAACAGAGGCTAACTGCAGATCTTAGGATTATGGGTGGTTTTTTATTTTATTGTTTATACATTTCTTCATACATCCAAATTTCCTAAAATGATCATGTGCTAGTTAAGACCGAGAAAAGAATTTTTTCTAATTTTTTAAATGTTTTACTTATTTTTGAGAGAGAGATAGAGACAGCATGAGCAGGGGAGGGTCAGAGAGAGAGGAAGGCAGAATCTGAAGACAGTCTCTAGGCTCTGAGCTAGCTGTTAGCACAGAGCCCAATGCGGGGCTCAAACCCACAAACCGTGAGACCATGACCTGAGCTAAAGTCAGATGCTCAACCGACTGAGCCACCCAAGAGCCCCGCTCTGTAATGCCATTACAAGTCTTCTATCTATTATCACTTTTATGAAAACATGTGGAGGCCAGGAAAGAAAGGAAAAGTTAATTTATGAAATTGCAATAATCTAATACATATATTTCTGTTTCAGATTGCTGAGTCCATGACTCAAAGGGTTATCAGGCATCCCAGAGCCTTACTTTGTAGTGCTATTCCCAGATTCTCTGGCTCTGTCACTTTTAATCTTTCATTCTGTTCTTCCAAACACTGTCGAGTATGTAACTGGATATTTCCCAAAGACAAATGACCTTTAGAACATGGTTTATTCACATAGTTCTTATTTACAAGCTATGCCATACCTTAAAATATATTGTTTAAAATGCTGGCCATTCAAGGTTGCCTACAGCCAAGCCTTCCCTGAAACGTTTACTGCAGAGAACAACACTGAATTTGTGGTCACAGAGTTTTACCTCAAAATGTAATCTACAGATCCCAAGATCCCCATCTTCCAACTGTGTCATGAAATTTGAGTGATCTGGTCCATTAATTGTAATGTTCGTAATTGTCTCAAAGACTTTTGGTTGTAACATGGCCTTCCCTGTGGCATGGAGACCAGCAGGATTTTTGGCCAACAGAAGACTTTGGGCTCCAATGATATTTTTTGGTAGCATGTCAGGGCATGAGCTGGCCCATATTCCTTCCCGCCTAGGATTGTTAACACAGTAGTTGTCTGAAATAAAGGTGGCACTATAGCCTTCCCAGTACTCACTGACTTCACCTGCTAACCCCAAGCATCCAGAAAGCTGAACTGAGGACAAGGGTGAACATTTCAGAATCCCCTAATTACTTGGCACCTAGGGTGAGACTTTACAAAATAATTTTTAAAAATTAAGGCGTATAACTACTCACACTAGCCCCCAAATGGAAAGCCCAGTGTGCATCAGTTGAAGAATAGCTAAATAAATTGATACATCCATACAATAAAATGCTTGATAGTATCGAGAACTAATGATCTCCAGCTTCATACAACACTGCAGATTAATCTCACACACATGACACTGAGTAGGAGAAAGTGACCATAAAGGAGCACATGTATTATCAGTCTACTTGTATGCACCTATATATAGTACACTCACAAAGTACAAAACAACCAAGACTGATTTATGGTAATAGAAGTCTTTGCGCATACGGAGCAAACATGGGTTTCTGGGTGTTACTAATGTTGTGTTTCTCAGGCTGCATGCTGATTAGGACAAGCATGTTCCATTTGTTAACAACAACAAGAAGGCTTCAAGTTGCGTACTTAGAATATGTGTGTTCTAGCATATATATGTTTTTACTTCAATAAAAAATTATGTGAAGAAAACTATGAAGCCCTATGGAAAAATTTTAAATTGAGAAAGCAGAGGGTGGACCAGAGTGGGTACAAGAAACATTGGTTAATTCTTTGATAGTGCACTTGGCCCTAACTCTGCAGGGTTTTTTCTGCCACTAGTTGTGGGGATCATTTTGGATAGTGGAGGAGTCCTTTCTACAGTGTTAGACCAGCAGCTTCATTCGCAGGTGACTTTTTCTTCTCCAGCACCGGGCAAGGTCTACAACACTTCAAATTATCTCAAATAGGAGCTTGAGAAGTACTTCTGGAGGTAGTACCTAAGTGAATGAGCAAACACAGCAAGGCATAGCCACATATCCTGTATAAGGACAGCAACTGTATAAAACAGGATTCTGCATGGTCTCTCTGGGCTGTAGAGGTTGTCTGCATGGTCAGCATCAGTTCCCAGCATTGCTTGTGAGCTGGACTCACCCTAATTTAAATTTCAGTTTTGCCACGTAAGAGCTTCGTGGTCACGACAAAGTCCATTCTCCACATCTCTAGTGCTCTCATCTCGGCGATGGTGATAACGATAGGCATGACTGACATATAAGATGCTCAAGCAATAGTATTCTTACAACTATTACTGTCTTCATTCCCTTTTCCCATCAGAAGCTGTTATTTCCTGTCCAAATAGCCAAGTATTTGGCCTCACAGGATTGCTGGCTGTCGAGAGGCCAGCACCTTCCTTTGGAAGGGCCATGAGGGATAAACACCAGGCTGTGAAATCTGTGTGGAATTGCCTGGAGACTTCTCCCTCAGAAACGCAGAGCACAGGCAAAGCAGCATCTGGGACAGACCCAATGTGACAAATCACTTTCCAGAGCTTCTCCCTCATAGACGTGTTGAAGAGAAACAACGGCACACGACGAGTGGCTCTGAGAGACAACCGCAGGCATTGTCAGGTGCGTGCACTGTGCTAAGGAGGGAGAACTGAGTCCCTGACATTTTTGGAGAGAACAATTGGGCGATTATGCTACAGTTAGATGCTACCTACGCCAGCTGTATATTCGCCTGAGAGGAGAATGCAGAGAGACCCCTGCTGAAAAGAGCTCTTGGAGCTGAACGCCGGGCCAGGCAGCCATGGCATGAGCTCACTGTCTTTGGCAACCATCAGACATAAGGTTCCAAGAGTAACAGCTGCCAGGAAGCTCTGCAGGAAGCAGCACCTCCCACAGCATCTGGATAAAGGGGGTCAGGATGGACCCAAGACAGGATGCTCAACCCTGGTGTAGTCGAGATACTCTGATTGCTTGACCTGTGCTTCCTTAGGATCCAAAACTGCCCAGCGTGGTACTGTCCTGTCACCGGCTGAGGGGTCAAAACTTGCATAATGTTATTTAATTATAAAGAAGAAAATTCTTTTCTAATTTAATAAGATTTTAGGGTCATCAGAACGGGCCATCTCTGCTCTCCAAAAGCATTAGCCACGGAGTGTTTGCATTGGAAGGGAATGCTGAGACTATTCCCATCTGATCCGGCACCGGATAGATGTGGGAATGAGGGCTGGAAAGTTATGTGATGCTATGTAGCCAGTCACAAAGCAGCGAGTGCGGGCAAGGGACTAAACAGCCGAAGCTTATACCGGTCCAGTTTATCCTCTATTATCCCCTGCTGCCTCTTTCTCAAGAAGCAAATAAAACACCTACAATTAAAACATCAATTTTAGGGAGAAAACGTCTTCAGGGCCAAAGACGCCTCCGAGGGGGTGGGCCACAGGAGAAACAGAGCTGTCGCAGCCACCCCATCTCGGTCCCTGTCGGGGCACGTTCTTTCACCTCTTGGTGCCTCCGCTGGAAAACCAATATGCCCTTGAACCGTAGAGGAATAACTCGAGGATTAATAAGCTAATGCAGAGGGTGATGAACACTGCTGCGTGGTGTGTGGCTTTGTAAGTGAGCTAAATCAACCTCAGCAGGCACTGCAACCACGGAACATGAACCCTGATGAGATAATTTCCTTCTTCATGGAGAAGGCCCTCCAACCTAATGAAAAGCCATATATCCCTCTTGGAGACAGCACAGTCCACAAAAATGCCATAGCACTTATAAAATTTGTAGTGACTATGTACACATTTACTAAGAACATTCCTTCTCCGCCCCCACCCCCTTATTCAGAATAGCATGTCATATTTATTAAGCGCTGTTATGCGTCAGGCAGGGCCCTAAGGGAATCACGTGCATTATCTCATCTAATCCTCCTAACAACCCTGTTAGGGAGGTAGTACTTTTATAGCCATTGTATAAATCATAAAATGGAGGGTCGGGAAGAGTAAGCAACTTCCCAAGGTCATTGAGCTGCTACATTGTGGCACCTGAACGTGGGCCCAGGTGAAGGCTGCGCTCCCCGCCGTGACTTTGCACTGCTGGCTGTGCCGTTCCCTTCCAGCACCTGGAGTGTGATGGAAGACAAGCCCCATCAAATTAAAGTCCTTATCAGAGTCATGATCACCCAGCAGAAAGGCCGAGTCCCCCAATCCAACAGCAGGTGTTTGCAAATGGCCTTAAGGCTTTTATATTTTTAAGAAAAGCTGAATGGGTGATCAAGAGGGAAGATCGGCTAAATAAAATAATGACAAAACACAAGGACATGGGAGAACAGGGAAAGGGATAGTTCAGGAGTTTTGAAATTCATATCCTGTCTAAAATCAATGGCTTGAAGCACATTTCATGGCATTAAAGCTACAGGACATAAAATTCAATCACTCTTGTGGACAATTGAATGAAATCAATACAAACACTGCATATTCCCTGAGCAAACATTCCCCACATGGTGTGGTTCCTGAGGAAACAATAAAAATAATCCAATTTAGTTATGCAGGGTTCACCTTCCCCTGCCTGTAATTAGTGCTGCTACAATGGGGGAAGCAGAGAAACAGAACTGGATGAACTGCCAACACAGAATCACTAGTCCCGAAGAGGCCCGACACTCTCTGTTATTCACAATTTCCAAATCCCTTTTCGTATTAGAGATATTTATCCTCCCTGCAAAGATCGTTCACGACTCTGTGGTTCTTGTTCTGTTTTCATTCCGTCATCGATACGAAATAATAGGTGCTCAAAATATATTTGTTGATTGATCTGACCTGTTTTTGCTTGTTTGTTAATTCATAAAGGGAATTATTCCCATCCAGGAATAATGGTTGGGGCCTAAAGCTGAAAAAAAAGAGGTTCTAAGGACTCCTACATTCTAGTGAGAGCGTCTCCTATGGGTAGGCACCTCCCTGCAGGTTTTACTAAGAGCTAGCAGAGCGAGCCCTGCTACCACCTATCAAGAATCCCTCCACTGCCCATGTAAAGAGACTGGAAGAGGGAGAGTTGCTGGAAAGCTAAATTTTGGGAGGGTCATGAGTGTTTGCCAGGGGCATTACTTCCCTTCCTTAACCAAAGTGGGGAACGGGGCAGCCCCAAGAGAATTGTTTGTAACGACTCTGGAGTACCTACAAGAAGGGGTGACTGGCATTTCACATCCCAAAGTGGACATCGGCGTAGCCAATGGGCTGAATGGCCTGCCCCGTGCTACCATGAGAGGGATGGGAAAGTGGGAGGTAGGCATGTTGGTGGCATTCTCTGCAGTCCCACAGGTGACGTTCTGGGGGTGTCATGGACACAGAGAAAGGGGACTTGGACTTGATCTGCATTGTCCATTGCCCGCCTCTGAGGACTCTCTGCTCTCCAGGATATTCTAGCAGCAAAACTAATGGGCAGGCTGGCAGTGCTGAGAACTGGAGGAGACGGAAGGGGCCAACTAGAGCTGGACCCTCCATGTCATAGAAAGGCCTCATAGGCTTCTGTTGAACTCGCTGTGAAACTCCATGACAGAGCCAGTCTCTGGACACTGGCCATGGAGAAGCTTTGTGCCAAAGTAGTTGTTCTCCTTCCACCCGAGCTGGGGTATTTTGCAATCCAATTCTATAACCATGCAGAGTAAGCATCAGACTCCACAGGTGTAAGGAAATGGGCCCCAACTAGATTGCCCTTACTTTAGATACCAGCTGCATATGGGGTCCCCAGGCCACCTATAATTCTGACTGACTGGCAGCAAATCTGGGAGTTCCCACGACATCCCCCCCCTCAGGTTTAATAAGTCACTAGAATGACTCAACAGAGCTCAAGAAAGCACTATAGTTGTGCCTGTAATTGTATAAGGGATACACTTAGAGTAAGGTTTGGGATGTGAGAGACTCTTGAATACTGAGAACAAACCGAGGGCTGGTGGAGGAGGGGAAAAGGGAAGGGGGGTGATGGGCATGGAGGAGGGTACTTGTTGGAATGAGCACTGGGTGTTATATGGAAACCAACTTGACAATAAACTAGGAAAGATAAATTAATTAATTTTAAAAATTTCAAAAAAAGAGTAAAGTTTGGGAGAGACTGCACAGCCTCGATGGAATCAGGATTCTGCACAGAATCAGGATGCATCACACTATGAGTACATCAGTGTGCTCACCAATCCGCAAGCTCTGCTGAGCATTGTGTCCAGGGTTTTGACTGGGGCTTCATTACTTAGCCATGGTTGACTCAATAGTTTGCCACAGTATTTAACTTCATATCCAGCTCCTCTATCCTCCTCAGAGGTCAGACTGGCCAAAAGTTCCAACTCTCGAATCATGGGATTTGTCTTTCAGGTGAGAAGCCTCCATCCTGAAGCTATCTAGCAACTCCTGGGATAATGGATTAACTTAACAAAGACATTCTTATTACCCAGAAAATTACATGAGTTTTTGAAGTTCTGTGCCAGGCACTAGAAACAACGATCAGATATATTCCCCATTATGCCTCACCACTGACAGCCAGAGATACAGCCTCAACCACCAGGAAATGGCTCTAAATTCACATAGCTAGTTAGCAACACATTAAAAACTATGCGCCTCTTGGCTCCCCGCAAACCACAACCAGAACCTATACGAGGGAGGAGACGGTGGTCTGGAAAGAAGATAGCATGCCTCTCCACTCTACACCCAACTTGTTTGGCTGGCCTGGAGGAAGGAAAGAGATCTGAACCAGAGAGAGACTGAAATTTTAAACTTTAGCTAAATAACCAAAAAGAACCTCAAAGTTATGGGATTTTCCCAAGATGCCATTAAAGTGATGGAAAAGTAGGATTTGACTGCATGGTTGAAAACAGGGGCTAGAAAAATAAAAAAGCTTCATGATTTAAACCACACGGAGCTTAATACTCATTTTATAGCCATTTGTAGCCAGTAGGATGGCTAATATGAAAAAGATGGAAAATATCAAGTGTTGGCAAGGAAGTGGAGCCACCAGAACTCTCAGATCTTTCTAAGCATTATAAATTGCTGCAACTGCTTGGGGAAAATGTTTGGCAGCATCTATTAAAGCTAAATGTAAGCATACCATATGACCCCATGATTCTACCCAGACGGACATACTCAACAGAAATTCATTCACGTGTTTTATCAAAAGACATGTACTGTAATTTTACTAGCAGCACTACCCATAATAACTTGAAACTGAAGATTACCCAAATGACCATCAACAGTCAAATAGATTAAAAAAAAAAAAAAAACAAGGTGTGAAATGTTCAGAAATGGAACACTATGTAGCAAGAATAATAAGTAGTCCCAAAATACATGCAACAATGTGGATGAGTCTCAGAAACCTAATATTGGTATAGTGATCAGTCTTGGAAGATGGAGATAATATCTCTTTTTGGAGGCAGATTTGTTTACAGACCCCTGCAACGATCCACGTCCCTTGAGTTCAAGATTCCTCTCCTGCAACACAACCCACTAAATGTTCCATTGTAACCTGGCCCTCCTCATGTAACCCCGGTGGGATGTGGGGCTCAGAGAACTAACACAAGGAAATGATGATACTTTAGTTATAGCTGTCGCTGTTAAGTAATAACTTGTCTTTTGTCTCTGATCCAGGAGTCTCCATGTCCTTTACCAGTATCCATGAAACCGGCAGGCTAATTTGATAGCTTATAAATAGCAGAAAAGCTCAGACTCCTCACAGTTCTTGACATCATCGGGCTTCCATGAGCTTACATTTGAAAACCAATGCTTCTCAGAGTGTATCTATTGATTCAATCGAGAGATAATACTGGGGAGAGTTCGTATGGAGTTGCCAAAACCCCACGTATCAGCCTTCTTTCCTCTGGCTTAGGTACACCCACGTATTTTCAATTCTTTCCGTGTATCAGTACCTTAAACGTTTTCTAGGGTCAGCTGCTTTCATCAGATCACCACTCCCCCACCCCCACACCCCCAGGTGAGGACTGCATAGCCAAACTACGATTCACCCACCGCACCTTCCACACAGCCTCTGCCAGAGCCGACGAGAGCATTCATACGTGTTCAGCTCATGGCTCGCCATGCCTTCACACTCTCCTCCGAGCCACACCCACTGTGGCTCTGCTGTTTAATTGAATTATTCTGTCAGAAAGGCACACTGCACTCTTTCCTTGTTGGTTATCCGGCTTTGTAGCTTCTTCTGAATTCTCCCTCCAGTCAACACCGCATCACTAGCATCTCCTGGATCAGCTTTAACATTTGGCCGTGTGTTCCCATTTCTGTAGGAGGTTGTCACAAGCACAAAGTGGCATAACAGCTCACATGACAGCCTGGTGTGAAGCTGTACCGATGGAAAATAGGTGCTATCTTCCATAAATCCCAGGGCCCCATTTTGTTGATGCTCCTTTTTTGTTCTACGCTATTTCCTAATAGCAATGTTTCAGATTACTTTCAAGTGTCTTGCTGATTACTGAGGTTCTTTTCCATATAATTTTTTTCTGCTCCAATTATAGTTCTGCTCTTGAACTTCCCACCCTACAAAAAAGGTAACAGTATCAGAATGGTAGCCTTCTCTGAGCCTTCTCTCACTAAAATGAGTAGTTCATCTAATTACATTTTGCAGGAACGGGCCTACAAGCTTCTGAAATAGTTTTGGCTTGAACATTTTCTTAGGCTGAGTCAGATATACATAATTCTCTCCTTTAACAGTCTCTTCCAATAAAAGGTAAAGATGTAATGTAATTTCTGTGTTTTAGATATGAAATATACCCTGTCTGTGTTAAAGAAATGTGTTTATCAGATTAAAAATTCTATCAGACTGCTAGAGAAGATATGACCCTTCCTCTTGCCTACCCTCTCAGTAGCATTTCATTTGTATTTATTACACGACCCCCCTGCATTTGAAATTCTCCCATCAGGAAGTTAGCTTAATTAGCTGGTGGGCTTAAGAGACCTGGCTGTAGCACATGGTGGGGTTCAGGCAAGCTGAGTCTGAGCTGAGCTCTGGAATCCTATAGTCAGCATGCTGGACTAATTTATACTCAAGGGTAAAAATTAAGTCTAGTTCTTGGTAGCTGGCCAGACTGTTGCACAGGGTTAAAGCCAGGGATACAGACTGCAAAGCTAAAATGTACTTCATACGTTCTTCCTCTTCATGCTATTTGGTATGGAAATTGCTTCCAGGGTCTCTCACCTGTGCATTTGTCTCAAATGCACTTACCCTGTGCCTTTTTTGCAAAAGGTACGTTCATGAAAACAAGTACAAGTGGCTGTTGAGTTTGGAGTTCAAATTAATACATACCTATTTCTCCACTAGATTACAGATATCAATACGACTCTATATCTTAAGTCTCTGTAAGGTCCATCTTTAACCCAAATGGCTAGTAATTGGCTTTCACTACAACTTCACAGTACCTCAGATCCCATGAAAACATACTGCATCTCAAAGAAACCAAACATCCATCCTGAGAGGAAGGTGGAAGAATTTTCTTTTCTCAGGCTTCCTTTGGCCTTTCTTGAGTCCAGGTTTTTGGTGTCCAACATCTCCTACAAGTATCTTTTTCTCTCCATACTCACTTGAGTTATAAGGAGGCCCTGCAAGATGTCTTTGTTGGTAAGTTCTATAGATGTGCAAAGAACCTCAGGGAAGTCAGGTTTTGTAGGTGTGATTTATGAGGAGGTAGAGTCACATGCACCAGCATGATGGGGTGATTCCCCTATCGTGCAGGGACACCATTACAGTGGCATTATGTTTATCTGACTCTTCAGCTGATAGTTTAACTGGTTGGAAACTCTTGTCCATATGTAGATCCTTCAGCAACTCTGGAAAACCGTGGTGACTACTGGGATAGACCAGGAGAGCTGGCAATGAAAACACTGCCCCTGAGATCTGCTCAGACCACAACATCACAGACCAATGATAAGAAGGGCACTCGTGGGGATGAGCACTGGGTGTTATGTGGAAACTAATTTGACAATAAACTATTTGTAAAAAAAAAAAAAAATAAGTAAATAAATAAAATAAAAAGCTAAAAAAAAAGAAAGGAATAAACTTGCATATCCGGGTAGAATAACAGAGGGATTATCTTATTTCTCCTTTAGGAGATAAAGATATCCCCCCAAAATATTCTTAATAAATGGATCTAATGCGTTTGAAAGAAAAAGAAAAGGTCATCCAAATGGTGATCTGATTGGGATCCATGATAGGTTCTCATGAAGTGTTTTCAGGAACAGAAGAAAACTGAGTAGTGTTAGTAGATAATGCTGTGAATAAGTATGAAGAATCTTAACTAGCCACGAGAAAGTATGTCATTATGTGAAAGATCATATACTAGCTAGCAAGGGTTGCAGAGAAAGGATTTCATTTTCCATCACTGGAAATATTGAGAAATAGTTGTGTAAGTCAGTTATTTTTTTCTGAGTGGTTTTTTATTTTAGAGAGAGAGCTAGAGGGCAAGCAGGGGAGTGACAGAGGGAGGGGGAGAGAAAGAGGGAGAGAGAGGGTGAGAGAGGGAGAGAGAGAATCTTAAGCAAGGTCCACACTTAGCATGGAGCCCTACATAGGGCTCAATTCCACAACCGTGGGATCATGACCTGAGCTACAATTGAGTTGGATATTCAACCAACTGAGCCACCCAGGTGCCCCATGAGTCAGTGATTTAAATGCCATAGCTCAGGAATTGTATCTGACCTGGAGTATACAATAAATAAATATTTATTGACAATCTAGAATGGGGGAAGCAAACAGATGTTATCAGTTATGACAGCAAACCACAACTATTGATCTCCTCAGGGACTAATTTCCAAACTAAACTTTTGGCCCTGCTCCTAAGATTCTCATAGAGAAGGAACACCAAGGACTTCCCCTCAAGGACTGAGCTTTGCACAATGGAGAGAAGAGGCCATTCCAAAGAATTTTTTGAGAAGCAATAGTGGCAAGTTTCAAACAGAAGAAAAATCAAGAAGAAGCTCAAGTAGAGCAGATAATTGTATTCGCACATGGTGGTTCTTTTTTTTTTCTCTATTTCATTTTATTTTATTTTATTTTATTTTATTTTACAAATAGTTTATTGTCAAATTAGTTTCCACATCACTCAGTGCCCATCCACCCCTCCCCCCCACATCCATCAGTCCTCAGTTTTTGTCAGCATTCAAGAGTCTCTCATGGTTTGCCTCTCTCCCTTTCCCCCACCATTTCCGCCCTTCTTCTCCCCCTTGTTCCTCCATCAAGTTCCTCCTAATCCTCCTATACGTGCAAACATATGATATTTGTCCTTCTCTGCCTGACTTATTTCGCTCAGCATAACACCCTCAAGGTCCATCCATGTTGCTACACATGGCCAGATTTCATTGTTTCTCATTGCCATGTAGTATTCCATGGTATAGATAAACCACATCTTCTTGATCCATTCGTCTGTTGATGGACACTTAGGCCCTTTCCATGTTTTAGCTATTGTGGAGAGTGCTGCTATGAACATTGGGGTTCATGTGCTCCTATGCCTCGGCATTTCTGTATCCCTTGGGTAAATTCCTAGCAGTGCTATTGCTGGGTCATAGGGGAGTTCTATTGTTAGTTTCCTGAGGAACCTCCACACTGTTTTCCAGAGGGGCTGCACCAGTTTCCATTCCCACCAACAGTGTAGGAGGGTGCCCGTTTCTCCACATCCTCGCCAGCATCTAGAGTTCTCTGATTGGCTCATTTTAGCCACTCTGACTGGCGTGAGGTGGTCTCTCAGTGTGGTTTTGATTTGTATTTCCCTGATGAGGAGGGATGCTGAGCATCGTTTCATGTGTCTGTTGGCCATCTGGATGTCCTCTTTGGAGAAGTGTCTGTTCATATCTTCTGCCCATTTCTTCAATGGGTTGTTTGTGTTTCGGGCGTGTAGTTTGGTGAGTTCCTTATAGATTCTGGATATTAACCCTTTATCTGATATGTCATTTGCAACTATCTTTTCCCATTCCGTTGGTTGACTATTAATTTTCTGGGTTGTTTCCTTGGCTCGCACATGGTGGTTCTGACAGTGAGTCTTGTCTGTGTGAGTTTTAGTTAGAGAGAAAGGAGTTTGTGACCAAACACTGACTTATGTCATGCCAGGAGCGTGAATCTTGGCAAACTCTGGGCATTTGTTCTTAGCTCTGACTTCTACTAAAATCACATGTCAGCTTGACTTAAGTACCATAAGTCATAACCCTGTGGTTGGGACATTCTTCTCTTATGTGGACTGATTCTAGCATGTGATTTGTGGTTGTCTTATGAATTATAAGTGGACATATTGTATAGCCTTTGACATTTTATTCAAGTCAAGGATAGGAAGTATAACTAAGCGAACCCTGCTAAAAATGACACCTTTCTGCTTGCAACTGTGTTTTAAGTTCTTTATTCATGATGATGATGGGTTGCATAGTGATTCGTGTTCACTTTCTAACCTCGTCTTTCCTCACGATGAGTAGTTTATGCAAGGCAGATGGCTTGGCTTAAGGGTATTTTCTATGATCGTAATATATATTTGGTCATACTTGATCTCATTCTCTGGTCCTCCTTAGAACAAGGTCTAAACCAACCAAAAACCTGGGCCAATAGAAGCAGTTGCAACCTTGTGTCTACCAAAGATTCCCTGTAATAATTAACCAGCTTAGTGAAATATACAGCTCCCAATTCTCAGGGCCCAAGGATAGAGCTTGGAGAAACAACTGTCACAGTTAATTCCAAAATTCAATTCTAGTTTCAAGGGCATCTCTTTAATCTACTGAATCAAGAACTAAGGCATTGGCCAGTAACGTGGCTCCCTGTGGTCCTCCTGCCCTTTTTTTGAAGCATCTATGAACAACCAACGGGAAGGTCTGGAATGGAGTATTGGTAAAGCCAAGAACTTGCTTTTGATAATTATTCAAACCCTGAAGAATCCAATGTTGACTTTTCATTTGAAGAACCACAACAGAAGCAGTTCACATCTTTTTTTTTTTTTTAAAGTGTGATGTTTTCAGGGGTGTTGCATTCTGCTTCTACCCTTCAGTAAAGATCACACATTCAGAGTCCAGAGGGACAAAAGATGCGACTGGCTGAGATGGCTCAGGAGTGACTGGGGCAAACTCTAGAACTCACATGCCAAAGAGGCAGACTGGCTTCAGCTCCTGCTGGTGGCTGCCAGGCAGCAAGTGGGGTGACTGTAGCCAGATTTTCTGTTTACTGAGAGAAACTATAAATCTTAAGTGTTTGATTACATAAATTGATTTTGAAATGCTGGCAAAGAACTCAAAAACATTTTGAATGCTCTCTAGGCCAAGTAAAACATGAACGCAGAGGATTCAGTGGTGGGGCCACAAGCTTGCCTCCTCTGCCTCAACATGTCCTTGAATTTTTGCTGACACTCGTGTTTCACATTCTCTACTGTTCAGAATTGCTAGAATGTCGCTAGTGTGAAGAAAATGCAATCTATTGTTACCATGGTAGCCTCAGCATTTTCAATAATGAGTACAGATGATTCATATATAAATGTTATTAGCTAATACAGAATTTTAAGAGTTAAAAATATATCATCTAATCAATACATTAAATAAAAATATATCAAATTAATATTTTTAAGGCAAAGCAAGCTATTCTGTTTTATTCCTATTCAGCAGAGAATCGATCTTAGAAACATTTTTGATTCAATAAAGTCAGAAAGCCTATCTCCAAGCATCTCCCCTTTAATTTAAAAACCTGTGTACTTCTAAAGGAAATGCAGTATATCCATTTCTGGTTCATTTACATTAAATCATTAAAATGTTGTTCATAACCCTTTTGATGTCTAAGATGCTTTTGGAAGTCATTCAAAAACTGTTCTAATCCTTTTCTCCCTGTAGTCACATTTTTGACCAAAATAAACAAGTTCAAACACCAGATGATTCTACTTCTAGGCTAGAACCCAAAACCTACAGACTCTATAAATTCTACACAGAAAAAAATGAATGATTCTTTCCGTAATTATCACCATCTCCATTTATTCCATCCCATAGAAACAATGAAATAAACTCCTCAAAGAATTCCCATTTTACAACTGCAAGACATAGAATCTATCCATTTTAAGTAGGACTGTGAGCTGAGGTCAAACCCTTAGATTCTTAAAATAACATGAACTTGGTCATGCAGCCCAAGGCTACTGCTTGCTATTCATGTGAATATACACATAAGAAGGGCTGAAAAGATATGCCATATGGGAAAGGAATATATATTTATGACTTGATTCTTTATGCAGAGAGGACATACATCGCTTTACTTTCACATTCAAGCAGACAGAATAGATCTTCTGTGAGAGATGGAGCTATCCCCACATTACCAAGAGCTGTCACTTAAAATACAATTTTGATTAATATCATTTGCAAATTGAATACTGACTTGGTTCCTTTCCCTCCAGCAGGAAATGCAGATCTGTAGGGATACAAGCAGAGAACATATGTAAACTCTTGGGAACGGACAATGATGAAATGACCCAAAACATGATTATTCCTTACTACTTCCTGAAATCTGTTCCTCAAATCCCCAAACTAACAGTTCTCTGAATTTATGGTTCACAGAAGTGTTCAAGAGTTTTCAGACCACTCACCCAGCTCCACAAAAAGTGCAGAAGGGAGGGGAATTCAAAGATGTGCACAAATGGGTCAGCCAAGGTTCACTCCTTGAGATCTTCCAGATATTTATTGGGAGTTCATGGGAGGGGATGTTCTGTAGACATAGGATGGATTTCCCAAAACATAAAGTGCAGGTACTTTTAAGTCCATGGCTAGACTGAGATAAGCTTGTCTGGTGATGATGGGACTGTTCAAACGTAGTGTGTCTAGTTTACTCAGAGGCCACCAAGCAAACCAGGAGTGGGTGTGGGGTGGAAGGTACACCAGGAAGTTTTAAATTGGAGGGACTTTCCCAGACTAGAGAGGCAACAATCAGGTGAACCCAAAGTCTCTATCAGGAAAGCTCTGATGATCACTGTGAAACTGAGCACTAATCTTAGAGAGAGGCAACCCGAAGGCCAGCAGCCAGCTCGGCATCGTAGAGAGAAGTCCACTCTAGGGAATCGTGTGAAATAAGCTTGTGCAGCTCCATGCGATCATGTTGACTTCCTCTAACGGTAAGGGGGGCCAGTCTCCTTGTTAAAGGCTCAGTCAGAAAATGAGCAAATGTTTATTTGCTGTTGTGTGTGTACTGCATTATACTGAGCACCAGGGCAGCCCGGCGAGTATTGTTTTCTTCTTTCTCCTTCTACCACTTGTCCTGGTGCATATGTGAGTCTCCACATGTAGCCCCATGCCTCCCCCGCCACAAAACAAAGGTGTGCTCTTCTCTTTTCCAGACTCCTTTGTTCATGGCCCTTCCCCAAGTCGGTCGGAAGTATACACATTCCTTGGAGAAGAATTAAAATTATTTTAAGAAGAGAAAAGAGAGAAGTATTTGATATTTATCTTTTAAATTTCCCAAATAGAGTCTTTTTCTCTTCTTACATGCCCACAGTAAGTGCACTCATTGCAAGTACATGATTCAGCAGATTTTTACAAACATATATATACATGTAACCACGACCCAGATCAAGACGTAAACATTCCCACAAACTCCAGAAAGCTCCCTTGGCCCCTTCCCAGTGACACCCACCATGTCTCAAGCAGTAACTTCTGTACTAACTTCTATTACTGTGACTTGTTTGCCTGTTCTTGAACTTCATACAAGTACAATCTTTGAGTATACACTCTTTTTGTTGGCTTCTTTCACTTAGCATCATGTCTTTAAGATTTATCTATGTGTCTGGTAGAACATTAGCTCATATTTACATATGTAAAATAGATTTCTTGTTCATTTGTATTAAATCATTAAAATGTTTTATATAACCATATGATGTCCTGTGATTATATATATGTGTATGTATGTATGTATATCTCACTATTTATTCACTCTATTGTTGATGATATTTGAGTTACTTCCAGTTTCTGACTATAGTGAGCAAAGCTCCTGTGGATATTCTTGTGAATATTTTTGTGGCTGTAAACACATTTCTTTCGAGCATATTGTCTAGGAAAACAATGTGTATTTACTTTAAGTAGATATTGCCAAGTAGTTTCCAAAGCGATTGTGCCATTTTATAACCGCAGCAGCAATGTATGGGTTACTCACAACCTTATCAACACTTGGTTTTGTCCATCTTTAAATAACTTTAGTATCCTGGAAGTTGTGTAATGGTATTTCATTGTAGTTTTAATTTGTGTTATCTTGATGACTAATAATGGTGAATGACTTTTAGTTATTGGTCTTTTTTTTTTAGATTCTCTTTTATGTAGTGCTTGCTCAAGTCTTTATATATTTAAATTCAGTTATTTTTCTTTTCCTTATTGATTCATAGGATTCACATATATGTAATTATTTACATATTATGGATGTCAATATTCTGTCAGACATATATATTGCACATATCTTCTTCTAGTCTGGGGCTTGTCTTTTTAGTCTCTTACTTAATGAAGTTCAATTCTTTAGCTTTTTCTTTGGCAGCTAACCCTTTTTGTGTCCTCATTTTTATTTTTTTTTTGTATTTCTAGAGAGAGAGAGAGACAGTGTGAGCAGGGAAGGGTCAGAGAGAGAGGGTGTCACAGACTGAAACAGGCTCCAGGCTCTGAGCTGGCAGTCAGCACAGAGCCCGACGCGGGGCCCAAACCAACGAACCGCGAGATCATGACCTAAGCGAAAGTCGGACGCTTAACCGACTAAGCCACCCAGGCGCCCCTTGTGTCCTCATTTTTAAACATTGCTGCCTGTGCAAAGGTCATGAAGATACTCTGTTTTCTTATTTATGTCACACTTAAGGCTATTGTTCATCCTGAATTAGTATTTTAGTGTCAGTTAGGGGGTCAGGGTTAACTATTTCATACAGATATCTAATAGTTCTGATACAAGTTATGAAAAAGATTATCCTTTCCTCACTGAATCATGCCTTGGTCATAAATCAAGTAACTATATATGTGTGTACATTTCTGGAAATAGTTTTAGAGAATAATATTTGATGTGCAGTTTTTGACATCCAAAGTAAGCTCTTGCAGCCCACACCAGAAATAATAGGTTTGAAAGGCAACATTTTTTATTTATTAGAGTCAAGTTTGGTCAAGAGAGGAAAGCCTTTGAGAACTGAAAGGAAATTGGGCACTGGGTTAGCTTGAAATTGGAAAGAAGATAGGGAAGGGACCCTGGCTAATGGCCCCTATCCCTAGAGGCATCCTTTGGGCTGGGATGGGAGGAGGAAGGAGAGTGCAGTGGGACACAGGCGCCTGAAAATGGGGAGACGGAACCAAAGCACTTTATAAGGAGGGAAGAATCAGCATGAAAAGAGATCAGCACAAATTGCATGGGGATCCAGTACTTGTTTCCAGATGGCCATTCCAGAGACTATGACCCACAACCAGAGCTTACAAGCCATGTGGGCAGTGTAGCATGAGGGCTTTCTTCTGACTGCTCATTGCAAATCACCTAACACAAGGGACAGCTTCCCAACCCCCAAGATCTTCTAAGAATCAGACAGACATCCTCCTTCATATGTACTAACTGTTTAAAAGCAATATCCTCTGTGGATGACGGGCACTGAGGAGGGTACTTGTTGGGATGAGCACTGGGTGTTGTATGGAAACCAATTTGACAATAAATTATATTAAAAAAAATTTTAAAGCAATACCCTCAAATAGTATCTATGGGAGTTTTTTTGTCATTAAGATGGTGACCAAGGGAGAACATTCAGCTCTTTTACTTGGGTGACACCTATCTCCATTAAACAATATTTAGTTTCCTGGACCCCAAGAAGAGAATCTTCCTTATCATTAGGCATTTTACGAATGAATGGGAAGAATACCATATAGTATTTATTGATATTCAGCATAGTCCCTGCTCCCTGAGCTTATTTCCTGTATCACAGAGCTGGAAGCCTAGAAACTTTTGCCCAGACTCCTTTGCTAGCAGAGTTATGGTTCAGATGCAGCCAATGAAAGGTACTGATCTGAGATCGCAATGCCAGAAGAGAATTAGCTTTGACTCTCCCTCTGGAAGCTGTAAGGTAAAGGTATGGAAAGATGGGATTGTGATTTGCAGTGGCTTCCAGGTGAATTCCTGTGATTTATCTGTTGTAGAATAGAAGCACTCCATGATTTCTTAATAGTAACAGAGGTCTCTGTGACTTTCAGTATCTCAGCCCTTAAAATAATTTTACAGGCACAGAGTTCCTTGCATTCAATCCCGTCTTGCTAAAAATTTTAGAATCATTTCTGACTGATTTAGGAGGTCAACTCCTGAGAAAACTTTCTTGGTGGAGCACCTCGGTGGCTCAGACAGTTAATCATCTGACTCTTGATTTCAGCTCAGGTCATGATCTCACAGTGTCGTGAGTTTGAGCCCCGCATCAGGCTCTGTGCTGACAGTGTGGAGCTTGCTGGGGATTCTCTTTCCCTCTCTCTGCCCACTCTGTCTTTTTCTCCCCCAAAACAAATTTACTTTCTTGAAGTAGGAAGTTGATCCAATGCATTATTCAACTTAACAAATGTTATACATACGAGGGGTACAAGTCTTGGGGGAATGGTCATAAATCATTTTGCCTACTAGAGTCTTTTTGTTGGTGGCCTTTTCTTCATCACACCCAATTCCATTTCACCTGTTCCAATACCAGGTCAGGACTCAAAATACTTATTGAATAGGTCAATAAAAATTGAGACAGCTGGATACAACGGAAAGAGTATGAAATTTAGAGTCAAAAAGCCTTAAATTTAAGTTTTGACTCTGTACTTGTAAACTGTGATCTTAAACACGTTTTTAAAACTCCCTGAGCTTCCTCAATTAGGCTTAACAAAAACTTCTCCTTTGTCTCTTTTACACAATTTGGTGCAGTAGTGAATATACTCCCTTAAAATTGTAAAGTGTTTGGCAAATATTAACTACTGTTAATAAACACCTTTCTTAGAAATGATAGAATGTTAATTGTGTTATGGATCAGTGCTGTGATAACTTTAGTAACAAAAATTTCAATCATACCTTTTTAGGAATGAAAATTTTAAGAGGTACTACTTACTTTACGTCAAGCAGTATTCTAAGTTCTTTATACATATTAATTCATTTAAATGACATAATCGTCCCATTATTCCCTTTTACTAGAAACAAAAATTGAGGCACAGAGAGGTTAAGTCATTTGCCCAATTTTTCACAGCTTATAAAATAGTGGAGATAAGATTTGAACCCAGATAGCCTGGCTACAGTGCTTTCAGCCACTAAGAGAAATGTGGAAGGTGGAAGACTAATATAAACATAAAAAGAAGAGTGGGGACTATTCAGCTGCCCGCTAATATGCTCCATTCAACAAGAAGACAAAGAGCTGGTCGGTGTCAGCTGTCAGTCCACATTCCTACTTTTGACATTGGTGTGTAAAGAGACCATGGAAACAGGCTAT